>CM046730.1:20057159-21257159 GCA_025584915.1 Monochamus saltuarius
TTCAAAATTAACCTGTTAGCGAACAACTCATAACTTCTTTATTAATAGATCTAGAGGAATGCGGTTTGGATGAACTAATAGCTCTCTTCGAAAGCTAAGTAGGCCCACATCTTAGTTTTTTGATATCTCGTACGGTTTCGGCTTTATGGAGGCACAAATGTTACTGTCTTAACTTCTTACTTCAAAATTAACCTGTTAGCGAACAACTCATAACTTCTTTATTAATCGATCTAGAGGAATGCGGTTTGGATGATCGAATAGCTCTTTTCGAAAGCTAAGTAGGCACACATCTTAGTTTTTTGATATCTCGTACGGTTTCGGCATTATGGAGGCACAAATGTTACTGTCTTAACTTCTTACTTCAAAATTAACCTGTTAGCGAACAACTCATAACTTCTTTCTTAATCGATCTAGAGGAATGCGGTTTGGATGATCGAATAGCTCTTTTCGAAAGCTAAGTAGGCCCACATCTTAGTTTTTGATATCTCGTACGGTTTCGGCATTATGGAGGCACAAATGTTACTGTCTTAACTTCCAACCTCAAAATTAACCTGTTAGCGAACAACTCGTAACTTATTTATTAATCGATCTAGAGGAATGCGGTTTGGATGATCGAATAGCTCTTTTCGAAAGCTAAGTGGGCCCACATCTTAGTTTTTTGATATCTCGTACGGTTTCGGCTTTATGGAGGCACAAATGTTACTGTCTTAACTTCTTACTTCAAAATTAACCTGTTAGCGAACAACTCATAACTTCTTTATTAATCGATCTAGAGGAATGCGGTTTGGATGATCGAATAGCTCTTTTCGAAAGCTAAGTAGGCCCACATCTTAGTTTTTTGATATCTCGTACGGTTTCGGCTTTATGGAGGCACAAATGTTACTGTCTTAACTTCTTACTTCAAAATTAACCTGTTAGCGAACAACTCATAACTTCTTTATTAATCGATCTAGAGGAATGCGGTTTGGATGATCGAATAGCTCTTTTCGAAAGCTAAGTAGGCCCACATCTTAGTTTTTTGATATCTCGTACGGTTTCGGCATTATGGAGGCACAAATGTTTCTGTCTTAATTTCTTACTTCAAAATTAACCTGTTAGCGAACAACTCATAACTTCTTTATTAATCGATCTAGAGGAATGCGGTTTGGATGATCGAATAGCTCTTTTCGAAAGCTAAGTAGGCCCACATCTTAGTTTTTTGATATCTCGTACGGTTTCGGCTTTATGGAGGCACAAATGTTACTGTCTTAACTTCTTACTTCAAAATTAACCTGTTAGCGAACAACTCATAACTTCTTTATTAATCGATCTAGAGGAATGCGGTTTGGATGATCGAATAGCTCTTTTCGAAAGCTAAGTAGACCCACATCTTAGTTTTTTGATATCTCGTACGGTTTCGGCATTATGGAGGCACAAATGTTACTGTCTTAACTTCTTACTTCAAAATTAACCTGTTAGCGAACAACTCATAACTTCTTTATTAATCGATCTAGAGGAATGCGGTTTGGATGATCGAATAGCTCTTTTCGAAAGCTAAGTAGGCCCACATCTTCTCGTACGGTTTCGGCATTATGGAGGCACAAATGTTACTGTCTTAACTTCTTACTTCAAAATTAACCTGTTAGCGAACAACTCATAACTTCTTTATTAATCGATCTAGAGGAATGCGGTTTGGATGATCGAATAGCTCTTTTCGAAAGCTAAGTAGGCCCACATCTTAGTTTCTTGATGTCTCGTACGTTTTCGGCATTATGGAGGCACAAATGTTTCTGTCTTAACTTCTTACTTCAAAATTAACCTGTTAGCGAACAACTCATAACTTCTTTATTAATCGATCTAGAGGAATGGATGATGATCGAATAGATCTTTTCGAAAGCTAAGTAGGCCCACATCTTAGTTTTTGATATCTCGTACGGTTTCGGCATTATGGAGGCACAAATGTTACTGACTTAACTTCTTACTTCAAAATTAACCTGTTAGCGAACAACTCATAACTTCTTTATTAATCGATCTAGAGGAATGCGGTTTGGATGATCGAATAGCTCTTTTCGAAAGCTAAGTAGGCCCACATCTTAGTTTTTCATATCTCGTACGGTTTCGGCATTATGGAGGCACAAATGTAACTGTCTTAACTTCTTACTTCAAAATTAACCTGTTAGCGAACAACTCATAACTTCTTTATTAATCGATCTAGAGGAATGCGGTTTGGATGATCGAATAGCTCTTTTCGAAAGCTAAGTAGGCCCACATCTTAGTTTTTTGATATCTCGTACGGTTTCGGCATTATGGAGGCACAAATGTTACTGTCTTAACTTCTTACTTCAAAATTAACCTGTTAGCGAACAACTCATAACTTCTTTATTAATCGATCTAGAGGAATGCGGTTTGGATGATCGAATAGCTCTTTTCGAAAGCTAAGTAGGCCCACATCTTAGTTTTTTGATATCTCGTACGGTTTCGGCATTATGGAGGCACAAATGTTACTGTCTTAACTTCTTACTTCAAAATTAACCTGTTAGCGAACAACTCATAACTTCTTTATTAATCGATCTAGAGGAATGCGGTTTGGATGATCGAATAGCTCTTTTCGAAAGCTAAGTAGGCCCACATCTTAGTTTTTTGATATCTCGTACGGTTTCGGCATTATGGAGGCACAAATGTTAATGACTTAACTTCTTACTTCAAAATTAACCTGTTAGCGAACAACTCATAACTTCTTTATTAATCGATCTAGAGGAATGCGGTTTGGATGATCGAATAGCTCTTTTCGAAAGCTAAGTAGGCCCACATCTTAGTTTTTTGATATCTCGTACGGTTTCGGCTTTATGGAGGCACAAATGTTACTGTCTTAACTTCTTACTTCAAAATTAACCTGTTAGCGAACAACTCATAACTTCTTTATTAATCGATCTAGAGGAATGCGGTTTGGATGATCGAATAGCTCTTTTCGAAAGCTAAGTAGACCCACATCTTAGTTTTTTGATATCTCGTACGGTTTCGGCATTATGGAGGCACAAATGTTACTGTCTTAACTTCTTACTTCAAAATTAACCTGTTAGCGAACAACTCATAACTTCTTTATTAATCGATCTAGAGGAATGCGGTTTGGATGATCGAATAGCTCTTTTCGAAAGCTAAGTAGGCCCACATCTTAGTTTTTTGATATCTCGTACGGTTTCGGCATTATGGAGGCACAAATGTTACTGTCTTAACTTCTTACTTCAAAATTAACCTGTTAGCGAACAACTCATAACTTCTTTATTAATCGATCTAGAGGAGTGCGGCTTGGATCAACGAATAGCTCTTTTCGAAAGCTAAGTAGGCCCACATCTTAGTTTTTTGATATCTCGTACGGTTTCGGCATTATGGAGGCACAAATGTTACTGTCTTAACTTCTTACTTCAAAATTAACCTGTTAGCGAACAACTCATAACTTCTTTATTAATCGATCTAGAGGAATGCGGTTTGGATGATCGAATAGCTCTTTTCGAAAGCTAAGTAGGCCCACATCTTAGTTTTTTGATATCTCGTACGGTTTCGGCATTATGGAGGCACAAATGTTACTGTCTTAACTTCTTACTTCAAAATTAACCTGTTAGCGAACAACTCATAACTTCTTTATTAATCGATCTAGAGGAATGCGGTTTGGATGATCGAATAGCTCTTTTCGAAAGCTAAGTAGGCCCACATCTTAGTTTTTTGATATCTCGTACGGTTTCGGCATTATGGAGGCACAAATGTTACTGTCTTAACTTCTTACTTCAAAATTAACCTGTTAGCGAACAACTCATAACTTCTTTATTAATCGATCTAGAGGAATGCGGTTTGGATGATCGAATAGCTCTTTTCGAAAGCTAAGTAGGCCCACATCTTAGTTTTATGATATCTCGTACGGTTTCGGCATTATGGAGGCACAAATGTTACTGTCTTAACTTCTTACTTCAAAATTAACCTGTTAGCGAACAACTCATAACTTCTTTATTAATCGATCTAGAGGAATGCGGTTTGGATGATCGAATAGCTCTTTTCGAAAGCTAAGTGGGCCCACATCTTAGTTTTTTGATATCTCGTACGGTTTCGGCTTTATGGAGGCACAAATGTTACTGTCTTAACTTCTTACTTCAAAATTAACCTGTTAGCGAACAACTCATAACTTCTTTATTAATGGATCTAGAGGAATGCGGTTTGGATGAACTAATAGCTCTCTTCGAAAGCTAAGTAGGCCCACATCTTAGTTTTTTGATATCTCGTACGGTTTCGGCTTTATGGAGGCACAAATGTTACTGTCTTAACTTCTTACTTCAAAATTAACCTGTTAGCGAACAACTCATAACTTCTTTATTAATCGATCTAGAGGAATGCGGTTTGGATGATCGAATAGCTCTTTTCGAAAGCTAAGTAGGCCCACTTCTTAGTTTTTTGATATCTCGTACGGTTTCGGCATTATGGAGGCACAAATGTTACTGTCTTAACTTCTTACTTCAAAATTAACCTGTTAGCGAACAACTCGTAACTTCTTTATTAATCGATCTAGAGGAGTGCGGTTTGGATGAACTAATAGCTCTTTTCGAAAGCTAAGTAGGCCCACATCTTAGTTTTTTGATATCTCGTACGGTTTCGGCTTTACGGTGGCACAAATGTTACTGTCTTAACTTCCTACTTCAAAATTAACCTGTTAGCGAACAACTCATAACTTATTTATTAATCGATCGAGTGGAATGCGGTTTGGATGATCGAATAGCTCTTTTCGAAAGCTAAGTAGGCCCACATCTTAGTTTTTTGATATCTCGTACGGTTTCGGCTTTATGGAGGCACAAATGTTACTGTCTTAACTTCTTACTTCAAAATTAACCTGTTAGCGAACAACTCATAACATCTTTATTAATCGATCTAGAGGAATGCGGTTTGGATGATCGAATAGCTCTTTTAGAAAGCTAAGTAGGCCCACATCTTAGTTTTTTGATATCTCGTACGGTTTCGGCTTTATGGAGGCACAAATGTTACTGTCTTAACTTCTTACTTCAAAATTAACCTGTTAGCGAACAACTCATAACTTCTTTATTAATCGATCTAGAGGAATGCGGTTTGGATGATCGAATAGCTCTTTTCGAAAGCTAAGTAGGCCCAGATCTTAGTTTTTTGATATCTCGTACGGTTTCGGCATTATGGAGGCACAAATGTTTCTGTCTTAATTTCTTACTTCAACATTAACCTGTTAGCGAACAACTCATAACTTCTTTATTAATCGATCTAGAGGAATGCGGTTTGGATGATCGAATAGCTCTTTTCGAAAGCTAAGTAGGCCCACATCTTAGTTTTTTGATATCTCGTACGGTTTCGGCATTATGGAGGCACAAATGTTACTGTCTTAACTTCTACTTCAAAATTAACCTGTTAGCGAACAACTCATAACTTCTTTATTAATCGATCTAGAGGAATGCGGTTTGGATGATCGAATAGCTCTTTTCGAAAGCTAAGTAGGCCCACATCTTAGTTTTTGATATCTCGTACGGTTTCGGCATTATGGAGGCACAAATGTTACTGTCTTAACTTCTTACTTCAAAATTAACCTGTTAGCGAACAACTCATAACTTCTTTATTAATCGATCTAGAGGAATGCGGTTTGGATGATCGAATAGCTCTTTTCGAAAGCTAAGTAGGCCCACATCTTAGTTTTTTGATATCTCGTACGGTTTCGGCATTATGGAGGCACAAATGTTACTGTCTTAACTTCCAACCTCAAAATTAACCTGTTAGCGAACAACTCATAACTTATTTATTAATCGATCTAGAGGAATGCGGTTTGGATGATCGAATAGCTCTTTTCGAAAGCTAAGTGGGCCCACATCTTAGTTTTTTGATATCTCGTACGGTTTCGGCTTTATGGAGGCACAAATGTTACTGTCTTAACTTCTTACTTCAAAATTAACCTGTTAGCGAACAACTCATAACTTCTTTATTAATCGATCTAGAGGAATGCGGTTTGGATGATCGAATAGCTCTTTTCGAAAGCTAAGTATTCCCACATCTTAGTTTTTTGATATCTCGTACGGTTTCGGCTTTATGGAGGCACAAATGTTACTGTCTTAACTTCTTACTTCAAAATTAACCTGTTAGCGAACAACTCATAACTTCTTTATTAATCGATCTAGAGGAATGCGGTTTGGATGATCGAATAGCTCTTTTCGAAAGCTAAGTAGGCCCACATCTTAGTTTTTTGATATCTCGTACGGTTTCGGCATTATGGAGGCACAAATGTTTCTGTCTTAATTTCTTACTTCAACATTAACCTGTTAGCGAACAACTCATAACTTCTTTATTAATCGATCTAGAGGAATGCGGTTTGGATGATCGAATAGCTCTTTTCGAAAGCTAAGTAGGCCCACATCTTAGTTTTTTGATATCTCGTACGGTTTCGGCATTATGGAGGCACAAATGTTACTGTCTTAACTTCTTACTTCAAAATTAACCTGTTAGCGAACAACTCATAACTTCTTTATTAATCGATCTAGAGGAATGCGGTTTGGATGATCGAATAGCTCTTTTCGAAAGCTAAGTAGGCCCACATCTTAGTTTTTTGATATCTCGTACGGTTTCGGCATTATGGAGGCACAAATGTTACTGTCTTAACTTCTTACTTCAAAATTAACCTGTTAGCGAACAACTCATAACTTCTTTATTAATCGATCTAGAGGAATGCGGTTTGGATGATCGAATAGCTCTTTTCGAAAGCTAAGTAGGCCCACATCTTAGTTTTTTGATATCTCGTACGGTTTCGGCATTATGGAGGCACAAATGTTACTGTCTTAACTTCTTACTTCAAAATTAACCTGTTAGCGAACAACTCATAACTTCTTTATTAATCGATCTAGAGGAATGCGGTTTGGATGATCGAATAGCTCTTTTCGAAAGCTAAGTAGGCCCACATCTTAGTTTTTGATATCTCGGTTTCGGCATTATGGAGGCACAAATGTTACTGTCTTAACTTCTTACTTCAAAATTAACCTGTTAGCGAACAACTCATAACTTCTTTATTAATCGATCTAGAGGAATGCGGTTTGGATGATCGAATAGCTCTTTTCGAAAGCTAAGTAGGCCCACATCTTAGTTTTTGATATCTCGTACGGTTTCGGCATTATGGAGGCACAAATGTTACTGTCTTAACTTCTTACTTCAAAATTAACCTGTTAGCGAACAACTCATAACTTCTTTATTAATCGATCTAGAGGAATGCGGTTTGGATGATCGAATAGCTCTTTTCGAAAGCTAAGTAGGCCCACATCTTAGTTTTTTGATATCTCGTACGGTTTCGGCATTATGGAGGCACAAATGTTACTGTCTTAACTTCTTACTTCAAAATTAACCTGTTAGCGAACAACTCATAACTTCTTTATTAATCGATCTAGAGGAATGCGGTTTGGATGATCGAATAGCTCTTTTCGAAAGCTAAGTAGGCCCACATCTTAGTTTTTTGATATCTCGTACGGTTTCGGCATTATGGAGGCACAAATGTTACTGTCTTAACTTCTTACTTCAAAATTAACCTGTTAGCGAACAACTCATAACTTCTTTATTAATCGAGCTAGAGGAATGCGGTTTGGATGATCGAATAGCTCTTTTCGAAAGCTAAGTAGGCCCACATCTTAGTTTTTTGATATCTCTTACGGTTTCGGCATTATGGAGGCACAAATGTTACTGTCTTAACTTCTTACTTCAAAATTAACCTGTTAGCGAACAACTCATAACTTCTTTATTAATCGATCTAGAGGAATGCGGTTTGGATGATCGAATAGCTCTTTTCGAAAGCTAAGTAGGTCCACATCTTAGTTTTTTGATATCTCGTACGGTTTCGGCATTATGGAGGCACAAATGTTACTGTCTTAACTTCTTACTTCAAAATTAACCTGTTAGCGAACAACTCATAACTTCTTTATTAATCGATCTAGAGGAATGCGGTTTGGATGATCGAATAGCTCTTTTCGAAAGCTAAGTAGGCCCACATCTTAGTTTTTGATATCTCTTACGGTTTCGGCATTATGGAGGCACAAATGTTACTGTCTTAACTTCTTACTTCAAAATTAACCTGTTAGCGAACAACTCATAACTTCTTTATTAATCGATCTAGAGGAATGCGGTTTGGATGATCGAATAGCTCTTTTCGAAAGCTAAGTAGGCCCACATCTTAGTTTTTTGATATCTCGTACGGTTTCGGCATTATGGAGGCACAAATGTTACTGTCTTAACTTCTTACTTCAAAATTAACCTGTTAGCGAACAACTCATAACTTCTTTATTAATCGATCTAGAGGAATGCGGTTTGGATGATCGAATAGCTCTTTTCGAAAGCTAAGTAGGCCCACATCTTAGTTTTTCATATCTCATACGGTTTCGATATTATGGGGGCACAAATGTAACTGTCTTAACTTCTTACTTCAAAATTAACCTGTTAGCGAACAACTCCTAACTTCTTTATTAATCGATCTAGAGGAATGCGGTTCGGATGATCGAATAGCTCTTTTCGAAAGCTAAGTAGGCCCACATCTTAGTTTTTTGATATCTCTTACGGTTTCGGCATTATGGAGGCACAAATGTTACTGTCTTAACTTCTTACTTCAAAATTAACCTGTTAGCGAACAACTCATAACTTCTTTATTAATCGATCTAGAGGAATGCGGTTTGGATGATCGAATAGCTCTTTTCGAAAGCTAAGTAGGCCCACATCTTAGTTTTAATATATCTCGTACGGTTTCGGCATTATGGAGGCACAAATGTTACTGACTTAACTTCTTACTTCAAAATTAACCTGTTAGCGAACAACTCATAACTTCTTTATTAATCGATCTAGAGGAATGCGGTTTGGATGATCGAATAGCTCTTTTCGAAAGCTAAGTAGGCCCACATCTTAGTTTTTTGATATCTCGTTTCGGCATTATGGAGGCACAAATGTTACTGTCTTAACTTCTTACTTCAAAATTAACCTGTTAGCGAACAACTCATAACTTCTTTATTAATCGATCTAGAGGAATGCGGTTTGGATGATCGAATAGCTCTTTTCGAAAGCTAAGTAGGCCCACATCTTAGTTTTTTGATATCTCGTACGGTTTCGGCATTATGGAGGCACAAATGTTACTGTCTTAACTTTCACCTCAAAATTCACCTGTTAGCGAACAACTCATAACTTCTTTATTAATCGATCTAGAGGAATGCGGTTTGGATGATCGAATAGCTCTTTTCGAAAGCTAAGTAGGCCCACATCTTAGTTTTTTTATATCTCGTACGGTTTCGGCATTATGGAGGCACAAATGTTAATGACTTAACTTCTTACTTCAAAATTAACCTGTTAGCGAACAACTCATAACTTCTTTATTAATCGATCTAGAGGAATGCGGTTTGGATGATCGAATAGCTCTTTTCGAAAGCTAAGTAGGCCCACATCTTAGTTTTTTGATATCTCGTACGGTTTCGGCATTATGGAGGCACAAATGTTACTGTCTTAACTTCTTACTTCAAAATTAACCTGTTAGCGAACAACTCATAACTTCTTTATTAATCGATCTAGAGGAATGCGGTTTGGATGATCGAATAGCTCTTTTCGAAAGCTAAGTAGGCCCACATCTTAGTTTTTTGATATCTCGTACGGTTTCGGCATTATGGAGGCACAAATGTTACTGTCTTAACTTCTTACTTCAAAATTAACCTGTTAGCGAACAACTCATAACTTCTTTATTAATCGATCTAGAGGAATGCGGTTTGGATGATCGAATAGCTCTTTTCGAAAGCTAAGTAGGCCCACATCTTAGTTTTTGATATCTCTTACGGTTTCGGCATTATGGAGGCACAAATGTTACTGTCTTAACTTCTTACTTCAAAATTAACCTGTTAGCGAACAACTCATAACTTCTTTATTAATCGATCTAGAGGAATGCGGTTTGGATGATCGAATAGCTCCTTTCGAAAGCTAAGTAGGCCCACATCTTAGTTTTTTGATATCTCGTACGGTTTCGGCATTATGGAGGCACAAATGTTACTGTCTTAACTTCTTACTTCAAAATTAACCTGTTAGCGAACAACTCATAACTTCTTTATTAATCGATCTAGAGGAATGCGGTTTGGATGATCGAATAGCTCTTTTCGAAAGCTAAGTAGGCCCACATCTTAGTTTTTTGATATCTCTTACGGTTTCGGCATTATGGAGGCACAAATGTTACTGTCTTAACTTCTTACTTCAAAATTAACCTGTTAGCGAACAACTCATAACTTCTTTATTAATCGATCTAGAGGAATGCGGTTTGGATGATCGAATAGCTCTTTCGAAAGCTAAGTAGGCCCACATCTTAGTTTTTGATATCTCGTACGGTTTCGGCATTATGGAGGCACAAATGTTACTGACTTAACTTCTTACTTCAAAATTAACCTGTTAGCGAACAACTCATAACTTCTTTATTAATCGATCTAGAGGAATGCGGTTTGGATGATCGAATAGCTCTTTTCGAAAGCTAAGTAGGCCCACATCTTAGTTTTTTGATATCTCGTACGGTTTCGGCATTATGGAGGCACAAATGTTACTGTCTCAACTTCTTACTTCAAAATTAATCTGTTAGTGAACAACTCATAACTTCTTTATTAATCGAGCTAGAGGAATGCGGTTTGGATGATTGAATAGCTCTTTTCGAAAGCTAAGTAGGCCCACATCTTAGTTTTTTGATATCTCTTACGGTTTCGGCATTATGGAGGCACAAATGTTACTGTCTTAACTTCTTACTTCAAAATTAACCTGTTAGCGAACAACTCATAACTTCTTTATTAATCGATCTAGAGGAATGCGGTTTGGATGATCGAATAGCTCTTTTCGAAAGCTAAGTAGGTCCACATCTTAGTTTTTTGATATCTCGTACGGTTTCGGCATTATGGAGGCACAAATGTTACTGTCTTAACTTCTTACTTCAAAATTAACCTGTTAGCGAACAACTCATAACTTCTTTATTAATCGATCTAGAGGAATGCGGTTTGGATGATCGAATAGCTCTTTTCGAAAGCTAAGTAGGCCCACATCTTAGTTTTTTGATATCTCTTACGGTTTCGGCATTATGGAGGCACAAATGTTACTGTCTTAACTTCTTACTTCAAAATTAACCTGTTAGCGAACAACTCATAACTTCTTTATTAATCGATCTAGAGGAATGCGGTTTGGATGATCGAATAGCTCTTTTCGAAAGCTAAGTAGGCCCACATCTTAGTTTTTTGATATCTCGTACGGTTTCGGCATTATGGAGGCACAAATGTTACTGTCTTAACTTCTTACTTCAAAATTAACCTGTTAGCGAACAACTCATAACTTCTTTATTAATCGATCTAGAGGAATGCGGTTTGGATGATCGAATAGCTCTTTTCGAAAGCTAAGTAGGCCCACATCTTAGTTTTTTCATATCTCGTACGGTTTCGGCATTATGGAGGCACAAATGTTACTGTCTTAACTTCTTACCTCAAAATTAACCTGTTAGCGAACAACTCATAACTTCTTTATTAATCGATCTAGAGGAATGCGGTTGGGATGAACGAATAGCTCTTTTCGAAAGCTAAGTAGACCCACATCTTAGTTTTTTGATATCTCTTACGGTTTCGGCATTATGGAGGCACAAATGTTACTGTCTTAACTTCTTACTTCAAAATTAACCTGTTAGCGAACAACTCATAACTTCTTTATTAATCGATCTAGAGGAATGCGGTTTGGATGATCGAATAGCTCTTTTCGAAAGCTAAGTAGGCCCACATCTTAGTTTTTTGATATCTCGTACGGTTTCGGCATTATGGAGGCACAAATGTTACTCTTAACTTCTTACTTCAAAATTAACCTGTTAGCGAACAACTCATAACTTCTTTATTAATCGATCTAGAGGAATGCGGTTTGGATGATCGAATAGCTCTTTTCGAAAGCTAAGTAGGCCCACATCTTAGTTTTTTGATATCTCGTACGGTTTCGGCATTATGGAGGCACAAATGTTACTGTCTTAACTTCTTACTTCAAAATTAACCTGTTAGCGAACAACTCATAACTTCTTTATTAATCGATCTAGAGGAATGCGGTTTGGATGATCGAATAGCTCTTTTCGAAAGCTAAGTAGGCCCACATCTTAGTTTTTTGATATCTCGTACGGTTTCGGCATTATGGAGGCACAAATGTTACTGTCTTAACTTACCTCAAAATTAACCTGTTAGCGAACAACTCATAACTTCTTTATTAATCGATCTAGAGGAATGCGGTTTGGATGATCGAATAGCTCTTTTCGAAAGCTAAGTAGGCCCACATCTTAGTTTTTATATCTCGTACGGTTTCGGCATTATGGAGGCACAAATGTTAATGACTTAACTTCTTACTTCAAAATTAACCTGTTAGCGAACAACTCATAACTTCTTTATTAATCGATCTAGAGGAATGCGGTTTGGATGATCGAATAGCTCTTTTCGAAAGCTAAGTAGGCCCACATCTTAGTTTTTTGATATCTCGTACGGTTTCGGCATTATGGAGGCACAAATGTTACTGTCTTAACTTCTTACTTCAAAATTAACCTGTTAGCGAACAACTCATAACTTCTTTATTAATCGATCTAGAGGAATGCGGTTTGGATGATCGAATAGCTCTTTTCGAAAGCTAAGTAGGCCCACATCTTAGTTTTTTGATATCTCGTACGGTTTCGGCATTATGGAGGCACAAATGTTACTGTCTTAACTTCTTACTTCAAAATTAACCTGTTAGCGAACAACTCATAACTTCTTTATTAATCGATCTAGAGGAATGCGGTTTGGATGATCGAATAGCTCTTTTCGAAAGCTAAGTAGGCCCACATCTTAGTTTTTTGATATCTCTTACGGTTTCGGCATTATGGAGGCACAAATGTTACTGTCTTAACTTCTTACTTCAAAATTAACCTGTTAGCGAACAACTCATAACTTCTTTATTAATCGATCTAGAGGAATGCGGTTTGGATGATCGAATAGCTCTTTTCGAAAGCTAAGTAGGCCCACATCTTTATCTCGTACGGTTTCGGCATTATGGAGGCACAAATGTTACTGTCTTAACTTCTTACTTCAAAATTAACCTGTTAGCGAACAACTCATAACTTCTTTATTAATCGATCTAGAGGAATGCGGTTTGGATGATCGAATAGCTCTTTTCGAAAGCTAAGTAGGCCCACATCTTAGTTTTTTCATATCTCGTACGGTTTCGGCATTATGGAGGCGCAAATGTAACTGTCTTAACTTCTTACTTCAAAATTAACCTGTTAGCGAACAACTCATAACTTCTTTATTAATCGATCTAGAGGAATGCGGTTTGGATGATCGAATAGCTCTTTTCGAAAGCTAAGTAGGCCCACATCTTAGTTTTTTGATATCTCGTACGGTTTCGGCATTATGGAGGCACAAATGTTACTGTCTTAACTTCTTACTTCAAAATTAACCTGTTAGCGAACAACTCATAACTTCTTTATTAATCGATCTAGAGGAATGCGGTTTGGATGATCGAATAGCTCTTTTCGAAAGCTAAGTAGGCCCACATCTTAGTTTTTTGATATCTCGTACGGTTTCGGCATTATGGAGGCACAAATGTTACTGTCTTAACTTCTTACTTCAAAATTAACCTGTTAGCGAACAACTCATAACTTCTTTATTAATCGATCTAGAGGAATGCGGTTTGGATGATCGAATAGCTCTTTTCGAAAGCTAAGTAGGCCCACATCTTAGTTTTTTGATATCTCTTACGGTTTCGGCATTATGGAGGCACAAATGTTACTGTCTTAACTTCTTACTTCAAAATTAACCTGTTAGCGAACAACTCATAACTTCTTTATTAATCGATCTAGAGGAATGCGGTTTGGATGAACGAATAGCTCTTTTCGAAAGCTAAGTGGGCCCACATCTTAGTTTTTTGACATCTCGTACGGTTTCGGCATTATGGAGGCACAAATGGTACTGTCTTAACTCCTTACCTCAAAATTAACCTGTTAGCGAACAACTCGTAACTTCTTTATTAATCGATCTAGAGGAATGCGGTTTGGATGATCGAATAGCTCTTTTCGGAAGCTAAGTAGGCCCACATCTTAGTTTTTTGATATCTCGTACGGTTTCGGCTTTATGGAGGCACAAATGTTACTGTCTTAACTTCTTACTTCAAAATTAACCTGTTAGCGAACAACTCATAACTTCTTTATTAATCGATCTAGAGGAATGCGGTTTGGATGATCGAATAGCTCTTTTAAAGCAAGTAGACCCACTTCTTAGTTTTTGATATCTCGTACGGTTTCGGCATTATGGAGGCACAAATGTTACTGTCTTAACTTCTTACTTCAAAATTAACCTGTTAGCGAACAACTCATAACTTCTTTCTTAATCGATCTAGAGGAATGCGGTTTGGATGATCGAATAGCTCTTTTCGAAAGCTAAGTAGGCCCACATCTTAGTTTTTTGATATCTCGTACGGTTTCGGCATTATGGAGGCACAAATGCTACTGTCTTAACTTCTTACTTCAAAATTAACCTGTTAGCGAACAACTCATAACTTCTTTATTAATCGATCTAGAGGAATGCGGTTTGGATGATCGAATAGCTCTTTTCGAAAGCTAAGTGGGCCCACATCTTAGTTTTTTGATATCTCGTACGGTTTCGGCTTTATGGAGGCACAAATGTTACTGTCTTAACTTCTTACTTCAAAATTAACCTGTTAGCGAACAACTCATAACTTCTTTATTAATCGATCTAGAGGAATGCGGTTTGGATGATCGAATAGCTCTTTTCGAAAGCTAAGTAGGCCCACATCTTAGTTTTTTGATATCTCGTACGGTTTCGGCTTTATGGAGGCACAAATGTTACTGTCTTAACTTCTTACTTCAAAATTAACCTGTTAGCGAACAACTCATAACTTCTTTATTAATCGATCTAGAGGAATGCGGTTTGGATGATCGAATAGCTCTTTTCGAAAGCTAAGTAGGCCCACATCTTAGTTTTTTGATATCTCGTACGGTTTCGGCATTATGGAGGCACAAATGTTACTGTCTTAACTTCTTACTTCAAAATTAACCTGTTAGCGAACAACTCATAACTTCTTTATTAATCGATCTAGAGGAATGCGGTTTGGATGATCGAATAGCTCTTTTCGAAAGCTAAGTAGGCCCACATCTTAGTTTTTTGATATCTCGTACGGTTTCGGCATTATGGAGGCACAAATGTTAATGACTTAACTTCTTACTTCAAAATTAACCTGTTAGCGAACAACTCATAACTTCTTTATTAATCGATCTAGAGGAATGCGGTTTGGATGATCGAATAGCTCTTTTCGAAAGCTAAGTAGGCCCACATCTTAGTTTTTGATATCTCGTACGGTTTCGGCATTATGGAGGCACAAATGTTACTGTCTTAACTTCTTACTTCAAAATTAACCTGTTAGCGAACAACTCATAACTTCTTTATTAATCGATCTAGAGGAATGCGGTTTGGATGATCGAATAGCTCTTTTCGAAAGCTAAGTAGGCCCACATCTTTATCTCGTACGGTTTCGGCATTATGGAGGCACAAATGTTACTGTCTTAACTTCTTACTTCAAAATTAACCTGTTAGCGAACAACTCATAACTTCTTTATTAATCGATCTAGAGGAATGCGGTTTGGATGATCGAATAGCTCTTTTCGAAAGCTAAGTAGGCCCACATCTTAGTTTTTGATATCTCTTACGGTTTCGGCATTATGGAGGCACAAATGTTACTGTCTTAACTTCTTACTTCAAAATTAACCTGTTAGCGAACAACTCATAACTTCTTTATTAATCGATCTAGAGGAATGCGGTTTGGATGATCGAATAGCTCTTTTCGAAAGCTAAGTAGGCCCACATCTTAGTTTTTTGATATCTCGTACGGTTTCGGCATTATGGAGGCACAAATGTTACTGTCTTAACTTCTTACTTCAAAATTAACCTGTTAGCGAACAACTCATAACTTCTTTATTAATCGATCTAGAGGAATGCGGTTTGGATGATCGAATAGCTCTTTTCGAAAGCTAAGTAGGCCCACATCTTAGTTTTTTCATATCTCGTACGGTTTCGGCATTATGGAGGCACAAATGTTACTGTCTTAACTTCTTACTTCAAAATTAACCTGTTAGCGAACAACTCATAACTTCTTTATTAATCGATCTAGAGGAATGCGGTTTGGATGATCGAATAGCTCTTTTCGAAAGCTAAGTAGGCCCACTTCTTAGTTTTTTGATATCTCGTACGGTTTCGGCATTATGGAGGCACAAATGTTACTGTCTTAACTTCTTACTTCAAAATTAACCTGTTAGCGAACAACTCATAACTTCTTTCTTAATCGATCTAGAGGAATGCGGTTTGGATGATCGAATAGCTCTTTTCGAAAGCTAAGTAGGCCCACATCTTAGTTTTTTGATATCTCGTACGGTTTCGGCATTATGGAGGCACAAATGTTACTGTCTTAACTTCCAACCTCAAAATTAACCTGTTAGCGAACAACTCGTAACTTCTTTATTAATCGATCTAGAGGAATGCGGTTTGGATGAACGAATAGCTCTTTTCGAAAGCTAAGTAGGCCCACATCTTAGTTTTTTGATATCTCGTACGGTTTCGGCTTTATGGAGGCACAAATGTTACTGTCTTAACTTCTTACTTCAAAATTAACCTGTTAGCGAACAACTCATAACTTCTTTATTAATCGATCTAGAGGAATGCGGTTTGGATGATCGAATAGCTCTTTTCGAAAGCTAAGTAGGCCCACATCTTAGTTTTTTGATATCTCGTACGGTTTCGGCTTTATGGAGGCACAAATGTTACTGTCTTAACTTCTTACTTCAAAATTAACCTGTTAGCGAACAACTCATAACTTCTTTATTAATCGATCTAGAGGAATGCGGTTTGGATGATCGAATAGCTCTTTTCGAAAGCTAAGTGGGCCCACATCTTAGTTTTTTGATATCTCGTACGGTTTCGGCTTTATGGAGGCACAAATGTTACTGTCTTAACTTCTTACTTCAAAATTAACCTGTTAGCGAACAACTCATAACTTCTTTATTAATCGATCTAGAGGAATGCGGTTTGGATGATCGAATAGCTCTTTTCGGAAGCTAAGTAGGCCCACATCTTAGTTTTTTGATATCTCGTACGGTTTCGGCTTTATGGAGGCACAAATGTTACTGTCTTAACTTCTTACTTCAAAATTAACCTGTTAGCGAACAACTCATAACTTCTTTATTAATCGATCTAGAGGAATGCGGTTTGGATGATCGAATAGCTCTTTTCGAAAGCTAAGTAGGCCCACATTTTAGTTTTTTGATATCTCGTACGGTTTCGGCATTATGGAGGCACAAATGTTACTGTCTTAACTTCTTACTTCAAAATTAACCTGTTAGCGAACAACTCATAACTTCTTTCTTAATCGATCTAGAGGAATGCGGTTTGGATGATCGAATAGCTCTTTTCGAAAGCTAAGTAGGCCCACATCTTAGTTTTTTGATATCTCGTACGGTTTCGGCATTATGGAGGCACAAATGTTACTGTCTTAACTTCCAACCTCAAAATTAACCTGTTAGCGAACAACTCATAACTTATTTATTAATCGATCTAGAGGAATGCGGTTTGGATGATCGAATAGCTCTTTTCGAAAGCTAAGTAGGCCCACATCTTAGTTATTTGATATCTCGTACGGTTTCGGCTTTATGGAGGCACAAATGTTACTGTCTTAACTTCTTACTTCAAAATTAACCTGTTAGCGAACAACTCATAACTTCTTTATTAATCGATCTAGAGGAATGCGGTTTGGATGATCGAATAGCTCTTTTCGAAAGCTAAGTAGGCCCACATCTTAGTTTTTTGATATCTCGTACGGTTTCGGCTTTATGGAGGCACAAATGTTACTGTCTTAACTTCTTACTTCAAAATTAACCTGTTAGCGAACAACTCATAACTTCTTTATTAATCGATCTAGAGGAATGCGGTTTGGATGATCGAATAGCTCTTTTCGAAAGCTAAGTAGGCCCACATCTTAGTTTTTTGATATCTCGTACGGTTTCGGCATTATGGAGGCACAAATGTTACTGTCTTAACTTCTTACTTCAAAATTAACCTGTTAGCGAACAACTCATAACTTCTTTATTAATCGATCTAGAGGAATGCGGTTTGGATGATCGAATAGCTCTTTTCGAAAGCTAAGTAGGCCCACATCTTAGTTTTTTTATATCTCGTACGGTTTCGGCATTATGGAGGCACAAATGTTACTGACTTAACTTCTTACTTCAAAATTAACCTGTTAGCGAACAACTCATAACTTCTTTATTAATCGATCTAGAGGAATGCGGTTTGGATGATCGAATAGCTCTTTTCGAAAGCTAAGTAGGCCCACATCTTAGTTTTTGATATCTCGTACGGTTTCGGCATTATGGAGGCACAAATGTTACTGTCTTAACTTCTTACTTCAAAATTAACCTGTTAGCGAACAACTCATAACTTCTTTATTAATCGATCTAGAGGAATGCGGTTTGGATGATCGAATAGCTCTTTTCGAAAGCTAAGTAGGCCCACATCTTTATCTCGTACGGTTTCGGCATTATGGAGGCACAAATGTTACTGTCTTAACTTCTTACTTCAAAATTAACCTGTTAGCGAACAACTCATAACTTCTTTATTAATCGATCTAGAGGAATGCGGTTTGGATGATCGAATAGCTCTTTTCGAAAGCTAAGTAGGCCCACATCTTAGTTTTTTGATATCTCTTACGGTTTCGGCATTATGGAGGCACAAATGTTACTGTCTTAACTTCTTACTTCAAAATTAACCTGTTAGCGAACAACTCATAACTTCTTTATTAATCGATCTAGAGGAATGCGGTTTGGATGATCGAATAGCTCTTTTCGAAAGCTAAGTAGGCCCACATCTTAGTTTTTTTGATATCTCGTACGGTTTCGGCATTATGGAGGCACAAATGTTACTGTCTTAACTTCTTACTTCAAAATTAACCTGTTAGCGAACAACTCATAACTTCTTTATTAATCGATCTAGAGGAATGCGGTTTGGATGATCGAATAGCTCTTTTCGAAAGCTAAGTAGGCCCACATCTTAGTTTTTTGATATCTCGTACGGTTTCGGCATTATGGAGGCGCAAATGTTACTGTCTTAACTTCTTACTTCAAAATTAACCTGTTAGCGAACAACTCATAACTTCTTTATTAATCGATCTAGAGGAATGCGGTTTGGATGATCGAATAGCTCTTTTCGAAAGCTAAGTAGGCCCACATCTTAGTTTTTTGATATCTCGTACGGTTTCGGCATTATGGAGGCACAAATGTTACTGTCTTAACTTCTTACTTCAAAATTAACCTGTTAGCGAACAACTCATAACTTCTTTATTAATCGATCTAGAGGAATGCGGTTTGGATGATCGAATAGCTCTTTTCGAAAGCTAAGTAGGCCCACATCTTAGTTTTTGATATCTCGTACGGTTTCGGCATTATGGAGGCACAAATGTTACTGTCTTAACTTCTTACTTCAAAATTAACCTGTTAGCGAACAACTCATAACTTCTTTATTAATCGATCTAGAGGAATGCGGTTTGGATGATCGAATAGCTCTTTTCGAAAGCTAAGTGGGCCCACATCTTAGTTTTTTGATATCTCGTACGGTTTCGGCTTTATGGAGGCACAAATGTTACTGTCTTAACTTCTTACTTCAAAATTAACCTGTTAGCGAACAACTCATAACTTCTTTATTAATCGATCTAGAGGAATGCGGTTTGGATGATCGAATAGCTCTTTTCGAAAGCTAAGTGGGCCCACATCTTAGTTTTTTGATATCTCGTACGGTTTCGGCTTTATGGAGGCACAAATGTTACTGTCTTAACTTCTTACTTCAAAATTAACCTGTTAGCGAACAACTCATAACTTCTTTATTAATCGATCTAGAGGAATGCGGTTTGGATGATCGAATAGCTCTTTTCGGAAGCTAAGTAGGCCCACATCTTAGTTTTTTGATATCTCGTACGGTTTCGGCTTTATGGAGGCACAAATGTTACTGTCTTAACTTCTTACTTCAAAATTAACCTGTTAGCGAACAACTCATAACTTCTTTATTAATCGATCTAGAGGAATGCGGTTTGGATGATCGAATAGCTCTTTTCGAAAGCTAAGTAGGCCCACATATCTCGTACGGTTTCGGCATTATGGAGGCACAAATGTTACTGTCTTAACTTCTTACTTCAAAATTAACCTGTTAGCGAACAACTCATAACTTCTTTATTAATCGATCTAGAGGAATGCGGTTTGGATGATCGAATAGCTCTTTTCGAAAGCTAAGTGGGCCCACATCTTAGTTTTTGATATCTCGTACGGTTTCGGCTTTATGGAGGCACAAATGTTACTGTCTTAACTTCTTACTTGAAAATTAACCTGTTAGCGAACAACTCATAACTTCTTTATTAATCGATCTAGAGGAATGCGGTTTGGATGATCGAATAGCTCTTTTCGAAAGCTAAGTAGGCCCACATCTTAGTTTTTTGATATCTCGTACGGTTTCGGCATTATGGAGGCACAAATGTTACTGTCTTAACTTCTTACTTCAAAATTAACCTGTTAGCGAACAACTCATAACTTCTTTATTAATCGATCTAGAGGAATGCGGTTTGGATGATCGAATAGCTCTTTTCGAAAGCTAAGTAGGCCCACATCTTAGTTTTTTGATATCTCGTACGGTTTCGGCATTATGGAGGCACAAATGTTACTGTCTTAACTTCTTACTTCAAAATTAACCTGTTAGCGAACAACTCATAACTTCTTTATTAATCGATCTAGAGGAATGCGGTTTGGATGATCGAATAGCTCTTTTCGAAAGCTAAGTAGGCCCACATCTTAGTTTTTTGATATCTCGTACGGTTTCGGCATTATGGAGGCACAAATGTTACTGTCTTAACTTCTTACTTCAAAATTAACCTGTTAGCGAACAACTCATAACTTCTTTATTAATCGATCTAGAGGAATGCGGTTTGGATGATCGAATAGCTCTTTTCGAAAGCTAAGTAGGCCCACATCTTAGTTTTTTGATATCTCGTACGGTTTCGGCATTATGGAGGCACAAATGTTTCTGTCTTAATTTCTTACTTCAACATTAACCTGTTAGCGAACAACTCATAACTTCTTTATTAATCGATCTAGAGGAATGCGGTTTGGATGATCGAATAGCTCTTTTCGAAAGCTAAGTAGACCCACATCTTAGTTTTTTGATATCTCGTACGGTTTCGGCATTATGGAGGCACAAATGTTACTGTCTTAACTTCTTACTTCAAAATTAACCTGTTAGCGAACAACTCGTAACTTCTTTATTAATCGATCTAGAGGAATGCGGTTTGGATGAACGAATAGCTCTTTTCGAAAGCTAAGTAGACCCACATCTTAGTTTTTTGAAATCTCGTATGGTTTCGGCATTATGGAGACACAAATGTTACTGTCTTAACTTCTTACCTCAAAATTAATCTGTTAGCGAACAACTCGTAACTTCTTTATTAATCGATCTAGAGGAATGCGGTTTGGATGAACGAATAGCTCTTTTCGAAAGCTAAGTAGACCCACATCTTAGTTTTTTGATATCTCGTACGGTTTCGGCATTATGGAGGCACAAATGTTACTGTCTTAACTTCTTACTTCAAAATTAACCTGTTAGCGAACAACTCGTAACTTCTTTATTAATCGATTTAGAGGAATGCGGCTTGATGATCGAATAGCTCTTTTCGAAAGCTAAGTAGACCCACATCTTAGTTTTTTGATATCTCGTACGGTTTCGGCATTATGGAGGCACAAATGTTACTGTCTTAACTTCTTACTTCAAAATTAACCTGTCTGCGAACAACTCATAACTTCTTTATTAGTTCACAGAGAGGAATGCGTTTTGGACGAACGAATAGATTTTACGGGTGATCTGAGGTCGGGAAGTGGAAGGGGGTGAGTTTTTAAGCGTAAAAAAGGGTTTATCTCGATTTCTGGCAAAACTACAAGTCCTATGGAAAAAAGTTGCAAAGTTGTAGGTAATAACAAGATCTAAAACTTTTGAATTTACACTTTTTTCACATAACCTCAAAATTTATGTGAAAAATTCAAATAACCAAGATTTTGGTTTTTTATTTTTATCTTACAAGCAAAATTTTTTTTCACGAAAATTGGTGAAAACTTTAAAAAAGAAGTCGGTGGGCTTTTTGTTCATTGAAATCTCTACTTTCTGATGGTGTAAAAAAAATATACATTACTCTGGTAAATGTTCTCAGAAAGTGCAAAAAAACGAAAAAATATTGTAGATGTCTTATTAATTATTAACGTTATTAACTTATTTGGTTGTTAATTATAGTAGTATATTTCGACTTGCAATTTTTTTGTTTATCAATATAACATGGAATCTTACGTTTCTCGAGTAATTAAAGTATAAATTTTAATAAATAGCTCAAAATTGTACATAATGATTGATCAAAATTTTTCGGATTCGATTTTGTCGCATCGTTTCTTTGCATTTTCTGAGAACATTTACCATAGTAATGTATATTTTTTTACACCATCAGAAAGTAGAGATTTCAACGAACAAAAAGCCCACCGACTTTTTAAAAAAGCAGATATTTTGACGTGAGAATTTTCGATTGAAAATTAGGGTGCTTTTTCGATATTAAGTCAAAATAAGGTGAAAAAATAAATATTTTAAATCAAAAAAATTACAGTATGTTTGGGACATCAATAGGTAAGTTTTCACCAAATTTTGTGAGAAAAAAAATTTGTTTGTAAAAGATAAAAATAAAAAACCAAAGACTTGGTTATTCGAATTTTTCACATAAATTTTGAGGTTATGTGAAAAACGTGTTGATACAAAAGTTGTAGATCTTGTTATTACCTATAACTTTCCTATTTAACTTTTTTCCATAGGACTTGCAGTTTTGCAAAAAATCAGGATAAACCGCTTTTTACCCTTAAAAACTCACCCCTTCCACTTCCCGACCACAGATCGCCCGTAAATTATTTTTCCTTTCATGTTTGTTGTTTTCTCTTCCTTTTCCAATAGGTGGTCTATGTATGACACATGTCCTCCAATGCCAAAACATCTAAACTGTTTTTAGGCTTCCCGTTCCAATACCTGTATTTTTAAAAAAGATTACGCTGTGACCAAATCCATTTATAAGCCATGTCAGTAAATTATATGCTTGAAAATGCATGCGAGAAAACGTCCAGAGCAGCACTATATAAATTGTTTCTCAGTGAATTGCGAAGTTTGACTTAACATACGGACGAAAGGCAACGTTTTTTTTATACGAGTTGATATTCTTATAGTAAATTATCGGGTTTAAAACAGATATGACATTTAATTTGTATCTTACTTCAGGGAATTGAAAGGGAAGTAAGAAGTGACGCTAATAAAAGGTGGCACGTGTGGAAGGGATGAAAAAAATGTGGGTACAGTCTGCGATAAGAATAGAACTACTTTAATTCTCTAATGTTTTTTAAATAGCGAGCGCGGGGATAATTATAAATTAAGGGAGGCCTCAAAGTCTAATCTCAAATGCATAAAAAACAAATAAGACGTGTTGCTCCCTAGGCTCCTTTAATTATTTTAAAAATAAACGTAAATTCGTTTTATTTTTAGCCACAATGGGAATTAACTGCAAGCGCGTTTTTTATTCGGATCGGAGATAAAACAATATAATATTGAGTTAGTATTCTCCGAAATGTTAAAATATTATTAAAAAAAATATTTTAGAAGGCAGAATATTAGTGAGTGACATTTTGGACAAAGAAAAATTGTTTTATTGTTGATAATAATATAAAATAGTGATCTAAAACACAGTTAACAGGCAATACAGGAATGTTGCTATTTTTTAACGGTTTTATTTCTTGTTTCCATAAATTCAAATTGTACGATTACGTTTTTCGGCCACCCGTTAGTCTGCGCGGATTTAAAGTAACCGATATCTCCCGTAACAATTTAATCCGGTGATTAAACAGTAGACTAAAGCATTTCGAAGAGAATAGGTACGATTTTGTCGAACACGGATGTTACAGCTTATGTAGTCTTAAACAGACTAACTGAACACCCGCCATTAATTCACCAATCTGATTTATACGCGCTCGTCTATGAAATATTACCCTATAAATTTATATTCTCACTCCGGCTTCATTCACACATGTGATTCGACACTCGGCAGCATTTTTTACACCGCGCTGCCTCACGGCTGCCGGAATTCCCGTAATCTCGAAAATATCACGCAGGAGCGGGATAAACAGTTCTAAAATTGCATTTTTCATCTGGTAAATCTTAAATAGTAACGGTATTATTATTTAATTAATTGAAGAAAAGTAATTCTTCAATCTCTGCAATAGTATTCAGATATGTATTTAGAGATATTTATGAGGCATTGTTAAATATAAAATCTCATCGTTTTGTTGCTCACTTGATATTGTGGAGTTGCTGTCTATTTGGGTATCTTCGTCGGTATTTTTGGGCTGCTTGTCTGGCGTTCCCATTGAAATACCCATACAGGGTGTTAAAGAAAGAGTGTAAAATATTTCAGGAGGTAATAGTATGAAGCAAAATAAGCCGAAAAGTCTTAATAAACATGGGTCCGCAAAGTAACGGTTGCGGAGATATGGACCACTTTTCGTTTTTCAAACATTTTATTTTATTAGGAATAAACCGACAAAGGAAGGTTTTAACAAACAAAAAACAAAGTTACAGAAGATGTTCAAAGTGCCCTCCGTCCATTTCCAAGCAGGCACGACATCTTCGTCTCAACGATATTCGAACTCTTTCGAAAACACCCTGCTTGGTTTGGATTTCTTGACACTTTTGATTAATCCGTAGCTGCAGCTCTTCCAGGCTATTTACAGGAGTACCATACACTAATGTCTTCAAATATCCCCAAACAAATAAATCTAGGGGGTTCAGATCAGGCGATCTTGGATGCCATAAAACAGGTCCGGCCCTTACTACCCATCTATGTGAAAAGTTTGGTGTAAATGCTCTCTAACGGCCATGGAAAAATGAGCTGGAGCACCATCATGGTGGAACCACATTTGTTGCCTCTGATTCAAAGGAATGTCTTCCAAAAACTCATACAGTGTGTTCTGCAGAAAGTTGAGGTAAGCAGCGCCTGTTAATCGGTTTGGTAAAACAACAGGACCTAGAAACCTGTCACCTACAATACCCATCCAAATGTTTAATGAAAAACGTGCCTGATATCCAGATTCTATTAGAGCATGAAGATTTTTGGTCGGCCCAAATATGCGTATTGTGAAAATTAAACACTCCATTTCTTGTGAACCCGGCCTCATCAGTAAAAAGAATGTTTGCAAGAAAACGAGAGTCTTCAGCATCATGACGTAGAAACCAGCGGTAAAAAACCAAACGTGCTTGATGATTATTTATTGGATTTAAGGCCTGTACTCGTTGCACATGGTATGGATAAAGCAGTTGCTCGTGAAGGATTCTCCAAACAAGAGGACCACTAACTAACGACCTCGGCTGATATTCTCCGCACACTCGTACCTGGATTCTGCTCTACCAGTGCTAGAATTTCTTCTTCTGCTCTAGGAGTGGATACCGACCTTGGTCTTCCGGATAAATGACACTGTTTGCTCAAAGAACCGGTATCACGCAATATTTGGTGAATTCTTCCAAACATGCGTTGTGAAGGAATCTGACTATTTTTATTTACCAAACTCCTTTTAATACCTAATAAAAAATGTATAAACATTTTTTTGTCTTAAACAATTTAAATTATTAATCTTCAACACCCTGTATTTCCTCTAAGGAAAAAATAGGATCGAAGCAGTTTATAAGGTTAAGTGCTATTATTTTGCACTAATCTACCCACAAGTTAAGTTTGACACAGTAGTAGAAATTAGTATCTAAGCAGTTTACAACGCTAAGTGATACACTAGTCGTAAATCACCCTGTGTACATAATTTATACATAATTTTCAAAAATTTTATAAAAAAAAAAATAGTAAAATAAATTTAAAATTGGATTTCCTCTATGTAGCGAAACGCAGTGATACCATCTAATGTTTTCCACGGGATTATTCATGGTCCGTTAAATATTTTGATGTGTTTGGAGATCCCTAATTTGTGGAATGTGGGCGAAACCACATTGCGGTGTGCGGCACGCCAAGACGAAATTGCCACTTGCGATGCCGCCCAGGATCCTGAGGGGGAATCCCGGAAGTAGAGAGAAAGCCAGACGTGTCTAGGACGTTTCCTCGAAGTCCTGTTCCCACGCAAGGCTTCTTACATGCGAAATCATAAACACCTTCAACATGACTTAAGCGAGATGTTCCACGTTTTGACGGCTCGTCTCATAGCCTCGACTTCCTAATTCTCACGGTTTCCACCAAATCTTCGAATCGTTTCCTATTCGGTTTCTACATGTGCCAAGCGTTTCCGTTGATACTATCTCCGTTTGTCAGTCTGTCCGACAATAAAGCAGCACAATTACAATTTGCATTCGGTTCTACATGATAAAATTAAATTTGATTAAATCGATTTCGCCTGCCTTGTTTAAGTGAAACAAATAGAAAATCTAATTCTAGGCTGTGGGCAGGAATGGATTCAACTCAAAAAGCAATGCTGACAGCAATGAAGGGACACTCGTAATGCCTAGAATTGAGAGCCAAACCTCAGTGGCGTAGCATTCAATATAATTTAAAAAATCTGCAACAGTTTCATTTCATTCAACTCCTAAATTTATTATAGATCAAGTCAGAAGTCAAGACATTTAAAGTGTAGATAAATCTAAATTAAATATATATAGGTACAGTGCTTTCGAAAAGTAACGAATTAATTAATTATTTTTGAAATTAAGAAGTTTTCGAAAAAATCCCCTGGCACGTCGATTTTGTTTTTAAAAAACGCACTTTTTGACATACGGCCCATATTTGTGACGTCATCGTTGTTCGAGATATGACGTCATCGACGATTTTTTCCATTTTGACCATGCCATTTGAGCGTGTCATTCTATATACATACATCATGAACAATTATGGTGTTACATAACAAAAATTTCAATAAAATAATATTTGTAGATTTTAAAATTTAATTTTTACAATACTGTGCACTTCCCCATTATGCAACACCTGTCCGTGCTTATTTAGATGAGCTGTTCCCGAATCGTTGGATCCCTATCCGATAGGGGGCCGATTGAGTGGCCAGCCAGATCGCCTGATTTGACACCCCTAGATTATTTCTTGTGGGGATGCTTAAAAAGCAAAGTATACGTTACTAGACCGGTTAATTTAGAAGATTTAAAAGCAAGAATTCGTCACGAGATACATCGTATACCTCCTGAAGTTATTGATAATGTCCAAAAAGAATTTATTAATCGTCTTGGCTACTGTCAGGTAGCCAACGGTGCACAATTTGAACATTTAATTTAGTCGATTTTTTACATAATCATTATCATTTTCAGTATTGTGAAAATTAAATTTGAAAATCTTCAAACATTATTTTCTTGAAATTTTTGTTATGTAACACCATAATTTTTCATGATGTATGTATGTAGAATAACCTGCTTTTTTAAATGACATGGTCAAAATTGGGGGTTGCTGTTTAAAAAAATTGTCGATGACGTCATATCTCGAACAACGATGATGTCACAAATGTGGGTCGTATGCCAAAAAATGCCTTTTTTTAAAATAAAATCGACGTGCCAGGGGATTTTTTCGAAAACTTCTCAATTTCAAAAATAATGAAATTATTCGTTACTTTTCGAAAGCACTGTATATACAAAATTCATTTTTTCGGTACACTTTCGAACGCGAAAATATTTTGTGGTATAATTAGAGATAGCATAATGCGAAAATTTTACGGACAGCAATGAAGGGGCACTCGTAATAGGTAGAACTGAGAACCAAACCTCAGTGGCGTAGCATTCAGTATAATTTAAAAAATATGCAACAGTTTCATTCAAGTCCTAAATTTATTATAAGTCAGAAATCGAGACATTTAAAGTGTAAATAAATCTAAGTTCACTTTTTCGGTGCACTTTCGAACGCGAAAATATTTCGTGGTATAATTAGACATAGCAAAATGCGAACACCTTACTAAACAATTAGGAATGGATGCTTGTGCTTGTAAAAATTAATTATGCCATATTGTAGTTACGCCACTGGCATCATGGTAAGTAAAGGCGTGAGTGCGGATGCAAAGCTACCGCTAATGTCTGCTGAAGTGGCATGATCGCATCTTCCTTCCATCATTCTCCACCGAATTGAAGCTCTCTGATTGTAGGGGAATATTATAGTCTATTGTAAAAGCCTTAAATTGAATAAGTCAAATCGTGAATCTCGTATGAAGTGTAATGCGTGTACAGGATGTTTTTTACGACAGCTCAAGTACCTACTACCACTAAAATGTTAAGAATTTGCGAATTTTATCAATCAATTTCATTCAAACCCCGTTAAATCAAAATATGTTGTACGATTACTTTATACTTAAGTATAAAAATATTGTTACTCAATTAGATAATCATCATGTATCTATATTGAGTATTTTAAAAATCAGTTTCAAACAGTTTAATGCATAATTTATAGTCCTTAGCGTTATGATGATTATAAAATGCACATTAGATGACCATAAAGTAATTCGATGGAACAGTTCAACTTAATAAAGTAAATCACTTGGATTCAATTATGGAAATATATATTTTTTATAGTGGTGCCGAACTATGTGGGTATCGTGGAGTGCGTTTCCTTCCCAGCGGGATATTTATGTATATTTCCTTCCCTCAACAGACACATGTTTTTAAAGTACTTACTGGGGATATAAAATTCCGAAATCTCATTTTTTAGGGCAATTTCATAAAGTAAATGACACGAAACGAATGCAGTTTCAGTAAATGTATTCTTATGTTTTTAGAAAATGTCACAAAAATGCTATTATTTTATATATTTTTATCGTAAGAATGGGGGAGTGCGGCTTTTAAATATCCCTTCCGATTTTATTTATGAGTTATCCCCAGATAAACAGGCGAATTAAGGTGCCATTCCACCAGTAAACACCGAACGGTGATATTTATGCTCCTCCCAAATAAAATATTGCAAATTTTATAATACCTACGTAATATTTCTGGTTAAAATATATGTTGTTTATATGTCAATGAAAAAGTTGTCGTTGGGAATAAATATATCTAAGAAGCGCAATGGAAGAAGCTGGCAAACCATCGCATCGGGATTAAAATAAACTAGTTTTGAGGCACGCGCTTGGTGTTGTCACTGATTACTAATTACCACTAATAGCGGCAGCATGTGCGTGTTACGAGAGTTTACAACTCACTTCAGGGGCAAATTCACTTGCCTACGACTCTAACCGTTACGTCATAACAAGGGTAATATTTGTTTACTCTTCATTAATTCATAAGGCATCGTCTTCAGTTTTGATTTTTTCACTACACTTTCGTTTTTTTACTCCGCTTTAGATTTTCTTTATTTTTGTTTTGTAATTCAGTTTATCTGAATTTATTATTTTTTTATATCATCTTGTGTTTTTATTGTAACAGTGTAATGTTTTCGTCTGTTTAGCTTCTATTAGCCTTTGGTTTTGATGTTTTCACTACACTTTTGTTTTTACTCCACTAGATTTTTATATTTTTAATTTCATCTTATACATTTATTCAGCGCAGTATAAGTATCTACATACGACTAACCGTTGCGTCGTAACAAGGGTAATATTTGTTTACTCTTCATTAATTCATAAGGCATCGTCTTCAGTTTTGATTTTTTCACTACACTTTCGTTTTTTTACTCCGCTTTAGATTTTCTTTATTTTTGTTTTGTAATTCAGTTTATCTGAATTTATTATTTTTTTATATCATCTTGTGTTTTTATTGTAACAGTGTAATGTTTTCGTCTGTTTAGCTTCTATTAGCCTTTGGTTTTGATGTTTTCACTACACTTTTGTTTTTTACTCCACTAGATTTTTATATTTTTAATTTCATCTTATACATTTATTCAGCGCAGTATAAGTATCTACATACGACTAACCGTTGCGTCGTAACAAGGGTAATATTTGTTTACTCTTCATTAATTCATAAGGCATCGTCTTCAGTTTTGATTTTTTCACTACACTTTCGTTTTTTTACTCCGCTTTAGATTTTCTTTATTTTTGTTTTGTAATTCAGTTTATCTGAATTTATTATTTTTTTATATCATCTTGTGTTTTTATTGTAACAGTGTAATGTTTTCGTCTGTTTAGCTTCTATTAGCCTTTGGTTTTGATTTTTTCACTATCACTACACTTTTGTTTTTTTACTTCACTAGATTTTTATATTTTTCATTTCATCTTATACATTTATTCAGCGCAGTATAAGTATCTACATACGACTAACCGTTGCGTCGTAACAAGGGTAATATTTGTTTACTCTTCATTAATTCATAAGGCATCTTCTTCGGTTTTGATTTTTTCACTACATTTTCGTTTTTTTACTCCCCTTTAGATTTTCTTTATTTTTGTTTTGTAATTCAGTTTATCTGAATTTATTATTTTTTTATATCATCTTGTGTTTTTATTGTAACAGTGTAATGTTTTCGTCTGTTTAGCTTCTATTAGCCTTTGGTTTTGATGTTTTCACTACACTTTTGTTTTTACTCCACTAGATTTTTATATTTTTAATTTCATCTTATACATTTATTCAGCGCAGTATAAGTATCTACATACGACTAACCGTTGCGTCGTAACAAGGGTAATATTTGTTTACTCTTCATTAATTCATAAGGCATCGTCTTCGGTTTTGATTTTTTCACTACACTTTCGTTTTTTTACTCCGCTTTAGATTTTCTTTATTTTTGTTTTGTAATTCAGTTTATCTGAATTTATTATTTTTTTATATCATCTTGTGTTTTTATTGTAACAGTGTAATGTTTTCGTCTGTTTAGCTTCTATTAGCCTTTGGTTTTGATGTTTTCACTACACTTTTGTTTTTTTACTCCACTAGATTTTTATATTTTTAATTTCATCTTATACATTTATTCAGCGCAGTATAAGTATCTACATACGACTAACCGTTGCGTCGTAACAAGGGTAATATTTGTTTACTCTTCATTAATTCATAAGGCATCGTCTTCGGTTTTGATTTTTTCACTACACTTTCGTTTTTTTACTCCCCTTTAGATTTTCTTTATTTTTGTTTTGTAATTCAGTTTATCTGAATTTATTATTTTTTTATATCATCTTGTGTTTTTATTGTAACAGTGTAATGTTTTCGTCTGTTTAGCTTCTATTAGCCTTTGGTTTTGATTTTTTCACTATCACTACACTTTTGTTTTTTTGCTTCACTAGATTTTTATATTTTTAATTTCATCTTATACATTTATTCAGCGCAGTATAATTATCTACATACTAGTAACCGTTGCTTCATAACAAGGGTAATATTTGTTGACTCTTCATTAATTCATAAGGCATCGTCTTCGGTTTTGATTTTTTCACTACACTTTCGTTTTTTTACTCCGCTTTAGATTTTCTTTATTTTTGTTATGTAATTCAGTATATCTGAATTTATTATTTTTTTATATCATCTTGTGTTTTTATTGTAACAGTGTAATGTTTGCGTCTGTTTAGCTTCTATTAGTCTTTGGTTTTGATTTTTTCACTACACTTTTGTTTTTTTACTCCACTAGATTTTTATATTTTTAATTTCATCTTTTACATTTATTCAGCGCAGTATCTATAATTATCTACATAGTACATACGACTAACCGTTGCTTCATAACAAGGGTAATATTTGTTTACTCTTCATTAATTCATAAGGCATCGTCTTCAGTTTTGATTTTTTCACTACACTTTCGTTTTTTTACTCCCCTTTAGATTTTCTTTATTTTTGTTTTGTAATTCAATTTATCTGAATTTATTATTTTTTTATATCATCTTGTGTTTTTATTGTAACAGTGTAATGTTTTCGTCTGTTTGGCTTCTATTAGCTTTATTTCGATGCAAGTCATTTAAAATACTTTACATTCCATTCTATATATTTATTTGATTATAGTTGTCACGGGCTATTCATTTACAAACTGGTAGCGATATAAATTTCGATATGGTAACTTCTACCGTAAGTTACTATTGATTTTATTATTCATTATTCCTTGGCTTCCACTTTCCGGTAAATAATTTAGTTAAATACATGAGACTTCTTCATGAATAAATGCATATCCATAAAGTCTCTTCCATTCGAATAAAAATGCTATAATATCATTACGGTATGTTTTGTAAATGAAACATTTTGGAAGGATTTTTGGATAAAAAGTCTATTTGCATAATTTTATTGGTACGGGAAATGGTTTCACACCGCTCAGCTTCGATGAAATATTAATATATTTCGAAGTGGTTCTAAGTTTTATATTAAGTAAAATTGCAACAATGTAAGACAGCCATTGAGTTTGCCCGTGTATTCATTCCTGACGTCCATAAAATTGTCATCGTAAAATTCAACAAAAACGCCTTTAGAATGTGGACCTTAATTTTGATATATGGAAAACTTGGCACTTAACATAGATGATGTTTTACCTCATAAATCACGCGCAGGTACTATGGACTATTCATTAATTTAATGACAATATAACGTCATGTATTCAATTTTTAATACTTTGCATCTCCAGACACATTGGGATTTTTAAGAGCTGACCATCAACAATTCTTTTATGACCATAAATGTACCAATAACTGAACATTTCCAATTTGGTTTTTTCTAATTGTAACCTAGGTACTAGTAAGTATACTTTCGGTAAGGATTTGTAAGTTTTTTTTGTATTAAAAGCTGTGGTTAACTCTTATAATGAAAGCGGTTTTTAAGATAGGGTGAAAAATACTTTTTGGGGTTGTAGGGAAGATACATCTCAAGTAAAATTGCGCTCCTAATCGATTTATTTGTCTGTTTGTTGTGTACCTCAGTTATATCTCAAAGATTAGCATACTAATAGAAACCAGAAAAATTGTAATTTGGTAATTAAAATGGTAATTGCAGTTATAAAAAACATACCTACCCCCTCGGAACAATAACTTTTCTTTATGACTTTTTAACTGTTTTAATTTCTTTTAGATGATACTTAAAAAATTAATTAATTCCGTATAATTATAATTAAGACAGTGGGACAAGCCAGGAAGAGAGATATTTCAAATTTATGTTGTTTCGCCTATTTTTAAATTCCTCTTTCTGTCTGCGACTACCCTACGCCATTTGTCATACAAAAAACTTGTTTTTGTCGACTTTTCGGGGTTCCAGATGTGGAATGTTACATTCTCTTAATTTAGCTAAAATTTCTTATGCATTCGGAACAGTACGCTATGCTCTACAGGCTCTATAATAATTCTTTAAATACAGCCACGCATTAAGACAGTAAATAATTATTTGATGTCAAAGTAATGATTTATGGAAGTACAATTTTACAAGTACTCTTGCGGTTCTACCATGTTATACAACGTGTTCTTAAAATCGTAAACCCTCTAATCTAACGAGTGAGGAATATCGGATGAAAAAAAAACGTGTATAAAGGAACTAGAACGCGAAATCCAAATATGAGTGCAATTAATGTAAAGAGAGTGGAAGGAAGAAGGTAGAGGTTGATGCCGACACAAAATAAGCGATTCATAGAACAATTCGTGGATGGTATTTTAAAAATAAGCTTGCGACAATAAAAAAAAATCAGGATGAAACTTTGGAGGGTTTACTTGTTTTTGAATCACCACGAACAGGAGACTATCATGAGGATATGGCGCTGTAATTGTAATGGAATAATGCTCACGTCATAGACAACTATAAGTGTTAATGTGTGACAGTTATAGTGACGGTAATAGTAATGAGTTGTTTGTTGTGATATGCGCCGAGTGTAATAGAACGTCACTTTTAAAGTAAACTATTAATGTGCTATATTCACTAAACTTAGTTATGGTAATTTTGTGGTCTTTGAACTCTTCTTAAGTGGTACGCTCATGAAATCTTGTCCCCTGAAACGCTTACGTTCAGTATTCATCTAGTGCTGTAAATTAGTTACTCTATACTATTTTGAAACTCGGATTGGCTTCAATCGCTGTATTTTGAAAAGCAGGCATCAGGTGAGGTGTTGTGGATTTTTTTCAGGGGCACCCTGTATCTAATTGAGAGCTGAGAATATCTACAAGTAATGAATATTTAATGATATATGTGACTGATAAGAAGGGAAGTGGAAACGAATCCAGTCGACATGAATATGATTTTATCGCATACGTCCAACTGTCAATCATGTTTATTGGTAAGAAAAATTGAACGGGAATAAAACCAAATGTAACACCAAATACAAACGCAACGGTGATACTTTTTATCTGCTTTCCATTTCAGTCGGTCGGATATTACTTAGATATTTAATTTCCATACGATTAACTCGAACCATCTGATTTCCAGTGGAGTCGAGAGCAGCTTAGGCAGCATTAGGACCGTTCCGTCGTTATGTAATGTTGTTATGTGTTATTGTGTCTAAATGGTACGTAGATATTCGGATGTTAGAATGCTCAGCGAGCATTGAAAAGGCAGGGCTTAAAAAATTATGCGGGAAAGCTTTTAGAAGAGATACTTGTCACGTCGCCTGAGGTCCTAGATCTACTCGTTTTATGGTATCACTTGCTAGTCCATTTCCCAAATTAAATTCGACAAACTAAAAAAATAACTGAATCGCTACAGTGCGACTACTGCATCACGGCCGTCTGCTAAATTCAGTCGCCTGCCGTTTTTACATGTCAATAATGGGCTAGTATTTCACCTTCACAGTGTTTTCATTTTACAATTACTAGAAAAATAGTTCTAAATGTGAGAATTTTAGAAAGAAAATTTGTATTTTTTATGTAATTCGTAAAACGCGTTTAGAAAATGGAGAATAAGAAGAGATATAAAAAATAGAATACAAGTTTTAATGTCATTTATATTTGACAACCCTTTTTCACCGAGCTAGCAGTCATATATTGGTATATTATAGTTTCCGTTGGCCATTTAAAACAAGTTATTTATGGTTTTATTTGATGGTTAATTTTAAACTCCCCCTCCAATTTGTTCTAGTTTATTACACTAACACTTTTCAAATGGCATTCCCAGATTATATTAATAAAAACACGAACTTTTTATGTGTTTAATTTTTATTATTATTTTTTTTTAATTATGATGTATTTTTTACAGATTTCTTCCAATCCAGTCCAGTATCGACTATCGAGTCTATAGAGTTTAGTAAATAACGGTAAGTAAAACGTATATATAACGGCTGAAAGCGGTTTAACCAACACATTTTTATGTACAGAAATCTTATCAAAATATGTTATTTTTTAAATTCAACTGTAGATGTAAATATTGTTATAATATAAACTTGCATAGTTCTGCATATAAGATTATTCGCTTTTGTTTATAAGTATGTGAAAATAATTGTTAAAATATCAGATGTGAGGTTAGAATAGCAAAATAATGTGTCATACAAATGCATTTTAAAAGTTATTATTTGACGAGAATTTAAATAGTAAAAGTGGATAAACAAAACATCAATAATTTTATTTTTGATATTACTTTTGCTCTACGTGTTTTATTTTTCGAGATTTCTGTACCTAAAGAACACCACAAATTACGGCAACCTCAAATTGATCAAATTCCAAATACTTCGGAAATATCCAGAAAAAACAAATTGGTTTTATCTTTTCTGACTACTCAAAAAGAAATATTATTTTTTTATAGTTCAGTGGCAAAAATAACTAATTAAACAGAAAATATTGCAAATAATAACTACATACAATAAGTCGATTCTGTTCAGACATAACCATATTGTTCATTGTTATTTTAATGATATCTGGTTATCAGATAACAAGATTTTCAGATTGTGTATTCTGTGTGACAAGTTTTAACAACATATCTTAACAATATTGTTTAATTAACTTCCATCAATACTTGTTATAAAGCATTAATCAGAATAATATGGGTTTAGTAAGTACATTCTTAATATGGTTTATAAAACAAGATATTGGGCAATAAATGAGCAGAATCGACAAGTACAACTGAATTAGATATGTAATATAACAAAATAAAATAAGGATAATGTACAAATTAAAACAGTTCTACGAATTACTGAAATCTTTATAATTTCCGCACAAGACTAGAGAACTCTACGCTTTTATCGGGTTACCTAACGGAGGATTTAAGGCTGCAAACCTCTGAATTCTCGGTGTGACTTAAGCCTAAAACATTGCAATGATCCGATAACCCCAGATTCATGCAAGCCATTTGTTTGGAGGCACTGATAAAGAAAAATCTACATATCCGATAGAATAGAACCCTGTCTTACATAGGTACTATTCACTAGTCATATCAAGTTTAGTGGCGCATCCGAGGGACGGATATTGGGGGTACTATGCTCCCAGAATCGCCCACGTACGTCTATGGACGCTTTTGGGCATGCAACGTTAGAGATAGTCGCAGCAAAATAACATTTTCTAATTACAAATTGCAAAGGAACAATTTGTAATGTTCTAACTTGCTCTAAAGTGTTCTAACTTTTTTATGGAGACGGTATTTGAACATAGGGCTAACCAGATGTACCATTCTCACACAAATAAATGTTTTTTATTCGTTTTTTCTGTACTGCTATATTTTAATTATTACAGGGTGTTTTAAATAAATCGATTTATTTAAAGGAATCTGTGGTCTCATTTTTGCTACTTCATTTGAAAACGCCCTGTACTTAGTAGCTTTTAAATGAGAAAGACTAAGAACATCATGTATCAAAAACCGTTTCCCCTCATATTCGATTAATTTATTTCTGACGGAAGTAGCCGCGATCTTACATAAATTTTTCGTAACGTTATGAATAGTAATTGTGCGTGAAATTTGTAGACGTCGCGTCGTTGGCTCAGAAGCCCTGATTACGCTTTTGCTTTCCGACGTCTGTTTTCGTATAATTGCTGAAACCAAGTGGCTGGCAGAGCATCCCATCATGCAAAGTGAACTAAATAAATATGACGGTGTTTCTAAACGATGCCATTTGGTCTCGGGAGACCGATCCATCGTACTCCCGCGAGATAGAAACCCAAATCAATTACACCCTCAAGTAATTAGAATATGCACTGCACACTCTGTCCTCGGTGTCCTCTCCACATTAAACGTTGTGTGGAACGTCCATTTTGCATATTATTCTTGTACCGGGTGACTTCCCAAAGGGACGTACAGGGTGGCGACACTGATGACAGCGCTCTCGCAGTTTGAATTGTCTGTCTTAGCACTATATAATTATTCGCCTTCAGAAAACAATTATTCTGCAGATCAGTTAGTGGTCAGCTATGCCATCGAACATATACCGGTTTAAAGCTTGTTTGCTATTGTTCGCCTCTCTGTCATACTCAAAACTAAAGCCCGCAGTTCGGTCGCAGATGACGTCATTATCAGGGGCGCACTTATAAACAATTTCGTGTTTTTACAGATTTAAAAAAAGTGAATATTCACTAATAAAATTGTAGGATGTGTTATTAGAAAATTTATATAATTATATACAGTGTTGCCTTTATAATTTATAAACTTATAAGGCAGCTTTTTACAATATTTTACGGTTACTGCCACATTTCGAATAACGGGCCAAAGTTTGAAAGCCGGTCCTGTCTGAATTTATAAAACGTCTAGGATTTAATGAAGTGAATATTCACTAATAAAATTGTAGGATGTGTTATTAGAAAATTCATAATAGAGTGTGGTCTTTATAATGTATAAAAATTATAAGACAGCTTTTTGACGGTATTTTACGGTTTCTACTACATTTATAACGGGCCAAAGTTTGAAAGCCGGTCCTGTGTGAATTTATAAAACGTCTAGGATTTAATGAAGTGAATATTAACTAATAAAATTGTAGGATGTGTTATTAGAAAATTCGTAACAGTCTGGCTTTTATAATGTATAAAAATTATAAGACAGCTTTTTGACGGTATTTTACGGTTTCTACCACATTTCGAATAACGGGTCAGGGTATGAAAGCCGGTCCTGCGTGAATTTATAAAACATGTAGGAAGCTATCATTATCCGACGTATAAATAAACAGTTTCGTGTTTTAACAAATTTAAAAAAGTGAATATTCACTGATAAAATTGTAGGATAGGACGTGTTATTATAAAATTCATATACAGAGTGTTTTATAATGTTTAAAATTATAAGGTAGTTTTTTGAGGGTATTTTACGGTTTCTATCACATTCGATTAACGAGCCAAAATATGAAAGCCAGTCCTGTGTTAATGTATAAAACATGTAGGAAGCGACCATTATTTGGCGTAGAAATAAACAATTGCGGGTTTTTACAGATTTAAAAAAGTTAATATTCACTAATAAAATTATAGAATGTGTTATTAGAAAATTAATTGCATAAATGAATAATGTGATGTTCCTTACATCATGACAAGAGCCTAGGGCTCCTAGGGTAAGGTATCATGTTTACGGGAAACTCTAAACTACAGTTAATGAGACCGATGCCTTGGTTAAACATGTTTTTGAATGGTCGCGTTTCCGTCCATGTGCCTGAATGCAAGTCGCTTCAAAAGCGTGCTGCTTTCAGTATAAAAGCCTAAAGCTCGTTTGATCTTAATATTATATGACGTACTGGCTCAAATAAAAGCTCTCTTCTGTTTTGCCGCCTAATATACCGCAAAATCATACAGCACGTATCGTATCTTCCGCCTGTTTCTCTTGCACAAAGCCGTTCATTAACGTGCTTTTGATTTATTTTCTTTTATCAGTAATTTCTGTTTTAAAATACTTGCTTTAATTAAGTTTGTATAAATTAATATTCCTACATTTATAAGGTTTAATATAAATCAGTGGGGTTAAACAGGTGTCTTCACTGTACAATTCAATTAAAAAAGTGATCGGACTTCCTTGAATTAGTTGTGATGGCTGAGTAAAGTTCCCCTCAACCCTAACGTCATCGACTGAAACCGCACAGCACACACGTAGGGACAGAGCTTCCTTCTTCCTTCACCCCACGCGGTAAACCACCGATCCACCCCCTTCTAGTGCCATTCAAAATTTATTTCAATTTCTTAATCAGCACGCCAGCGCTAATTCAGTTCAAACTCATAAAGTATATAGTTTTCCACGCGCATTATTATATTTTTAAGTTTGGAAATAACAAAAAGAGTTTCAATTGTATTTCCTAAACAATTTATATAGGGTATTTTATCATCATCCCATCCGAAAGTTTAGAGAAAAATGAAATATACCTTATATACCGTCACGGGAATCGATAAGTCAGTAATACTTTTAAACGACACGGAATTGTGTAGCAAACCATGAAATGAAATCGCCTGGAAATTATAAATAGCTTAATTTTCAGCAAAATTCCAAAAAGTAAATATCAATTGAATCGAACAATACATTGAGTCGGTTCAATTTAAATGCTTTTATTTCGATCCGTCACGATCCGCACCGTTGTAGAGATTAAGCGATTGTTTTATATTTTCATTTCAAATATAATTTATTCGCATTTAAGTCAGCGTCAGATTGTTATTGCGACTGATTCAGGAATTACAAAATTATCACATATATTGAATATTTGATTGCAGTTAATTAAACCACCGGTATTTTTACTTGTATCGATGTCAGTTTTCCTTTAGCGACCACAGCTGATGCAAAAAAATTAAAAATTTAAATGTTTGTCGACGACTATCGGCCATAACTTTTGAACGACTAAAGATATCGAAAAACTAATGGAATAACGAAATAGCATTTGGTTTTTGCTTTCTGATGAATCAAACCGCGTCCTGCTACGTCAAAAAATAAGAGAGTTACGACTCTTTTTAGCAATTTTTTTCAGAAAAATCGAAATATCTCGAAAACCGTTCGTTCTAGAGCAAAACGGCTTCAGGTACCCCGTGGACCCCCAGGGTAGAATGTATAGAGAGATTCATTCCCCATCTCCTGACACGTTTGGTTGCCCGAAAAAATTTTGAACAAAATTTCGCACAAATTTTTCCAAAGAAAATTGAATATTTATTTGATTGCAGTTAAGCAAACCACCGGTACTTTTACTTGTATCGATGTCAGTTTTCCTTTAGCGACCGCAGCTGATGCAAACAAAATAAAAATTTAAATGTCTGTCGACGACTATCGGCCATAACTTTTGAACGAGTAAAGATATCGAAAAACTAATGGAATGACGAAATAGCATTTGGTTTTTGCTTTCTGATGAATCAAACCGCGTCGTGCTACGTCAGAAAATAAGAGAGTTACGACTCTTTTTAGCAATTTTTTTCAGAAAAATCGAAATATCTCGAAAACCGTTCGTTCTAGAGCAAAACGGCTTCAGGTACCCCGTGGACCCCCAGGGTAGAATGTATAGAGAGATTCATTCCCCATCTCCTGACACGTTTGGTTGCCCGAAAAAATTTTGAACAAAATTTCGCACAAATTTTTCCAAAGAAAATTGAATATTTATTTGATTGCAGTTAAGCAAACCACCGGTACTTTTACTTGTATCGATGTCAGTTTTCCTTTAGCGACCGCAGCTGATGCAAAAAAATTAAAAATTTAAATGTCTGTCGACGACTATCGGCCATAACTTTTGAACAAGTAAAGATATCGAAAAACTAATGGAATGACGGAATAGCATTTGGTTTTTGCTTTCTGATGAATCAAACCGCGTCCTGCTACGTCAGAAAATAAGAGAGTTACGACTCTTTTTAGCATTTTTTTTTTAGAAAAATCGAAATATCTCGAAAACCGTTCGTTTTACAGCAAAACGGCTTCAGGTACCCCTTAGAAACTCCAGGATAGAATGTATAGAGGGATTCATTCCCCATCTCGTGACATGTTTGGTTGCCCAAAAAAATTTTTGAACAAAAATTCGTTTCTAAAAATTTCGCACAAATTTTTTCGAAAAAAATTAAAAACATTTGATTGCAGTTGATTAAACCACCAGTATTATGCTGCGTATAACATGCATACATACATACCTGATTGAAGAACACACCTGTGTTTATATATACTTATATTATCTTACATTTAATAAAATTATTGATATTATTTTTCAGAAAAACTTCTCCATGAAGCTGTACCATAGGAGCAAATTTCGAAGATGTATGTTCCTAGTACTCAGGCGTTAAATTATACCGTCTGGGTCTAGGAGTATATTTTTGGATTTGCTCACATCATCATAACAGGAAAAAGCAGCACATAAATATATATGTTTGTAAAGAAATTAAATAAAATGTATAATTCAATATTTTGTATTTATGTTCCCTACGAAAATGAATTTTTTGCTCCATTTTTTGTCGTCGGCTGAGAACAAAGGAAATTTTTTCTTCCATTTTTTGTTGATTTTTAACAAAAAATTTTTACAGAAATTTTAACAAAATTTTAGTGTTTTTCGATCGTTTTTTTTGTCCAATTTTTTGCTCCATTTTTTGTTGATTTTTAACAAAAAATTTTTACAGAAATTTTAACAAAATTTTAGTGTTTTTAGATCTTTTTTTTTGTCACATTTTTTGCTCCATTTTTTTTTGATTTTTAACAATAAATTTTTACAGAAATTTTATAAAATTTTAGTGTTTTTGATCATTTTTTTGTCCAATTTTTGCTCCATTTTTGTCGATTTTTAACAAAAATTTTTACAGAAATTTTATAAAATTTTAGTGTTTTTGATCATTTTTTGTCAATTTTTGCTCCATTTTTGTTGATTTTTAACAAAAATTTTTACAGAAATTTTAACAAAATTTTAGTGTTTTTCGATCGTTTTTTTTGTCCAATTTTTTGCTCCATTTTTTGTTGATTTTTAACAAAAAATTTTTACAGAAATTTTAACAAAATTTTAGTGTTTTTCCATCGTTTTTTTTGTCCAATTTTTTGCTCCATTTTTTGTTGATTTTTAACAAAAAATTTTTACAGAAATTTTAACAAAATTTTAGTGTTTTTCCATCGTTTTTTTTGTCCAATTTTTTGCTCCATTTTTTGTTGATTTTTAACAAAAAATTTTTACAGAAATTTTAACAAAATTTTAGTGTTTTTCGATCGTTTTTTTTGTCCAATTTTTTGCTCCATTTTTTGTTGATTTTTAACAAAAAATTTTTACAGAAATTTTAACAAAATTTTTGTGTTTTTCCATCGTTTTTGTCCAATTTTTGCTCCATTTTTGTTGATTTTTAACAAAAATTTTTACAGAAATTTTAACAAAATTTTAGTGTTTTTCGATCGTTTTTTTTGTCCAATTTTTTGCTCCATTTTTTGTTGATTTTTAACAAAAAATTTTTACAGAAATTTTAACAAAATTTTAGTGTTTTTCGATCGTTTTTTTTGTCCAATTTTTTGCTCCATTTTTTGTTGATTTTTAACAAAAAATTTTTACAGAAATTTTAACAAAATTTTAGTGTTTTTCGATCGTTTTTTTTGTCCAATTTTTTGCTCCATTTTTTGTTGATTTTTAACAAAAATTTTTACAGAAAGTTTAGCAAAATTTTAGTGTTTTTCCATCGTTTTTGTCCAATTTTTTGCTCCATTTTTTGTTGATTTTTAACAAAAAATTTTGACAGAAATTTTAACAAAATTTTAGTGTTTTTTGATCGTTTTTTTTGTCCAATTTTTTGCTCCATTTTTTGTTGATTTTTAACAAAAAATTTTTACAGAAATTTTAACAAAATTTTAGTGTTTTTCCATCGTTTTTTTTGTCCAATTTTTTGCTCCATTTTTTGTTGATTTTTAACAAAATTTTTACAGAAATTTTAACAAAATTTTAGTGTTTTTCGATCGTTTTTGTCCAATTTTTGCTCCATTTTTGTTGATTTTTAACAAAAATTTTTACAGAAATTTTAACAAAATTTTAGTGTTTTTCGATCGTTTTTGTCCAATTTTTGCTCCATTTTTATTGATTTTTAACAAAAATTTTTACAGAAATTTTTATAAAATTTTCGTGTTTTTGATCATTTTTTTGTCCAATTTTTTGCTCCATTTTTTGTTGATTTTTAACAAAAAATTTTTACAGAAATTTTAACAAAATTTTAGTGTTTTTCGATCGTTTTTTTTGTCCAATTTTTTGCTCCATTTTTTGTTGATTTTTAACAAAAAATTTTTACAGAAATTTTAACAAAATTTTAGTGTTTTTCCATCGTTTTTTTGTCCAATTTTTGCTCCATTTTTGTTGATGTTTAACAAAAATTTTTACAGAAATTTTAACAAAATTTTAGTGTTTTTCGATCGTTTTTTTTGTCCAATTTTTTGCTCCATTTTTTGTTGATTTTTAACAAAAAATTTTGACAGAAATTTTAACAAAATTTTAGTGTTTTTTGATCGTTTTTTTTGTCCAATTTTTTGCCCCTTTTTTGTTGTCGGCGGAGAACAAAGGGAATTTTTTGCTCCATTTTTTGTCGAATTTAAACAAAAAATAAGGTGACGTTACGAGTCATTTTTATTGCTCCTTGAGAAAAATAAATACACAGAACAAAGATACAGCACTTTTATTTAGTAATTTGGATTCAACAATTTATACATTTACAATTTAAAACTGCAAAATGTAGAAAGAATAAAAAAACAACTTATGGAAGATTATTGCAGATATAATTTTCAAATGCTTATTATATACATAACAACATATAAGAACCAAGTTGAAGTTTGGAGTTTGCCGAGTTTCCTAAATCTGAGTTGCACAAAAGGGCAGAGAAATAAGAATACAGCATGTTCTAACATTCTATATTTAATAATAGCCACAAAAGAAAATATACGTTGGCATATTGCAGAATCACAAGTTTTATATTGCACTAAGACTTGGAATCTGCACACACAGGTCAAAAGAGAAAAAGCAGTCGATCAAATTTTACTTGAGATCAACAATAAAGCAAATTTTTACAATGCTTAATCACAACAGTTTTTCCAGTATATCATATTGAACAGAAAAAGAGCAACAAACGAATTAACAAATGAACTGGAAAGAAAAAGGAATATACCCTTCGCTATTCAATATGATAAATATATTTAGTAATATATATATATATATACAAAAGAAAGCTTTTAGAGCTAGGATTTTTTCATATTTTTGTTGTCGGGAGCCAATAAATAATACAGATATTGACAGAGTAGACCTCTTTAGCTGCAGTCACTTTCCGAAATATTAAACATACAGGATATTTCAGAAGTTATCAAAAATGTAGTACAGTCAAACCAAACCATTTCTTAAGATGAGATATTTTGGAAATAAAAAAGTTATCAAGCCAATTTTGAAAATAAAATTTTCTTATACCGTTAATATATGTCATAGCACAATTAGTTTACAACCTATGTTCTAAAAACATGTCAATTCCAAAATATCTTGCCTAGATGCTTTTTAGTGACTAAACAGCTTATCTCAAAAAAATGGTATCCTTTGATTTATAAAAATTTGCTGACCTAGTTTTATTATTCTCATTTTACTCACTCTGTGTAACATACAGGGTATTAGATAAAAATTGGAAAAGTTAAATAGACATGTAGTTTAACATCCAGCTACTCAGTCAATTTTATGTTATAAGCCGATACTTTTTTCAATTTTCATTAAATAGTAGAAAAATGGTTCCTATTACACATTTCCAATATTTTCTTTCCCCTCTGTATATAGAAGTATATATAATATACACTATATATTTTACGAGACTGGATACTAAATTGACTTAAAAATATATAACTAAATGTAGTAAAACTACATTATAATACTGATCGACTTTAAAATATTTAAAAAATGATGAATTGAATTGAAAAAAATGACTCGTTACAAATTGGTCAACTCTGTGAAAATTGTTTATGTACATTTCGATAATAAATTTACATTGTTCGGTATGAATTCACCTTTACTGTTACCAAACATACTTAAAACTCGGCCTTACTCGCAAAAAATCAACAGCGGACTTCCTTTATGAGTAAAATTATAAATAATTGTTAAAACATGTTTACTAGAACACACACTAAACTAAAGTCAAAAATATTATAATTATATAAAACATTGTATTTGGTAATTATAATAAATAATGAGAGTGATAAAATGATACGTACGTTAACAAAAAGTAAGGAAAGTACAGAACCGACGAGTAAGGCTTCTGTAGACATTCACAGATATGGTACGACTTACTTGTATCTTAAGTTTAATTTAAGGCTAACCTATAAATTAGCTATTTAAATAGTTCAAGTAACAGGTTGACATTGGTCTTCTCACAACTAAAGTCAATTTAAAGTCGCTGCACTACTGTGGCCACATGGCAACAGTGTGAGGTGTTGGTCTGTCTCACTGTATTGTAGTCATTTGGTACGAACACCTTTCTTCTTCTTTCTTTTGAAGAAGCAGCAGCACCTGCACAAACAAATTTCCACTATTAATTTTCAACGGGCAAAATAACAATTTTTCATACAAATATTTCACCATAATGACTTTTTAACTCGAAAATGATAAAAATACAGTACAACTTTGATAATTCGGACACGCAGTAGTGCGGACACTCCATTAAATCAGACATGTCTAAGAATTCGGACATAACCAGTTAAAAGGTAGATGGTGCATTTACCGCTGTCGTCCGAATCATGTTTGCCAATTTGGCTCATGAAGCTGCCGCATTATTAGTTATGGTGCAAAACTCGTAAAGTTTGTGCGCCAACTGGAGCCATTTTGTCATTTGAATTTGCCCGAAAAATAAGAAACGTGACTGATTCGAAGTTACTTCGATGATTCCAATTTGTTGATTGGACCAATATTTAAAAAAATGTCAACACTTTTGAGATGTAATTACAATGAGAGAAAGACTGGTTATAACAATGAGATCTTTACTACTGTGTTGTTTTTTTATAAGGCAAAAGAAAAGTCGTGAAAAAAGTGGAGAACCCGGAAAGTTTATACACGTGGTTTCATCAGCAACGTAAAATTTAGTCCGTAATTTTTTTATTACAAGTACAAGCATATAATATACAATATAATAAAGACAATTTTGGGTAATACGAACAATCTGACCGCTCCAAAAACTGTGTCCGGTCTATCAAAGTTGTGATTCAGTCGTAATGTCACTAATTTCAACCACATATTCGAAAGGCCTAATTGACCTTTTAAAATATAAACAAATCACTCTGTAACAATTGGTAACACAACGTTCCTGGTACGCTACAAATTTTCTGATAACGCGTATAAGTATTGAAACTATATAGAAGTCCAGCGGCATGTTCGGTGAGTGGAGCGATAGCTTTTTCTTCTCATAACAAACGTCATGTTTGCAATATAAAATGTATGCATTTTGTATATTATTTGAGGTACCTTTAAAAATTGTTGCATTTTTTAGGTATTCATTAAGCGTTTTGTCAAGTTCTAACGTAAAGTTCAATCATCATGCCCTCGTAATGCAAGTTCAAATGCTCTGCACAAAATTTTATACAGTAAATAAATTTGGATAAAACATTAAAAACATACCCCATTCCCAAATAATACAAATTGCATTTGATTATGAATACGAATCGGATTTAAATAATGATTTGAAAATATTTTTTCCAGCGTAAATATGCATTTAATTTTTTTTTAACTCACGTATTTGTATTATACTTATTTTTCCCATCTTCTCTTAAAATGAATGACATTATGACTGAATCACCCTATATAAACATGAAATACAAAGGAACAAGTACGTACTTAGTTTCATCAACGAGTTCAAGTTCCTGAGGTTGGGTAATGGGCGTGTTGCTGTGTCCTGCAGTAGGGTCGTCAGCATTAAGCTCGCCGTTGGTTGAGCTCACCACCTGCACAGAACCGTGACGGTCAGCGGGAGTTAAGTTGCCCAAAGTACTTTGCTTTGATGCTTCAGGCCACGCGTTTGTTTTGTTTGTCTATAAAAGAAAGCCAATTACTCAACTTACTATCTGCTAAGTCTATTGCGACACCTGAATGTATTCACAGCAATAAAATTATCTATTAAATGGTAACTTCATACATGTTTTATCCAGGGATGATCCTGTATCTCCTTTAGCTAAAGCAGGTTTTACAAATGAATTAAGAAGTGCAGAATTAGACTGACAATTTATTAATATTTCTCTTCAACGTCATGTGACTATGCAATATTTTGAGCTTCGGTTAAAACTTGGTTAACCAATCAAATCGTGAAACTGTACAAAATTTTTTTAATTTACTATTACAAGAGGCACTGCCTTTGTTAATTTTAAATTACAATAAAGGAAATTATCTGATTAGTTATTCAGTCAAACAACTTCATTAATTAACCAAGTCTTAACTGGCACTCTAAATATTAGCTCGGAGGCATGAATCTTTGTAAATCAAGGTCTGTTCACAAAATTTTGATATTAGTTGAAAAATTTATATTATTTTTCTTCTCAGTTATTTGTAGTAGAAATGCCCTTAAAAGAGTGGCCTAGAAAACATGATGCTTGCTGAGGTAGCTGTTAAGTTTTAGTTTAAAAAATTGTAGTGTAGTTACAGGCTAATTATTTTAATGGCAAAATTTATGTTATATATAAAACAAAAGTGATAAGGCAGGTCAGCCAGCATATAACGTGAAGTGAACGAGCAATTATCTCATTTAAACGCAGCAAGCATTCTCGGATTCCTGTTGCATTTCCGATTTATTTTTTCCCAAATAAACTTTAAGGGATAATTTTAACAAATTTTTATATTAATTTTTTGTGGGCAGACCTATTCGTATTTGGCCAGAAAAGCCATTTTCCTTCTATCAAAAAAAAATTGTGCTTCCATTTTAGTAAACTGATCGCTTCATTCAACAGCTCTTCTGTAAGGTGTTTGTGTGGAGCATGTCCTCCATTAGGATCGACCCTGGTTGTATCTAAGCTAAAATCCTAAGTTTTCTTTGCAAAGACAACATAATACAGCTTAAGAATTACTTTGTACAAAATGATTACTATGAACACACCAATTTGAAAAACAGCTACATATTAGTAAGACAAGCATTCTTCTATCAGTATTAATTACATCATATCTTTATTAGTAGTAACTAAGCAATTTAGCACTTAAGCGCCTAAATCAGTGTAATTTTCAACAGTCCTCAACAAGCCACCTATATTAAAGATATATTCTCCTACACACTCTGACTGACAATCGATATAACTTTACTTTGCCAATAATAAAATACCTCTTGTAAGTGAGATATCAAAAGCAAAGCTTCTTCTTCAGACCATACATCCTGTTTGTTAATTATAATTTTAATAAAAGAGATGTTATTAAATTTACTTCGGTAAGAATAGAATATATGAATAATTACCTTAGCTAAAGCATGTCTCTCGCGATTTGGAGAAATTACCACCTCGTGGGCTGTCGTCGGCAAGGATCCTACAGGCGTGCTCTGAAAAAGAAATATAAAGGTTATTTTTAATTAAAAAAAAAAACAAATTAGCAAAAACTAATAACTTTACATATAGCTCCAGTTTACGGATACCTCTACCGATACATACAATGTACTACTTGTTTTTCTACAATTTTTAATTTATATCCATTTTTTTCTACAAAAAGAAAGCCTGCTTGTGTCATACAGTAAACCCAACCATTCGCGAAGAAAAATTACAGCAATGAGTACATATTACAAAATTACAAAAATAATTCCTTATATTTATGTATATTGGTCGATTCAGAAACAAAATCAATTTTTCTACATTTTTCTATTTACTGCACTTTTTCATCTTTTTACAGACACTAATCCACAGCAGAAGCTGTGCGTTTTGAGGTTATAATTTTTTCTATTTTTAGTTAATAGCTGCTTTATTTCGAACACGATTTTGTGATCATGATTCGACATTAGCCAAACATGTTGCTTGTTTCTTAAAATACTCCAATCCTGTTGCAGATTTTGTAATAACGATCACAAAATTCTGAACGAAAGAAAGCTATTAACGTCTTCATTGAAACAAACATGCAAGGAATTTAATACATTTTTCACCTAACTCACATGGTAAATTTCAGAATAAATTCAAAGCAATACATTTTTAGTTTTTAAGTTAAAGCAGCCCCAACCATCTGTAAAATTTTCAACGATGCACTTTAAAAGCTGCTTGTGTACTACTCAGTACGGCTGTACGGTTCTCTCTGCCTCAGTATCATTTGTCTAGGATACTGCTTTGGACCATATTATCATAGAGAAAGAGAAAGAAAGTGTAATTTCAAGTGTGTTTAAAAACTGATGAATTGAGACGGGTTTCTTTGAATTTACACAAATACAGGGTGTTAGAGGTTTGGCTGTCATAAATTTCACAGGTGATAAACAAAAAAGTCCTATGCGACATAAATGCTAATCCTAACCATTTTCAAGACCAAAATATCCAATTTGATGCGCAAAAGTTCAGTTAATTTAGGAATCCCTTCATAATTTTCTGCATTGAATATTTTAAACTGCAATGTTTATTACATCTGTTATTTACTTTTAGTTAAAATAATTTATTTTTTAATCAATAAATTTTGATAGTGGATGATTTTGGTTGCGGTTATTTGTAACTGAAATATTCTGGGGAATAAAGGCTTAGACATTTCTCAATATCTTGTTACAAAACCGATGTTTTATTTGTGTATCTAACAAGTTTCCTTCTTATTTTGACATAAAACAGAAAACAAACCAGGCAAATCACTAAAACCTAACCTTAAAATCTAAATTACCACATACAACCAACGTTTCTCAGCATTTTCAGGAAACCACATAACTACCGTAATCAAATTTTTCAGGTGCTTTGGTTTATGGAACGGTAATCTTGGAATTATACTACATGACCTAAATTAACTGAACACATGCACATCACACTTGATATTTTGATTTTTTTCTCAAAAACGAACGACAAAGCAAATACCTGCAAACTGCACAGAAAAAGTGACATGAACGGTACAGCATAAATTAAAATCAGTGGAATAAGCAATAAAAATAGCATCTATATGTAATATTAATAATAGTTAATACTTGGAAAATTCAATAATGTACTTAAAATAGAAATCACGTGGTACAGTACAAAAATAATTATAAACATTGCATCAATAATTAAATAGTATTAAAATCTGTATATTTCCAAAATCAGCAAGTTGATTTTACTTGGTAACTGGCGATGGTATAAAATCCATCAATTTAAATATTTTTCCATAATATAAAGAACGGTTTACAATTATAACCTAGCAACAACGGTTATCTTTACTATTATTTCTAATAATCCCATGTATTAATAAATTTTTCAAAGAATTTTTGTACATTTACTGCTTTGTCATAACTGCTATTGTCCTGTATGTGTTGTACACTAGCTTCTATAATTAGCATAGTAATACCTTTGCCGATTTAGTTTTTATGATATTTGAAGGAGGAGCATTTCTCATTTCATGGAGAGCATGCAAATTTGGAGGCTAATAAGAATAAAAAAATATTATGAAGTACCGATTTTAGGTACTTAAAAGTTGTAAAGTAAAAAATGCATACTCACCATCGTTTTTCCTGACCAATCATATTCGCCATCATCGGTATAGCCTTTTTTATTGAACAGTCCAATAAAAAGATTCCTTAAATACTCGTAATCGGGAGTCTCGAAAAAGTCTAATCTTCTAACATATCTCAAGTACGTGGCCATTTCTTCAGGATGACCTTCACAAAGAACGTCGATCGGAGTAGCCCGTTTTGTATCTCCAATCTTCTGGTAGCGTTCTTTCAATGTGTCAGCCTTCAAACCTTGCCAAGGCAATGAACCTCTCAAAAAGTACATAAACATGTGACCTAAGGCTTCGAGATCATCTCGTCGAGATTGCTCCTTGCCTAAATGTGTATTAATGGACATATACCTTGCGGTACCGGTAAGGGATTTGTGTTCTCTATAAGGAATATGCTTATTCGTTTCAAGCTCAATATATTCTTTTGCTAATCCAAAATCTAAGTAGAAATAAAAACAAGTTAATAAATTATTACCATGAAAATGGCACAATATTGCACAAATGACAGTTTTCCTCCACAATAAAATAAAAATTACAATCAAACTGACGTTTATGCGTAATATTGGTTGCCATACAATATAAATCTTATGGATAATAAATACGTAAGTCTGTACCTATAATATGAATAATTTTTTCCCTCTTTGTACTGCTACGACCGATTAAAAAATTCTCCGGTTTCACATCCCTATAGATGAGATGTCTTGAGTGGACGTATTCAATTCGGTGCAACTATAAATAAATTAACCTAAATATTTATTTCTGTTGCGTATATCGATGTGTACAAGGCAAAAGGACGCAAGCCACATTTAATTGCCATTATTGATAAAATTTCATTGCAACAAATATATAGATTTCAATCTGTGTAAATGTCACTTGTTTCTTCAGTCATAAGCATTATTGATTGAAAATTTGTATCCCTATTAAAGCTATCTTATTTTTTCTTACAAGCGCATTTGTTTACAATTATACATTTTCTGATTTCAGAGATAGATAAATTTAGAATATTTATGTTTTCTTCTAGCTGCAATATCCCAAAAAAACACTTACAGAAACACTGAATTATATGATGATGAAAATCTATCATTTAATAATGTTTACATTGTTATTATTATCCCTGAGAAGAATATATTTTAGCAACTTCTTTAAATAAAAAAGATTTTATGTTTGTACAAAATTTATCTAAATGTTGACTTAAGTGTAAGTGTGTTAAGGGACAAGGTTACATTTTTTGATTTGTCATAAGCCCCTCAACAACTTGACCTAACACCATAATATATAAACGTCTGTAATAAGGCGCAAAAAGTCAAAAATAAAACCATTTAAGCTATATTCAGGGTATACAATGTATGTTTATAAATATTTTGTCAATACTGTGTGTTTATAAATATCCTGTCACTGAATGCGCTTACGCATGCCTCGTACACATCGATGTTATCACTGCTAGCCATAAACAAAGAAATCAAAGTTACCAATTGAATTGCAATCATAAGGACAGTCTTCAGTGAAAATTTTCGTTCGCACATGTCAAAAAGATCTTCCAGGCTTGGTCCTAAAAGCTCCATGACTAATGCATTGTACTTCCCACATGGTCCGAAATAGTAAACATCTGGGATACCCTCTGAAAAGACAAAAATATATGTAATTAAACAAAAATCAGTTTAAAATATCGATCACTCACCATGGCTTCCGAGTAGTTTATAAAATCTATATTCCAAATGAAGCTGGGGTGCTTTCGACTTCATTGGTTCCATTTTGATGGCGACATGTTCGTTATTGTACAAATTTTTCCCTAAACGAAGTTCGCCAAAGTTACCACAGCCAATTTTTTTACCTACTCGGAAATTAGGACCCACCATGAGTACCCCAGAACTAGAGTTCACGCTATGTCGGGTACTATGCGATTCATTCGCACCTAGATCACAAAAAACATTTAAGAACCAACCGTTTAGTTATACAATTATGTAGATCATCACCGTTAAGCCCACTTACCCTAATTCGCAAATGTCGTAAGTCCACTTTTGATAAAAATTATGTTTTTGACGCTATCTCATTAACTACTAACAAATCTCCCTATTTAAGTTGCTTTAAAATAAACAAAGAATCTTAACAAATTATCCTCTTTAACAAAATAATCGCTTTATCGTTAGCAGTTTAACCAGTAAGTTGTTTTCGTGTAAAATTTGTAAAAATGGACTTACGACATTAGTGAATTAGGGTAACAAAATATATGTATTTTTAGCTTACCATGACGTTTCGAATTTTTCTGTTTCTGGTCCACTTTATCCATGGTGCTATCTGAAACAAAGGAAAAAAAGATCAATCAACACAAGCCATTCTGAAGAATTATTATGAAAATGTTTAGAATGGTATTTGGTCGAAAAAGGTTATGTTTCACTAAAATAATACTTCTTTGTTTAATATCACAAATAGTTATTGATAATAGTATAGGTACTTTGTAAATATTTATCTACAATTGTTTATTGTCGCAAAGGGAAGAGAACAGTGAAATTTAATTACGATAAACTATTATAATGAGATATTATTTCATCTTACATATATACTAGGGCCTAACAAAAACAACACTTAGTAAAAACTTCGAAATAATTAAAATTAAATTTTATACTCGAGTTGGTTAATCAAGGAGAAGAAATTAATGAAAATTTCATAAAGTGAATATTTAGAAATATAATTGCTTTTGTAATTACTACAAAATTTTCTCTACAGGTCTAATTCAGTATCACTACATTGCATAGCAAATGCAAAAAAAATATATGAAAATAAAAACATGTATCTACTTCAAAAAATAGGTAAACTATATAATTAATGGATGATTAATAAATTATGACAAAAATGTATAAGTTTGGATGAAAATCAGTTACTTACTAGTATTAATCCATCTTCCCATAAATTGTTGGCGCATTATGTGATTGTGCCTTTCCATTACTCAAAAAAATGCGTTATAAAATCTTACACAAGCTATCCATAAAATATGTACCCTCTGAATCTCATTTTTCTAAATATAGTGTCAGAAAACTGCCTCTCACATAAAAAATAATTGAATATGGTGTATTTAAGATAATTGTATTATAAAGTTGCCATTTGAGAACATGTAATAAACAATACTCTCCAATCTTGAGATTAGATACGTTCAGGAACCCTATACGACAAAAACTGTCGCATATCTCTCTCTGATATGAGTAATCTCAATTCTATACTTGTGATCTTAATTATTTTCGCTAGAATGTCGCAAATATATTCAATAAAAGAATATTTGAGAGGATGTAATGAATGGGAATATAGACAAAAACGTGTGATTATCTAGACTGTACATATACCTAAGTCGTATACAGGGTGTATTTCTCGCAATTAAAAAATCAAAGAAATATTTTTTAGAAGTGGAACATTTCGAAGTTGTCATTTCCTCTTGACCACCGTTAAATGATAACAAACATGCACCATGGTTGTTAATTAGGTTAATAATGTTAATGACACTAGCTAATAACACCATGCAAATTATCTGGACAATAGTAAGAAAACAATTAAATAAACCCTAATAAAAATATTGCAATACTGCAAGAAATAAAAATTATCATTATTATTTCAACTATACTCACAGAAATCGATGTTATAATTAAATTATATCTGAGAGGGTTTCACCAATTTTTTCGTGTCAAATAAAAATCAAGGTTAGTTAATGTAAGCTTAGATAGACGTGTAGAAATGAAACCCTATAACTGACAGTGCCATATCACTTTCATAATATGTCTGTCAAATTATTAACTTAACTGGAATTAACTTCTATCCGGAGTTCATTTTGTTTCTTTTTGTAATTTCACACAAAAATAATTAAATTCGTACAATTGAAATGGCATCTGGATCGATGAACTACCTAAATATTTTAATTCACATACGTCAAAGCCGACAAGATATCGTGTCATATCATAGTCTGTTGATTGCAAGCTTTTAGGGAATAGCTATATAAAATATTCAACGCTTGGATATGTACGAACCCCCCATGTGGTGACTCATTTGTTGCACTAACAGTTGTAGCTATCGCCGTAAAGTATGCCCAGGAAAAATTATTATCTTACACATAAACTAGTTGTGGTTGAAAATGCATTTTAAATAACTCCTTTCAGAACCTGATTTCCTTACTGAATTTATAAAATATTTAATTGTATTAAGTTAAAACAAGGCATAATTTCTAAAATTATTTTTATCTACAGTAGAACTGCAAATGGAATTCCATGAGAAATAAAAATGAGATAATAACGTTTCATATATTAAACCATAACAATGTTATAGTCCTTGGCATCTATATCTCAATACATCTTTTTATCGCCAATGCGTTTCTTATTAAAAACTTGTAATATTCTAGTCATTCAAATCTAATCAAAGCTGAATACATTATAATAAGCTTGGATTACACTTAATTATTTTTGAACCCACTTATAACCATTTTCATATAAGTGCACTTTTATAAATCTAGTCGTGAATTGTGTAGGTACTTTAGTATGATAATTGTGCAATAACAATTTTGAACAACAGTTATCGCTATTTGTTATCTAAAATTAAGGTTAAAGCAACAGCAACATTATCAAATTATGAAGACATTGAAATAATGTGGATTAATAGACTACATATTTCTTTAGGCTGTCCATTGGGAGTATGTTACATACAAAATTCGTCGATTTTATTAAAACAATATGATTTAATACATACATAAGCGGAATATTTTGACTGGGGTACGAAATTTGTATATTAAATACTACACATTTCTGTGGTAGGCTCTTCCGAGCATTTAGTTTTTTATGGAAAGGTAAACGGGAATTAAATTATCACATTCGTCAAAACAAACATGTAAACTTAAAGTTCGAGTACAGAAATTTTATGTTCAGGTCAACATTCGATCAAATTCCTCAGATAGTTAAAATTGCGGCTTTGAATTCCTCGAAATCCCTCCATTTAACTGCTTTGCAGATGTGTCACTAAAGAAGAGTTGCTTTCGAAACACGTAGTATCAATCACTAGTGCTGACCAGGAGCACATACTTGCAAGGATTTAACAATTATTTATCTTCAACAGATAACTATAACGCGCCCTATAATAAGAAGACTGATTTGTTCAATTCAAAGTCAATATTTTTCAAGACTTATCAACTATTGTTTTTCTTCGACCGTCTTTGGACATAATACGAAATAGAAGCAAATCGATTATCTTCACTAAATAACGAAAATATAAGGCAATTATGTTATTCATCTTTTCTTAACGGATGATAAATTTTATAATTAAATTTTATGGTAAGGAGAAATAAACTGAGAAGTGCAATAACCGCGCAAACTTGCCGTGCCAAAAATAAATTTGGGCTATAAAAATTGCAATATAATTTTATGAGTACCAAAACATCTTAGAAATAAATATCAATACAATTCGATACCACTACAAAAACTCATACTCTCATACTATACCGCCCGCGTCAGTTTCTAGCAGTCATAAATCTACTGGGTCTGAAAAATCTTGTTCCGTGATATCAAAAGTGCTTGGAACTACATGATGACTATGTAAAAAAATAACGTAACTATGTACACTTTATAAGTATAGGTTCCTCTTTCTATCATATACTTTTACATAGTATTTAAACCTACTGTTGTCTTGCGGTTTCCATTTTCAAAGCTAAGTCATTATAATGATTAAAGTTATTTCGGAGAGCTGAAACTTCATTTAATTAAGCTGAGAGTTCCCTAATCGTACCGGCAAAGCAAAATGAGAAGCTTTCGTGTTAACAATGAAAATATTAAAGCACTTATAGCAATAGTGGTACCTTAAATTTGCCATATTTTCCGAGTCGCCTTTTCCAAATTTTTCAGTCATGTAGTACAATCGCTAACTGATCTAATGTTGGATCATCCCTATCTGATACTGGATCTATAATCAGCAAATCTATCTAATCTTTGGTTATTGTCTCCGAAAAGCCGTTTATCTTCACCTTTTTGTTTTAATACAAGATGCGACGTCAATATATTCCCAAATCGAAGAATAATTTCCTAATCATTTCGTCTAAAAAGCATCTTTAACCAAAGAATCTGTGTTTAGCGTAGTTTTTGTGGTTGTTTTCACCTTCACAGACAAGAAAGTAACCAATTATAATCACACAGTGACATTTACAATATTATGTATTGCCAAATAATGATACCACAAAACCACAATTTAAAAATATAGAAAACTACCTACATAAAAAGGAGAAAACTAATATAAATCCTCGAAAGTGTCAGGCTATTTGATGTAACGAAATTATAAAAAGTATTGAATTTTTTAATAAAAAATTGATTAGTAAAATCAATTTACATTGTCACAGACATATTCAGAACCGGTCTAGATGAATAGCGGCTTAATTTTGAATGCAATAACGACCTGTTTCTAAGACATCAATTAATTTATTCACCTTTTTCAATCCTTCGAAAAAGGGCTGACGTCAATAAGGTTATTAGACCACGGCAGAAAAGGTGCAACTTCACTACACCTAAACTCGCGCTTCAGGGCACTGTCGGAGTATTTATAGCAGTCATTGTGACAAACGGAAAAACAGACAAACACTGATATAGATAAGAAAATGAATATGAAGGCATTATGTCATTCATCCATTGTTGTTGTCTTCATTTTGTCGGTTTGGTGCAAAACTATCCTATCCATTTAGAAAGAATTTGAGTAAATCGCAATTAAAGATTTCTGACCCTTTAGTTATTTGTACTTAAGGATACAATATGTTTAATTTCAATATGCATTCAAATTCTTGTGATAAGAGACATAGGCTAGTTTATATTAGGTAATGAAAAAATCTTGTGATGCTATTAGCATACTTTACATTTTATAAATTGGCGGTAAATTGAAAATTTTGGACTAGGATAGTTTTACAGCAAAATATTGATCTGTTTTACAACAAGCACTTAATAATCCATTTTTAGGGGAAAAATGGACTTATAGTTTTGCACAAAGCCGACAATTTTACCAGAACTCTGTGGAAGATGAAAATAGCGAAAATTCCTTACTCCTGTTAAAACTATCTTCTGCAGTTTCAAGAATTCTGCTCATCACTAGGACATTCTAAGAAAATACTATATAAGTACAATAATTCTCTACAATCATTGTTAAAAATAATTAATCTATTTTCATAATGAATTAATTCATCATTTTGTAGATTTGCAATTTGAATGACTCTTAATTGTTATAATTACGTAATTAATTTGACTATTATTCCACATAGAAATATAGGTATCACTTTTAAATGTTACCCGTTTTTACCATTTGTTATTTAAAAATAGAAACTATGTTGCCTTAAAAAGAGAAGTAATGTTTTCTTTCGATAGTAAATTAAACCGAACGTCAGCTAAGCGAGTTCAGAATATTAATAAAATTTCAGGAATATAAATTTATTATAACTTCAAGGAACAGAACATGAGTATTAGAAAAGTTGAATCTACGGATACTTTTTAGCGAAATTGAAGTACAATACCGCAAAAAAGGTGGACATGCTCCAAGATTGGCCTCACGCAATTAATTTCATACCACTTGAACAAAAAGTTATTTCACGAGGCACCTAAATGTTAAAATGCTTCTAAATTTAATTCCTGTTTTATATGATTAACCGGCAATAATATATTATGAATAATCAAAGAAACTTTTTCTAACATATATGTATGTGACGAATCATACTGAAAAGTATTTTATCTTTAATTGAATGCCTGTACTCCAAGAATTTTCTAAATATCTGAACAAAACGATTTCACAGCTAATAAAAATAGGATTTATCCACTAATAGCATTTATCTATAGTAATTATTCATTCTCTAGATATTAAATGTATTTGTAATGCTACAATTTTAGCATTTCTGATAATATGTTCTATTAATTAGCTTTATTAATTTTAAATAGCGTACTTTTTGGAACACAGAGCGTGACAGTTTTATTTCTCTTAGACTTTTTTTGGAAAATCTCTGAAGTAAACTAATGGATGTACCTACTTCAGGTAGAACTGTCATTATCCACAATTAAGTAATGTCGTTGTTGGTCAATGTTTATCGAAAAAAATTAAGGGCTTTTACATGTTACAACATTAAAGAAATTGGTTGAGAAATATGGTCTAATACATTCAATTAAAACGGATGCCCAACCCATTACAATATACTTTTACCCCATAGGTGCACTATAAAACTACCTGCCTCAACATGTTCAAACAAGTCGAATCAATACACTTAAGTACAAACAATTCTTATACCTAGAGGTTATTTGTTGAATTTTTGTCACTTTGGTAACAAATTATATTCATCCTATTAATCTCAACCTTATATCTTTAGATTAGCGGCTTTATTGCGAGATTTGTTGTACAGAATTACGTAAAAGGTTGGCTTTTTCCCTCTAATACATTCTTTTAACAAAGTGTAATATTTCATAGCACATAAGTACTGCAAAGTTATTTTAATTACCTACGCGATAAAATATGAGACAATCTTATTATAAAAATTATTACAATTATCTTAAAATCTCGTATGTGATTTCTGAAATCCTGGATAAATAAGAAGCAAGGTCACAGTAGGAAATTATAATTAATAAGATTAATTGGAAAAATTGTACAACTGCTATTTTACTAATAAGTAAATGGGTTTCTGCAAAGCATAGACTGTTGAATAATTTGGATATAATAAAGTTCGCGATGTTATTACAATATATTTGCAATTAAAATTATTAAATAAATAAAAATTTATAGTGTTCCTTTATTTAAATAATAGACATACAGGACTTAATACTTTAATAAGTGGACATATTCGAAAGACGGGGAAAATATATTTGTTTCACTTTGTTAACTGTCAGGCAATACTTTGCATATTTATTTATAAAAATTAGTAAAAAATACAATCTAACCTCACAAAACTCGCATATTTAATAAAATGTCAGTAGGAATTTTCTCCATATAATCTGCCATATCTATATGAAATGACATTAGTAAAAGATAAATGAAAACTTTGATAAAAACCTTAGTTCTGAGAATTGAAAATGTGGATAAAAGTGGATAGTAAGATCAAGATAAATGAAAATAAATAAAGCTATCTGAGCAATAATCATTAGATTACTGCAAAAATATCTTACTGTGTAGAAAATGATTTATGATTGGGTAAACATTCAGAGTGGATGAAAAAGATAAATGTCCTAAATATTTACTAATAAGATAGACAAAACTAGAATTTGTTAATAGGAAAGTAATTGCAAAATTAATTGCAGTAAAAATGAACGAGTTTACATAAGATATTGTAAACTGGTATTAGTTTCTTGTTTATCTGTTTAGTAGGTAGTTGACTGAAAAATTATGAATTTATCTTACAGTACAGCATCAACACAAAAAGTTGCTTACCTTTTTCAATGCTTGGAAAATATGCTATAAATGTTTATTAATCCAAGTGGAACAAAGCATAGGAGTCTTAAAAGAAAATTATGTTTCATAAAATAACGTTTAGGTATATCACATCTTGTATTATCACAGTTATTTCACAAATTCCAAGAAGTTTATGTTTCAAACACTAGGCAGTAAGTCGTAGTTGCACAGAGATTGAACTAATAAGAAGTACATTAATTACAAAATTTCTTCAGGTTGATAAGTTCTCTTGAAATGTCATTTCAATTCCATATTCCGTGGTTAAAATTATGAACGGCTAACGCCATTACTCACTCAAGACCCGGTCAACGTCATTTAAGATGGAGAAAATTTGATATCCGCCACAAAATACAAACAAATCCACTCCAACGAAACACAAGTGGAAGTCCACTACACAATCTATCCTAAAACGATCATTCTAATTCTAAGAATGCACCATATTCACGCACTCTTCATTACAGAGAGTGTGCCATACCATTGACTTTAGGTCAGAACTTTTCTGAGCATGCGTCAAACCAATGTTTCCGATGTCATTTACATACAAAAATAGAAAAATGTACTTTTTCGCTTTCTACAAATTTTATATAGATCCTAACTTATATCTATATTAACCAGACATTTTTTTCAACGCCATAAGACCGTTATATAATAAAACGTATGGAAAATAGAAATCGAGGCGTGGTGATCATATGTTTTGTTGCTATGGCAACCATTTGACATGAAAACTTAATTTAAATATTACCGCTAAAATAACTATTCGTGACAGCCGAAAAGTACACATTTTAAAGCTTCTAATACCAGATGATAAATACACTGCATAATTATATACAAATTAAATAAACCAATAACAAGACAATATAATACTCATTACAAGTTGTGTATTAATGCATTGACTAACAAATTAAGTTCACACGACTATTCACAAATAAATACACGTGATAGTAAAGTAGTATAATACTTATAAACAACAGAAATTGTACGAAATTTAACAATTCTAATTTTGTTTATGTTTTTAAAACGTTTATATAATAATACATTTTTTTATCGTAATCATATCTACACGTTTGATTTTCAATAAAATAGAAATTTATAATTATTAAAGTAACGGTTTACTTCAAAAATAAAAATGTAACAAGATAACAGAGACAACGCAAAAGCATATATCTATCCAATTTAAATTTCTTTCTCAATTATGTATACCTATTTTAATAAATCCTATAAAGTAAAAAAAAATCTATATCGAAAAATATGACACTTTTCCGTAGTTTTTAAATTAAAATAAAAAATATATCTACTTGGAGAAAATGGACGAGGACTTGTTTTTGATCAGTTCTCGATGAGTCACAGCGTTATGCAATTGAAGAACAGGAGAAAGTTACCACTACGGTCCTGCATTATGAAGACGCTTGCGCAGATGTTGATAAATAAAATTTTCCTTGATAGCTGGCAATATGGAATTGGGAGTATAAAAAATAGAAGTAGTAGGGACGTAATTACGCCTTTCGAAAGGGGTGTACTAGTGTATAATTATACTGCGTAGGTACAGAACTTCCTAAAGTCTGCACTGTCAAGAAAACCCCATGAATCATAGCGATTTTCGCTTTTGGTTTAACTCTATTTCAAAACAAAACAATCTGTCTGTCAGGTGCGGTGTATTATTGACGTCACTACTTCCACGCTGGCTTTGTAGGGTGTAGTACTTCTACTTACTAGAAAAATTTAATGAAAATATCGCGACAAAAAAATCAATAACTCTAACAGTGCGGGCAACAATTTTAAAAACGATTTAAGCATGTGTGCATAAACTAAAGTGATCAAAAACAATGAACATAAATGATTTATTGAACTCTAGTGGAGAGGAGATCGACGGCGCTATGGAAAACATGGACGTGTCGTTAAATTACGATAATCCTGAACTAATGGTTTGTAGTACATTCATAATGATTATAAATTAATTTCCTGTTTAATTAGAACCAAAATAAAATCTTGATAAATATCGATTTGTATTAGTATTCTCACATAAAATTCGCAACATCAAATTTAACATGATCAAACAATATTCTACATATTTTCAAAACTATTACTTCAAAAAAAAAAATAATAATAAAGTTAATAATCTTATTTACATGAAATTCCAAAAAAGCGTATTCAAAGTTCATCACATATTGCAACAAGTAACACATGGCATGCATTCAAAGTACAATTAGATTTTCTCTTTCATTTTAGATAAGATTTCCAGCTATTATATTAAATCAAGTTTGATCCACAAAAGCACAATGTATTTATTTGAATAGATACAAGCAAATATTGAATATAAAATAACTACATACAGTGAATCAGAAATATTGTGTAAGCACTAAGTTTGCATGTTTTTGAAAAACACATTTTAAAAATAACTGCTGCTTACTGTATATTTTAACTTTCAAAAATGATCAGGAAAAGTCTCATTACTAAAATGTTTAAAATTTGTGTTAATATTACATTCCATATTGTAAAAGTAAAACCACATGGTCAAATCATAAACAATATGGTGCTTATTTGTAACACAGTTTTGCTGAAAATAAGGACTTAGAAGACAATGTTTATAAAGTTAATGTGTTTTCAAATCTTATGCCAGTAAGTAATATGATCATTAAATAATTTTTAAAAGATAATTACAGATTTGTAGATGTCACCATGCCATGCTCTAATTAATAATTATGTTTAAGGATTACAGTGAAATTATAGAAATACTAGTCTTAATAATAGCTTTAATGCAGTAAAATAATTTTAACAAAAAATTGTTGGTATGTTGCACAAAATACATAATGAACAGTTATCATATTCTGATGTAATCTGTATGCAACTCTCCTCAATATCTAACTGAAATGTTTTAACACCTATATTGCTTAATTTTACTATTCTTCGGCAAGTGAAAAAAATTAAACATTTTTCAGAAACGCAATTTATGTATTGTCAAACTATATTTCACTTTTTTTCTTTTCTTTAAACAGTGAACTTAGAGTGTTATATTTATTTTGCAGAGTTCAGAATTTTTTGATTCTGTATTATCCCTCGAAAATAACTTAGAAGATGGATTTTTCTCTACGTTCGAGGATGATATAAACCTATCAAGTGATGTCAGTTCGCATACAGATGAAGTCTTATCCCCACGAAGCCTTTATTCTGAAAGTGACAAGAACAGCACGTGTACAGAAACATTAGATGAATCGTACGTAAATTATGAACAAAATTTTGAAAAAACTATATATAATTTACTTATAGGGCTTCTGTCTTAAGTAGTATTGATGGTTTTGATGACCCAATGTTGATGTCCCTCTTAGAACCTATTCCGAATGTCCAGTTTGAAACTCAGAGTGTACCTGCCATTGTAAAAACACCTGTTCACAAGACGCCGACAAAAATATTAATTCAAAACCCAAACAACAAGAAATTCATTGCAAAGCCTATGATAAATGCCAGTAAGTGTTTCCGACAATTTATTTACAACAAATTGTGTAAAACACGCACCATTATTATGTGATTCAGTTTTTCTACCAAAATGTTTTCTTATCATTAAAAACATAGCTATAAAATTATTAACTGTAAATTTCAATAAATACTCTTACTTTAGGTCAAATTAAAAAGACTCCCTTGAAAGTGAAGCCTCAAATTCTCAAAGTGCAACAAATAAATAACGGAAGACCTGTACTTCTACCCTTAAGCGTGAAAGGTATTAAAATACTGAATACCTCGGCAGATGTTGCTGCTTTATCTGGGAGCCTAAAAAGGCGTAAGATTGAACCTGCGGCTCCAATTTCTCCAGCTGAAGGTAAATATTACCAAAGAAAGTCATTTTTCATCTCACCTATTTATCTTTTATTAGATGATACCAACGTGGTGTCCTCCACAAATCAATATCCACCACTTAATTTAACGGCTGAAGAAAAAAGACTGCTAGCCAAAGAAGGCATACAGCTTCCTTCACATCATCCTCTAACCAAAAATGAAGAGAGAGAATTAAAACGCATTAGGAGGAAAATCCGAAACAAGATTTCAGCACAAGACTCCAGGAAGAGAAAAAAGGAATACGTCGATGGCCTTGAAGAAAGGTAAGTCACAATACCCTGATTTTGGGTTAAAATTAGTGCTTAATTTCTGTAATTCTTCCAGAATCAAACGTGGTTCTGAAGAAAACAAAAACCTTTTGCAACGAGTTCGAGAGCTCCAAAAACAAAACAAAACCTTGATTGCGCATGTGAGCAAACTACAAGCTTTGATATGCAATTCAACAACATCGAAAGCTACTCCGTCTACTTGCCTAATGGTAGTGTTGCTCTCCGCCCTTTTAGTGACATTGCCAAACATGAAGCTGTTTGAAAATAAACAGATATCTACAGATCAAGAACAGGGTGCAATTCGGAGGTCCCTGTTGACAACTGAAGATGATAGTTTGAACATGGAGGAGTTCTTAGTTTTCAAAGATGATGATATCGAGTTTGAAAATAAATTTGCTGAGGATGCCCTCGATATTGAAAACTCTACCGAGAAAGAGTACATGAAAATGTTAGAAGAAATGAGTTCCAAATATGAGGGACTTGTCTCGGAGAAAAACAGCTCCAAGATGAGTTTATTCAGTCGAGTTATCGAGTCTGTCAAGAGCTTCCTTGAAAAAGACAAGGAATTGTTTGGAAAAACCGATTATGGTGGGTACCGCAATAAAAAAGGCTTTGTCGAACCGGATGTTGATGAATACATACCGACGCTAGCAGTTGATGAGGATCCGCCTTCGAAAAGAAAAAAATATATGACGGACGAATATCACAGTCCAGATACTACGACACTACACAATGAACGAGTCGTTTCAACAACAATGAATACCAATAATTTTGGTTTAAACACAAAAGACAAATAATATTTGGTGCTATATTTTTTGTTGCACAGAATTGAATAAATTCTATTAATAGATTTAAATTATCTTCAAAATATTTGTTTAGGTAACTCTATTATATGTTTTAATGAAAAATTTATTAATTGTTATATTTTGTTTGCAATTTTATTTAAAAAATGTTCCTGTAATTTATATTTTTATTTTTTTATCTTGTAATTGTATGTTTGCATTCCATTTATTTTGAAGAAATCTTATAAGTAGGTTCGCGAAGCTTTATATTTGCAGGATATTGTAATATATATTTGGATAATTCAGTTTTCTGAATTTTTGCAAAGCACTTTAACTATTTGCAACAATTTTCAATAGTATTCGTTTTTGTTTTTAAGAAATTTAAGTGTATAACACATTATTATGTACCTCAAAAGTTAAGAACATTAATTCAGTCCAAGTTTCTATAGATATATTTAGATTAGGTATAATTTTTATTGTTTGTCATATTTAATATATTACATAAGTATACAAGTTACCGCATTTCTTTAATTTACTCCTCTAGCTACAAATATTTGCCAGACATACTTTAGCACAGCAATATGGCTTCGATCTAGCAAAATTTTCCTTTTTGTTCGCGATCATTTGAATTTGATTTTTCATGATGTATATAATAATTAATAACAAACTTCAAAAGAAAAGGCAAAATTACTAACGAATGTAAAAACCGTTCTATACATTTTATGTAACTATTTTTTACAAAACAATTAGTTATAGTTAGTTACATCCACTTACCGTCACTGGAACTAAAACTAAAAGAAGAAGATCCCTCATATGTGTAAATATACACATCTTCATCGGAAAGGTCCGCGGACCCTATACTTGAATCGAGCATATTATTTCTCGATATTTTAACAAACTATTATAACCAAGTTTATTACGTGTAGATGCGTTGCATACTTACGCGAAAATTAGACATAACTAGATATTGTTTTTCGCGCCAATACTTTCCAAAGCAAACTCGCAAAAAAAGACGTTGCTGCGTTCAAATATGTCTGTTTTCCTAGGCATCTAGTTAATGCAGTATTTAATGTCGCTGAAACTGTTGTTCTTTAAGTTCGAACATGTTACGAAACTAATAACAAATTATAATAATTTATAACATAGAACATTTTACGTTTCTAAAACTTTATAAATTCTATAAAACTTTGAAGTGAAAATTACATTTGAATTGCAGATGAATACGGAACGCACTCGTAGACACAAATAGCGCGAAAATGATTGTTAGCCTTTGGCCACAATCTCTTGGACAATATATTTACCGGTCTACAACTTGCTGCTAACTTAACAACAAACGCCAAATTTCAAAATTTACGAAAACCAAAAATAACAATTTGCAGTGGACAAATGAAGCTAAAATATTATATTCTCACAGTTTTAAGAGAATAACATGCATCTGCCACTCAAATTTTCATACATACATCTGTTGTGATTTATTTTTTCAAACTTCATAACCGCGAAAAATAAAAAATAAATGTTTCAGTTGTAATTAGTATATTTTTGACATTACCACGTTGCTTCTACATGAAAGAGAGTAGCTTTTCAAAGCTCAAAATTATTTAAAAAAAAAACAAAACTATGTGATCAAGTATGAAATAAGAACGTTTATCCGGACGTGCATCAATAGTGATTGAACATGTTGAAGAAAAAAGTGCAAGAGTGCAACTATAATTGTTTGTTTTACTGGATACATATGATATATGTATTATCATTATACAGGGTGCCCGAAATATATGGAATAATGTTAAATCACCCTGTATAAAAGTGTAAAAATGGTTGGATCAGAGATCGTTCAAAATATTGCAGGCTTTGAATTTCTGTGCTTTTACGTATCCAACTATTATTAAAATTTGGATTTTTCCTGCATCTGTATATGAACCATTTTTCACACTAAGAGCATACACATACATGCCTGTAAGTAAAGAGTTTATTTCAAATAAAGACAGAAAATATGATTTAAAAAACAAAATTGGTTGTCACGGAATCAAAGATACCGGCTTCGAATCGAACTCAAAATTACCAAAGGGCGCAAAAATATTTAACCAAAAAACATTTATCACAACAATTCTTTTATACAGGGTGTTTTAAAAAGTATTAAACATTATTCCACATGTATTGGGTATATGTAGACAATTTTTTTGTATTATTTTCTATGAATTCATTTGTTACGAAAATAGGTAATTTTCAAAAGTGTAAAATTTATATATATAGACAAATAATATGCACAATATATCGAAAGATTTACTGTGGATTGAGATATATAGAATGATTCAGTCATAATGTCTGAAGGCCTAATAAGACAGAAAATCGAATAAAAAAATTATTTCTCGACCTTTTGAAAGAGAAGCAAATCAATGCATAATTCCCTGATACGTTCGAGTGTTGAAACAGGCCAACGACCGCGTTGATTTGGGAGCTGTCAGTAACAGTCTGACAATGGGTTTAAATGATTTGAAAATATTTTTGTTCAATGTAAATATGCATTTAATAATTAAAATTAATAATAATAAATTAATTACCCTATAATTAGTTAGTGTGAGGCTCACCGTCATAATTCTTTTACACATGCTAACACAGGAACAAAACAAACACACACATGAATCTCTCATCACTGCTACAATAAGAATGACCAGTATCGAGACAAATGTTACATATACTTCAACTTTTATCTTCAATGACTTTTTGCTTTAAAAAACGTATCAGATTTATGGGTTTTTGTTCAGTTTTATTTAATTCTATTTTAAGACCCAAGAAAACATACTTACATATGAAAAGATATACATTTTGACAAGCCATCACTGATAATAACTGCTTGAAGTGAGCATGGTCTATTTTTTAGTTTCATAAGAGGTCTAACAAAAAAACTTCATTAAATTATTTCTATATTTTCTTTCAATTAACACATGTATAACATTTTAAATTACAAATATCAAAATCACAATTTTCAAGAATGTATATTAAGAGAAACTATTTTAAACAAGTTCAATTAAGTACATACAGAGAACTATATCATAAGGGTTAGAACGCATTTGAAAAACAATTTTTCAACATTTCTACCTTTTGATGTAATGCCGATTAACAGTCACCTCGTCAAGAATTATATGAAACTTATACTCTGAATGGTGTTTAACAGGAAACTCAATTTTTAAGGTTCATACGGGAATGTGTTTCATAAAATTTTAGTTTGCATGCGACGTTAAATTTGCCTATACGGTTCGTAGTCTGCATCTGTAGCAAACATTAGACAATTATAGAAAAACTAGTCCAAGTGGGTTCTAAACCCAAAAATTATATACATAATACAAGCTTGCAAGTACGAAAGAAATTAATGATATACGCAATATTTAGTTTAAATTCCAAAACAGTAAAAAATATGCCATACAATCATATTGCAAAGTGCCCTCATTAAGGAACTCGAGATCCAACAGAAACATAAAAAGCAATATTATAGTCACATATACTATTTAGGTTTAATTACACTTTTAATATAACACATACTTGTAGAATTCCAACCTCTGAAAAATCATGGGGATTCTATTTTACCATCTAAGGGAGAGAAAAAGAAACAACTGCTATTTATTATCAAATTAGCAGGGTGTGTAATATTATAAACTTTGCAACACAACAAATTAATGACGATAGTTTAAAATTAACATTAAAACAAACACTTTCCTAAAAATAATAAGAATAGTTTAAAATTTTAATACAAAGGTACATCTAACATCACATTTTTAAATTATAATGGAGTATTTAAATACAGATATTATTAGCAGGTTGTTTAGAACTCCCTGCTGGGAATTTAAAAAGCTAAATAAAATCAATATGATATGTTGGACGGAATGTTGCCTCCTATTCATCTATACCTTGAGCAATATAGACACATATATCATATACGATATAGAGCAACCTCATAAGACTTGTGATGGAATAAGATTTGATGCAACATCGTAGGAAATAAAAAAGCAACATTACATTCAACAGAATAAGATTAAATGATAACTGCTGAAAGCGCACCACCACCTTACCAACTAAAATGGCGAATAAATGTGTTCAGTCTTTAATAATGCAACATACAAGTTGAAATACTCAAGAAAAATTAAAATACTTACACTTTAAACAATATTATACCTCCTTTAGATAAAGGGGATACATAATTTTCATCTCAAATCGATTTGGAAGATGGAAAAACAAATTAAAAAAACATTTTTATTCTAAAATGATAGAATTCCAACAAAAATTTAATGCAACATTACTCTCTACTTTGGTGGTGGCTTACCACTGACTTTGTCTTCCTTTTTACTTTCTTTTTTTGTTTCAGATTTTGCTTTATTAGTAATTGTAGCAGTTTCTCCGGTTGGCGGCTTACTATCCTTCTGTGATATTTTGCCAGTACTTTCTTTCTTATCTTTCTCCGACTCACTCTGGTTTTTATCACAAATTTTTGTCGTGTGTGAGTCGGTGCCCTTCGAAGAATTCTTCTCAGACTCAAGTTTCACTTCGTGTTTAATATTTTCCTGCACTGTCTTAGTTTTGTTACTTTCTAAACTTTTATCACATTTCTCTTTCCCTTCTTGGCCGTTCGTTGGGGAATCTTTTTCCTCCGCTATTCTTGGTAGAAACTCCCCTGGACCAGAAAGATTCAGGGACAAACGATTCTCCGACGTGGATGTATTTAAACCTTGAATTATGAAAAAAATTATACTGTTCACATTTTGTTCAAATTTATACCGAATTAATTTAAAAATATTTCACTCTTAGTACCCTCATTTTAGATATAAAGGAAGCAGATTAAAATAGAACAGTTTGGTGAATAGAGAGGGAAGAAAAGCTTAAGTTAGTATGATAAAACAGAGAAAAACAACAAATAATATAATTAGTAAGACGAATAGAGAAATAAAATAAAAGAAGAGAAAAATTTGGATTTTCTGTAGGGGGAAAATATTTTACAGTAAAATATTATTAATGATATACACTGATTCAAAAAACTATTTACAATTTTTTTTATTTAATAATTGCCAAATAAAAAATACAAAAGCGTTGAAGAATGTTTAAAACTGTACATTAATCTCCTATTAAAAAACAAAACATTAACAAATTTGTGCTCGTTTTCAATTAAATGATATTTTGTAATTTTTTGGTAACAAAAATATTTAATAGATATGTAAATATTTTGTGCTCTAAATGTGTAGGGATGTCCATGCAAACATTAATAATATTTCAACAAAAATAGTTCATACCATCACAACAGCATAGTTCCTCAGCTTTAGAAAGCCAATAAAAAATTGTTAAATTTTAAGATGTCTTCCATAATGAACTTAAACAATTGTTTCGAGTTAACAATAAACTCGAAACAACAAAGGATGAAATGTATTTTAAAAATAATTTATATCTATACACCTTTCTCAACAAACAAAAAATATTGAAGGAGGTTCATCTACATACCTAAATCACTTGACTGAGAATTATCCCCGTCAGAATCTTTATCCCTTTCAGGCTGCGAATTTGGTCTCCACACTGATGACGTACCTACGACTCTTGCTTGAGATTTAACGCTAGGCGAAGAAGTAGTTCCCGATGAGCATAACGGGGAAATAGAACATTTACTTTCAGCACTACGAGGATGCAACCGATCTGGAGACAGAGCTCTACGCAAAAGCGGAGATCCGGGTTCTGCTCCTTTTGGACGAACAAAGCCTTTTTTCGACTGACCGCTTACTGCTATGGGGGCCGAACCAGCGCTAGGACTGTACGACTGAGTGGTATTGGAACTTCCAGGCTGGTGTCCAATAGGAAAGGCAAGAGGGCTTGGAGATCTTGTAGGAGAAGCTGGTAAGGGCGAGGGAGAGGGAGTACGGGCAAGAGGAGAAAGGGGAATATGTCCAACAGATTTCCTTCTATTAGGAACAGCTGCTGAGCAAGATGGGCCAGATGTGTGTAGAGCTTTTGGGCAACCTGTGGAATGCAATTTGTGTTTTAAGCCGTGTAAAGTGGAAGGTCGCTGGTAATGTTGTTTGTTATTACGGCTGTTTGGTGCGGTCGTAGGGGATGGGCTTCCTGAAGATGTTGTTTGGGATGAGGAGTTATTTGAGTGCTGTGAAAAAGAATCCGAAGGTGATAAACTCGACCGATTTGCTCCGCAGTTTCTTACTGTTGATGCAGAGAAACTGCTGTCACCACTTCGAGGAAACGATTGAAAGCTTCTACTAGGAGTTACACTTACAGGAGATTGAATGTTGGCAGCTATCTATAAAAGTAGTACTGTTTAGTATGAAACGGGTCTCCCAAAATATATCTAACCTGTTGCATTTCCACACTAGCTCTTTTACTACTGATCCTCCTAAACAATGATGTCTTCCTTCGCTTATCACTCTCCCTCTTTTGTTTCTTCTGCCTATTTAAACTTCTTTTTGCTAATTTACTTTGTCCAGGTTCCCTTTTACGACCACCGGTTTTTATAGAAGTTTGATCTAAAGGAGTAGCTCGTAGACTAACGTGCTCTGCACCACCTAAAAGCAGTTGCAACACCTGGGTATGATAGAGACCTTGTACTGTTTCACCATTGATATGTGTTATTAGGTCTGCTGGTCTCAGACCCGCCTCAAAAGCCGGACTTCTTTCGTCCACGGCCTAGAACAAAAATATTTTGTTGACCAATACAACGGTTGATATTCATAAAATTTTACCATTACTAAATGATGCATTGTATAAACATCAGTGTCACCATAATATACACGAATTGTATGTACAGTGAAACCGAAACCTTTCGGTCCTCTTCGAATTATTATTGGAGGTTTCAAACTAGTTACTAATGGCGACAATTCACGACATGGTGAAGTATCTCGCGAACTTGCTGTACTAGAACCCCCTCCACCACCAGGGGAATGAATACCATGTGATGTTGTTTGGAATTCATCTAAAAACAAAAAGAAATAAAAGTATGTTCGATAAACTAATACTGGTTAGTTTACCTGATGGTATCATAAGAGATAAACCTGAAGCAGAAGCACTTTTAACAACAGATCTTGATTTATGCTTCACAGCTGGTAAATTAGTGGCTTGAATTCGTCCAAGCGGGGAATGTTCCCTGTTTTCAGAAGAAGAGGTACCAGTTTCTAAACTACTGTGCTCATCCTCTACAGAAATTGAGAATTTTGGCAAGATGTCACGAGAATGAGCGGCTTTCCTTCTTCTATTGATCTGTGGAGATACATCGTCACTGTCTGTCTGAGAAGACTCTGGAGTACTAATTGCACACAAGGACAAATCTAAAGAAATCTAAAATCGAACAAAATTACTTATTAGTTGTTTTTTTATTCGATTTAAATAAGTGAATTCCTTACTTTTCTGTGCTCTGTAGGTACAGATTTATCCTTATCTGGTGTCTGCAACTGTAGACTACTACAAGCCTTAAGTTTAGGCTTAAATCCTCCACTACCACTTTCAAGAATATCAAGGGTTGAACTGATTGATGCAGTGATTTTAAGAGGCTTTGAAACAGGTCCTATCTCCGTCTCTGTACTCGTAGAACTTAGTTTAGATACCTTTCTATACTGTGGTGAACAAGATGAAAATAATCCAAAAACAGGGGAATCATCAGTGTCATCTGTATCATCTTCTAACTCATGAGAATACCGATCGACACGACCTACACATAAACCAAATTTATAATTACTATCATTTGTTATTTTTTATATTACTTACTGTCAAAGTAACTGGTATCTTCATCATGTTCAAGTTGTGGAACGAACTCTGCTTTTTGCCTAAGCAATGAATTCCAATCCAAGCCGTAAAAGTAGACATGATCTTTAACTTCATGAGCACCTCCTGTACCTAATCTATCCCTCGGTGAATGTTGCAACAATGTTGTTATAAGATCTTTAGCTTCTTCTTGTACAGGCCAGTCTTCGTTCTCTGGCCATTCGATGTCATCTAAAGAACCAAACTGTACAGTTTCAGGACATTTTAAATGCAAAATATTTACCTTGGACGGTATGGGCAAATAATTCTTCGGGTGTGTCACCAAAGAATGGAACACAGCCAATAAGAAATTCGTAAAGAATTATCCCCATAGACCACCAATCTACTGGCTTACCGTACCCTTGTCTCAAAATAACTTCAGGGGCAATGTATTCTGGAGTACCAAATACTTGTTTATCAGAAAATTGACGTGACTCAGAATCTATGTAACCCTCATATAAGTTTGTGGCCACTAAAATTAAGTGGGTAAATAATTTGTTATACGATTTTAACTCTACACTTACGTGACATAAGGCCCATTTTACTCAAACCAAAATCTGTTAGTTTAATATGGCCTAAGGCAGTGATCAATAGGCTGAAAACAATATTTTTTTGCAAAACAGAAATTACAGAAAGTAACAAGACTTACTTGTCAGGTTTCAAATCCCTGTGAACAATTCCATACGAGTGCAAATATTCGACGGCTAAAACAGTCTCAGCAAAATAAAATCTTGCCATGTCCGCAGGAAGAGGCCCGATATTTTTTATCAAGCTAGCGCAGTCTCCCCCTTCGACATATTCCATAACCAAGCACAGATGCTTTTTTGTTTCGAAACTACAATACATGCTGACTACAAACGGATTATCTGCAAAACTCAAAATATCTCTTTCAGCAAACACTTGTTCGACCTGATTCCTTAGCATAAGATTGTTTTTATTAATTTTCTTCATTGCAAATCGTTGTCGTGTTTGTTTATGTTTAACTAAATAAACAGCTCCGTAAGCACCATTTGAAACCAGTTTTACGACTTCAAAGTCTTGTTCATTTGGGTTTGATAAGGATTTTTTAATGGTAGGCGTAGAAGTGAGGCAAAGCGAAGATCTCGAAGAATTATTCGACCAATTGCAATCCTTTAACTCCTGTTGCAGTTCCGCTATAGGATCTCTATTTAAACCCAATTTTTGGATGATATACTGAGGGATATCTGCTTTGATGCCTTGTATACCTTTAACTTGACCTTCCGCGGCTTCTAAAAAATGGTAAAATTCTTCCGGGTCGAATTCTAAGCATTCCAACAATCTAGCTGGTCGCGATATTATTAACAGCAACTTCTTTATAAAGCTGGTCACTAAATTAGCTGCATCTTCAGATTTTTCCTTCGTCTACAGATTGAAGAAATTATTTAACAACCTTTATTTTATTATTTAAATAATGAAAACTTACTTCTGTTAACAGCCTTTCCAGATTCTCCGACATTTCATAAAAATAACGACTTGTAATTAGTTTGCTCTGCGATTTATGTAGACAGTCTCTAGCCATCTCCAACACTTGATGATGAACAAAACGAACAATTGGCAAGTAATCACAGTCTTCCCCAAAATCAAAAGTTTTATTTTCTTCGATAAAATTAGTCAATCTCTCTTCCATTTGTTGAGTGGCCTTTGGAAAACGTTCTTTATATAAAACGTTCATCATACAAATTTCGTTGTCAATTACTGGAGACCTACTGGGGCTACTACAAAGTATAAAAAAAAAGTTACACTGCTTTTCATTCTGTATACTCTCCTACCTAAGACTTCTTGATCTTGGTCTATGCAATGGTGACCTATTACTAATGGGGTTTTCTTCATAGCTAACCCCTGGTAATGAAGCGTTACTTTCATTACTAGAGAAATGGTGAGTTAACATTCTAATGTCATCGGATGTAGGAATATGTGGTAACTGGTGTAATCTCTCCTGACTAGAACATTTAGACTAAAAAAAATATATATATCAATACAATTTTCCACCTCCATTCCCGCCATGTACTTACTGACATATTTGAACTACCGGGAGTAGTTCCATAACCAGACGAAGGTAAAGAAGCAACAGACCAACGTCTTCCATCTCCACGATAGCCAGCAACAATTCTAAACAAATCACTTAAATGATAATACCTACAGGAATAGGATATTTGTGTACTGGCATGAACAATATATATACAGGGTGTAAATTTAACTGGAGGTCAGTTTTTAGGTACGTGTTCCTCAAGCTTAGATGTAACTTCAATTAAATCGGACCCTATTCAAAATTACACCCCGTACAATACAGGAATGCAATATGCATACAATAATGGTAACATTAACTACTGGTATTACTAAGTAATTTCCTGGTAATTAGATATTGTACCAAGGTTGTGTTCTAAACTAAATAGGAAGTTACCTTTTTATAGGTGCAAATGAGAAATTTATGAAGTTTGTGTGAGTTCTTGGGCTATCGATGGGGCTACCACATATAGGAGAATGAGATCTTGGGAGTACAGGAGAAGTATTAGCGATAAAACTTAACCTATGAATTGCAGCAGGCCGGCTGTTCCTGCGACTAACGGAGCCCGTGTCTTTCTAAAAAATAAATTACACATTATAGTCAAGGGGGTCGGTTATATTCTACTTACAAGAACTTACCACTGACAAAAATATAACTATTAAAATCAGTACTTAGTGTAAAACAAGTATATTTGATTTTTTTTTTAGAAAATTTTTAATTTAATCAGAACCCAAATATTTACTAAACAAATGAAAGTTAAGTTTAAACATTGATAATATCTTTCCACAATGCTGTTATATTTATTATACAAACTACACTTTTAAAGCCTGCTCAACAATTTAAAAATAAAATCAATTTACCATATTGATGGACAGGGATGGTGCTGACTTTCCTAACGCAGAATTTCTGAATTTAACCAAATTAGAAGATGCATTTTGTTGATCTAAAAATAAATTTATTTGTAAATACAATGGTATAAATAATTACTTCGGTCATACAATTTCATTGGTATTATTAAATAAATTAAAAATTAACTTACGTTGGTCTCACTACAATTTACTAAAAGAAATCTATATTTTGCAGTTTTTCTTAACCCTTAAAAGAATGAATTACAAAAATAAAAAAATTGTTCTTAATTACTTCCTTAAAAAGTTGTTGACGTATGCAATTGGAATTGTTTGAAAATCCATTGAGCAAAACTAATTAAATAATTATTATTTTTATGCACATAAAAAAAGCAAATCATATTTCCATGGTTAAGTTCAAAACCAATCCTTACACATTACATCACTCATTAAGTTTTTGACTTGATGCCAACAATCCTTCATCAAGGCATACGTACATTATTTTTATCATTTTTATTTTAACAAACATTCTTTAAATTTAAGTAGGAATTTTAATATAAATAAAACACATTCAAGGTGAAATATGAAAATTAGTCAAGGTATAATTCTCAGTTTCAGTTTGTTATTTAATTTTTCAATAAAAATCTGGTAAACATTCAACCAAATTTGCTTCAGTATACTATAAAATTATTAATAAAATTCCATTCAACTTGTTTAAAATATTTAATGCAATGTACTATGGCAAAGATAAAAATAACATTAAATGCACAGGAATTAACTCAACCAAACAAATCTGTGGACAAATACCACAGATAGGAAATCAGTATTAGTCACTTTACACAAAATTAAAATGCATACCGCAATATTTCTCATAATTTTATCTTTCAACTGCAACTAAAAAACCCATGACAGCTTTCATATATTTTATTTTAAAAATATCGTACTCAGAATTATATTTTTGCAAATTTGTGTTTCCAATTTTCAAATTTACGTTGCACAGTTTATAATTACAGCTTAGTTAAAAAATTGTCCCTACTTTCTACTAACAGTATTTGGCATAGGACATACACTTGGATTTGGCAATTGACAGTTAAATTTAGTACCTAAATAAAGTATTTATAAATCAGAAACAACAGTTTTGAATAAACAGAAAAATACGTATATAACCAGTGACGTACTAAGAAAAAAGTGTGAAGGAGGACAAACTCAAATATGATGGTGGGGAGAGGGGTTACGGACCCTTGGACATGCCCCCTAGATGTGTCACTATATAATCTGAGATATGCTTACTAGAATAATTAATTATCGTTACATTAATATTTATTTTGATTTGAATAAAACAAATAATGATGTACTTATCGTGCATATTGTTTAAGGAACAATTATTTTATATTGTTCTCTGACACGTTCACAAAAACTAAACTCTGTAAAATGAATGTACAAATTTGGAAATGAATGTATTTTTAATAAAATATATTTCAATAATGCTAGATTAATTCATATACCCATACACAGCTGTTAAAGACAAGCAAACAGAACAATTGATAATGATTAAACTAGGAAATAAACTGTAGGTGAGCGATATCGAGTGAACCTAACCATACCAATAAAATCGGTGACTCATAGCCCACAACCGCAAATGTGAGCAAAATTGTGTAAACAAAGAAAGTGTTTAACCTGGCTGGCTATGTTTTTGGATGTTCGAGGACTCTGCAGCAGGAGCTGGCGGGCATCTTGGTCTTTGTTCTATCCCAGAACCCGACTTCGGTTCGTCGAACACCAGCACTCTGGCGGAGTTCGAACGAGCGCGCGATTTAACCCCGTTGTTGTCCTCCATCTATCACCACCCAAATCAAAAAAAAATTAAACTCATAAAACACTCCACCACTCATTCACACCATGCCGCGGCTACGACAAAAATTTAATTCGCGAAGTATTGATTTTGACCGGTAATTTACGTATTTCAAAGCCATTACTTTAATTTTTATTCTGTTACGGGATGAACATATAAATAAAACATTCTGCAACGTAACTCGACAATAGACTACAAACAGCTGCGGACGGTGCTTGCGCACTACGCACCTACTTCTGGAAAGTCGCTTTCATTGATGTATTGCCAAACCTAACCCTGACATCCTTTGTCGACTCCTCAAAACACTGAAAGTATCAATAAACAACTAAATCCCTCTACTATTAGCAGTCATCCAAAATCATGAAATCCTGGCTTATTATACTGACATCTTCCACATAACCAAGCTGCTGGAACGATAAGATTGTAGCATAAACCTCCTTGGAATTTAAAAATAATTCTTAATTAAAAATGAATCATCATATGCAACCAGCTATACCAAGCTGTTCTTATCTTACTCGTACACTTAGAAAATACCTAACCAGAGACGTACTAGCCTCCAGCACATTCAACTGACAAATGAACTGACTAATAATTGGACTTGGAATAGCACGGAACTAAAAAAACACCAATAAGAAAGTTTTGCTTTTTATTGTTAGTGAACAATGATGGAATACCATGTACATTATTTTATTATACAAATCGACATTTTATTGAGAGAACAATAAAACCTGACGATATGTATAATGGCAAAGTTTTCAACGAAAAAGTTCTATCTGCGTTTTTTCATGTAAATTAAATTTCAATTATGCATCAATATATTTTCTATATTATGACCTAAAAATGTTTCCAACATATTCGACAAGTAATACAGTTCATTTAATTGAATAAATCAACTTTAATTTACAAAAAAAATACGCAAAGAAAATTTTTACGTATATATATCGTCAGAAAACTGAGACTTCACTTAGAATCAAGCTACTAATACCAAAAAATCATTTCGTAGTGTCTACGTATTTAAATAAAAAGAAATATTTACTACTAATAAAAAGGGAGTACTGCAACATTAAAAACCTTACAGCTAATCAATTTATACTAATGAGTAATTACTAAAATATATTTCTGTAAATGATACTGCAGGAAACAACTACTCCGCGGACTAATGCCCCGACCGGCATTGAACTACTCCTGCAGTATCGTGAACAGCCAAGAACCCTTGTCGGACACACCACCAGACATAAACCGGTTTCGGGCTTGTTAGCCCTCATCAGTATGCCATAGGTGAGATGACCGACAATTGAACTGGCTGTTTCTTCATATGTATGTTCACATAAGTACCTGCTGCAAAGTAGGTCGCTTTCTGTAAGTCGAGCCGCTTAGGCCGAGCAGGAAGTAAGCAGACCAGTTATATCTCACCTATATCTCAAAATATATTTCCCTCGATAGCATATTAACCAAAAAAGTAATGCCAATTAATTCGCTATAAATTAAGCTAACTCCTTTACGTGGAAGAAATGAGATGTGAAGGCTGTACGTACCGCCCTCTATCGAGCAAAATTTAAATGAAACATTTTAAATTCTATAACTACCTGGGGTCCCAAATTCAAATGTCCAGGGTCCTAATATCTACAAAAGCAAGAAGAATCATCAGAAGGGTATGAAATGATTGTCTATTGATGAATATCTTAAGATATTTCATTTTATTCTCCTGCGGGGGTTATGTATTTAATTATCGATTTTCTCGCATAGAATCTAAGTCGCGAGTAGAATATCTTTGCAGAGGTCATTTTCCCACATACATACATATTTGCACCTTTGTGTATTTTGAGGTTACGCCTAATGTTTTTACGCAAGATTTAGTTGCGCAACTTGCGAGATTCTTAGTCGATTCATGGCAATTAAGGTAAATTTTCGTATTTCTATACCGTACCTTTTCAACGCGAGGTAATATAGGTGAAATGTAAAATTGGTATAGATGGGAAGCCGCTGGAGGTAGAGGTTTTTAATGTTAGACGCGCCTGCGTGATTCCGTCTGTTGCTCATGTTGAACGAGTTGAACTAGTTGGATATTTGAGTTGAGTTCGAGTAGCGGGTCTACAAGTATCTGTTCGTTTAGTGGTAGATACTCCGATATGAACTCGGTGTAGAAATTTCGTACGTTCATTAAACAAGACCAAATACCTACCCAAGTGCCTAATGCCGAATTAGACAGACGAGTGAGGAAACAAAGCAATTAAGATCAGATCTGTGAAAGTGTAAATAAACATGCTAAAGGGATTTTTCTAGTTGAGTTCTACCTGTAAAGGTATGTAAATTATGTTTATTTTCTTTCACAGCTTGTCAGCCTTTGATACTAAGCTACCGGATAATTACCACACTCTTCATGAAGCATTTTATTACGCCGACACTCGATAACAAAAGTAATTATCTAATTTTAATTGCCACCTTAAAAATGCATTTATTTACTCATGTACCTATTTATTTATATGATAGACATGATTCCTACAAGGTCAAATAATATTTTGCCTTTACAGAATGCCAGAGAAACACAAAATACAGGAAATTGTCTAGTTTTGCAATAGCTGAATCAGTTAATGTTACGTAAAGAAATGATTGGGGTAAATTCATCATACCCCACCTAGATTTTTATACACCCATGTAATGAAACAAAATTTAACGCACAATTTTACCCAGCAATAATAAATGACTCAATTTCCCTTGCATTGTAAACTATTACATCAAGATGATATTGTTGAAAAATGTGGCACCAAATTAATGTACCTAGGCATTAAAATAACACAATCGGCTTTGCATTGACCTTTTGTTTGCCTGCCTACAAGCCCAATGGAATTTTAGTTCATTAAAACAGACATTCCACTATTAAGACGATTATAACAGATAATGTACACGTTTTAATCCATGTGAGATGAACAATTATTTACTGATTAAATGATAACGACATAGTGCAAACAAATATGTTTTTAGATGATTCTATCATATTTCCTTACATACTTTTTTGGTTCTCACGGTACGAAGTGGGGTTCTGCTTTTCGTCACTACACAAATCTGTAGCATGTTTCCTAGAACTTACATTTGCCATTGGTTCTTTGCGAGAAAATCCAATTCATTTGCATTTTTTTGTACCCTACATTGAGATGTGATGCACAACCTTTAAGGATATATGTTAACGACGTGCAACTGTAATTTTAGTACTACTGGATAATGAGTCAATAAAAGTAAGCACTATTTTGCATATTATGAGGTACCCCATTTCAAGAAAATCACATTAAAGTCATATTGAAAGAGAGTTCTATAGAAAACGGGACTATAAATGAAGATATTATATATCTTGTGCAAAATACGCATTGCTGTTGATATTTAAAAGGTAGGAAAAGAACGTTGAACTCTAGGTTATCCTCTAAGAGCGAAGTATTAAAATAATTTACAACATATCTACTAATCATTTTGAACATAACGCTATTGTTTCTGTGAACAATGTCACACTTGTGCATACACATTTCATTAGGCGATAATGGTAGTAACATTTTAGACCAGACCAAGATAATAGGTGAGAATAGGGCAGTGTTAAATATTGATACCTCGTATTAGATAAGGACTACTGATTCTTAAACAATTATTATTACCTTAGCTTGTCAAGAGAAGTAACAATCGATCAATCATTATAAGAGATCTAGAGATTTAATGGATCTTTTTGGAATCACTTAGATATAAAATTTGATAAAAACGATTTTTCATGCGACAAAACAATTGCGATAGGTATAATTTTCTAAAACTGATAAATGTCCAGTAATCCTATATTCGTTTATTCTACCTCTATAATTTCCCTTGTCAAAGAATGGATCTAGACAGGTAAACATACCTACTTCTTAGGTACTATTTACAACAATATTTAATAATTAGATTTTTACGTTAGGTCAAGATTATCTAATAAGGAATTTTTTTTAATCCATACATTTGTAGTTATTTGTTGTGTTTTTATTTGGACACCCTGTATAACTTGTCAAGATATTTTATGTGGCTCACGGGTCCCGAGTCCCGTGATACTTCTAAGTGAATGCAAATAAAATAAAGAAGGTATACCAGTTGTTGGTTAAGAATTGGATGACTTATATGCGTTGGAATTTTGATTGTTTATTTAGTAAAAAAGTAACAAGGTATAACCACTGAAAACTATTGCTGGTGATGACTGGAGTGCGTCGCTTCTATTAGTTAATATATTGCTCAGTTTGAGTAGAGCCAAGATTTCGGGCATAAGTAAAAAAAAATGTGGACAACTGTATATGACAGTTTGCATACTGTTTTACAACATTACTGTAACCTGCAATCACTCTATTCGCCAAGATTTAGCAACGCGATCAGTGATCTAGATCACCTACGGCAACCTTACATTAGGGTTCATCTGCATTAAATCATTTAAAAATTAAAGGATATGGATAAATATTTAGAAAAACACGACAAAAATAGGGACAATGGAGACCTCGGAAAAGGACCATCTCCCCACCAAAAAAAGCAAAGCGCCTCTGCAGCTATCGACCAACGTGGCAGACTGAGTATATTTGGCTAATAAAGGATTCAAACAATTTTTCTGCAAGATGTCTAGTATGCAAAATGGATTTTTCAATTAGTCACGGTGTCCTTAGTGATGTCAAACAGCACTCTAATACAAAAGAGCATAGAAGACTCGCAAATGTCGAAATCTTCTCAAGTTTTAACAAAATTTTTTGCAAAAAGAGAAAATATTCAAGAAACTATCGATGTTACTGCAGCAGAGCTTGGGCAAATCTACCACTGCGTTAAGCACAGTCAATCTTACAATTCGTTAGATTGTGGGCTCAAACTTTTACCAAAAATTATAAAAGATTCTGAACTACTAAAAAAAATATTGTCACAGAATATGCCCCGCTCGCACCCAATTCGACGACTGAGGTATCGTGAAACGCTAGATTGCCCCAATCGCCTCTACGCGATTAGACTTATTTTAAGCAATTTGACCTTGAAAATTTCAAAATTTTTGCCTGCGGCACTAACCTCCCTCCCCTCTTCAACTGATATAATAAAAAAATAATGTATCTCGTATCTTAAAATTCAAAAGGTCAACCCTGCCTGCACCTCAGTTTTAATTTTATTTTTGTCATTTTTGTAACAAATATTGTTCGTACCTGTTTATGATGAGATTTGTTTTATTTATTTTTTATTGTTTCAATTTATTAAAATTTTTAATTTTTTTTATTAAAAAAATCTAGTCTGAAATACTTTGTTTACTAAACCCCCCCATGTCAAATTTCTGGCTACGCCACTGCATGATGTTCAGACAGACTATCTACAATATCACACCAAATTTAAAAATACTTTCAAAATTTTGAATTCGGGACAAGGTCCAAATAATTTACTGAATTTCCCTGTATACTACCATAATTTATTATTAAAACGCCTGTGAAGGGAAATATTCAAAATAAGTCTAAGAGTTAGATTTATACATTAATCACGGAATTCGCAATAAATCTCCAATCAATCCAACTATCTGAAAATTTTGCAGTTCGGGATTGCTGCAGAAACAATAGCTTTGTTCGCACAATACACAAACTAGTTTCCAATCGTCCGAAGCGTGCGCGTTCCAACTAAAACATTGGATTTTCAACCTTATGGAGGCATGATAAATAAACTGCGTGTGCGTCGGACGATTTGAAACGGTTTCCAACTGCTGTGCGAACAGGGCCAATAAGTATGCCGATCTTGAATCGATCTTTTACTAAAATGAACTTCAATAATTTCAAAATTTGCTTAAATAACTCGTCCCTTCTTGTGAAACATTCGAAGGGGTAAAGGCAACAGATATCCAATTTCCGAAAATTGTATTATGTTTAATTTAAATCAGGCGGGGACTTACTGAAAAGTCCCCTTAAAAAAATTAGACGGAATTTACTCCGCCAGATATTAAGTTTCAAAGTTGTCCTACACACTACATACTACCTACATCTAGTAAATTTTCATGATATACATATTATAAATGATTTCATGATTAACATGTTTCGTTTAACGAACAGTAGGTATCATACACCTATGCAGCCCTATTAGCGAGAAAGAAGTGCTGCCACCTATAACAACAGCCAGCGGAACTAAAATTTACCCCTAACTTCGGGTTGGTCAAACATTTCTGACAGTTCTGAATCAGTTGAACACACCTTTTCTTTCCATTTGGACACAATCCAACGTATATTTTTTTGTTTAACAAGTCAAGTCAAGTGTTAAAGTAACATGTAGGTATAACAACGTGTTGATCTTTGGTCCTTCCATTACTTCAGTTTTTAGGTTATGTTTGTTGACAGGATGATTTATAATGAATTTATTTAATCTAAATCTACTTTTGGTCACTGCTTATCGATGCATATACATACACATTTAATTGCTAGACTGTTCTTTGTTGCTAAATAATTTCCTAATGCGTTTTGTGTAAAACGATAATGAAGAAAGTTGTAAATCGCGCGGAATACCAAATACAGTGTTGAGAAACTCTAGAACAGAGCTTGAATCTAAATACTTCTAGATAGTATAGCGACATGTTTGCTGCTGTTTTGTTAATGTGATTAGATAAAACGCGAACTCGTTGGATTTCAATGTAAATATTGTAAAATGTTTTAATCAGAACTTGGTTGCATTACAACATCAAACAATGGAAAACTTAAAGTGCTCGCTCACTGTGAATGCAACTTAAAATTATAATCAGAATATTTCAAAAGTTATATTTATTAATAACTCGCACCTTCTTGTGAGACATGGAAAAGGGAAGGGATAAAGTGAAACAGAAATCGAATTTCTGAAAATTGTTTTAAATGTTCTGTTTCATTAAAATCAGGCGGGGATTTTATGCAAAACCCCCTTAAAAAAATTAGACAGAACTTTACTCCGTCGGACATCCAGTTTTAAAAGTTGCCTTAAATTCTAAACTTAAAACATCATCACGATATCGATAATTTCATGATGGATAAATTTCATTTAACGATAGTACTTATTATACACCAATTCACCACTATTAGCGAGAAAGAAGTGCTGCCACCTTTAACAACAGCCAGGTCAATTAAAAATTACCCCTAACTTTCGATTTGTTTTCATTTGGTCTTAATCTGTACTCTGTAGTACAAAAGCGTGTTGTTTGGTTCTTCGTGGTTCTTCTACTACTTCAGTTTTTAGGTTATGTTTGTTGACAACGAGGCAGGTACCTAATTTAAATGATTTACAATACATTTGTTTAATCTAAATCTACTTTTTGCCACTGATTATCGATATATATGCATATACATTTAATTGCTAGACTTTTGTTGCTAAATAATTTCCTAATACGTTTTGAGTAAAACAGCTACAATGAAGAACATGATATAGCAACATGTTTGCTGTTGTTTTGTTAGTGTGATTAAATAAAACCCGATAATGTTTTCAATGTAAATATTGTAAAACTTTAAACAGAACTTCGTTTTTATAATTCTTTGACATTACAAAATCAAACAATGGAAAACTGAATGTGCTCGATCACTGTGAATGCAACTTAAAATTAAAATCAGAATATTTCAAAAGTATAATTATTACTCCTGGCGAAAGTTAAACGCAACGTGACCATAGATGTAAATCATATGGAAAAATACAAATCTTTACTTCAAAGTGTGTTGTATTTATTAAAACAGATAAATCTGGAGTATCTAATTTAAATAAGATTATCTGAGGGAAACAACGCTTTATCCCATTATTTTCTGTATAAGATAAGTTCGAGGATTCATTTGTATTTCAAAATAACTTTGATCGATAGCAATCCAAAGTTCAATTTCAGAACCACGCAGACAATTCCTACATTTTAAAATTTACAAACCACAGACCTGCGGTTAGGTACCACAAAAATGCTGAAATTAGAATCCCTATTATAGATTAGATCGTTTTGTTCGAAAACATGCATTACTCAATATATCTTTCTAACTATAACTCTCCTTTGTTTTTTTTATTACATATATATAATTATAAGAAATTTTGCGCAGTGTTGAATATCCCTTTGAAAGTTTCGACTATGTTGATCACTGATGTATATTTTCGGAACTGATGATTATTTTCGCTCCGACTAGTAGGAGCTTATTTTAGCGTGTCCGTTTAGACAATAATCATGTTTTGTTACTCATATTTATATTATTAGACCGCAGCGCTATATATACAATAACATGTTGAGGTGTTCAATGCTGAGTGCATATAAAAAGAACAAACAAATTTCCTGTTTATAAGCAATTTCAGGAAATTCTATTCTGGAGTCGCAACAGCATTTCGCGGTTTTTATTGGACGATAATTATAAACTTTGCCATAAATTTCAAAGCACGCTAATAAACAGTTAGAGTTTATCACATTTTATTATAGTATCTATAAAATAGTGTCTTTTTGTATAAGCGTTACAGAGCTTGCTTCCGTACATGGTGTCTAATTTATCTGTTAAAAATGCTGCTTTTGTAAATTTAGTTTATTCAAATCATGAAATTACAACGTCGGTCGTGACAATCTTGCAACTATGCCGAAAGAATGAATGTTGAAAATGTATTGTTCCGAAATTTTTCCACACTTCCTTTTTTAACACAACACAGTGCCTGTTACGAAAGAAAAGTAATTGTATATACAGTGTGAGCCAATTTTTGCGTATTGTATATTTAATTCTCACAGTAGGCTCATTTGAAACACCCTGTACCTATAAATTTTAAATGAACAATCATGACTACGTTTAAGACGTAATAGACTGAGTAACTAATCCGAGCTTGTTCCGGCACAATGTTGATTTAACGCAAAAACAACTGTAAACTCTTCAAACAATATTTTTTCAAACACTAAGTAGTGTAGGACAGACGATCTCGGGATAAAATAACGTTATTTTGTAGCACAGTTTTCCTGTTTTGGCCTTTGAACTTGTCTCACCGCTAGCTGGATTATTTTTTGTATTATAAATTTAAAATAATGTCACTTAATTCAGTCTTAAAATCCGTTTTAAGATTTCTACATTGGCACGTGTTAAACAGTTATGTAAAATGATTGTATTCTATCGAAATTCAGCAATATATTCCAAACTTTGTATTCAAAATTACAAAATAATATTTCCATATTCGTTTATTATTATTTTGTGTCTTTGCAACAGCTTATAATGGTTTGTCCATCACGCTTGGATTTATGTCATTTTATACAATTTTTCTTCGACAAACTTGATTTCACATCTGAATTAGAAATAATCGACTGAAAGATCAAAAGTTAATTTCATACAAATCGTCAGCTAAGGTAAAACAGTTTAACAATTTCTCAAGTAGATGTTATGCAACCAATAGTCTTTGGAATTTAGGTAGCTATAGGTCGAAGCAATTTCAAACGTAGGAAATTATTAATCAAATTCCAACGGATCATACGTAATTATTATGTATGCAAATTATCAAATTCCTACACAAATCCTGTAATATTTTTGATTTAATAAAAGTGCCTATCTTTCAAATAGGCAAAATTATTTCATCATTTTTTTTTATGTAATAATAAGTACTATTCTGAATGTATACCTGCTAAAAAATACGGAAGCATACTGAATATCAAATAATTAAATATCTATGCATATAGGTGGGTATTTTGGCCTAATTAAATTTTAACTGTCACTAACAATGTTATCAGCATAATAAGGTGCTCCAACTTTTTTCTGAGGCTGATTTTAATCCGATAACTTTATTTTATGCTAAAAAAATTTTATTTAAATAATTAACAACGTACTTAATTGGTCCTTTGACAATTTAATAAGTGTTGACTTGGCGTAAACGGCCATGACATTATGGGACACAGGGTGTTCTGCATTCTTTTGTGTGACACATTTTTGTCGAAGATTAAAGTTATTACCAAAGTTCACATAAAAAGTATTATTAATGTTCGACCTTGTAAATGCATATGAATTTATAAGCTATCAAAAATACCAAATTGAAATTGACAAAATTATGCAAAAATGTCGGTCCTGCAACGGCTGCAGTTTTAACCTGATACAAATAATTAGCATTTTATTATCTATTTTTCCAAAAGCTTTACATATCGTCTGCGAATTTGTTATTGATTAATTTAATGAACAAAATCGCTTATTACTGTATACTAATGAGGTTTTTAACTAACATTTTAATTAAGTGAGTAAGGTTTGATAACTGGTATTACTTGAACGATATTTTGCAATTAGTTTGTTCCTTGATATGTAACTAGTAGGAATCAAGTATGCGAATTTTTACTCGAAAAAACCAGCTTGGAGGCATACGCTGATAAAAAATGAGACGACTGCGTGGAACAGACGGAGACGGTGATACCAAGCAGCTTTTTTAGTAAAAATGATAGGAATTTAAATCACGATATAATAAAAATGAAAAGATGATATTTACCCCCACCTGGCGAGGCTAGCTAGCATTCGCAATGCCAACATAAACCATAGGAACAACTATGACGCCATATTGTATCCTGTATTCCTACGTTCTCATGTATTTGTATGCCTTTGTATTTTTTTATTACGCGAAGGAATGCGAATTTTGTCATTATACAACATGTAACGCAATAAGAAACTAACAGTGTGAAACTCTGATTTTAACTTATCTTTGGGGATATTTAAAATTCAGATCGTGCTTCCACTTACCTCCTTACATGTACTTTATAAAATAGTTTAGTGTATTGTCAGCAAACTTTCTATTTCCCAAGAAAGTGAAATTTTAGTCAGCATAAATACGATCTTTATCATATTTATCACAAGCATGTTTGATTTATTGGTATATGTGGAAATTATTGGATGAGTAATCAATATTACGACGCCGAAACCGATGGCAAAACGTAGGGGAAGACAAGGTAGACATTGTCTACCGAAATATTGTAATTGTTTCAGCAGAAAGACAAATGGAAATTATACATCAAAATCTATTTTGTCGAAAATGCATAATAAATATTTTTATTATTTTTAATTAGGTAACACTTAATTTTGTGAGTTGCGCATGCCAACCCATGAAAAAGTTTTACGCTACGCCACTGGAATACACGCTTAGAAATGGTGAATAATGAAAAGAAAACAAGTGAAAATTAAACATCAAAATCTGTTTTGCAACAACTAAGTGTCCACATTTACTCTGACAAGAAAACGATATTAGAAAAGTAAATACACACGTCTTAATCTTATTTCTTGTTACTTTTATTATCTTGAAGAGAACTACGTGATGATATGTCATAAAATAAACACAAAGCAATTATTTGAGGAATGCATTAAGTGTTGGCGGTCCCTTAGTCATATTTATTTTATACCCTTAAATAATCCAAGTTGCATTAATTTCCAAGAAGCCTAGGTGTAACTAACTGCTGTCTACACTTCTTAGATTTTCAAGAATTACATTAATTTTAGACTCATAAATCTACCCCCACCTTGTTAGAAACATTATTCTGGCTTTGAATCAAATAGGCTGTGCCATTTTCAATAAATTCCACGAGATTATTCCAGGAAATCGTGCAAATAGAAACAGGCCTTAAAAAGGTGTGAACGGATTTTTTTCTTCCTGCATTGCATCTCATAGTACTTCCTGATGAATGAATAGTTAAAAAAACAGCCTAGTTTACGAGAGTATGAAATAAATGTCTATAAAAAAAAGGGCAACGCAAAAAAAACGACCCGCGTACCTTCTTGATGATTTATATGACAGCTGTCCTAGGATTTATTGCTGTAAATCAAAAATACGAATAGTGAATGAATATCTACAAATATATGAATGTACTGTGATAAAAAAATTAATAGTATTTACAGGAACTGGAATAACAACATAACCCAGATTATATTCCAGGAAAAGATATAAAAGATTTCTTAGACAAAAAAATCTGACAGATTTATGAACCCTTCAATTTATTGAATTATGGAGTTGTAGGTACCTAAAAATACTAAGTATTGAATGAATCAAGTATATGAATCACGTTCCATGTTAAAAGTGGTCTCGTTTAGATTATGAAGTAACATCTTTAAGTAGAATAAAAAATCGCCGTATTTCTCGCCATAAAATTATCGATTTTGTGCTAGAACTAAAACGTGGAACAAAGTAATAAAATTCTTGATGTTTTATTTATTCACATACTATTTAAATTTTCCCCAAATAAAATAACTTAATTCATGTTCTATTGTTTCTTTTCTAAGACACGTCGAATCATCTATAAAAATGACATAATTTTTGTATGACATTTTTTTGTAACTATGACATTAAAACCACAAATCGAGTGAGAGCGTTACGCTGGACACCCTGTACATTCAAAAATTTATTTAGATAAGTTCTTAATTACCCTGTATATTTATTCTTTGGTACCTTTGAATATTCGGAGATGACATGAGATAGCATTCAATTTCAATTCTTAAATGTCTAAAATTATTTGTGTTTGTAGAAAACACCGGTTCAAGAATACGGCGCCCTTAACTGTTTTATTTATTTCGCAAAAACGTGGATTTTCCGTAAAACGGCAGCATCTACTCTAGCATTAAGAAAGTAGCACGCGTTAAATACGAGTTTTTCATTTCAACCATGCGAAGTTGCAAAAGGTCAATGGAAATTAAATAAGCAATCCTTTCGGGGTCGAAAGGAACGAGGCCTCCTTTATATACCCATAACATCAGCCTCACACCATTCTCGGCAGCTAAGGCAATAAGGCATAACCGTACTTTAGATAGATCAAGAAACTACATAACCTCTCAAGGTCGCATTCCACATACCTGCTGAATTCATGATGAATGTAATTATTATAAGAACCCTCCAACAGGTAAAAAACCTGAACTCATCAAAACATTGGATTCACGTTACGTAGGCCTTCGCGTAGTCTACAAGACCGTGCCAGTAAATGGGATTTAGATCTGGAATTGTGTTCACTCAAATTACTTCTTATATCTAATATACAGTGTGTGCCACCGAATACTTGCCACCTAGTTTTTTCCGTTTTGATGCAAAAAGTAAAAGAACTCTTGAACTTTTGGTTTGAGAGTGACATATCATTTTATTCTTAGACGAACTCTATTCGATGAATAAAAGTTATTAGAAAGTACGAAAACTATTCGAGAAAACTACGGCTTTACCGCAGATTCTTTGTTAAGTGGTGATAATATATATTAATGCCTGTAATTCTCATTATATGAATTATGTGCTCCGTAACTAAAGAGAAATGTTTAAATACAATGAATGGCATGTCGCTGACAACAGTCTTATGAAAAGTGAAACAATAACGCCCAGATAAACTTTCTTTGGTAATATTCAGTTTATGCAATTTCATAGGTGTCTCACACTTTCCATTTGTACGTTCCGTCGCATTCTGGTCTAATTGATGTCGGATTTTCAAACAAGGGAGAACATTGCGCCGAAAATTTAGGTCGGAATGGATGTACCATTTTGCTTACCTACAAAAATCTTGAAACTGCTACAAAAATCTGAACAATTATGTACATACAGGGTGGTTTTTAATGAATGCGCCATAGACCAATTGTAGATTTTAGATATTAAAATATACCGCGTGTGTGTGCCATATTATCTTAGTCCGAAAGTCAGTATTAAAAAAAATACAGAGTGTAGAAGCGAACAATTTCAAATTTATTTTTTTCAATATTTCAAAATGTTTTACACTTTTCTGTGACCTCCTCCCTGCTTCTCCCGTACTTCCTCGTTCCTTGTAAGTTTTTGTCGTGATTTTTTTGCACTTCTACAATATATGTCTTATTTAATAATAACTGTAACGTCTATTCGTTTACTCTGTACTTTGTAGTCATCCTCGTTCTTCTTTACATACTCCTCCCTACTCCTCCCGCGCCTCCTCCCTGCTCCTCCTTCCTTGCAAGTATTTGGCGCGATTTTTCTCTACTTCTACAATATCTGCTTCATATAATAATAACTCTAACGTCTATTTCTTCACTTTGTAGTCTATTACATACTATTAATACAGCTAGTCCGTGGTGCAGTCAATACAGACCACCCTGTATAAGATGGACATTTTTCATAATAAAATTCATAAATTATTATTAAATCGATGTTTAAACCGGCAAATATTGTCTCACGTTTTATTTACACTTTGCATTTTATTGGTCTCGATAAATTTAATCTAGTCTGCTTTTCGAAAAACAGCTAAATACAATGTTGCACGCTGCAAAAGAATGCTGTGCAAATATGGAGGACGTAAACAAGTTTATGCTTCATAATCATGTCTCCTCGATCGAGATTTTATGTTAAACTAGGATTGCCATATTTAAATTGTACGTTTTGTGTTTCGAACAAAGATACGAGAAGTGTGCATTTCATCGCAACGCAAAAATGTGGCAGATACCTGCAAGTTATTTTAATTCCAACTACCTCTTAGAAGCAAGAGACGGACCTTGTCGTTCTACGCTCGGTTTACCTGTCACACTAATCTTAGCTGGCACACACGTTTCCAGCATAGATAGGATGGTTGTCACAAACTTTTTTCCATATGTATTGTGCCACGTGACGGAAACGATTATGCTAAGTATATATATATGAGTGAATTTAAATTCTCTTCATTTACTGCTGTTGCTTTAAATTATTCGCAAATCGCCTTATTTAAATCGTTTAGCCGTAATGACACGAGACACTCAGCTTATTTTCTAGCGCTCGTTATCCTGCGAAAATAATATTGTGTACTCGGAAAATACCTACACTAAACAAATACATCGATGGTTGATTTTAAAAACAGCATTTAAACATGTCCTGTGAAAGTTCACTTAAAATTTTGTTTAGCGTTGGTATTTCTTTTTTAAAATATGAGTGTACTTTTCTGCGAATGACGTTTTTGAAGAAATCATCTATAACGACTTTTGACCTCCCTGTAGATGATTTTGGGGGATTTACAGTATCTTGTTCATTTTTTGTTTCCTTTAAAAGTCTGTAAATAGTCGATTTTCCAATCCCTGTCATTTTGGAACACTTTTCCACGATGTCGTCAACACTGTTGGTAGGATTTTGGTGTTTCAATGCATTAAATACATTTAATATAATAATCTTTTCATTCTGAGACAGCGCACATCTTTTCACGCGTTTAGCAGGTACGTAATCTGATAAGCTCGACATTTTACCCAAACAATATTATATCCATTGGCACAATAGTCACTAAACACAAGTCGAATTTTACTCTACTGCACTAGCACGTCTTCGTATATTCAGCTCTAAGACTGGATTGATATGTCACAATACACCGGCTCCTGCCCTATGATGTATCCAGTAAAATATAATAATGTACACCCATTACCTGTTAGCATTAGTGTTACCCGATAATTACTTGAAACGAAATATTACCACGCCCATGGCCGGTTCTTATTTCGGGGTTTTATTACTCTCTTTCATTTCCAAACAGACTATAATCTGTTTCTTAAATCTCCGTTTATTCCTTAATAAACGAATTTAGTTTATAAATAACTTTTGTCTAAAAATGACACATCTGGCTAGCCTTATTTTCAGAGACAGTCTGTATAAAATAAATTAGAACACTAAAAATATTATAAAGTGCAACTCTTTTTGATGCGACTATCTAGAGTAGAGTTGTACGAATAATTATCAAGAGTAATAAAATATTCTACAAAACAAAATTCTACAATGTTATAAATCGTCCATAGGCGTACGTCAGAAAAAGTGGTGGGATAAAATAACCCCTTTCCCCCGTTTCTACGTTTGTTTTTTTGGCGTCGTATTGTATATCATAATTTTTCAATTTATAGAATTCAAAAGTATGTCGAAAGTAGCAACAACGGTAAAATATATCTGTGAAATAATATGAATAAAAAAAACATTTTTTCAGTTTTATTTTAGTTACTTTTTAAAAAGCGTTAAATTCTGACACTTTCATACTCAACACAGTCAAAATTGGTTGGGAAAAAATTGCTACAGCGGGTGACCACGCTAGTCTACAGCAGATTTCTCCACAAATTTCCATCGACCGCAAACATCGGAAGAAATATCTTAAAACGTAAGTTCACTGAAGTTACACTAATATTTTCAATTGAAGCTTTAATCGCCAATAATATTATGAACAGAGAAGAGGATATTGTGACTGCACTCGAAAGCAGTGTGTAATCAAATTATTAATGCCCTGTTGTAGCTAACTATTCTATAATCGATATCACATTAAAATGATCGAGGCAGATAATAACTGGTTAAAAACTATGTGCATTTTACAACAGTTATTCTGCCATGCAGTGTCGTTCGTGACTTAACTGCTCTGAGGAACCTAGAAGACAATAAAACTGATACAGTTGTGTCGTTATACGAATAATGTGACTTAGGTAAACTTTCACGAGCATAGTATGTCTAATTTGAACGCGTTTGCCTTGTGGATACCATATTGAGTAATTATTAGGTTTTGCTGTGAGATCGACAGTATATCAGAATGGTTTCCATCTAAACATACAGGGCAGCCAAGTGTTTCGGACTAAATAAATTTCTCTAAGTCCTAATTTATGCCATAAGCATAAAATACACCCTGTATATGATCCGGTGTAGGTGATTCACCTGACAGAATTATGTTATCGTAATTTATGTTCGACGTTTTATTTACAAATATTACCGGTGTTACTGATGACTTAATCGCTGTGAAATATTATGAGCTTATAGGAGCATTATAAATATACGAAATTTCGCGATAAATAATAAACTAGGTGTAAAGGTTGCATATCCATGAAATGGAACACCAAATCGTGCAAGGTAATCTTTACTATGGACGCTCATGGTCGATGGAATGACGGTGTAACATGACAGGAAGTGTCTCTTTTCATTTGTTTGGGTTTCCGCAATATTCACTGAGTCGTAACTTATGTGCTCCAGATGACGGGACAATATAAGCGTAAATTTTCATAAAAATATTGAGAATATGATTCACCGTCAGTTAGTATACCAGCTGAGGTAATTAACAGAGTTAACTGATTCAATTCTATGCACGAATAAAGATTTTTTTCTCTTTTTGTGCAAGTTGATACTAATAAGGTCATCGCAGCAAGAGAACAAAGAATATAAACAGAGGAGGCTGTACAAAGCAGTTCTAGCTTCTGTTAAAGCGCACAGTAGAACCAGCTAATTATTTCTTTTATAATTTCTGCAAACCCATTAAGGAATATTTCAGTAGCTTCTACTGTACAGGATGTATCACATTAAACTACGACGTATCTATACTACTATGCAGTTATTTCAGTTTTTATTCATGTTTCGAATTTTTGAAAAATATTTTACTAGAGATCTAACTTCTTAATTTTAAAATAGTTGAACCAGTTAAAGATTATGAGAAAACATTAGTAACACATCATCTTTGAAGTGCATAATGTAGTTGAATTCTGATACACAATACAATAGAATAACTAATTATTTCGTTTACAATTCCTGCAAACCTATTAAAAAACATTGCAGTAGTTGATATTATACAGGATGTATCATTTTTAACCGCATCTGATATTGTATGCAAAGTGCATTTCAGTTTTCACTCACGTTTCGAATATTTTCTGAAATTTTGTTTTATAGTAGCTGTACCTTTGTTATAAGTATATTAAAATGTATGAAACCGCGTATTTTTTATTGATTTTGAATGTTTTAAATGATGCAGTTTAATTTTAATACATCCGTATTACTACTAAAAAATTCAAATATCGCTTACCTTGCACAGCAGCTGCAGCAAAATCTCAACCTAGAACAAAAAAAAGAAAAATTAAAAAAAAACTCAAAGGCTCACATTTTATGTATTAGCAGGTATTTGAATTAAGTGTTTCTCCATACAAATTTCAGAATTTCATTTAAAAATATTGCATAAAATAAAATTTCTAAACAGGACAACAAAGCGTTATCAATATTGCACAGATGTTGTAATGATGTAATATTAAATTTAAATATTTTGATAAACACTTGATTTTGTAATAAATAATTAATTATCATGTATCACATAGAGATTTGCAACAATTTTACTTTTCCTTCGGTCGTATTTTTCCTTTAGTTTTATTTTGTTTTGACCTGTAAGTCAATCTCATTTCATCGATAATATCCTACAATGTACGAAATATTAGGTTAAAATTTGACCTTGTTAACGAACAATTATTAAACATTACGGTCTTAGAATAATTTGACATTTAACGAATAACGTAGGTCGCATTTCTCAAGAAAGTAGGAAGCTTGTGCATTATTTGTTCAGAAGTGCGTGCCAACTTGTCAGTTTTATTTTAATAATACTATTTGTCTATGGAGAAGGTATCCAAGTGTGTAGTTTTTATATCTGTCGAGATACTGGCTTCAGTTATGGGAACCAAAACAAAAGTAAAAAGCATCATTAAAAAACTGCAAACCGACAAAAAATACGTCGGGGAAGTCAATTTTATGTTGGTTAAATTTGTAAAGTGTAATTTGACAAAAGATATTTCCATTTTCCATAGTACGAAGAGTCGATTATTGAAAAACTTGATCCTCCTCCAGTTGACCTTGACTGCATAATGGAGACGTATTGTATAATATATGTTTTCATGCAACTTTTCTTAGATCATTCCTCCTACATAGTTTTAAAAAAGCAATCTCCGTATACATATTAATTAACTCACTATTCAAGGCTGGCCCAGTATTGAAATTAAATCCTTACATTAAAATACTTCATGCATGGAGACGTTGAAAGCTTTAAATGATTATTTTAATGAAAATCCGTAAATCAACTACTGGACTTGCCTTGCAATGTTAAACTGCACTTGTATAAACACGTTAATAAAGGTCAAATACTCATATTTGATGAATCACATCGAGCTTTTGAAACCAGATCATTTTAACGGGAGTTTCGACAAAGACAAAGTAAAATAGCATTGTTCTTTGCTTTAACACATTAACTTTGGTAAGCTAATACACAAATATATACGAGGAATGTCGTGATATACACGTCCAAAAACCCTTACGGGCGTAATTTAAATTTAATTTAGCTCACGAACACCACAAAAATATGGTTTACGAACAGACGTGTAATAAACAACTGCAGGAAATGGTTTTAAACAAAATTATATAGGTACTGTTATATAAGGAGGATAACGCAAAGATTCTAAAAGCCCAGGACCCAGAGGCATTGAACATATGGTAAATCAACGTCGAAGCACGAAATATATTACGGGTAAATCAAGACACACAGTGTCGTATTTTTCTGCAGCCAAGTGAATCCAAAGGAAACACGACACTCGTTTCACATATTCTAACAAATGCATTTCGTGACAAAGAATGGAAGGATATTTTGGGTACCTTCCCTATTATTCCGACTGATTAAAATGAGTGAGGACACCGAAGTACTACATTTTTCGACAGTTACGGTTTTCACGGTTCTGTTGGTTCGAGATATTCGCAGTGGCATGTCAATAATTAAAAACTACTTCGGACAAATAAATTTAAAATGTTTATAAACAAAGATTCGCAAATGCATAACAGTGGAAACGGTAGAAGCTGTTGGTGAAAGTGCTGTTGCGACATTGGGAGCAAAGCAGATTGTTTTACTAACACCGTTCTCGTGATTATTTCACAGGACCAGAATTTAAATTACATTTTACATACAATATGCTGTTATATGCAGCATATCATCCAGAAGACAGGATATATGTTAGCCAAAGTACAAGTATTTTAACCAATAGAATAGTTTATTGTGTAGAACATATTAAATCAATAAATAAATTTTGTGATTTTTTGATAGAAAACTTGTTGAGGACCGCTGACCCACTCCAATATTAATGCTTTTATGAGTCATAACATTGTATGGATTGGATGTGTACTCCACAGCGTTGCCAATGTTACAGCATCTCAAAGAATGATTGAAATATGTTTCCTCTTCCCCTTTGTCATTCCTATACTTCACAAAAAAAGTATGTCTATGTACGTACATGAAATTGACACATAAAAACATAAAACAGTTACCCAGAATTTGATCATTATCCATTTTTACTGCACTCTAAATGATTTATCATAATACATACTATCGTTATCACATCACTGCACTCCATGTCAACCTTTTCCTGTTTGAATAATGCGCCTAATTTTACTTAATTAGTGTTGTGTGAATATCACCCCTTTTGGTTATTCGTCATAAAATAATAAGGGAATAATGTGTCTCTTTCTAGCAGTGTACAATGGTTTTAACTTGTGAAATGTGGATACCTGTGCAATTTTACTTTACTTATCGCTTAAACAAGTATTTTTATTGGAAACAATCTTAAAAATTTTATTTTAGAGGCTATATGGCAACCTCGCCTTCAGCAGATCATATGGTTTATTAGGTTCGACAACGCTCTTGTCACCGGTCCTCGCATTTACTTCCTCAACACTATAAATACATATACATATAAACGCTTTCTCGCTTTCTTCTGTTTGTACAATTAATTTAAATTCCATGGTAATTAAAATATATTTTCTACATTGTCAATCACGTTTTCTTAAAGTCGTTTGAATTAATTTGATATGTATTAATCGTTTGTAAGCAATTCCAGTGCAACATGTTTTACTTGATATTGGGTGTGCTGTCTACAAATAATTTCTCAACATTCAACTGTCTACTAAGTTAAATCAAATAGTGAGGAACTGTAAAAATGTCATCTATATTTGTCAATTTTGTATCATACAGTCTTCTACAACTAAAAATGTTTTTGTCTCTGTACATCCGATAATTTTGACTGTTAACAAATGCGTACCAAAAAGCAATGCTAATAGTATTAATAACAATACTTTTGCAATTTACCAGAATGGAGTGCACAACATACACGTACGAGTATGTTTATATATCGTTGTATTATTGATACTTGCAGCTGTACCGTTATATAATACCTACACAATTTTCTGCATATCCTTATATTGCATAATAAAAAATGATACACATTTGCGTTGGTGTATATATAAATAAAATTTATGGTATAATACAACTACATAGGTACTATAAATAAATCATATTCATTATCTAAGAAATACCCCCTGAACAATCTATAAATACATCCACTATAAAAGGAGGTTTACAACGCAGCGCGCCATGGAACGATTGTTTCAATAGAAAGTGTAACGGAACATCTTCATAAAATTTTAAAAAAATTAAAACGTTGAAAAAATAGGATGTGTTTATGATATTTCTTTCCTGTATTTTTTTTAAGTGGATACGATTCAAGCCTTGCCTGTTTCAAGCGAATTATTGGAAGAGTAAAAATGTAAATTTCCTAATAGAAACTTTGCCACTAAATTAGATATTCTCAAGTTGCTTTGTGTTAACGGTACAAAGAAATAATGCACATAATTCTTTCGTAATAGACGCTGATGAAACAGCTAGCTAATACGCATGTACAATATTAAACCAAATTTTCACTTTTTATGGGTAAGTCTACTTTATATTCTCCATTAATATATAAAAGTGGTAACAAACGTGTGCGTCTTACTTTTATGCATATTTATTTATAAATTAGAACGGTGGTATTCTGTTACAGTATGCATAACAGTAAAAAAACTGGATATTGAATATTGGTCAAGTTTTTTTACACGACAGCATTTATAGTGTGATTCAAACAACATTTTACAATTCCCAGTTGAATCTGTAATGACAGATACATTTTTTTTTGTATTTCTTTGTTCAGTTTCGAATTTATTTCCCAAGGTAATACGATAATTATATAATGATTTCTTATTATCCATGACATTTAAGAAACATTCCATAATTTTTCCTAATTAGGACCCAATTTAATGCTCTATCTAATAACAGTTAAATTAAATACTGTACAGGGTTTCCTACTGATAATGATCACATTTTTATACCCACAACGTCAAAAGTCTTGGACCCCCCCTCATTCTTCTTAAAGACATACTTTTGTCAGAAAAACCAAATACATTTATAAAAGTACCTATATTGTTTTCTGAATCTTTTTTTTTGTGAAAAGAATATGTTCGTTATCGTCCATAAACACAAAATTTTCATCTAATGCATTACATAGATAGATAATGAGCGTAATAACTTGATCGGTGTAAATTTGACTGGTCATATTCTGTGGTATGCGAATTAATGGGGTACGGCGGTTGGACATTATTCCACCCCAAAACATTACGGTACCCCCTTCATACGGAACAACTTCACGGGGAAAATGAAGTCGCTGTTGACGACTTGGTTCTCTCCACACTCTCTGTCATCAGTAACCAGCCCAATTCTGGTTTCGTCTGTAAATAAGACCCACCGCCGTAAAAGCAAACACCTATGCTCTCGTGCCCACTGGAGACGAGCAGCACGATGCCTTGAAAGTAGAGTGGGGACCCGTAATGGTCTTCTAGCACGTAAATTTGCGTTGCGGAGTCGTCTTCGAATAGTAGGTGTCGATATAACACGGCGAAATGTACCTTGCATATTGCACCAAATACCGATCCTCCCTTTCATTAAATACTCGAGGACGTCCACTACGTGGTCTGTTTTCCACTGTATCAAATTCTTCATATCTGTGTACTATTCGTACAACATACGATCTAGGAATGCCCAACATATTCGATATCTGATTATTAGAATGTCCTGCATCATGTAAAGCAGTCATTCTTGCTCGGGTAAACGCAGAAATTTCACGTCCTGGCATTATAATAAACCATTCGAAGGAGCACTTGGTCTGCAATTTTTTATTGTTTTCTTTTGTTCCTAAAGTACATCTACTTTTTTTACCACATTAAGAAAAACCACTGGGTTTAATCGAATCATTTTATATACAAGGGGTCCAGTACTTTTGACGTTGTATGCAGTAGAAAAAAGTGACTCATATTTAGAAAAAACAACGCGATGTTAAGGTGTGGTTTCTTTAAATAGAGCACCCTGTATTTTTTATATTTTTGATACCTGCTTTTTAAAATATAAATATTGAGTGGAGAAAACTAGTTGGACCACTCAGAACCTTTAAACTGTATCGCATTTAATTGAATATAATTTTTTGTAATTATTACCGATCTTCCGAATTTGTTGTATGAAGGTTTTTTTACAGTATTCGTTTTATAACACGCAATTACAGTTACCTTGTAGCTACTTGCGTTGAAAGACAGTACTTAACAAAACAATAAAAAAAATAAGAAAGTAAATCGGCAGAGAGAAAGAAATTAAGTCACATTATCTGTGACTAAAATAAATTACTATATTACGTAAACTTCACATTCACTTAAAAATATACAAAATTTGTTTAAGCACGGTTAAGTTAAAACAATGACAAAAAAAGGTGTAAAATCGCCTTAGAGGGAACCCTATACCTAATTTTAAGGAAGTTGGAAAATAAACGCACTTTTGTTTTTAAACAACAAATGTTGAAATATATATTTGTAAAGGCTCTTCAAGGTAAAATTGTAGAAAGCGTAGACTATCTCGTTGCCCGTAATTAACCTGTTTTAAACAATTGTTTTTTCTTCTTGGGCATATGAGAAATTGTATTTAGTTGCTTAATTAATGCAGTTGCCTTATCGCAACTTAATATTATTGGCATCCTGCTTGCGATATTACTAAACGCACAACCAAATTTACAGCAATATTTTATCCAAAAGATTTAAAGGGTGTACCGTATATTACCGTCGAATTACTTGTCGAGAAAAATGGTTTGCCATTTTTGCTGTAGGTCGGGTCGTAAAATTATGAAAGGTACTTCTGAAGACCCTAAATAAATCACAAATTATAATTGACAGGTTTTACTGCTTTCCTTGGCGCCGTAATATAAAGCACACCGTAAATACAGTGTCAATAATCCAATAAAACTTCTAAGCAACGCGTAGGTAATTATGTCAGCAGTTGGAAATATCAAAATAATTACGATTCGTAAAATAATTAGGTAACGTCATTATTTTACACGCTGTGAATAACCCATTTATTTCATTTATATACTGTTTGTTTATCCCATATCGTTTCTCACAGACTGTGCATAAGTAACAATGCATTTCAAAACTAAAGACAATTGTTCTCAAGATCATATTTATTTTTATGTAACTCAGGGAGAAAAGCATAAATTATGTAAAATGAATTATTGTTACCACAATTAAAAAGTATTCATAAGTGCCTTGTTATCCCGCGTCTTTTTCCTTGGGATTAAAATAAATTACGACAAATCTACAATTTTCCAATTGTACTCGTCGTAACATCAAACGTTAATATCACAAGTATTTTTTAATTGTTCTTTGTCCGCGATTCGTATAATAGAATAAATCGAAAAGGTATTTAAATTGAAAATAACCATTGTTTATTCACCACAGACCTGAAAAAAATCAGTGAAAATTTCCAGGAAGTAGTGTAGCTAATTGTAAACTATTCGTTACACCGATTTGTCTTAAATAGGTACAGGATGTTTTTGTTTTATAAAAAATGCATCCTATGATACAACTCATGTGGAATTATACACATTCCGACTATTTTAAAGTGAAGCAAGCAGAAACTAGGTGTGGGCGTCATAAGGCTTTAATAGTAGTTTTTTTCTTACGATATAATAATGGTTATTTTATATCTCATCTCAACGCCCAACTGTAGAAAAACAACTACGCCAATGACTCATTAATTATTTCTTAATGAATCCGTTACGATTATAATGAGAATAATTTGCAGTTGTTAAAGGCCGTTTGCCGCAACTAGAGTAACATTTTTAATAGTACTATTTTTTTTCAAGAATGCATACAGATATGAATTAAATACCGTTTCAAACAGTAGATAATAACAGGAGCGTCCGAACGACTGTTCTTTGTTGCTCCGCCTGTACAAAGTTATATACCGAAACGTTAAGTAAATACAAATTGTGATTGAAATATTAGCGAAATTTGTCACAAAAATTAATTATTACTAATGATTTGTTTGAGTAGTTTTCTTGACTAACACCTTTATTATGCGGAAAAATTTAGGTTGAAAGTATCCGAAATAATCTCCGAATTTGTCGCAAAATTCTTTTTGTTTCCAAAATCAAAAATAAAAATTGGAATTCAAAATATTCGAAACACGCGCGAAATTTACAAATAGTTACTAATAAAACATTAGGACAAGTAAAAATTTTGATCGATAATATTCGAAACATGAGCGAAATTTACAAAAAATAGTTGATACTTGATTATTCTTGCAGTTTCCTTGAATATTTTTTATTAATCAGAAATAAAATAAAAATTTGTAGTGAATATATTCGAAACATTAGCGAAATTTACAAAAATAGTTAAGCTCGAGTGCTCTTGTAGTTTCCTTGGTTTCAAAATATTTGCAACATTAGCGAAATTACTACACTTACTAATGATTGTGTGGTTTCGTAGATGAACATCAGTTATTGATGCAGAAAAATTTTAGTTGAAAATATTCGAAACATGGGCGAAATTTACAAAAATAGTTGATGCTTGATTGTTCTTGCAGTTTCCTTGAATATTTTTTATTAATCAGAAATAAAATAAAAATTTGTAGTGAATATATTCGAAACATTAGCGAAAGTCGATAATATTCGAAACATGGGCGAAATTTACAAAAATAGTTAAGCTAGAGTGCTCTTGTAGTTTCCTATGAACATCATTTATTGATGCAGACAAATTTTGGTTGAACACATTCGAAACGTGCGAAATTTACAAAAATAGTTGATGCTTGGTTGTTCTTGCAGTTTCCTTGAATATTTTTTATTAATCAGAAATAAAATAAAAATTCGTAGGGAAAATATTGGAAACATTAGCGAATGTCAGAAAAATAATTACTTACGGATTGCTTCTGTTATTTTCCTTGATCCACCATTTTTTATTTGTTCCAAAACGTTAGGATATATAAACTTAAGTTAAAACATATAATGTTGTCGTTGACAATGTATTTAAATATGTATTAAACGTATATGAGCTATCGGTCAAAGATAGTAAAATAGAAGAGGTTTTTAATGGCCCATTGTCAATCCCTTGAGTTGGTTTATTAAAAACCAAACTACGTATTAAACGAGAGGAAGTGGTAGTTTTACAAAAAGTACATTGAAACATGGGTTGGAGCAGGTCTACCTACCACAATAAATTTTAACGTTGTGAGTTGGTAGCCAGGTGCAATTCAGACTATATTTGTACCCTCTGATATACTGTGCAGGTTGAACTACAAAACCCAGTGGCGTGTTGTCCATTGGGCACAAACTATTCTTCTACATATAATAGGTTATCTATTTCTACTCGTATAATTTCAGATGCTTTAGCCATAACATTTCTGAGAAAAAGTCGAGCGACGAATTAATGCAGAAATAATTCTCAATCACACACACATATTAATTATGAGTGTTTTCGAAATTAACATTATATAACGCAATGAGTTAAACATTACACTTTCTTAAATACTCTGACCTTACCTGTTTACCTCACCTTACGAAAGCTGAAAGAAATGAGAAACAATTTAACCTTGTTTTCTTTAAAGCAGTCGGATTTTTAGCAACAATGTTGTTAAGCCACTAGTACATATTTTACAAGATGAAACATGACGACAAGGTGGCAATAAAAATAATTTAAATGCGCTCGTATTTTAACTTTATTAACAATTGCGACTGTAGCCGGTTTTATGTGAAAATAATTCATATCAATGAAGTCTCAAATGGAAGGTTTACTGGAACATTTGCTAAAATCAATAATAAAACACTACATACAGGGTGTTAAAAAAATAGTGTAAAATATTTCACGAGGTAATGGTATCAACCAAAATAAGCTGAAAAGTCTTAATAAACATGGGTCCGCAAAGTAACGGTTGCGGAGATATGGACCACTATTCGTTTTTCAAACATTTTATTTTATTAGGAATAACCCGACAAAGGAAGCTTTTAACAAACAAAATGCAAAGTTACAGAAGATATTGAAAGTGCCCTCCGCCCATTTCCAAGCAGGCACAACATCTTCGTCTCAAGTATATTCGAACTCTTTCGAAAACACCCTCCTTGGTTTGGATTTCTTGACACTTTTAATTAATCCGTAGCTGCAGCTCTTCCAGGCTATTTACAGGAGTACCATGCACTAATGTCTTCAAATATCCCCAAACAAAATCTAGAGGGTTCAGATCAGGCGATCTTGGAGGCCATAAGACAGGTCCGGCCCTTCCTACCCATAATATTTTACACTCTTTTTTAACACCCTGTATATTATTATCTACGTAAAAAGATTTCCTATACTATGACTGATGTAGCATTTATTTCAATATCGTTTAATCCATATTAGCTAGATGAATCGATTATAATTAATATACATGTACCATGTAGGTAAGTAATTAGGGATTTTTAGAATGACGCCATTAACAGTAATTATTTATTGCCGCAAATTAAACAATAACTATTAGAATTAGTTGTTTATCACGTAGAATAACCCAAATATATAGCTTTATTTTTCATTAATACACATTGCTTTTTGCACACATAAATTACGATTCACGTGCACGTTCAAATACGATGGTTTAAGTCATAAGTACTAGTAATTCCATTCAACATTTTTTGAATTCCACGAATAACGCAAGATGAGATCAGTAGCTGCCAAAAGTTTAGCACACGAAATGCTCGCAATGATTTCTTCAGTAAGCATGTTATTAAAGTTGAAGTGAAGCAACTGCTTATGCTGATTCGGCATTTGTTTTTGGATAATAACGCAGAACATCGCATCTGTGGTAAATATGTTGACCCAAATGTACATTACGTGGCGTTATCAAATGTTATGAAATGAATGGCAATTAGACTGCATATTTTGATCACAGTTGAGTGATTTTTAAGTGTATGTGACTGCACTAGACCGCTCACATCTCTATCGGAATGGTTAGAATTCCTTCAGAGTACGCGTTCTTGTTTATGTATATTTATAACAGCAGCACAAAATATATTCTTAAAAGGTATGCACTATGTGCGATGGGTGCAGTGCAATATCTATATGTCGACCGAATCAAATCACTAATTGGTTGATAACGTAGGACTCTTGGCAAGTGGCGTGCTCTATTTTTGGGTCCTATGGCCAATCACACTGTTCAATCAATGCGTCCCGTTTTAGCGCGAGTATCGGACAAGAGGTGGAACAAACCGACCAAGAAGGTAAAGATGTGGAGGCCAATGTTGCTTGTAAATGGCAGGCAAATGTAGAGACACACACAGCTTTAAATGAACAAACTTCGAGAGTAGGCCAGAGATATACCTAATGCCAGTTTGTTTTTCTCAAAAGAAATACCACCTAAAAATCACATTAGCAGTGGAAGGATGAAGCTTTATATACAGGGTGTTAAAAAAAGAGTGTAAAATATTTCAGGAGGTAATAGTATGGACCAAAATAAGCAGAAAAGTCTTAATAAACATGGGTCCGCAAAGTAACGGTTGCGGAGATATGGACCACTATTCGTTTTTCAAACATTTTATTTTATTAGGAATAAACCGACAAAGGAAGCTTTTAACAAACAAAAAACAAAGTTACAGAAGATGTTCAAAGTGCCCTCCATCCATTTCCAAGCAGGCACGACATCTTCGTCTCGACGATATTCGAACTCTTTCGAAAACACTCGGTTTGGATTTCTTGACATTTTTTATTAATCCGTAGCTGCAGCTCTTCAAGGCTCTTTACAGGAGTACCGTACACTAATGTCTCCAAATATCCCCAAACAAAGAAATCTAGAGGGTTCAGATCATGCGATCTTGGAGGCCATAAAACAGGTCCGGCCCTTCCTACCCATCTATGTGAAAAAGTTTGGTGTAAATGCTCTCTAACGGCCATGGAAAAATGAGCTGGAGCGCCATCATGCTGGAACCACATTTGTTGCCTCTGATTCAAAGGAATGTCTTCCAAAAACTCATACAGTGTGTTTTGCAGAAAGTTGATGTAAGCAGCGCCTGTTAATCGGTTTGGTAAAACAACAGGACCTAGAAACCTGTCACCTACAATACCCATCCAAATGTTTAATGAAAAACGTGCCTGATGTTCAGATTCTATTAGAGCATGGGGATTTTTGGTCCCCAAATATGCGTATTGTGAAAATTAAACACTCCATTTCTTGTGAACCCGGCCTCATCAGTAAAAAGAATGTTTGCAAGAAAACGAGGGTCTTCAGCATCATGACGTAGAAACCAGCGGCAAAAGGCGAAACGTGCTTGATGATCATTTATTGGATTTAAGGCCTGTACTCGTTGCACCTGATATGGATAAAGCAGTTGCTCGTGAAGGATTCTCCAAACAAGAGGACCACTAAGTCTTAACCTCGGCTGATATTCTCCGCACACTCGTACCTGGATTCTGCCCTACCAGTGCTAGAATTTCTTCTTCTGCTCTAGTAGTGGATACCGACCTTGGTCTTCCGGATAAATGGCACTGTTTGCTCAAGGAACCGATATCACGCAATCTTTGGTGAATTCTTCCAAACATGCGTTATGAAGGAATCTGGCGATTTGGATAAGAGTCAACATAAAGACGTCGCGCTTCGGTGGCGTTCCCATTAGCACGACCATACATGAAATGCATGTCTGTTAATTCTGCGTTAGAGTAACCAGCCATAGCGAAAGAAAACTTGTGCACTGAGAACAACTGTCAAAATACATTATCTCATAAGTGTATTAGAAAAGAAGAGTTTTTTGACAGAAAAAAATTGTGGATAAGCTATATAATTGATGACGTCATTAGTCGTTTCTGACAAATCGTAAAGATAATAATTTCCATTGAAAACCACCCTACACAATATTAAAACTGATTTTTTTCAAACTACAAAAAATATACCAGAATAATTTTCGCAACAATAACTTCTAACTAATGTTAGGGTGTTAAAATGAACTGCATCAAGCAAACGTGCGGATATGCCTCAGCTAGGAAAATGTTTACAACTGTCTGATCCTTTCTTGTTCCAAAAATAGGAAATCACAGTGCCAGTCGAACATCTGTTGATACAACTTCAAATGGGCATAAGAGTGTACCGTTTCTTTGTCAGCAACTGCTGCTTTTATTTTAAAACTGTTTGTATGTAACCGTTGCAAGACGACAAAAGGCGAATTGATGATAAAGCATGGGAACATTGCCGATAAAGTGTGGTGGGACCTTATTACAATGTAAGTATGTTCATATAACCATCTAGATGTAATCAAGCCCTGCTTATCTATGAGTAGGCGCGGTTCTTGGGAAAATGCTTCGGTTATGTAAAGAAAATTGCACACAAAACTACTTTTTTCTTTGAATTAATAACATCGGATGTAAACTTATTATTAAAACACCACCTGCCTTTATGTCAACGCTACAGATGTCTAAATTTGACAACCTTATTTATACAAGGTGGTTCACAAATGATGACCAAAAATAAAACTCTCATGAATTTTAATGGAGGTGTTTTTGAGCATTTCAATTGATAGTTTTACTCATGCTTTTTACGAAAAACATAAAGGAGTACTAATTTGTGGAAGATTGAAAGGAGAATTCCAAAAACATCACGATTGTTACAATAAAGCAGTGACGTACTATTTTATCAGAGAACACGATGTTTCATTTGTGGACCACCCTGTGTAATTTTATGCAGAAAATCGTAATTTATATGCTTATAAATCTTGCCATTTTTGGCAGTGGTATTAGCAAATAATCACGGCAAGCTAAAGATCAACGGGTGCTGTGAAAGTATTATAACGTTCTCACATACTGACCTATAGATAATTGCATACCGCATATTTAAAAAATGGATTTCCATTAAAAGAGCTGGTTTGCAATATACACGTGATGCAAGTGATTTAATGCAAAAATATCTACATGTTTACTATATAATATATTCAATTAAAACGTATACGTCGTATTGTTGCTACTTGTGCATTCATAATTCATTTATATCTTTATTATCACTGCTATATGTATATTAACAGCTTTGGTGACAGGTGTTCGTGTTCGTTCGTAATAATCATAATATCTATGTTAGTTTAGTAAATACATAAAACTAACACCTAGTAACAGTTAAAGAAGAATTGAGGTTTACATTACGTTTCTTCTGTTTAACGGAATTTATGACTTTCGTAGTTTTTGTGACTGTTTTTTATGTTAACACTTATAACTTTCCCTTACAGGAAACACCATCAACGGCAAAATTGAACTGTATATGCGCACATTTCGACATATAAATTGATCAAATTGAGTAAACGGTACGAATTAGAATACTTAATTTGATTTCGTAAAAAATTATAGCAATTTACTTATTACCCTTTTAAGGTGGTACAGATATTATTTAATTTATAAAATAATGCTCAATTCTCAACAACATTGCAGCTTTTAAATGTTGTGTAGACACATTTTTTAAACTTTCCTTGTAAAAATGTGGTTATTAACCAACAAAACCTGTCTATTAGAATGACACACACCTGTAGTATGCATCATTTTTTACTGGATGTAATGTATCCTAATTCGTCGACATTAGAAGAGATTGTTGATTTTAGTTTTAAGTTAACCTTAACAGACGCGTTTATAATGGCTCTTTTTTTTCAAAACTTGCATCTCAACAGGTTGTATGGCGCATCAATTCGATCCCACTCATTGGTGAATCTTTCGAAATACCAGAATCTATTATACCTGAATTAGGCGTTATCAGATGTAAAATTTACAACCCGAATAAATGGGATATCGGAATACCACAGATAGTAACTGCTAATTAAAAAAAAAATGTATTATTCTAGTAAGTACAGGGCATTTTTAAATGAAGTAGCATAAGTGAGACCACAGATTCCTTAGGTGAAAATAAATTTAACCTACCATACCTATATCCCAAACCGTATAATAAAAAAGATACGGGATACCCTGTATATCACCATTTCATAACAATTAATGAGACTGTATAATATGTAATATTTAATTAATAATTATGCACACTTTCTAATATCCGATATTTATATTTCCTCTAATAGAAAATAGGGGATTTGTCGGAAATGATATACTTATGCCAAGCATACGTACCTATTAGAAAATAATTAAGAATTTCAAGAAACCGGGTAAAATAATGTGGGTTCGCGTTTCCGCGAAATTATTGCATACCTTACGCGTGATGAAATGGAAAGTTTTTACCTCGATTTTTCCGGAATATTAGCGGATAAAGATACAGTGCAAAATTCTATTTCACTATAAATACACACAACGTCAAAAGTCGTGGACCCCCCTCATTCTTATTAAAGAAATCTTTTTGTCTGAAAAACCAAATACATTTATAGAAGAATATTGTTTTCTGAATCTGAATGTGTTGGATAAACTGAATACTTAGAAAATTAAAAACCAGCAAATGTGTGACATTTTTAACAACATTTATTAAATCAAATAGAAGTAACAAAGCAAGTTCGCTCTTTCTCGACTGTCATCAGTAACCAGCCCAATTCTGGTTTCGTCTGTAAATAAGCCAACCCCTATGTTCTCGCGCCCACTGGAGACGAGCAGCACGATGCCTTGGATGTAGAACAGGGACCCGTAATGGTCTTCTACCACGTAAATTTGCGTTGTGGAGTCCGTACGGAACTGTACCGTGAAAATGGGCTTTAAGAGCTGAAGCTGATGTGCTAAGGGCATATTGCACCAAATACCGATCCTCCCTTTCATTAGATACTCGAGGACGTCCACTACGTGGTCTGTTTTCCACTGTATCAATTTCTTCATATCTGTGTACTATTCGTACAACAGATGATCTAGGAATGCCCAACATGTTCGATATCTGATGATTATAATGTCCTGTATCATGTACAGTATAGTCATTTTTGCTCGGGTAAGCGTACTTTTTTACCACATTAAGAAAAACCACTAGGTTTAATCGAATCATTTTATATATAGGGGGTACAAGACTTTTGACGACAGGTGTAATAGCAATTTGAAGTAGTAGGTCTCTATGTGAAGAAAATTCTTAAAGTGCTCACTGTATCAGCAGCATTGTATTGTATTTGAATTATTTACAGGCATTTATTATTTACCTTACGATAATTGTGCTACTTACAAGTCTTGAAACTATTTATACAGTAATATTATATTCCTATTATTTATACCAAAGCGTAGAAAATTTCTGATACTATTAAAAAATTATTTCGTTATAGAAGAAACCTTAAGAGGCATAGGATTCAATATTAGACCATTTACTTGAGTAAATTTAACACAAAAAGTAATTTATCTTGCGCTAGCTATTTATACGAAATATTGTCTCACAGCATAGAAAACAGCGTGGATTATTTATAAGTTTATCTTGTGTAACTACATGATTTTACAAAACTATCAACTCCCATAAAATTTCTATCGCCTTCTACAATATTAATAATGCAACGACGGTGACAATTGTAAATGTTTTTATTATTAATATCAACCACACCGTTATTAAAACGGGCAGAATAACATGAAATATTTATATCTATCTATCTTTGGAATCAATTATTAGTCCGACTTGACATTTATTATGTATCATTAAATTATTATTCATACTTACCACGTTTAATTGCACAGTTCTACTGTATTTGTAAACAAAGAGGAATTTAATGTATTGTGTTTTCTTGCAGATACCTTAAACCAACCCGAAAGCATGAAATTTTAACTGAGAAGATGGACAACTACGAGCATGAAAAGGAACTACCAGAACGAGAAAGACGGGTAAGTCAAACGAAAAATCCAAGTCAGTTGACAATATACACGGTGTTTTTAAATGAAGTACCAACAATGGGACCACAGATTCCTTAGGTGAAAATAAGATTTGTAGATAACTTTTTAAAAAATCCAAATATTTGCATAAAATTTTTAAATCAGGGGTTTTTGCTGGCGAGAAATTCAAATTTGTTTCTAATTTTGACGTCACTAGTAGAGGGCGCCACTTATGGCACATCATGTTTCTTTTAAATGGCAGAACTTTTTTGCTGCTTAGTGTATCCATCAAACTATTGAAACAATCGATTCTCCTACCTGTTATATAGGAAAAAGGTATACCTTGTTGAAGTCGTTAGGAGTAACAGTTTTCGAAATAATCCTATTTGAAATATTCAGTGCACCGATTGAAAACTGTTATCGTTTCAGGTAAAGTGCCTTTTCTTCTGAAAATACAGCAAAATGTTACTTGAAAAAGTTGTTCAAAATGGTAAATTACGGAAACTTGCAAATGTTTAAAAAGATCGGCCTGCTTTGATAAAATCTTTGTGCTTTATTGAAAAATGGTTTCGTCAAACCTGGCCGATCTTCTTGAAATTGCACGTCTCCATAATTTGCCATTCTGACCAACTTTTTCAAGTAACATTTTGCTGTATTTTCAGCAGAAAAGGCACTTTACCTGAAACCAAAACAATTTTTACTCGGTACACTGAGCATTTCAAATAGGACTTCAGCAAGGTATATCTTTTTCAAATAAAACAGGTAGAAGAATCGATTGTTTCGATAGTCAGATGGATACACTAAGTTGCAAAAAAGTTCTGCTATTTAAAAGAAACATGGTGTGCAACAAATGGCGCCCTCTACTAGTGATATCAAAATTAGAATCAAATTCGAATTTCTCGCCCGCAAAAAAACCCGATTTATAAATTTTATGCAAATATCTGGATTTCTTAAAAAATTATTTACAAATATTTGACACCCTGTATCTTTTTTATTATGCGACTTGGGGTATAGGTGTTTTCACCTAAGAAATCGGTGGTCTCATTTTTGCTACTTCATTTAAAAACACCCTGTATGTATGTGTAGTTAACACCACAGAAATAGAGAGCTCGCGCTTAAGTTTTTTACCTTTAATGGAAAAAGAAAAGTCTTAGAAGCACCTCCAATGATTTTAACTTGATAGATTTTATCTCACTTTCCTGTTCATTCCAATTTGTTGCAAAGAAAGCTACATTGCGTGTTAAGGTACAGCGTCTCGTCGGCATACTTAGGAAGGTCAGAAGGGTCTATTTGCAGGTTTTAAACATTCTTGGAATCAGTATGTTATGAGCAATTCAATAAACATTTTGCGTATGTATAAGTGCTTTTAAAATCAGTGTTCAAAATTTCAGTGCTTGTAGAAATCAAAAAAGATGATGGAACCCTTAATATAATTTTTTTCTCACAGTAATATTACAAAAATAAAAATATGTATACAACTATTTGCTAATTTCTGACAGTATAATTTGTATTTATAACAATAATTCTTTGCATTTTCTGAGAACATTTACTATAGTAATGTATAATTTTTTTACACCATCAGAAAGTAGAGATTTCAACGAACGAAAAGCCCACCGATTTTTTTAAAAAAGCAGATATTATGACGTGAGTATTTTCGATTGAAAATGAGGGTGCTTTTTCGATATTAAGTCAAAATAAGATGAAAAAATAAATATTTTAAATTAAAAAAAATACAATGTGTTTGGGACATAAAAAGGTAAGTTTTCATCAAATTTCGTGAAAACAATTTTTTTTCTGTAGAAGATAAAAATAAAAAACCAAAAACTTGGTTATTTGAATTTTTCACATAAATTTTGAGGTTATGTAAAAAAAGTGTAAATACAAAAGTTGTAGATCTTTTTATTACCTACAACTTTGCCATTTTACTTTTTTCCATAGGACTTGTAGTTTTGCCGGAAATCAAGATAAACGTTTTTACCCTTAAAAACTCACCCCCTTCCAGTTCCCGACCTCAGATCGCCCGTAAATTATTTTTCCTTTCATTTTTGTTCTATTATCTTCCTTTTATAATGGGTTTCATCCTACTACTATTTTTTTTCACTTTTTACCAATTTCAAAGGCTTCAGCACTGGTCTGGGAAAAGAGCATAGTAAAACGTGAAAATTTCCACTTATTTTTATCAGTTTGGCTCAGAAAATTCTTTTTATTAAATAACTTAAAAACAGTTTTATATTAAATTATAAAATTTTGATCAGTTAATGAATTTTGTGTGCTTTTCAGTTTTCATCATCTATCTACATGCACTGAAATTTTGTTTAATCATTTTAATACAGGGTTTCTCGCCAAAAATGACCCTCTCACAACTGTTTTATTTTTAACTAGAGATTTTGTTGTAAAATGTGAGGGATTTACCTCCGATATCCTTGGGAGTAAGGCACTGGAATAGCGTACATGACTTAAAGAGAGCTGATACGCCAAAATTATAGTAATTTCGCACGTAGAGTAAATAATTCAAGTTTTTTCCCTGCCTCGGCCCGCTTTGGACATGCCAAGTGGCATGGGAAACGCTGGTTTAAAAAACAGCTTTATTTTACTCGAGAGCAGAAAAAATTGAAGGATAAATGATGTAATGGCCTGTAATTGGTGCCAACTATTATTTTCATCCATATTCATATTATTCGCCGTTCTTATGATGTACCTACTCCGCTTAATTTAACTTGGAAACGTTTAAATTACTGAAATTAAATTCGGAACCATATTGTTGATGGTTGTGGTAAATATATACTTAAGTAAATGGAAAAGCAAAACTGCCAACGTGGTTTTAACTTTAAGTAGACCTGTTTATTTTTGACAGTTTAAAGTACCACCCATAAATTTTACGGTGGTGCTAATAAATAAACCTGGAAATTGAAATTTATGGTAATGGTTCAGTTTAGGTAACAAATTTTTACGTCTACGGAAATGTAATAAAAATATTTTACACAGGGTGTATATCACAAATTTTAAAATGACTCATCCAAAGTAACACAAGATATTTTACAGCAATGGTTAAGAGTGTTCCTGTAACTAATTTTTGGAGAGTTAAAGTTGCAAGGTTTAGTCGCATAAACATCTTATTGGCATCAGCACAGTCCAAATGAATGAAATACGCCGTGGAAGTCCTGAACCTCCATCTCTTCCACGATTCGGTTTTAAATTTTTCGCGCGTTGCACCACACTTGCACCCACTGAACACCGCGGTAAAAGTAGTTGCATTTGGCACATGTGGAAATCGTTCTCACATCGTCATATAAGATATTGACTTCATTCGGAACCACCCTGTATACACTTGAACAAAATACGTTTGAGATTTGGTTGTTACCTTTTATCTTTATCTTGTTAAATGTTTGTTTTACTAATTTCAAAGCAAGTAACTGAAGGTATTTTAATTAGCTTGTTTTCTTACAACCACCGCACATACAAATAAACGCATTCATCAAACAGACTCGAACATAACACATAAATAGATAAGATCCTATTAATATTTTGAAACTATAAGGTTACCCGGTTGACAGATCATTTAAGTTTTCGCTTAAAGTGATAAAAATACCCAACTTGAGACGGTTCGAAAATAAACACCTTTAATATGCATTTTTCGAATATCCACCGGTTAAATATTATTTTATTAGTTCGTACGGCCCGTTAGTTTACGTTACCGTTTTTTAACCTCTGTTATTTTCGTCGGACCCATTTAATTTTGACGATAATCGGTCACTTTACTCGTGTAGTTTTTGTTTTAAGTTTATAATAGCTGCATGTTCACGGCGTTGTAAGAAATATGGAATAAGTAAAAGTGTACTAAATTATACAGATAATACATCCACTTTCATTTAATTAGACGATGTTTTATTAGTTTTTATTGCTCATTTCTCATTATAACAGACCCCACCCCCCTTTTTCTCCGCCATTATTTACGAAAAACGGTGCCAAAATAATAAAGTTGTAGGAACTTTAAAAAACATAAAACCGTTACTTTGTGGACCCATGTTTATTAAGACTTTTCTGCTTATTTCATACATTACCTTCTGAAATATTTACACCCTTTTTTAACACCCTGTATATTTTTGAAAAGCTCAGTTAGCGGTCTTCCCAACGACGTTCAAATATACAGGGTGTTCTATTAAAAAAAACGAAAAGTTTGGCCTACATCTTGGAAATGCAATATTTAACTGCTTTTACCATATTATGCTTTAAAAAATATTTAAAAGTTCGTACTAAACTGAAAAAAATAAAAACGGATTAAAGTAAATATAACAAAGTGCAATTAAACTGTACCACTAATAGACATCAGTCAACGATCAGTTTTTATTATTATAATAAGATCTTACGTTCTTTTTGTTGACCGCTTCAGAATATGTGCTGACCATTAATAGCTGCATTAATGCTTCATAAGTCCTTGACTCGTCATATTTTAAGTAATTATATGTAGATTTCTTAAATACGCCTTTCTATTATTCTTAAAGGTTACTAAGAGATTCACCTGTTAAAATGTGCCAAACTCGAGCTTTAATTCATAAAAAATTAATCAATTTTTATCGTGATTGATTGCGCAATTCCTATTATTATTAAAACCAAAATTGTGTTTAATCATTTTAGTCTTATTCGTTCGAGTGAATGCCAAATTTCCTACAGATAATAACAGCAAACGAGCTCATTTTTTAGTGTCTCGTTTCATTTGGTTTTATTATTTACTGATCTTTCGAATATTTCGAAAACAAATATCCTCTGTTTTCCGCAAAAAATGGCCTAGATTTTGGCAATGTAATACTCATTTACTAATACACGAGTTTCGGAAAATAATGTTTTGGCGAAAAACGAGCCGTTTTTGGGCGAATTCGCTATGTTTAGTTTTCACTAATCTTTCGATTGGCTGGAAAACCAAATTTTTTATTTGGTTCCCGAAAATTCTGAAAAAATCTCCTAGATCAATTCGAAAGCGTAGATTTCGAAAATATAATTAAATTTTACGTGAGATGTAGAACTTTGTGAAAAAAAATACCACTTGTTTCTTGAATGGTAGAAATATTAACATCTTCACGGGTGTACCTTCGGATTTTGCTCTGTATTAAAATCAGCAAAACTTCATCCAATTTTGTCGCTAGCTTTTTTAAATACAAGTTATTGTGTATCGAATATTACAAGCTGCAAAAGTAAAAGTTGATTGCCAAGTTTAATTATCCAAAATAAATAATAACTGTTTTTATATCATTAGTCCATAGTTTTTGCACAAGGAAATGATTTTATTGCGCAATTCGTATTTATGTGCGGCAGAATTATAATACTTTTTTTCGTTGCCAATAATTAATTGTTATAATGTCCTCTAACTTTTCGACTTTCCATATCAATACTGGGTTTTATTTTAAACAACCTGTTCTGTTTTTTGTTGCTACTATAATTCGTTAAATGGAATAGAAACGCGACTTTAGTGGAATATAATTAAAAGTGGGAACAAAAATAGCAAATTTACTCATGTTTAGATGTCATCTTTTGAAAATAGTCAAGTCAATGACGAATCTACCGCTTTAAGTAAACTGTTTCCGAAGAATATCTGTATTTTGAAACATCCGCTGTGGCAGATATTTCATGGAAATGATCGCAAAAGAATTTAAAATAAAACGCTTTTATTTATTTTGGTTAATACGGTGTTAAAGAGCAAGTTCTTGATATTCTGTGGTTTGTCCGTCCTGTAATACACATAGCTTACAAAGGAGTCATCTCATTACGTATGTAAAGCCGTACCTCATAATGTCAATACCATTGGCAAGAAGCTATGCCAAATATGTTTATATAACTAGTTAACAATAAAAAACCTATTGGGAACAGTGATTTAAAATCTGATTATACAAAAGTAGTGGCAGACAATTCGCGTTATGTAACCTCAATTTAATTTGGCTGTAACAGTAGGCCTGCGGTTTTTTACTTTTTAGTTAAATGACAACATGTGTAATTTCATTTCACTAATTATTAAGTAGTAAATACTTTCTATAATATAATTACACTGTACATTGAATTATGGACAGTTTTATATTTATAAAAGCTTCAGTCGCTGAATTCATTAAAGTCCAGATTTTTGAAATGCCAATAGCATACGAAAGCCTCATGTTATTGTTGTGTCTACCTCAAGGTCCCGTGAATATTTGCCATTCCCACAGTAAAGACAGCCTTCATAATCATGTAAGCTGATTCATACAAGATCCGACGTTAACTGAATATTTTAACGATAACCTATTAACTATAAATGTACATTTGTTGCAGAATTCTAACACCGAGTATATACCAACGAAATGTCGAGTTACGAAACCCCCCCCTCCAAAGCCTGCTACGAATCCTCTACAATTCGTAAAAGTAGCTCCGTGCCCACTGTTTCAAAAAGCTCAAGAACAAATCAAAAAGGTAGAAGAAATAAAACGAGAACGGAAGGAAATCAGAGAGGAAATAGAGGACTGGCAGCAGGTAATAAATCGCTATACTTCAAATAAATCTGTTTTAAATCGTTATTGTTTTAGAATCTTGACAACTGGAAAAGTAGTAGGAGAAAACGACAAGAGCATATCATAGAACGAGTAGTCGAAGTGAAAAAACTGACAGAGCAAGAGGAACTAGAAAAATCAAAACGAAAAAGTAAAACTTTCAGCGAAATGATGGAAAGGTAGAATTTATATATTTTTATAAACATATTTGTGTAACCTGGAATCCAGAATCCAGATCGCCGTTGTGAAACCTATGTTTAGCATATTTCGGAAAGTTTGAAGATTGTTTAAAATATACTATTTTTATAAAACGTTACAAATGAACTATTCCGTGGCATAAAATGTAAACTACATATACATTACACATTCCCAGTTGCAACATGATACTTAAAAAGAAATAGAGACTACTAATACCTTTTAATCTCCACTGAGAAAGAATTTATATGTATATATTTTTGGTCTATAAACTTGAACTACTTTAATGGTTTCATCAATTCGTATTGAAACCTTAGAATCTAGTAATTTTATAACAGTGACTGATTTTGGATAATCATACCAAAATGTATTATTTTCATTTCTAGAAACAGAGGAAGGCATAAATTCAGTATACCTGTATATGACGATGATTCCAATGACCTAAGTGATTACGGTATTGGTAGTAGTAGTTCCAAAACAAACAGTATAAAAGATGTTGACACCGACGACAGCAGTAGTATATTGGTAAGTAATATATCACTTGATAACTTTATTATTATTATTTTGAAATATGTGAGAAACATCTATCCTCTATCTTATGATTTTAGGATGAAAAAGAGACACACATTTATGATTCGCCTAGTAATAGAGACAGCACATCAAACCAAAGTCAAAGTGAAGATGAAACCAATGTAACAAGAAAGGAAATAGCAACCAGCCCCACAGTCAATAACAATAATTCTCCAAAAATATATTCAAGTACATATACAAGTAATTTAAACATAAACATTTCAAAACCTAATATTTTAGCTAAACCTAAACTGAATACTGAAACAAACAGTACAAAAGAAAATACAGAGCAATACACTTATGAAGGGGCTATTCAAGATTACAGATCAAGAATTCAAACGAAAATAAAAGTTGACGAATCCATCTTCACCAAAAACAGGGAGCTATCGAAATCTAAAGAGTTTTCAGAAGCTCAAACAGTTTTGCCAAAAGGAGAAATCTTTAAACGTAAAGGTTTATTTGAAAGTGAAAAATCGGTTCAGATCAACCACTTTGAGACCAATAGTTCCAGAAGGTTATCAGAAGACTTTGCTAATTCGAGAAGTATAAAGGACAGGCTGAAAAGTTTAGAAAAATCCGCGGATCAATCTTCGAAGGTTGTTAAAAACGATATACACGTATCCGTAAAGCAACGACTCCAAAATTTCAATAAACAGAATGATTTTGATAAGCAGAACAATAACAACAACAATACTAATGTAAAAAATAATAGCCCGAGTAAAATTAGTAATTACCTTTTAGATAAGTCTAGCAGTACCCCCAATTTTCAAACCAAAAAAACCTCTAGTTGGAAGAATGATTCTTCAGATAGATGTTCTAGTCCAGAAACAGAACTTTATATGAATAAACTAAATATGTTTAATAGAGATTTAGACAACTTAATGAATGGCAAATCACCTGATAACAACCTTATGGATTATTGTACAAACTCAAATTATGCTCCTTCTGTCTCATCTGCGGAACTAACTGGAATTTCTTCGGATAGAGAAGATAGTGGTATTCATACTGCAGATGTATCTTGTTCAGTCAGCCAAGCTGATGAACCGATTGATACTGACACAGATATTGCTTTGAATACCATCCCCAGTTGTATTGAAAAATTAAAAGAAAGCGAAATGACCCAGTTTGAAAAAGATCTTTCCCAATTTGAAAAGGAACTAGATCAGTTCAGAATAAATAGCAAAGAGACGAAAGAAAATAATAACAACTCTTTAGAAGTGGTGTCTAAGGAGGACATCAGTGGAAATCATCAAAATGTAACATCACCAACATATTCCAAAGAAGAAATTTTAAATATTACTGAAGAATTCTTAGAATCTCTTAAAAAAGATGCTTCAGATAATATGAAGACGATGGTAACAAAAATAAAGGAAGAACCACCCATTGTATCAAAAGAAACTAAAGTAGTAGAAACGGTTGTACCAGAAATTGCACCACCACCTAAACCAAAGCCTGCAATCTACGAGAACATTGAATTTAAACCATATAATGGTGCTCCAGCAATGGACTTTATTACAAATGATTTCCTTGTTGACGGTCCATTTTCCTTAACTCCTCTTAAAATGGAACCACCTAAAGTAAAACCTCCACCTCCACCTCCATTAGAAGATGATGCTGCACCTGTACAACAAATGAAACGCATGAATTCCACGAAGAGAATTAAAAAGGAAATGCATATTAAAAGATCTAGCTTCCTGGGACTGGATGAACCTACAGACGATCAAATTGATCCTGATATAGAAAAACCTCCAGAACTGAACAGTTTTTTACAAAAAGAATCGAAACTGGAGAAGTCATTATATAAAAAACTTCAGGAAGAGAATCGGATCAGTGGATTGAGCAAAGTTGAGAGTCAAGATTCTGGATTAGATATAGATAGAGGAAGATTATCTAGTGACACATGGTGTAGCAGTGTAGGAGATTCTAGCATACCAAGCCATGAAAGGCAAGATAGTGAGGTAAATGTTTAATTATTTTCATTCACCTATTTTGTTATCTGAATCATTTTTCAGCAAACTAATAGTATTACTTCTGAGGAAGATGAAATAACAAAGAAGGAGAGGGAGATAATAGAAATGGTAGAAAAAGAAGAACAATCCAGAGACACTATTGAATATGTTGGTCCGAATTTGAGAAAATCAAATTTTTTACCTGAAACCGAAAGTATTTCGTCTTATGAGCCATCTTTAGGAAGTGATCAGTTTAATAGCCCATATATCCCTCAGGTATAAAGGTATGCATATATTTACGTACAAGCTAATAATGGAATTAAATTTTAGCCATCATCAGATTTTTTAGCTGATCAAGATTCAGAGGTCCTTAAAGTAGAACAAGAACTAAGGCAATTGGAGAGAGAAGAACTAGAAAGGCAAAGAGAAAATTTATTATTTCGTGAAAGCAGAGCCAAAGCTAGACTTCAAAATAACCGCCACTCATTAGAGAATATATGTGATGAAATGTACCCTTGTTACCCACCAGAGAGTACTGTGGATTACAGAAAATCTATGCCAGAACTGCAGAATGTTCCACTAGAATATAGGAAATCTGTACCTGATGTACCAAGCTATGTCTATAAGAAAAGCATTCCAGACGTTGATTTACAATATAGAAAATCAATGCCTAACATACAACATGCTTACCAGAAGCTGTCACCAGAACACAGAATTGACAGGTCAATGTCAATAGACAGCGACTTGAGGGTACCACTTGATCATAGAAAATCCATGCCTGAACTACAGCATGATATGCATCATTCTGCTTTTAAATCACCTCCTGCGAACAGACAACCCATAATGCCTGGCAAACCTCTAAGACCTGTTAAAGATTTATCTGTGTTTAATCCTATTGTTTCCCCTAATTTGCAACACCCAATTGTAAAGGGAACAAGACAGTTGTCTAAGCATAGCTTGCAAGCTTTGAGTGCCGTGCCAAGGTCACGACATGTTCCTAATGACAACTGGATACAGCCCAAGGCTAATCCAGAAGCTAAGAACTATAATCAACATTGGGTTTTTCAGGTGAGACATTAAAAAAATGATTATATAATTTCATGAATAAATATATGTGAAATCTGAACCTCAAATAAATCATCTGATAATACCCTCTTACAGCTTATACTTCTCATTTGAAAAGACATGTTTTCTTGACCTATTAATTTAGGATATATATGATGATAGGTCTTTTGAATCCTAACTTTCGCTAACTTTAGTTACTCTTGACTGTGCATACCGTTGCTAAGAATAAGAACGACATGACAGTACGCATGTATTTACAATGTTAGTAAATTAGGTATTTATAACTGCAAGACATGAGTGTTTTGAGTTTTATTGAGATATTTGCATGGAGTGTATAAGCAATTAAAATGATTTATTGTATTACAGGAAGCTGAGTTCAGGAGAATCTCTGATCAACAAAAGAATGTGGCAGCTAATAGAAACTGGCAACAACCCAGGCATGAGAAGCATCTACCTGACTCAATTATACAATCTCTTACTCAACGTGTTCAAAATAGAACAAACATTAATGAAAGGAACCAACAGAATCGAAGGTATTCATCAACTACCCTTAATTTTTTTTTTAAATAAACATGTCTGTTATAGATCTGATGGTAGTTTAAATAAAGAATACATGCAACATCCGTATTTGGGTCATCCTCAAACTATGGGCCATGCTCTACCAACTATGCCTTATTCTCCTCCTTTAGTTATGGAAGATTCCCAAGACAGGATCCTCAGTGTCAGTGGGAAGAAGAAGTGTTCATATTGTGGAAACGAGTTAGGTAATAAAACAGTCAATAACGAGCATACAAACCAGTCCCTTTGGAATAAATCCATTGATGAGTTAGTATAACAAAATTAACAATATGTGAATGCTTTTGTTTTAGGGAGGGGAGCAGCAATGATAATAGAAAGTTTGTGCCTTTTTTACCACATGGAATGCTTTAAATGCTGTGTATGCCACGTCCAGCTGGGTGACGGTTTGATGGGAACAGATGTTAGAGTTCGAAACCAGAAATTGCACTGCCATAATTGTTACTCCAGCGACGATGGCGTCAAATTCAGTTGTGTGTGATGTAAATAAAGATAATGAGTTATTTTTTGTAAATATATTAGATATACAATGTTATGTATTTATATGCCTTGTATTATAGTTAGTAATACATTATAAATTGTATTTAATGATAGATTTAAATTTGGTATTGTTGATCAATATTATTTAGCAGGTGCCAAATTTTTTGGAATTTGTATTTTTTTTGTAAATTATTTAAATAAGGCAAAGGGTCAAATATTTGAACAAATTATTAATGTAACGTTCTGTTGGTTTTGCTTGAAAATATTGCTAATGTATTAATACTCTGTTAACTAGGTTGTGTTTATAGCTGTTATTTGTATTATTTATTGTTTTCATTTATATATTTGCACACAAAACAATTTGGGCAATATAATCCTTGATTTAGTTGTTTTATAACTGAGATCCCAAACATCTGAATATAACGCATAGATATGCAGAAAATATATGTCAAAGATCAACAACATTGGGATCAAACAAAATTTATTTAATACTACCTTAACAATATCACTTAACAAATTTTCATATTTCATATGAATATACCAAAACATTAGTTTTTAGGCAAATTTCATATCTATCATGCACTGACATACTTTTTATTTTATGTTGTAGTTATTATGATTTCAGTGTATAAATATTAACATAAATAAAGGAAAATATAATTTGACTTCAACTGAACTTTTAATTAATTCTGACTATTGTATATACAGGGTGTCAGTCATAATGTCATTAATTTTAAGCGGAGATAGAGAATAATGAGTATAATGCGAATACACGATTAAAAAAAATCTAAATGCATATTTGCGCTGAAAAAAAATATTTTCAAATCATTATTTTAACCCCCTTTTCAGACTGTCACTGACCGGTCAAAAAACCTATACCCAATGGGTAAATTATTAAGAGAAGCTGAAAAGTGTTTCGTGTTTAAATACTAAGTAATAAAAAACCATCGTGTTGTCGACAGAAAACTGTCCAAGACCGAAATGGCACGCCTCTGATTTGATGCTCAAAAAAGTTATCGAGAGTGAATCTTGACCTACCGTATTATTAGGTCAATAACCTAGTTACCTAGCTTTTGTACTGTTATTTAACGACAAGGAGTAAAGCTAAATGGGGGTAAATTTGAATAACACTGATGTGTTAGACGATATTATATAGGTATGTAAACATGATGTGGCAACGATGGGTATGGGTGCGTTATCAGAAAGCTCGTAGCGCACCAGAAGCGTCGTGTTACCGATTGTTATAGGGTGATTTGTTTATTTTTTTAAAGGTCGAGTAAAACAATTTTTTTTTCGATTTTCTGTCTATTAGGCCTCCCGAATATGTGGTCAAAATTAATGACATTATGACTGACTCACCCTGTATATATACACTACACTTTCATATTCTGTTCTCTATTTTAATTTTTAAGCAAAATTACAAATAAAAAGTAAGAAAACGTTCAAAACTGTGGTAAATTTATCTCGACCATCTTTATTATTTCACTTTAAAGTAAGGCATTCATATCATTTACAAGTACATACAAAACACTTGATTTCATACAGGCATTTAATACAAGAAAATCTTATGTATAAGTTTATTTTTGACAAATAACAGATCTACATTTATTTCTTTTCAACAACTGAAAACTATAGTTATGATTATAAAATGGTCCCCATCCGTCATCATGTGGTATGACGCGATCATGATAATTCTTCTATTTTTTCCTGTCTCCCTGATTATAACCTACACAATCTCTAAATACGTAAATATACTGGTTTTCTCAGAATAATTTTTATCTAACAACAGGACTTGTCTTACAATGTAAACTTGGTGACAAATCTGATTCATATGAAAGCCTTAAATCTCCACCTACAAATGACTAAGGTAACATTTGGTTTTAAATCGATCACCGACATTAATATCCTAGATGTATGTGTCTCTCTCTATCCTTTGACCGTTTCTTCAATAAAATGATGCATATCACGAGAAGCGCCATTAATGCTACAACCAGTGCTACTAAAGTGTACATAGCATGTCGAAAACCTGCGGCAGGATCTATAAAAATAGAATACATATCATTGTTTTCCTCGTAAGAAATATAGATGTTCTAACCTGGACTATTTTGAAATTCCTTTGGAATATTATTCGAGAGGATATTCCTACGCTGAGCAACTTTCGGCAAAAGGTAATTCCAAAACGTTACCCGTTTATCTCGTTTTTTAGTTTCTTCTTTCACATCAATAGATCTGGTAGTCTCAAATATCTCTATATACGGATTTTCTGTCGTGTATTTTGTCCATGGCTTCACCCTGACATTATTTGGAGTGGGATTGCTAAAAATTTCACTCAGACTTTGTTGATATTACATCGATATGCACCTTACCCAAATATCACAAAATTTGTCCACATCTGCTTAATTTGCGCACTAAGACCCATTTCGTTGGTATTGAATCCCTTCCTACCAATCTGCTTCAATAGATCTGGTCCAAACAACAACAATAAATCTGATGCAGCTAGATGATCTAGAAATAATACTATAGCAACACCTTACACAAAAAAAATTAGGTATTACCTGTAGTTTTTGTCATTATACCAAGATCATCTACGTAGTAAACAAAAATGGGTTGAACATATGTAGCAAATTGTGACAGTTGTAAAAAGTGGGGAGCTTCAATTTTAGCGTCATACTCCAATCCTTTTAATTGATCGAATAAAAATCGTACATCTTCCTGGATAACTGTAGCATATCTCCACTTTATCAAGTCAAATATGTCGTCTTTACTACCTCCATTAAATTTATACAGCCGTATGATTTCCGGGATTTTAGCTCTCTCCACGTATTGTTGGAGTTGCGAATAGCCCTGGCTAGCTAACTCCAACCATTCATCTATAAGATTATCACATGAAAATTTAATTTTTAGCTTTCGGATACATTTTTACCAAGCTGGGGGTATGTAATCGGTTTCGATATCCCTGTTAAAATAGGCACCTGTAGAAATGTACCTTCTTTTAACGCTTTTGAGAGTTCTACAGGCAAATACCTGTTATTCTCTGGAAGGAAATTATCCACCACTGGGAGAAACATGTCTGTCCAGTTTCGAGACTATGAACAAATCACTTTTACTTCAGAAATATGTATAGAACAAGTGTTACCTCTGAATATTCCTGCAGGGCTTCCAATATTTCTTCTACTTTCTTGGCTCGAAGACATACTAGTATGTCAAGCGTATACGCATTGCAACCTAACAATCTTACAATCTCTTTTGAAGCTACTATAGGATCGTTATTAACTTGCCAAGGAGTAACCACGCTTCCAGATGAAATTATAGCTCTTTGAAACAACCCTACAATTTTAAAATCTGAAACAACACTAGATCTTACTTGCCCAAGTCTTTTACCAGCAGTTCTTGGTGAGACCATATGCAATGCTACACTAACGGCACCAGACGCATATCCGAATAATGTTATCTTCTCAGGATCACCTCCAAATTGTTTAATATTTTCTCTAATCCACAACAAAGCAAAGTACTGATCTAGTAATCCAAGGTTTCCTCTAGATTCGGCGTTACCAAGGCAAAAGAAACCGAATACGTTTAATCTGTAGTTCACTGTAACAACTACTATTCCTTCAGCTGCTAAATCCTGACCTGATAAAGGAATAGAACTACTCTGGAAAAAGTCTAGGCCTTCGAAAAATACAACAACCGGTAACGGAGCGTAATTTCCCAGATTCTAAAAATTAGGTTTATAATTTTATACGACAGATCGATCTACCAAACCTACAGATGGAGACCAGATATTGAGATACAAGCAATCTTCATTGGTGTAACTCAGTCTCAGAGGCAACTGAGGACACTTAGATTTAAAATTAGTGGCGTCGTATGTACCATTCCATCCTAAATGTCTTGCTGGCGATGAAAACCGTAGCTGATCTACAGGAGGTGCTGCATACGGTACTCCAAGATAACTGTCGATGATTTTTGAGTCTGCCTCAACAGCCAACTGCACAAAAAATGTTCTCGATGCTGGATATGCTTAGTTTATTACTTTAATTAATATATCTCACCCCAACTAAAAGACCCTGCTGGATTCTGATGGGCTGCCTTTCTTGCTGCCATTTCTGACAGTTGCTGAGCACGATGAAGAAGACGTTTACGAAAATAACCGCGGACAACATTACTGCGACATTATTGCACGCTATATGAGCCGATCCTCGCTATCTGAATCGCTTCAAAACATGAAAATACATAATGATCATAACAAATATTTCGGCGTGTCCGTGTAACGAGTGTCCGGTTTTACCTTTTGTTCGATTTCCGGCCAGAACACCGTACTGATGTAAATACCGACATAAATGCGTGAATTTGAATGCTGCGTCCCAGATTATCATCTACCGCATGTTCAATGAAACTGGCCTCCTGCATGGAAAAGTTATTGCGAAATTTGTGAAAATACAATATGTCCCAAAATGGTACAACATTCATTTTTTGTTTTCACAAAACAGAAAAAATGTCTTAATTATTTAATTCACTGAAATTATGTCCATAACCATACTATGACGAAAATTATGCAATACGCATACAATATCCGTTTTAACAGATTAGGCTTATTAAGGAACATATGTTCACCTTTGTTTCTGTGGAACAGAATTTAGTTTACGTCTCGTCTAAATAGGTGGATGTAAAGAGCGAAGACTTAAAAGGATTTGAACCATGATTACTTAACACTAGTAACTAGAATTCGGGTCAAATCTGTTACATAATTCGTCTGGGTCACTACAAAATGATATCCCCTCGTAAGTTACAAATATAATTTAAAAAAATCGATTTTTTGGTGTGCGCCATGAACGAAGGGTTTACGCTTATTTTCCGTAAAAAGAAATAATTCAAAAGTGTGTTAAATAGCGACGAGTAAACATGTGTTGTTTTACGCGGTATGATTAAACGATCTAGAATGGCAATGGTGAACCTCACGAGCTTACCACCATATATGGCAGAAATGATTTCTTTTTAGGTCATGCTACTCAGAATATAGACGAATACAGTGTAATTAAATTATTTGCGCAACAGCCAAATGTTTTTCCAAAAGCGTGTTACACGCATAATCATGCGCCCAAAATTACATTTTTACACACACGGGGTTTTTTCAATGAATTTTATTTCCCAGAAATTCTAACTCACAAAACAAATTGTGAAACGGGAAAATATGCTCGCATATTTGAAAATCATTCGATAGGATCGTTTTAAATGTGCCATAAAAAAGCAATTTACTATTTATTTTGGCAATAACCTTCCCCAGAAAAAAGCTTTATTCGAAATTATTCAACTGAAACCGAGTTGGAGACCAGAAAATACATTTTATAACACAAAATTACCATGGAATATATTAAAATGCAAAAGAACTGTGCAGTTATTATTATTAAGACTATAGCTATCGTTAAAACATTGTGATGAACTATTGTTTGTGTGCAAGTCGTCTATAAATAAATTACTTTCTGTTTACTTGACCCTTCTGTGTCTATCTTCTTATCAACATCATACTTTTTTATTTTAACCACTGACTCACCTTATTACCAATTAAATGATTTTGTGAAGATGCCAGTAGTACGTGTACGTGAGTCAACAGGCATAAAAAATAAATATATTTTATACAATACAAGCCCCTACACGGTGACTCAATAAAAAGTATCCTGTGCAGTAGTCACGGCTTATAAAACTGCGGTTAAAAATAAAGCCTTTGATTTATGGATCTACTTTTTATAGTACGCCGTACGCAACAAAACCGAAAGATAAAAAACCCTTCTGCTTTCTTATTCATTATATTATATTAGCATTTCATTATTTTTTTAGTTGCACATTTTAAACGGTGATGTTTACTGGAGTCATATTTTTTAAGTATTATCACCACCTAAAGTTTGTAATATATTTTGAGGAACACCCTGTATATATTTTTAATGGGAAGTTCATTTGTCTCGTCACAAACCTGGAGACAAACGCGATAAATTTAAGTACCTGTCTTTGACAAGGAAGAAAAACATTTACCCGTTGGTTGGTATTTTGGTGGCTGTACGCCTGCATTATATCTTATCTGCAGTGGAGGTAAAGCAGTTTCAGGCGCCGGAAGGAAAAGGAAATTCTTGAAATTTCATTTTTGTTTGGAACAAATGGAGAAAAACGTCCGTATGACACAAAATGGGGATTCGTTTAAAGTGGGGTTAAGTTAAGAGACAATCTATAAACAACTAAACTCATGGACAGAGAGTTCTATTCTTAGTTTCATACATATCTTAAGTTAGCCAGTCGTGCTCAGTCTTCTCATAACCACACCGAAAAGTGTTACAAAAGTGCAATGATTTTGTGGATTAATCTTTGATATTTAACCCTCGAATATAGCGACCGGTAAGTGGGGTTTTTACTTGAATTTCCCACATTAAGCGTTATTTAAACGGGCCTACTAACACTTTCGCGCGAAATTGGAGCTAACACGCGGGTAGAAAAGTGTCATTTGCTTTTAAAATAAAGCAGGTTTTAATAAAATACGTTTGTCGCGATACAGGTGTAAAATAATTACAATTACTTTTGTGATAAATTATTACATATTCAATGTGGTTATAGTGTTATGTGTAACATTCATTTTGACATTTGTGTCTATTTTGGTACACCTGTAGTGTGTAATTACCACAGATCTATCGATTCTTTTTAAATATTATGTAAAAACAAAACGTCTTGGTTTTTGGATAAGAAAACTTGTAGAATTCCCATTTCATTTGGTTTTTCTCCACTTCCTCAGATAATAAAACCGTTTTTTCAAGATGCTGGTCTTTTTTTAACGAATATTATGCAAATGTGTGGTATTTTAATAGCTACCTATATAAAACTACGAATGACTTTAAAAATTCTGGATTCTGGATTTGTTAGGCGAAATTATTTTTATAGTAAACATCACATGTAAAACGCTTTGTTGTTAGATTAAAATGTGCACTGTATTTTTAGAAAAGTGCATGTTTTCTAGCTGAAGGCCAGCGTTGGACAGTATTTTTGACTTGGATTTGAAATAATTCTTACAAGCTTTAATTTTTATTTTCAATTTCAACTCACGAAATGTATTTTTAACGATGTGACAAAGGTGTGTTTAAGATTACATTGAAATATAAACGTATGTAAAGATTTCACTTTAAAATCACCGTATTTAAAAAGATTAAATGCTTCAGTGCGGCAACTTTTCCTCTCTAAAAATAGTGGGGAAAATAACAACTGTTGCATATGTTTGATATTAGCGTGTACATTGTATTTTCGTCGCATGACATTAAAAAAAATGCAACATTAAACCAAAATACTAGTCTATTTTATGAAAATAGAAACCGTTTTGCCGTGACCTAAAAGAAAACTGTATTATTGGCTAAGGTCGATGGCTCAGTATTTAAGCTGTTAATAACCCTTTCGATACTAACAATGCTTCTTTGATTATCATGGATCTGTTTTAAAAATAAAACATATTGCTTGCTTTGTGATATGAAATTAATTGTAACTTCAATAAGACATGTTGTGGATGACATGTGCCAAGAAAAATATTAAGAGATCATTATCCGAGCTAAAAAAAGTTGCTGATGATCTGCCGTAGATGCAATTTTATTCTTTCAAATATTCACCCAACTTCCTATTTTCGTGGCATAATAAAGCAAAAATAAATTACATCTATGATCAGCTCTCGATTATACGATGAGCTGAACCCAATCTAATTTTTAATATTTTTCAGTTGGATAAACCCGACACTATATTTTTAAGTAAATTTAATTTTTGCAGTGTGAAATTTACAGTACAGGAAACAAAACTATGTAGATGACAGATTATGGGTTATTTTAACTAACAAAATTAAACAATTAAAGGAAAATATACCTATTATATACTTCAAATATATATTAAAACGTGACATCTATTAAATTGACGGTGCTTATAAACTATTAATTAATTGAGAATTAAAAAAAATAATTGTTGTAAAAGCGATTATTGTGATAGATCGATTTTTGAGCGTAAATTCCCATATTTGTACTTGTTCGAAATTACCTAAAAATACATTACGACATGGGTATTCGTATATCTTTATTTAAAGATTATCGATGTATTTTCCGACAAGGTACTTTAGATTGTACTATTTTTAATATACCGTTTGAAACAGAGTAGGGTTTGATAACATTTTGCCCCGAAAACAAAGAAACTTCTTGAAAATAAACGAACGCTCTTTATTTTTAGGTCGTAATCTGCTGCTTGACACAAAGAAAACATCTTTATCTTTTGGAATTTATGAAGGAATAAACAGGAGACGCAATTAACGCAAAAATTTGGCCGTCTATTCAACTGAAAAGATTTTGAATTTTAAAACCGTAGGTAGGTACACTAAAAAAAAGTTTTGAATGCATAAACATTATAATTATCATCTAAACATAAAAATTAAGTAAGTGTAATATATTATAAATGAAAATCGTAGATTTTACTACTCTAATTTTTATTTTCTTCCAACACTGTACAAAAAAATAAATGAAATAAAATAGACAAAAACATATCTGTTCTAGAGAAACGTACACTATGCCACATTAATTTATATGCAAGGTATTTATAAAATATATAAATGTCCTAAATCCAAACCAAAACATGTAACAACAAATTAATTCCTTAATCATAAGTGTTCAAAATAATTTGTAATATAATTTTTTTTCAAAATGTCAAGAAAATAGTAAAAATTATATTTTCAATAAGCACACTTTTAAATTAAAAATGACCGAATAAACTGTCATTTAAACATAAAGTTAGTGACTTGCATGGTATGTTTTACAATATTTTAATAATTCAATTCAAAAGTGAGTCAAAAATAATACGCTGGGTCAAATTCAGTCAAGAAATACCTTCAGTCAACGAAATGCATAAAATTATATTAAAAAATTAAGGATTGTAATATAGAACAGCAGTATATTTCAGCATATTAGCAGAGAGAGACTATGTTATGTTATTTACCTGCTGCTATTTTTTTTTAAATCAGCTAAAAGCAAACCAGAACGATTAAAGGCCAATTAGTTTATCATAAATGTTCAAATCCATTTATAATATATATTAAAATTAAACGAATAGATTTACAAAGATAATTTGAATTCGAAGTCAGTCAAAAATAGTAAAAAGGTCAAATTGAACCAAGGATTGAATTCAATTGAAAAAATCATAAAATGGCATTAACAATTCCACATTTTGAAATAGAATATATGTATATTTCGCCATATAAGAAATGCGTTTACAAAGATAATTTGAATTCGAAAGTCAGTCAAAAATAGTACGATAGGTCAAATTGAACCAAGAATTCAATTCAATTGAAAAAATCATAAAATCGCATTATTAATAATTCTACATTTTAAAATAGAATATGTATATTTCGCCATATAAGAAAAGTTTCAGTACGTCTAATAGATTTATTTGCAGCATATATTTTTTTACCAGTTAAACCGAACCAAAGCATATAGACAAAATAATGCCTCAATCAGAAACACAAATTTGTATATTCTAATTATTAATATTGCAGCAAAAAAAATAGATTTTCAATACCTAGATATATTACTTAAAATTAAAATTAGACAAATAGGTTTACAAAGATAATTTGAATTCGAAAGTCAGTCAAAAATAGTACGATGGGTCAAATTGAACCATGAATTGAATTTAATTGAAAATATCATAAAATCGCATTAATAATTCGACATTTTAAAATATAATATGGATATTTCGCCATATAAGAAAAGCTTGAGTATGTCTAATAGTTTTATTTGCAGCATATATTTTTTAACCAGTTAAACCGAACCAAAGCATATAGACAAATAATTCCTCAATCAGAAATAAAAATTTGTATATTCTAATTATTAATATTGCAGCAAAAAAAAATAGATTTTCAATACCTAGATATATTACTTAAAATTAATATTAGACAAATAGGTTTACAAAGATAATTTGAATTCGAAAGTCAGTCAAAAATAGTACGATGGGTCAAATTGAACCATAAATTGAATTCAATTGAAAAAATCATAATATCGCTTTAAGAATTCGACATTTTAAAATAGAATATGTATATTTCGCCATATAAGAAAAGCTTGAGTACGTCTAATAGTTTTATTTGCAGCATATATTTTTTAACCAGTTAAACCGAACCAAAGCATATAGACAAAATAATGCCTTATTCAGAAATAAAAATTTGTATATTCTAGTTATTAATATTGCAGCAAAAAAATAGATTTTTAATAGGTACCTAGATATATTATTTTAAATTAAAATTAAACAAATAGGTTTACAAAGATAATTTTAATTCGAAAGTCAGTCAAAAATAGTACGATAGGTCAAATTGAACCAAGAATTCAATTCAATTGAAAAAATCATAAAATCGCATTAAGAATTCGACATTTTAAAATAGAATATGTATATCTCGCCATATAAGAAAAGCTTGAGTACGTCTAATAGTTTTATTTGCAGCATATATTTTTTAACCAGTTAAACCGAACCAAAGCATATAGACAAAATAATGCCTCAATCAGAAATAAAAATTTGTATATTCTAGTTATTAATATTGCAGCAAAAAAATAGATTTTTAATACCTAGATATATTATTTTAAATTAAAATTAAACAAATAGGTTTACAAAGATAATTTTAATTCGAATGTCAGTCAAAAATAGTACGATGGGTCAAATTGAACCATGAATTGAATTCAATTGAAAAAATCATAAAATCGCTTTAAGAATTCCACATTTTAAAATAGAATATGTATATTTCGCCATATAAGAAAAGCTTGAGTATGCCTAATAGTTTTATTTGCAGCATATATTATTTAACCAGTTAAACCGAACCAAAGCATATAAACAAGAAGAAGAAATAAATAATACATACATTCTTATTTTTCAAAATATGAAGAAAATAATATTGCAATGAAAAAATAAATTTGTGATTTGTATGAATTTATTACTAAATGTATTTTGAATTCAAAAGTAAGTAAAAATAAGAGATATTCAACCAAGAAATGACTGAAATCTCTACTGCAGATTTTGAAGAAGTGTATTTCTTTAAAATAAAACTAAACAAATATAATATTGTCGTTTATGGTGTATCACTGTCTATAGGTGACTAATAAAAAGCCCCTTGTCGGTTTTTGCTTCCTTTTCAGATATGTTTTTAACCGGATAAACAGACGGAGGGCACTCATTGTTGTCTGTCCTGCTAAAGTAGCAGGAATGAAGTGGATATTGAGCGAATTCCTGCAACGTTTCGAACTTACAGAATATCTTTAATATATGTTATAGGGGTCACAGGGTGACTAGATTGGAGTTGGTCAGCTAGCAAGAGGTCTCTGAGGATGAGCCAGTTTCCCTACCAAGCCGACACCGGTTTTGGACCGGTCGAGCCTTGCCTGCTACAGCGCGATGCAGACTATTGTGAGTTTGATGACGAGGACGAAATGGTGACGACTGAACGCGAGTTAGCTGAGGACGCACAATGGAAAAAAATACAACAAAATACTTTCACGAGATGGGCAAACGAACATTTAAAGACCGTTTCAAAACACATTGGCAATTTAGAAACGGACCTTAGTGATGGATTACGGCTAATAACGCTCATCGAAGTCCTATCTGGGAAGAGACTGCCAAAACACAACAAAAAACCCTCGTTTCGTTCGCAAAAACTCGAAAATGTGTCTGTGGCTCTAAAGTTCCTGCAGGACGATGAAGGAATTAGGATTGTTAATATCGGTGAGTACCTTATTTCCCTGTTTTATCCTGCTGAACACTTTTGTCTTTTAACGACTCGCACATACCATAAATTCTCGAGTTTCTTTGCTCTTACACTCCTTTAACCGCCAATTTATTTTCAAGCACAAATTCCAAAACGACCAAAACCCACGCGAGTTATTCTCATGATTTGCAAACCAATAAAAAACACCCTTACTGCATACACACTTACTTCAACGTCTATAATTATCCAAAAATCATGTTTCAGCAATATACTTAAATATTAATTCCCGTTTAATTGTGTAACAAGAATATTTTTGGATTTGGGTTCAGTGTATTACCCCCAACAAGTAAAAGTCAAACTAATTAAAGCAATTTTCGCATTAAGGACATTACAGGATCATGCATAGCGTCACTGCACTGCAAAATCCCATGGTAGTTGTGCATATTTCGGCATAACCTAATTTTTAAACAAAATTTACAATTTTTAATATCGCTACATCTATTTATTGTGGTGATCTAACTAAAACAAGATAAAAGTATTTATCTCGGGAATTATATTTATTTAAATATTTGAATACTTGTAGGAAAGATTACGCCCGGTAAATTATAAAATGCACTTCAAGGTTGGGTGAAAAGTTTCATGCTGTATTTTCACACGTATATAACGCGATAATGTGTAACATTTGCAATTTATATTTAATTGAGAACGTGCTTATTGAGAAACGGTATAAATTTGTTGCAACTGCAATCGCTGATGAATATAAAATGATATGTGTTCACGTGCAGCCTAAACAAACTGCTGATAAACACAGTTTTGTTACTTATTACTCATATTACTCATCACTACGTTAAAAATCGTGGTCATACTTTTAATTAAGACCTTATGTGGTACAGTTTACATACAGCGAAGTGAATGCTGCAACTATGCGCAACATAGTACTCAATGCTCCAATAAGAACCTATTAAAACCGATAGTTCATTGCTTACATAAAACGTTATGCGACATGGTGAACAAACCTACATTTTCTTACACTTGGGTGATTCAAATTGTTACTAATACCTCAACAACACAAAACTGCTTTCAAATACCATTGAACGCCCTGTATATTTTCAAGTTTGTCTGCCTTAACATCGCCAAAAGAATATGCCATAAGAATGTGTGTAAAATATGTTACATTTAACAAATTATATTTAGGCCATTATTACAGATACAACCCCTTTAATTTGTTTGATGAAAGCACAGTGGCGTGCATAAGTTGAGGGGTAAATAATATATGTTTTAATGGAATGTGCTGTGTATTCCTTTTTCAGATTTCAAAAATATGACATATGATATTCCTATCTCTAACCGTTTTCCAGCTAGCTTATTATATGAATGGAAATTTCAGTATTAACGTAGTCTACTAAAATGACAAGTATTCTGTTATTATAAGGTCGCCATATTTCTCCTCATAAAATGATCAAATTTGTGGTGTTTATTTATTTATAAATAACAATCTCATATGCAGAACTATATAAGTTTGTAACAATATGTATACAGTTAAATTTAAAAAATACGCCTTTTGAAAGATTTCTGTACCTAAAAATTTGTTGGTTAGACCGCTTTTTGTCGTTATATATTCGTTTTACTTCGGTACCATTGAATATTCGCAGGTGGCATGAGATAACATTCCTGTTATTTGCTAAGCTCTATATTATTCAGTTCTTAAATGTCTAAAGTTATTTATATTTGTAGAAAACACTATTTCAAGAATACAGCGCCCTTAAAAATAGGAATGTCATATATCACATTTTTGAAATCAGAAAACAAAATTCTTATAATACATTTTTCAGTTCAATCTTTGATTTGAGGCAACAAACAATAATCATCACTTTTAAACAAATTTACTTTGCGCTGTTATCAGTGGGTATATCTCTTCCACTTATGATATCATACCATTCTTTGAGAGAATTACAATGATATTATTATTAAACAATTATAAATATCCACTATACGTAACTACAAAGTTTACATACTGAAATTATCTGATCACATAGGAAGTAGTTTAATACAATACTGTTAATAATATCTTAAATCTATCACGGCAAATGTAAACCTTTAACTTGTGTATACATAAGGAATAGTTGCCAAAATAAATAAAAAATTAATTCTATTAATATTACAATACATTCACTTTCAGTGGATTCCAGTTTCAATTCAGCGTTGGAATAAAATTAATACAGGATAAAATTATTCGTATAACACGATATTTCAAAGAAAAATACGGCGAAATGAAATTAACTTATTAATTTTTTGTTTTATATTTTGATTGTATTCGAGAGATGATTGAAATCTATCTGCAACAAAAACTAATCTATCCATCTGCATATTACTCAATAAAAGTATGTTTTTGATCAAAAATATAAGTAATCATTCATTTTTGGATTATGACACATCATAAATTCTAATTTAAAGGCATTTTATACAGGGTGTCTTTAAAAGCAGCAAAAATGAGACACACTAAGCTGCAAAAAAGTTCTGCCATTTAAAAAACATGGTGTGCCACAAGTGGCGCCCTCTACTAGTAACGTCAAAATTAGAAACAAATTTGAATTTCCCGCCCGAAAAAAACCCGATTAACAAACTTTATGTAAATATTTAGATTTCTTAAGAAGTTAGTTACAAATATCGAAAATACAATTTTAAATTTGACACCCTGTATCTTTTTTATTATGCGGCTTGGGATGTTAGGTGAAATCGATTTATTTTCACCTGCGGTTTCTGTTACTGTTTCTATTTACTTAATTTACTAGATTTTACACATTTTCTAGGAGCAACTTTTTTAAACTAATAAATGTGCATTACTTATTTTTAAATATGCTAAACACACCTTTGCTATTGTCGCAACTTTACAGCGACAGTGATTTTTATTATTAAAGGTTAGTTAAAGCAATAATTAAAATTCACTTCCTTTCAGCGCGAGACATTTTTAATGAATTTGCGTAAGAAGCAATTTTGCCTACATGTATATGGTAATAATTTTGACCTAGTCAGCATCATCAGACCAGACTGCAATAAAAAAAGTGTTTATTAAGTACTAGCCGTAATTAAAATGCCTCTTCATGAGTAAATGGATTCGTAAGAATGGTGAATAATTCTCAGCCTTTTGGTTAAAGCAGTGATGTCATAATTTAATGAAACTAATTTGGAACTGCATGGCTATTGTGCATGAATTTATATGTTTACGACCTTCGTAAGTGTAATTTGTTAACACTTAGGTATCCACTTTCTGGCTATTTGTAACAATTACGGACGAATTTGTTTATATTTCACACTGATTTCATTCCCATTATCATATTACCACAGTTGAGGAAAATAAATTAATTAAATTTGAATAATGTATTAGATAGCACTTAAAAACCCAAAACCGCTACTAGGATGTTGAATTCGTTACAACTAGATAAAAATATAAGTTTTTGCATATTAAATTCCTCTTGCTACACGATAAAAATACTGTTAATGATCGCAAATGCACAAATGATGTTGTTTTTATCAACACATTAATAAAAACGTCATTTCGATGAATAAAATATAATTTATCGTTAAATGACCCTAAGTTCATTTGAATGTAATAAAATTACACCCATGATTCGTCCAGAAAAAAAAATTGGTGAACACTGTATTAGATGTCACCGTGTTGATTTTTTATTTGCTCTGAATTGCTCCTTCAGACCTCGTATTCTATGTGTACCTACATAAGTTATCAACAGTGGCTTACGTCACTTTTAAAAATACCTTACATAGTAATAGAATCCAGTGTATCACAAATTAACTTTTATTTATCATCGTGAATGTTTTTTCCAAGAGCAAAAGTGAATAAATAAGAATGTGTATTAGGTCATCGGTGTAAATATCGCTTTAGCACCTATTTATCTTGAAAGGAAGACGATAATATCATTTCCTCTTGGTGGTTGATTGAATTTTATCGCGAATTCTTGGAGAATTAGGCAATGCTCGTTGGGAAACCGTCGAGAAAAGTAAAGATTTTTTATTTTAGTATCAAGTTGCTTAAATTTGTTAAATATTATGACCTTGACTGGTTTCACTTGTTATTGAAAGATCGAGAGAATCGTTACTTGATATCTTAAATGATACAATTTTCTCTACACTTTCTATTTTTTCCTAAAACAAGATTTTGTACGCATTAGGCTTTTACCACTTTTATGTATATTTACCAAAAATATAGAAAACATATTGACTAGTGTCGATATGTTATGGTAAAGATCACACAATCTTAAAAATATTTGTGGAAATGAATGAAGTCATCAATAAAATAAAATATTGTTTACACCGTGTCACCATTACCAGCCTTGTTACATAAATTTGAATACATTTTTTTTAAATACTGTGATGATATAACATTACTTAGACATCACTTTTAAACTTGTTCGCTACTCTTCCGAAAATTTATAAAGTTTGTTTTTATAGAATCTGTAAATATAGATATAGGTACCTTTGGATGTTTTTTCCGTTCTGAAAAAAATGTTTTCATACGTTCCGATTTTCTAAATAGAATTCGACTTAATATTAGCAGTATTTAACAAATAACACCAGTTAAAAAATAACATTTAATTTATTTATAGCGAATAGCCGCGATTTATTTTTTTGGTTTTATAAATATAATTTATTACGTCACTCGCTAACAACAAACCAATAAACTTAATGTTTTTATTAAGCACAATTTGTATTAATTGCGAATTACAGACTTGTAAGCATTTCGGAGGTAATGTAAACAATTTGCGAGTAAAAACATATAGGTTGCTGAAAACAAGGCAATGTCGACAAAATTTGCATATTTCTAGGTTATTTATGCATCATCGCCATATAACTTATGCATATTACGTTATAAGCACTAAAAGGCTTAACAAAGTTTATTGCCCCTATTAAAATTGTCGCTTATACATGGTATATCTTTTTCAAGCCAAGAAAAGTCATTACAAATGCAAATTTATTTATTTCATTGCATATTGGACATAATGTTTAGAACATCGTCACCAACTGTGGGCTATTCTGTATATATTTCTATCTATTAATTATTGCCACTTAAACTGTGTCTATTTATATTTTTATACACTCCGTGCCAAAACAAGTGTAGGCCAAGTTTAACAATTTTTAAAGAAAATAACAACAGCGAAAATCGAACCGTGGGACAAACCAGGTGTTTTTAGCAAAAGTGTCGGTTAAAATTTTTGCATATTCTATTTATGGTGTATTTTAATTTGACGATGACGACATCGACCTTGTAATACATAATGACGAGTCACATCTCTCAACCGTGAGGTCTCATTGTGTTCGTTTTTAAAAACGAAAGTCGCCCAAATGCAACTTAAATCTAGTTTTTAAAATTTAACGATTTTTTTTAATTGGTTCTCTGCGAGGCACGAAAATAATTTCATTTAAAATTTACATGGAATTTCGAAACGCTTATCAGCGAGATAAGCCGGCTGTGATATCGTACCTTTATCGTAAATGTTTTTAAAGAGTAACCCTTTTTTCAATCACGCCTAAAACAAATAAACTAGTTCACGTTTATCAGCAAACACGATTTAAAAGGTTCGGAAATAGGTATTATACCATTTATTCCTTATCTAGCCACTCTAAACCATTCTGGATTGATAACTTAGTTGGTTGGTTAAGGTGACGTAATACATTTCTTCGAATCTGAGATTTTGTTTGAATTCGTCTACCTTACGGGCTCACGTATGCGCTCTCCTTCTACAAAGCCCGGGAGATAAAATGATTTCTGTCTCCTTGGGTTGGCCACATAGTTCATATTATGTAGACCCACTTAAGAGGTACACGTTCCGTTCTACATTTCATTATACCTTTTGTAGAATGAGAGATCCGATCGAGCATTTATATGCGTTAATCAAGATATATATGGTGCTCGTATCGAGGTTCTCAAGCGGAGAGTTTCTTCTATTTACATCCACAGTTATTCCGTATTCTGTAATTTGTAAAACTAGTTCTTTGTAAATGTCACGTACACGTTACCTCATCGCTTACAGCACTCCATGACCCTTCCCGTGTACGATCTGCCCTCGATTGCAATCAATTACCGTCGAATTCAACAAATTCTAATAAAGCAATTCGCCCTAGAACAAATATACCTAAAAGCTATTCATGATTTTGTTGTTTCAGATTCAAGTCATATAGTAGATTGTAAGTTAAAACTAATATTAGGATTAATATGGACCCTCATCTTACATTATTCAATATCTCTACCGATGTGGGAGGGGGAAGACGATATGAACAATGGTGGAACCGAACCAACACCGAAACAAAGGTATCCGCCCAGAAATAACTCGAAAGTTGATCAAAATTCATTGGTTACAATAGGTCTGTTCCAACAGCCGTCGAGAACTGGTTCAGAACCGTGAAAAATGTTTGACCAACATCGTCTTACGTCGCATTCACCGAGAGTACATTAACAACTGAACTAACTAGTTCTGGACGGTTCGGAATCGATTCTAGCTGTGTTGGAACAAACCCTATATCATCCTTTTGCGTTCAATCTTTAAGGAACCATAAATCCCTTAAAAAATTGTTTTTGTTATTATACTATCCTATTTCTACAGGCTGATGAACTGGATTCAAACAAAACTACCGGATCTACCAATAAAAAATTTCACAACAGATTGGAACGATGGAAAAGCTGTCGGGGCTTTGGTTGATGCTGTAGCCCCAGGATTATGCCCTGATTGGCCGGTAATAACAAATATTACAACCGTTACTTAATATTAATACCGACTTAACCATGAAATACGAGTTCTGATCCAGTTCCTGGACTAAGTTTTATCTCTTCTGTTCCACTAGTGAAATCATTCAGAATCTTCCATAATTCTTCATAGTTTCTCTAACGATCGTGTTAAATCTTGAATAAAAACAAGTCGACGCGAAAGTTGAGGAAAAACTGTCATATTATCCTTCGTGCAAGCATTTTATCGGTTTCATTTCATTTACTCGCGCAATATGACACTCGCGGGTCGATATTGACGGATTATATCAGACCTCGTGCTGTATCAAAGCTTTGTTTCTCTAAAGTTTGCTAAAAGTCTCTTATCTTTTGAATTTTCATTTACTCGCGCAATATGACCCTCGTGGGTCAATGTTGACGATGGTCCAGAGCGGTCCTTAAATCAAAAATTAACTGCCACTCAAACAGTCCTGTAATTATATCAGACCTCGTCCTGTATCAAAGACTTGTTTCGCTAAAAGTCTCTTAACTTTTGAATTGCTGTAGGATTAAATAGCTAAGGTTTGCTAAGAGTCTCTTAACTTCTGAATTGCTGTAGGATTGGGATCCTAAAGATGGCGTTCAGAACGCGTCAGAAGCCATGGGTCTTGCCGATGATTGGTTGAATATTCCTCAACTGATCAAACCAGAAGAGATTGTCAATCCAAATATCGATGAGCAGTCAATGATGACTTACCTCTCACAGTATCCAAATGCAAAAATCAAGCCTGGAGCACCTCTCAGACCAAGAACTAGTCCAAACAAGTACGTACGAGTTAATATTTCACAAATAAAAACCCTAGGAAAAAAAGTGCGAGTTACAAATCGAACTGTACACGGAAATGTAAAAAAAGATGTTGGTAGTACAGGTTCCTAAATTCTCACTTTTTCCCATAACTACGAACAGTTTAAAAAGACTTAATTAATATTTTTCTTTGTTTATATATAGAATTCCCCCACCTAGGTAAGTCAAAACGTGAAAAAAAAGCTATTAACGCATTAACCTAAACGATTGGTGTTCCTCGACATAGCACTACTAACCCCCTAGGATTTTATTTATATTTTTGTTGTTTCCCGTTTAGATCACAACTTTATTTTCGTTAGATGAGACATTTAGTGTTCTTCAATACCTCCATCATCAAATTTTTAAAATCTCGCATCTTTGCTTGCAGAGTAAGGGTATATGGTCCCGGAATCGAACCAACTGGACCAGTCGTTGGAGCTCCTGCTAACTTCACAGTGGAGACTTTCTCAGCGGGCAAAGGTCAAGTGGATGTAATCGTCGAAAACCCCAAAGGACAAAAAGAACCCGTCGATGTGAGGTTCAATAACGACAGAAATCTCACGTATTCGGTATCCTACACTCCTCAGATGGAGGGCAACCACAAAATCAATATCAAATTTGCTGGCCGTGATGTTCCAAAGAGTCCTTACAACGTTAAAGTTGAAGGACACGCTGGAGACCCCACAAAAGTCACTGCATCAGGTCCAGGCTTACAACCAGATGGTGTCAGTATAAACAAACCCACCTACTTCGATATTTCTACTAAAAGTACGTGTTATAATAGTTCTACATACTTTCGAATTACATACACAAATAATAATATGGCTGGCTTATATCGATAGAACTAACCATGAAAATCACTCATGTATTCATAAAATCTACAGTGGCCGTGATTTATGTTACTGACCGACCTCTTCGATTTTCTGATAACATTGTGTATGGTATCGTACATGGAATGTTTGAAAACAGGTCGTAAACATCTAGCTTATCTAATTTATTATTAGAGCATAGACTTACCGACTACTATATCATGTAAAAATGTGTGGACGGTTATCATAGAATACAAAGCTCAAATAGATTCTGGTGAATCATTCTATTATTTAACGTTCAATTTATCTGTTTTGGATGTATGTCACGGTCCACTGATTAATTATAATTTGTATGCGGTACTGGATACATTTAACATCCATCAGAGAACATTAAATATTATCGAACTACTCATAACATAACAAACGTAACTGTATACATGTGCTGGAAATTTTATAACTTACAACAAAAAAATAATAAACACGGACCTGTTAAGTTGGTTTTGTTATCAAAACAAGAAGTCAATAAATAATCGCCACACAGATATAAGAGTATCTGGATAATATCACGTACAAACAGTTTCAAATATAATACTTGTAATAAATAACAAAAAGATCGAAATTAATTAATGTGTTTTATTATTATTTACGTTATTTTAACAATTTTAGATGAGCTATGAATAATATGTTCGTATAATGAATTTATTACACACTTTGCGTACATTCAAAATAATTTGTGTAGAAACCTAATATGTTCTTTGCCTATAATATAAAATCGATTATTGAGCAGAAAATATAAAAAATTAAAGATATAGAATATTTTTTAATAATAATAATAATAATAATAATATCTCTACCCCTCATTCTAATCACGAGGATTAGCCCAGAAGTCGAAGACTTGTGCGGGAGAGGGGGCGGCATATTATTATTAAGCAGGCCACATTTGCGCCCACGACTTACGTTCGTAGGCCCTAACCACCATTCTGTGCAGGAATGAGGGAAACCTGGAAAACCTCATTAATTAGGGGGGTAGTTAAATGCCAATCGGAATCAATTTTTCACATTGACCCACGTCAACATTCTTCCACCCTACCATACCCGCAGAGAGGGTGCCAATCTCTCCACGAATAAAGCTTATATACGGTCTACCGGCTGCAGGGGTCGAACCCACAGCGATCCAGTCACCTCGATTCAAGTACTGACGCCTTAAACCGCGCGACCACTGACCGATAATACATCCTATAATCTACCTAAACGTATTAAGGGCGCCGTATTGTTGAAATAGTGTTTTCTACAAAAACAAGTAATTTTAGACATTTAAGAACTGAATAATAGAGTTTAGCAAATAACAACGTTATCTCATGCCACCGGCAAATATTCAAAGGTACCGAAGTAAAATCAATACATAACGTCAGAAAGCGATCTATCCAGAACATTTTTAGGTACTGAAATCTTTCAAAATCCGTGTTTTTCTTAATTCAACTATAGATGTAAACATTGTTATAACATAAACTTACATAGTTCTGCATATAAGATTGTTCAATTTTGTTTATAAGTATGCGAAAATAATTGTTAAAATGTGGGGTTAGAATAGCGAAATGATGTGTGTCATACAAATGCATTTTAAAAACTATTATATTATTTGAGGAGAGTTTAAATAGTAAAAGTGGATAAACAAAACATGAGTAATTTTATTTTTGATATTACTTTTGCTCTACGTGTTTTATTTTTCAAGATTTCAGTACCTAAAAAACACCACACATTTGATTATTTTACGGCGAGAAATACAGCGACCTCAAACCCTCTTTAGAGTAACAATTTTAACACCCTGTATCTCAGAAATGCTACGTTAACGCAAAAAGTTGAATGAACTACTCACTATTTACCCTCTTTTTTACAAAACCCCCCTCCACCCCCCTTAACTTTTTTAAGCACAAGTGGGACAATGTACAGGGTGTTCAAACAAATGTTACACATTTTGAGACATAGCAGAGCAGATTAAGACATAAACATATATGACAGAAGCGCCTGTTTCGACAAATGTGTCGTTTTGGCCTTGGTCATAAAATTTTTTTGTTGTGAATACCGGTTATGCGTTCTAACAGACTTTTTACTTGCAAAATTGTAATTTATGTTAAGTAAATCATCGAATATAAGATTGGATTGACTAAAAATGAGTACCTTGGACTTCATTACATATATGAAGCTAAGGAACCAAATTCTCTCGCATTTTTTAAATAGTTGTAGGTCTCTTAGACTCCACTCTGGTGTCTCATAGATCACTGACTTCAACCCCGCAGAAAAAAGTCCACTAATGTCAGACCAGGACTTCGGGTTGATCATCCAAGGGCCCCCCTCCTCTCCCTACTCATCTGACAGGGTATTCCACGTTTACGTGCTTCAAGCGTGATATGCGCTTTGGGCAAGAAAAACCTTCTTGAGAGCAACAACTTTATTATTATTGCGTCTTATATTCTATATCTTTGATTCTTTATATTTCCGATTACAGAAGTCAGTGAAACCACTCAAGGAATTCTACGATTTTGTACGATTTTCACCAGATTTTTTTATCGTAACATTTTGTTTAGATGCTGGCCCAGGAGGAGTAGAGGTGATAATCCTAGACCCCTCCGGTAACAAGAACTCAGTCCCTGTCAAGATCCGCCAAACGAACCCGGACCTTTGGCGCTGTGAATATTTATCTCCCATTGTTGGTTTACATTCCGTTAATATATTTTTCGCTGGACAACCCATTCCAAATAGCCCTTACGGTGTAAGGGTGTCTCCCGTATCCGATGCGAGAAAAGTACGAGCCAGCGGACGTGGCTTGCAGCCCAATGGCGTTCGCATAAAGGACGAGGCTGATTTTAAAATTTATACCGAAGGCGCAGGCGAAGGCGTTCCAGAAATCCAGATTATCGGCCCTGGAGGGTTGAAGGAACAGTGCAAACTCACTAAAATTCAAGGACATACGTATCACGCGGTATACCATCCCCTGAAAGAAGGCAGATACGTGGTGATGATAACTTTCGCGGGACAAGAGATCTACAAGTCTCCATTTGGAGTCAACGTTGGCCCTTATAAGGAAACGATGATAAGGGCTTACGGCCCTGGTTTGGTCGGTGGGGTTGTTGGGTACCCAGCTTTATTCACAGTCGAAACAAACGGAGAAACGGGTGCTTTGGGATTTAGCATACAAGGTCCGTCCCAAGCTAAAATCGAATGCCATGATAATGGCGACGGTTCAGCTGATGTCAGGTATTACCCTACGGCACCAGGCGAATATGCCGTTCATATTCTATGTGACAATGAAGACATTCCTCGTAGTCCCTATATTGCTCAAATCTTACCAAATACCGACTACTTCCCAGAAAAAGTTGAAGTCTATGGGACCGGAGTTGAACCCAACGGAGTTCAAACTCACGTTCCCGCTAAATTCACAGTCGACACAAGAAAAGCAGGTTCTGCACCTCTAGATGTTAAGGTAGGCTAGCTTTCAAAAACCATGTACACCAATATAACCTAAATCTTTCAGATATGCGACGCAAATTGCAATAACGTAGACGTAAAGTTAGTAGAAAAGGCTGATGGTACAGTCGAAGGTTCTTACATAGCGAAAAGCGGTAATCGCCATACCGTTCAAGTTAATTATGGTGGAGTGGCTGTGAAAAATTCCCCGTTCAGGGTTTACGTTGGAGAACCTGTAGATGCGTCTAAAGTGCAATGTTTCGGTCCTGGCATACAAGATGGAGTCAAAACCAACACACCAACACATTTCAATATCGATGCAAGGTTAGTATAACGCTTGATCACCTAAAACATTTCCTGTAACACTATGATAACATTTTAGAGATGCAGGAGAAGCAGATTTGGATGTTCATCTAGTAAATGAAGATACACATGAAGAAATTCCAGTCAAACTCACAGACAATGGCGACAGAACTTACACGGTCGATTATGAAGCAGCAAAAGCTGGAAATTATACCGTAACCCTTCATTATGGAGGTCTAAAAGTTCCAACAACGCCAATAAAGTTCAAAGTACAACCAAATGTCGATGTTTCCAAAATTAAAGTCGATGGATTGGAACCAAGTAAGTAGAAACAATTTTAGGCACAAGGGAGGGCAAAATATATACAAACTCCCTTTTGCCATCATTTCACCTCTATAGATAACAAAAATAATCGTACAATTTCACTCAAAAAACAGCGGCGCCCGTCAATAGCTTACAACAATTTAGAGTGATAACTCAAGACGCTGGAAAGGCAGAATTTGCTATTTCCATAACAAGCCCATCTGGAAGCAAAGTCAAAGCTCATGTAATACCAACATACGAAGGATACCTAGTAAACTTTACACCAACACAATTAGGAGAATACTTGTTAGGAATTTCTTTTGGGGGAGAACCTATATCTCACAGACCTTTTAAACTAACCTGTCTAACAGGTAGTGATCCTCTTAAAGTCAAAGCATCAGGCCCAGGCCTCCACAGAGGCATCGTCAACAGACCAGCAGAGTTTATGATAGATACCCGAGGCGCGGGACAAGGGGGTTTAGGAGTCACGGTAGAAGGTCCATGCGAAGCTGCTATTAACTGCAGAGATAATGGAGATGGCACCTGTTCGGTAGCCTATTTACCAACAGAAATTGGTGACTACGGCATAAATATAACTTTCAACGATTCACATATTCCTGGTAGTCCATTCCAGGCCATCATTGTACCTGAAGTCGACATGAACAAAATTAAAGTATCTGGAAGTGGGATACAGTTACATGGTAAAAATGTGTGCGTAAACATTGCTCTAATGAACTAAAATCTATAACCCGTTTGGTTTTTATCCATTTAATGTGATTTTTATAACCCACTTATGCTTATAATAAGAAACATCTTGATGTTACGAGAATGAACAGTGAAGAACAGTGATCCAACATTGCTTGTTTGTTGTAATTTTGCATGGTTTGTTTATATGTCTCGTCGGATAACTACAACCTTTGTTTCTATTCCAGGTGTATATGTCGACTCACCAACAGACTTTTTGGTTGATACTAGAGCCATACCTAAATCAACAGACGATGGTAAAGTAACATGTACGATTACCAATCCTTCTGGTTCTCAAACTGAGAAATTAGTAACACCTTTACTTGATGGAACCTATAAAGTCAGTTACACGCCATTTGAAGAAGGTAGACACACTATCGACATATTCTATGATAACGTACCGGTACCAGGATCACCTTTCATAGTAAATGTGAGGAGAGGGTGCGACGCAAAGAAATGTATCGCATATGGTCCTGGTCTAGAACATGGAGTACTAGACAAGCCCAACGTCTTCACAGTTGAAACAAAAGGCGCAGGTACTGGAGGATTGTCTCTAGCCATCGAAGGCCCATCAGAAGCTAAAATGACTTGCAAAGATAACAGAGACGGTTCGTGTTCGGTCGAATACGTACCAACAGAATCTGGAGAGTACGACGTGGCCATTCGATTCGCAGACCACCACATTCCAGGTTCGCCTTTCAAAGTCCTTGTCGGACCCGATGTCGATGAAAAACTCGTAAAGGCGTATGGTCCAGGCTTGGAATCCTCCAAATGCCGAACTGGGATCCCTACGAAATTCACAGTAGACGCTTCAAAGGCAGGAGCAGCACCTGTAGCGGTGAATATTACATCAGACTCAAAGCCACTTCCAAAACGACCAGAAGTTCAAGACAATGGTGATGGTACCTTCGACGTCACCTACATCCCACCAAATGAAGGTGCGAATCTCCAAACTCATATCCTCTACAACGGCAAAGACATCCCAAACAGTCCATTCCCACTAAAGGTCCGACCAGTGGTAGAACCAGAGAAAGTAAAACTTGGCGGTCCGGCTATCTTTGAAAATGGAATACCCGCGTCTATACCAACCACCATAAAAATAGACACCACTGAAGCAGGTTATGGGGACCTAGAAGTGAAAATCACTGGACCTGATGGAAACCCAAGACCAGTGAAGTTAAAAGATAACGGAGACGGGACTTTCAATGCAATCTTCCTACCTGACGACGCAGGCAATTACAAACTTGATGTTAAATATGGTGGCAAAGAAGTTTCCAAAGCACCTATACCAATTCAAGCGTATGCTATTGGGCATGTAAGTTAATATCTTATAAAGCTTCTGTGGAAGTATAAATCCATGACTTTTAGGCTGAGAAATGTAAGATAACCGAAGGACTGACAAAAACACTATACAGTGGAGAATCATACTGTGTGACGGTTAATACAGAAAATGCAGGAACCGGTGCCGTTACGTGTAGAATTAAATCAGCAGATGGCGGGTAATATTCTCAAATAGGAAAATGAATGAATGAATAAATATCTTGATGTATATTTTTTTGCAGAGGTGATCTCGATATAAACATTGTGGATAATGGAGATGGCACAGTCAGTATATACTACACAGTACAAGATGCGGGAGAATATACGATCAATATCAAATTTGGAGGTCAGACTGTACCCGGAGGATTCTATACCTTTGTGGTGAGTTAAAAAATTTACTGCACTTCTGAATATTTACATTTGGTGCACTTCACTCGTTGCATTCTTGAATATTAAAATTCGCTGCACTTTTGAATATTTAAATTTACTGGAGTTTCGAATGTAAAACTTCGTACACTTCTGAATGTAGGATTACCTATTACTTTTATGTACGTAATTTAAGAAGGAATCGTCTTCAAAATATCTGATAATTGCAAATTCTATTCTATTTACACATTTCTAGATTATACATGAAGTAAAGTATTTTATCAAGTACAAATTACATATTCAATAAGACAGTAACAGTTTAAAAGTTGAGATTTATAAACCAGGAATTTTTGTAAGACCGTAAATTTTCGCCAGTTACATCAGAGTCCCACGGGTTTATTCGGCGGGGTAATTTGGCATGGCACGGCTATTACACATTAATAAACAATTTTTTAAATTAAATACTAAATTTATTAAACTCGATGACGTAAGATCTGTGCGTCACTTAAAATTAGTGTACACCGCGTGCAGTGGCTGAAATGATAGAGCATTTAAGAGTGCAGTTGACACGAGATATTCGTCTTTTCGTATTTTTAGTCAACCCGAATCTCGATGGTTCGGTATTAATGAATTTTATTTAATTTTATCCCTATAATATATTATATGTTTGTAGACCTAATTAATTTTAGAAATTGTTCGTAGTTTAAAGACCTCGAACAAACACAAAAATGATAGCTTATTTTTAGACGGATAGAAACGCCAGTCGAGATGCAATCGGCAATCTTTGAGATTATCTGATGAGCCTGAAGAAATATCAAATTCTGAGCTTATGCCAATATAAAAAGGAATACAAGTGACAGGCATATGTAATTTATGATCGTCGTTATTTATCCGCATTTAAAATTTACTAGGCAACGATATTTGTCAATTTACAGATGTGCTTAAATACTGGATTTCCTTTGTGAGCTAAGACTCGCGAACAGAAATCTAATGTGAAGCAAATAGTGAAATGCCACCAGTCGAATATTTTAGTGACAGACAAACTGTATTTAAAACTATTTAAAAACTGGAAACATTTATCATGGCAAAGCATAAATCATACATCGTAGCAGGTACAAGAAAAGTTGGAACACAATTTCTAGTAATTCAATAATCTTGTGTCACGGCTTTCTATAGATTTAAAAGTAAATATGTGTAGAAACGTAAAGTAATACAAGAAGAAAACAAAACAGGATAATAAATACTTGTTAGCAATGTCACATTTCCCCGTTATAAATTGCTACAAATATTTTAATAAATCATCATATTTTTCACCACGATTTTTCAACTCGGAAATTATTGGCAACGGCACTATAGTAAAAAAATCATAGGTGTTATGTTACCTGTCACATAATTATAGAATAAGAAAAGAGCGAAAGTAAAATAATTTTAAAATGAAAAGGCTACCACTCTCAGACGTTATGTCACCTGTCAGTAGCATCTCTTTGATTTTTCCTAGAAAAATGCGTGGCCTTGTACTTATAATTCTAATATATATTTAGAATTTCACGGATTTATACTCTAGCCAATATCTAGCGATATCTGCAGTGCTATATTTATTACCTCTAGAATTAAATAAAACTATATAATATACGATGACGTCATTACTCCAAGATATCACCCTGTATATTAGATTTTTATTTGAAAAAACAGTAAATTAAAATCAAAAATCGACCTGTTTCGGGAATTTTTAATGATATTGTTTATTTAGTTCATAATGAATTTATGCGTTAATTTATGAACGCCCTTTATATTGTTTTGTATTTGAGGTTTGGGACTGTATATTTTGAGTATACGTACAAAATTTTCGTTATATGGTATGCTCTAAATTGAAGGATGATTTTTTTCTAGTTGAGATTAAAAATAGAAGTCAATATTAGAAATTGACCCGTTCTTGAATATTTTCTATTTTTTTGAGTCGTTATCATTGTTTTTTTAATAGGGAGCTCTAAATTTCATTCACTACACATTGTATATGAGAGATTTGATAATGTTTTATAACAAGGTTGTGTTACGGTGCTGAAGTTCTGTTACATTTAAAATATTTGGCTTGTGGCTTTACTTAAGCAATACATTTTTGTCACTGGTTGTGTCCCCTCTCTAAGGAGCCGAAAGGAACGCCAGCCAGCATCACGAGCGTCGAGCTCCACCCCCCAGTAATAAATATATCAGAGAAATGTTTTATCATTCTATGAAAATTTAATGATAAAAATAGACCTATAATTTTCGTTTCACATATCCGCTATAATCACAGAAATTCCCGGATCGAAGACGAACATTTAAACTCAAAATTTAACTATATCATGTTACTTTCTTTTTGATTATAATTTACGGAAATTATCGGAAATACCCGAGCACGAATCTTCTTATTCTTTTTCGGCACCCACCAGATTTGAAATTTTCACATCCATGAAATTTAATTGTCTTCAGTCTTGCGAGCACATTTGTTGCGTTTGAAAAGGTACGTTCAAAACCTGATTAAATCCTAAATGAAAGGGTGTTCCGACCAAATTTGTGATTTAATAAGTACAAAAGAGTGAAAGTAACTCCCTTTAACTTTGTGTGTTATTGTGCTACTAACAAACTAAACAAATTTTTTCGAAACTAGTGAAACACATAATTAAAAATTTATACAATGTATTCATAAATATATTTCTATTACAATACAGACGTCATATATATTGAAAGTTTGTTATAAAATTAATAATTATATACGTTTAATATATAGATCTAATTTAATTTTATTAATAGATATGGGATTTTGTATAATGTTGGACATGCAGTTTGTCAGTTGCTCACTTTATTTATAGAATGATCCGAAGTAATAAACTTGAAAGATTTAACACGCTTCTGAATATATTTACAATTATACATTCCATCCAAACAAATCTGCACGAAAATATAATTTTTTTAATTTACGTCCTTTAAAAAAAATATGAAAACACTGCTTTAAAAATAATTTGAAAAACCCTTAAAATATATATTTAACTCCCATTTTACTTATTTCGTTTCGAAATTTTTTATTCTATTTCTAAGTAAGATCATTTAGGCTCGATTTCTAAGTTTATTTATAATACTTTTAATTATTTTGCCTGGGTTAGTATTATTTTACGCGATATGTGATGGGTAAATACAAAATTCGCAATAAAATGCCAAAATACAATCATAAAATCTTTGTTTATACTAAAACAACATATATTGTTTACTTTTTTCTGATGTACGATAAACAACTCAGTTTCACATATCTTACTATTTTGAAATTCAGATTTAGACAGACCATCAAAAAATTACTTATTTCATTTTCAGGATGAGGAAAAGTGTTTAATATACAGGGTCATCATTTATATGTTAACTAACTTTTGTATCTGCCATTTCTTTAAGTAAATCATCAAGTTCAAATACAAGGTGGCTTAAATTAAGAAAAATTTGCTCATTTGCATGCCTTTTGAAGAAATATGAGACACTTTGTATAGTTCCTGAAATTACGACTGGACTGGAAGTGCATTTTCTTTTTCATTTCACAACTTTTTTATTTTAAAGTAAATGTTATGAAATTTGGTACCCTTATTGATAAGAAAGAAAAAAGAAAGTTCACTTTTTCAGTTATTTCAGGAGCTACACAAATTCAGAAAATTTAAAGGCCTAAAAATGTGCATCTTTTTCCCAATTTAAGTCACCCTGTATATATTACCATTTCCAAGATCCCTGTACTGGGTCTCGTAAAAAAAATACCACCCTGTATATTTATTTTATTAAAAGTCAAAATTTATCTTTTTTGTAAATTTTTGAGCACTTTATAAAAAAACAATTAAACATGGCGTAAACATTATATAATATATATGTATATACATACAGGGTGTTAGTTGTTCGACTGCCACAAACACAAACACCTTATATAACACGGGCCCTAAACTCAACCATTTTCAAGTTGATATCGCTCAATATGAACTTTCAATCAAATTTTACGATTAAGAAAAATGTTATTCTACTAAATAGTTAAATAATGCATTTTATATTTTATGCTGAACATTACAAAGAAATTCCTTAAAAAACTGAACTATTTTAATAATTAATAAATGGCAGTTAAACCTCTAACACCCTGAGAATAGATTTAAATATCGAAACATGTGTTTCGTTTAAAAAACATTAATTTTGATCATATTTCGTTAACGTGACATTCAGTTTTTTGAAAAATTTAAATTTTAAGCAATTTTGGCGCTAAAAATAAATTTCTACAAACAAGTACTTGAAAAATTATTTTTCATAGTGCCAAAGAAATCACTGACTAAGATCTACAAGAAAACCTATCTCGTATCTGATAACTGGAACAAAGCCAGACATCAAACATTTATAATTAATACAGTAGAATTAGTTATATATTTATTACATTTTCACAGAATTCTGGAAACGAAAAATGTATCTACTGTGAGAACAGGTAGGTATATTTCAAATTTAGTGTTACTGCTAGTTCCACTAAATAAAAATGACATTATTATATAAGCTTTCGTATTGCCAGGTTGTCTATTTAAAAAATATTGGATGAAATTACCAACCTTTTCATATATAAGCGAATTTGAAAGTGGAATCACACACATATTTCGGTGATTCCACACGATATCATTTAGATCCTGTGCCAAGGAAAATATTTATACAGGTCTTGAAATATTAAGATCAAACATTATAACTCTATTTCCTAAATTCGGCTATAATGTGTAAAGACACTCGTGACATTATAAATATTTGAAATTTTAATACAAGCGCTTAATTTTCCTTTTAGTTTTGTTTCTTACGTGTACTTGGCTATATAATTACAAAATTGTATTTGCGAATGCATATTAATCACTTATATTTGAAAGCTTGTAGTAGTGACACAGAGTATCCGCAATTTTCGGTATTTCAAGTACGATGAAAAACAACCAGCAAGGAAGTCATAAACTATAATTTTGAAGGTAGGAAAATTATTGCCAATGGAACTAAGTTGTACTTTATTTAAGTCACATGCATCGTTGACCAACCCAGGTTTCCTCTAATTAAATTTTATAAACTACTACGTAAACAAATCTACGGTAGCCCATTCCAACAACGAAAAATATGTTTTGGTGGTCTACGAAAACGAAAATAAACAGTAGAAGCTAGTTTATACTAAATAATATACGTTGCGAATTTAGACCCACTTAAATTAACATAGCCTTAAAGTAATATTGAGTTTTAAATAATGAGCTAAATATAACTTTTGCATATGAAATGTTGAACTCCCTTTTATTTGGCTAACTCTGACGTTCTGTTTAAATAATGTAAATAACTGCATTATATTTTCAAAGTGCCTAATTGCAGCAGACAAAAGTACCCTAACAAATGTTGCGAGCTGCCATTAATTGCTTCTGTTACAAAGCTGCCTCTATCTTGCCAACATTACAATATACTTACAAATCGTATCTAGTAGGTGGTAAACAATACAGTGCAACACTGCACCTGGTATGCCAATGAAATTATTAGACAAGTCGTAGTTTTCTAGATATAAAGTTGACATTGAAGGGCACAACATACAAGGGAAATGACCCCAATTATGAAACGACACCGATTGCAATTGTCAGAATGTATTGATTTTTTAAAATTTATTTCTATTTTTACATCTAGATTGTCATGAATGGTAACAACAATGTCCTACACCAAAAATATTTTCAAAAGGATCAATATAAAGAAATCAATTTTGAAACTGAGTATCACATTTAGGTTGAAAATCTAATGTTGTAAAAATAATTCCTCATAATTGGTCATAGGCGTGCCAAACTGGGGGTCAATGGGTATATATTGCTCTAACTTTCTCGTATCTCAAGATTTTGTCGTCAGATCAAAATATTAAAAATTCTGGCCTATTTCACATGAAGATGGTATTCCTATTTCAATCCAATAAACTGCTCTGTTTTTGAGTAATCTTAATTTAAAAATTTTGTGACATACCACAAAAGTTTAAGATGGAAACTATAAATAGGCAAAATATCCCTAGTAGGCTCTGAGAAAATACTGTCGACTTATTTAACACATATTAAGTGTTTTTCAAGCGTTTTAACATATTAAAATACTTTTAAAATGCATATCAGTAATGTAATTATTTGTAAATTTTTGAATTTTAATATAGCCTATTAATACTTCAAAATTTTTTAAAAACATATGTAATATGTGTCAAATAAACTGACAGATAACTTTTCAAAGCTTACTAGAAACAATTTGACCGCTTGCATATCATATCTATGTGGTATGTCACAAAATATTTAAATTGATATTACTCGCAAACGAAATAATTTATTGAAGTTAAACAAGAGTACCTTTTTTTTTGTAAAATTGTCCAACATTTTTAATTTTTTGATCGCAAAAACCTCGAGACATGAAAAAGTTACAGCAATATTTATACAATAACCCCCCCAGTTTGGCACGGCTATGACTAATTATGGTATTGTTTTTAGAACATTAGATTCACAATCTAATTGCGATTCTCAATTTTAAATTCGATTACTTTATCTCGTTCCGTTTTTAAAATATTTGGAGAAAATCAAATTTTGGGGTCCCCTTTAAAGAGCAATAGCTCCGTTAGGGGGCGTCTACGGACTTATGATTATATAACTTTTTCTTATTGTTGATCGTAGAATCCACAGTTAATATTTGGCAGGATAATTTCGGGGCACCCTGTATAATAATTTTATCAGTGTATTATATTTGTCTACTTTTGTATGTAAAAATCCTTAGGGTTTTTATTTTTGCTATGAAATTATCAAAAACACGCACAAAAAGTTTGGGTATTTTCGAAGTACTACTTCCCTTCTTTACCCGTCCCTGGACAAACTGTATTGGTTTCTTTTTTTGATTTTCAAAAAGAGCACAAAAGTTTTGAAGTTGTGCCAAATTTCATTAATTTATTTTTCCGCGTTTGGGAAATATACTTATTAAAAACCATCAAGAACTATAATCACACCCTGTATATCGAAAACGAAACTTTTTGGATACATACTTACATCAGACTTTTCGTCTTATTTTGAGATCTAGAAAACGCAGTTAAATTTATACGTATAGATCATCTCTATACAAAGTGTTGTATATAAAATTTCATAGATAGAAATGTAACAAATATCGAACATTTTTAACTTCCCCCTGTATATTACGCCCTCCAAATCGCAATTCCACATCTACAAAATTTTTGGTGCTATCTAATAATTTGACACTCGGTATACGGCTACAGGCCAAAATAGCCAAATATATACTAAAATGTAAGAATTATACATACCCATAAAGTCGATATAAAAATATTACTATTATTACATTGTTCAGGAAATTTAAAGTTTTGGCGAAGTCGCCAGTCGCAGAATTCCTGCAGGTCGCAGGATATAGATCTGCTTATATACAATATTATTTAAGACATTAAAATGAATTTTAAACATTTTTCAAACTTATTTTTAATTCATCAGATCTATTCTTCTCGACAGTCAACTATAAGGTTGAAAATTTTCACCAATGTTTCGAAAAAACGATCTTAATTAATAACACAGTTTACATGCAACAAATAATAACCCTATAAGGGTCGCATAAATTAACAGCTCAACTTCTCAAACGTATTGCTCGTATAAGAGTGTTCTTTAAAAGGATAGAACACGCTCGAGGCACTGGATATTATTAGTACCTATATTAGAGGCCTAGAAGAAATTAACCTAGCTATGTTTATTTAAGAAAGTTGCACCTGCCCGCAATATATCTACAAGTTTTTCAACATGGCGCTACTAATAGACTATAATACTAAAGATATACATTTTAGTTTGTAACAAAAACTAGTCTGTGTGGAAAAACCGGATACAAAGGAAAACCTTTATGCAAATCGCTTTGTTGTACAGTGTGGATCGCAGGAAACTTTTCCACAAAGATTTTTTTCATTTTAAACTACATTTTCGATGGCCCGTACTGTATACAGGGTGTAATAAAAACAGGTCATCCCATTACGCGTATTTTTAACGACATATGACGATTTAACCTTTTTACATATATGCAAAACTACCTCCTTTAGGTACAGGGTGTTGAAGTTGAACTTTTAAAACAGTTTTTCCGTGTTAACTTAATTAATTTTTGATACGTGAATTTATTGCGATAAAACGATTTTAAAAGTTTGACTTCAGGTTGGTTAAATCCTTATAGTTTGTTACAATATGTATAAAGGCGTACAAACTCAAATTTCTCCATACTTTCAGATAATATATCAAAATAATCGACTTGAAATCGAACTATAATTTCAATTAGAATTGTACGACTCGAAATAAGTAACAAAATAACACCGGTCATATTGCAAAATGTAACAAACAATTTATGAATGTTAAGTACCTCCTTCAAACGTGATTATCACACGCATAAAAATGTATTATGTCACTTAAATGTACTACTAAATTATTTGTGGCACTGTTGGCAGTTAATATTTTACATAGCTTGGACACATTTTCTATTAAGTATCAGAATAAGTTACGAATAATTTACCAAATGTCCGAAGTTGTTCGAAGAATACATATCAGAAACTAACTTATGCGTATAAAATCTGATTTTATTTGCGGCTTCATCCTACATGAAACTATGACCATTTTATGATCTCGATGCAAAAATTTACAGAATTTTATACCTACTGTCTCGTAAAAACTGCCGTGAACTGAGTTAAATTTTTTTAATCGTTATTAGAAAATGTAAAAAAATACTAAAATACAATTTTTAAGTTTAATTCGAAAGCAAGGCTCTTTGTGAAGAACATAAAGTAGTATTTGTAAAAAATTGAAATACGAATTCAAAAATATTATGATACAATAAAGCAGTGGCGTGCTATTTTATTTAGAAAAATATGCTACCAACACCAAAGAATACGTTTCATTTTGGGTCACAATTTGTGTATCACCCTGTATATACGTATTTATATAAAACAAATATTCAATAAAGTTTATGGTTCACTGAGCATCAAATATAAAAATAATAATTACAGATCCAGATGTTTTGGACATAAATAAAATTTCTTTATAGCATTTTTAGACATCCGGTACATATGACATCTCAGTACCGAACTTTTAAAATACTTTATTATCTTTTTCGTCCTTTACCAATGTTAGTGAGAACACACGAAATGATTCGATTGTTTTTCAGCTAAACACAAAGCTTTTTGTTGAACAATCTTAAAAACAAACGCCTATTTCTATGCAATAACATCCAAATATTTTTCAATTCACTCAACGGCGTAAATATATGAATGGCTTGGACCGTATGTAAAGAGTACAATCACTTCTAATCTATTTTTATTTAAGATAAAATTCAAAACACCATTAACAAAAAAATTCTTATAAATGATTCATTGTAGAAGTTGCCATGTGCAATATTTAAGATGTCATAATAAAAAATATCGAACTTTGGATATAAATAACTTGTCTGAAAGCAATCCTTTGAAAACAAACGAATTACAAAAACATTTTGCGTAGCAAATAGTCCAAAACGAACAAATATGTTTCGTAAAGTTTATATTCTTTACCCCGGACATAGCAGTGGCGTCCATATTTTGATACACAAAATACAATTATTCGAAAACAAATTTCTATTTTTGTTAATATACAGGGTGTCCCAAAATTAGCCTGTCAAAAATTAACTGTGGAGTAACTAAAAAAAGTTATAATAATAATTCCGTAGACGCCCCCTAACGGAGCTTTTGCTCTTTAAAGAGGGACTCCAAAATTTGATGTTCTCCAAATATTTTCAAAACGGATTGATTGAGATAAAGTAATCAAATTTAAAATTGAGAATCGCAATTGGATTGGGAATCTAATGTTCTCAAAACAATACCATAATTAGTCATAGGCGTGCCAAACTGGGGGGGTTATTGTATAAATATTGGTGTAACTTTTTCAAGTCTCGAGGTTTTTGCCGTCAGATCAAAAAACTCTTGTTTTACTTCGATAAATTATTCCGTTTACGAGTAATATCAATTTAAAAATTTTGTGACATACCACAAAAATATTAGATAAAAAGTTATCTGTCAGTTTGTTTGACACATATTACATGTTTTTAAAATTTTTTGAAGTATTAGTAGGCTATATTAAAATTCAAGAATTTACAAATAATTACTTATTACCAGAATTTTAAATTTTTTGATCTGAAAGAAAGTTAGAGGAATTATTTTCAAAGTGATTCTCAATTTCAAATTTGGTTACTTATCTTGATCCCTTTTGGAAATATTTGCGAAAAATCAAATGTTGAAGTCCCCATTTAAAGGGCCATATCTCCGTTAGGGGGCGTCTACGGACTAATGATTATATAACATTTCTTTCTTATTTTTGATCGGAGAATCCATAGTTAATTTTTGGCAGGCTAATTTTGGGACACCTTGTATAATAATGATTATGGTTCTGCCACTACCCTCATTACTTCACCCCCTAGATACGCCACTGTGACTTTATTAATAGTTTACATTTTCCAGCAGCTTCATTTTACAGACATTAATAAGATTCAGTTCCTACATAATATATTACTGAAATTTGGAGGCGTACAAGATCAATCTATTTTGAAGCTAGAAATGTATCCACGTATTTATGCTTTCAAAATGACTTGTTTAAACACGCTATATGTATTTTTAAATTACGCGTTTTATTAATTTTCACAGATTTTAAAGGAACGTTGTTTTTTAGGCAGAGGAAGTTAGCAATACCGAAAAAACCACCAGTGTAACTCAGACAGACGTAAAACGAAAAACAGCGTCGACGACACAGTCTAAACAACAGTCGTTTAGACCGGTCCATTTAGATAATATTCCATTGTCGAGTACTGGAGGCCACGTTACAGGTAAGGAGTTACCGATATTTTCATATTAAGAACCTGAAAGGTCACGGTTAAGATCAGTAACGATATGCAACTTAAAAAGTCACGTTCAATCACCTCAACGTGATTTACCAATCGAGTACTATCCAAAAATTTGAGTCGAATAAACAAATTTATTTGTTTTCAAAAGGATTTTTGCGCTTTATCAACGTGAGTAGGCGCGATGGAACAAATTTAAATCAAGGGATGTTACAAAATAAAAAAAATATATATATTAACGTGTCAGAAATATGAGTTTAAGATATTTATAAACGCCTACTAAACTATATCGTTGATTTAATGATACTTTAAACATCAGAAACTCGTTTTGTTTTTTACTTATTTTTAAAAATCATAAATACACAAAGCGGTGAAACATTTGTTTGGAACAACAATTTTTTTTAAGTATATCGAAAACCATCGTATTTTAAAACGTAAATTTCAGATTTCTCAAACTGTTGCTTAAAATTATTTTTTTAATTTTAATACCATAAATACCATGCAAGAAACTCACCACTGATCCAAAGTCAAGAATCCTGAATCCAACAATCCGGATCGTTTCACACGTGACACAAACACTTAGAGTAAGCCTATAAGTAACTTCTTGGAGGTCTCAAAATCTGGGGCTACATATTTTATACCACAGTGGTCTCAAACCCAGGTTTCTTTCCTCCAAGAAAAAAATTAAAGGCTTACCATTCGAATTATATTGGTCCAACGGACATCCACGAATTTAGTCCCACAGTCAACATAACCTCATACGAAAAAGTCACTCACAACACCTGAAATAAAAATATTGTTAGTAATTTAGAAACATATGTTATTTTTTTACATATCTAAAATTGAAATCGGACAAAATAAACTATAAAATATGAATAATAGTCAAGTAATATTAAAAATATGTTTAGTGGTGGTAATTTTAAAGTTATTAGAATTGGTAAACATATAAAAACTATTAAATATTTTTAAAATAGGTCAAAATATATCGCTATGCCAGTCCTCTTTGATCTATTAAATCGAATGAAAGATAATTTAATTTTATATTAAACGATGCCAGAAAAATGCGTTAGAATTATTGTGGTATTTATTAAGTTGTCATTCTTTTCCTGAAATATACATATGTATACAGAAAAACAACAGCAATTGTTCATAGATTTATAGAAATTATTTCACTGTTTTTCTTCGAAATTGACCGCTCTAATATTTTTTTAACTCAGGGAAAGTTGCACGGTCTTTTACGAGTCAAAATAAGGTCTCAGTATGCGATTTCCACCTTTTCCGACCGTTGTCTATGTTTTCCTTGTATTCTAGGCTCCAAAAACTAGTATTCTGCTGTTTTATGTTGAGCTGTCTTCCAAATATTTCTAATTTCCCGACAAAATTGCGCTTTTCTGTCTGTGTTATTTGCCCATAGTTCTTGTAAGACGTTAACATTGTAAGAATGCTGCTTTTGAGACTTCAGAGTTCTGTGAAATGTATTGAAGCTCATTACGATGAATTGGTATTTAGACGGAATATTGTGTATACCATGAGCGTCCTATTTGAAAAAATATTCAGTGTTAAACATGGCTAAAAAATAAAACTAAAGACAGCTAAAGAAAATATTAATTTTGTTCCATCAATTTGAAACGCACTGTATACAGGTATGCATAGTTCGGGTAAACACGCGAAAGAACTGCGTTAATAAAATGCATCCAGTGGAAAACATCTAAAATTATTAATAACCCAAATAAAAATCTTCTTGGTCGCAACCTAATTTTTACATCAAAACATATTTTGATATTTTTAGATGTCAAATTATTATCCACCTTACTTATGCCTTTGCACAGCTGTCCAGATTCTCAGTTATTAAATTTGCTTTTTGACAGTGATGATATCTATCGTACACCTTAAGATTTTCATTTTATAATATCGAAATCAGTCTTCGCCTGGAATTCATATCGTGCGCGTCTCATCAACTACAGACAGCAGCAACGCATAATGTTTAAGTGCTATACGAAACACTTCACTGAGTGATTGAAATTATTTTCATTTTACAAAATTTAAGCACATTGTTTGTGGAACTAAATTCAATACAAGGTGATAAATTAAATATAATTTACATACAAATAATTATATACAAAAAATAAACAAATTTATAATTTTTAAAATATTTTCTCTACACTTTCGTTTTTGTAAAAAGTTTTGGGACACTGCAGTGTTTGATTTTCCACAAAAGTGTGCTTAAAAATTGTGTGTAGGCAATGTTTTCTTGGATAAATACACCAAAAATACCCGAGGAAGACTGGTCTGAAAAATCTATATTATACGTAGAAAGATATAAATCAGTTACACATTCAGAAATAGACCACGAGGAATTTCCAGTTGTTTTAAGAGGAGTGCCGTCGCTTCCAGTAGGAGGCAAAGGATTTGGAGTAGATTTTACGCCTCTTACATTTGTATCAATATTTTGTATTCAATCCCACAAAGGTAAAATTGTATTGCTTCTTGCCTTGCATTTTAAGAATATGCAATTCGTAACAACTATCAAATAATTTAAGCAGTTTTTATGTCCTAGAATTTCTGAAACAAAGATAAACATACTGTTCCCAAATCGCGTTGTTTTCCACCGTCGTTATTTCCAACAATGTATTTGATATTTCTTATTTTCCGCCTTCATACATAGATCCTCGTTTTCAGCCGAAATAAAAATGCCCAGTGGAAACATTGACAAGCCTGTGATAGAAGACAATCACGATGGTACCGTAACAATAAAATACGAGCCTAGAGAAGAAGGTGTCCATGAATTGGCTGTTAAATTCAACGGGGAACACGTCCAGGGTTCTCCATACAAAATCCATGTCGATTCGATCAGCTCTGGCTATGTAACGGCTTACGGACCAGGGCTCACCCATGGAGTCACTGGAGAACCAAGCAATTTCACCATCTCTACGAAAGGAGCTGGAGCCGGAGGTCTTTCCATGGCGGTAGAAGGCCCTAGCAAAGCCGAAATTAGTTGTCACGACAATAAAGATGGTACCGTGTCTGTATCATACCTACCCACGGCCCCAGGCGAATACAAAATCTCCGTACGATTTGGAGACAAGCATATCAAAGGCTCTCCTTTCAATGCGAAAATTACTGGAGAAGGTAGGAAACGCAACCAAATCTCAGTGGGATCATGCAGCGAAGTGTCGCTTCCTGGAAAAATTTCCGATGCTGATATTCGTTCTCTCAACGCCTCTATCCAAGCTCCAAGTGGTCTTGAAGAGCCTTGCTTCTTGAAACGCCTGCCTACGGGAAACATTGGTATCTCGTTCACTCCTAGGGAAATCGGGGAACATGTCGTGTCTGTTAAAAAGATGGGCAACCACATCACCAACTCGCCATTCAAAATAAACGTTTGCGAGAGGGAAGTTGGTGACGCCAGGAAAGTGAAAGTCACTGGAAACGCCTTGAAAGAAGGAAAAACACACGTGAACAACACCTTCAACGTCGATACTAGAAATGCTGGCTTCGGAGGTCTGTCGTTGTCTATCGAAGGGCCTAGCAAAGCAGAAATCCAATGCAATGACAATACCGACGGAACACTGAACATTTCTTACAAACCTACTGAACCAGGCTACTACATTGTCAATCTCAAATTCGCTGACCACCATGTGGAGGGATCACCATTTACTGTTAAGGTAACGTAAAAAATAATTCATCAAATTAATGATTTACCATACGCCATATTTCAGGTAACTGGTGAAGGATCAAACAGGCAAAGAGAAAAAATCCAAAGGCAACGCGAAGCGGTGCCTGTTACTGAAGTTGGCAGCCAATGCAAACTCACGTTCAAAATGCCAGGTACTTTAATTAAATCCTCTACAAACTTATCTGGAAACATATTACTGAGCCCAGATATTTAATAAAATTACTTATTTAACCTGGACAAGGGTTATATATAAATTCCCTTCCAGGTATTACTTCCTTCGACCTTAGCGCCACAGTAACTTCTCCTGGAGGTGTAACTGAAGACGCAGAAATTAACGAAGTTAGAGATGGACTGTATGCTGTTCACTTCGTACCTAAAGAATTAGGAGTACACACTGTTTCAGTCAGATACAAGGACATTCACATCCCTGGTAATTTCTAGCTAGTTTTTAAAAAACTGTTATATTTAAACGATTTTTTACTCTGTTAAGGTTCACCATTCCAATTCACCGTCGGTCCATATCGTGACCATGGCGCCCATTTGGTTAAGGCTGGAGGTGCTGGTTTGGAAAGAGGTGAACAAGGCGAATTAAATGAATTCAACGTATGGACAAGGGAAGCCGGTAGTGGACAACTTGCTATTTCCGTTGAAGGACCCAGCAAAGCTGAAATCAACTTCACAGACCGAAAGGATGGTTCTTGTGATGTATCTTACAAAGTTTCTGAACCAGGTAAGTAAATTCGCTATAGATATGTTATTAAAATCAGTTCATTATGTACAAAAAAAACATGAAATGTAATAATTATTGTCTAAAGACCATGATCTATTATCTACTGAATTATTATTAAATTTGTAGTTGAAATAGTTCAGTAGCAATTACACTTAAGGGCGCCGTATTCTTGAAATAGTGTTTTCTACAAATACAAGTAATTTTACACGTTTAAGAACTGAATAATATAGAGTTTAGCAAATAACAAGAATGTTATCTCATGCCACCTGCGAATATTCAAAGGTACCGAAGAAAAATCAATATATAACGTCACAAAGCGATCTATCTAGCAAATTTTTAGGTACTGAAATCTTTCAAAATACGTATTTTTGAAGTTCAACTATAGATGCAAACATTGTTATAACATAAACTTATATAGTTCTGCATATAGGATTGTTCATTTTGTTTATAAGTATGTGAAAATAATTGATAAAATGTGGGGTTAGAATAGCGATATATTGTGTGCCATACAAATGCATTTTAAAAATTATTATATTATTTGACAGGAGTTTAAATAGTAAAACTGGATAAATAAAACATCAGTAATTTTATTTTTGATATTATTATTATTACTTTTGCTCTACGTGGTTTATTTTTCGAGATTTCAGTACCTAAAAAACACCACAAATCATTTTACGGCGAGAAATACGGCGACTAATAAAAATGGGCAATATTAAATTAACTATTTAAATATTTGAGTGGAAATAGAGCACGTGTGATTTACATTTTACCGACATTTCAGAATGGCGTACAAATTACCAGATAGCATTATATATTCACAGAATATTACAGGAATAATCGTTTTTGGATATTGGAATACTCCTAGAAGATGCTGTCAATATATATATCCCAAAAAGAATATTCTTAGAAAGTGCAAGTGGGACACTTTTCGATAATCTGGGAATAATCGTAATAAATATCAATAGAATAATCGAAAATATTCCTGGAATAGTTACAGGATATCAATAGCATAAAAATCTAGATATTCCTGGATTAATCTAACTGTATTATTTTTATGTTATTCAGGTACAGTTCAGAAATATTCTTAGAACATCTACAGCTTTTTAACAGGGTGTATACAGGATGTTTTAAATTAGACAAAAGTTCCGCCTTTTCATGGCTCAACCTAAACAGATCCAAGATATATGTTGTCATTGTTGAAATATTTATGAAAAAATTGAAAACAGCGATTTTAGAAAATGCCACTTAGTGTCATTATTTCGCAACAGAAAGAACTAATATTTGGTACAGAAGGATAAGAATATATTTCGTTGGAAGAAAATTCCGACGAACACTGGATTTGGTTCTGCAACATTCAATTGCTTTTTCCTTTTGGGTGTCATATTGGATCTTGGTAGTAACAGATAGAGAGAGAAAAAAATTACAAACAATTTAATATTTAACAGTACTATTTTTAAATAACCCAGACAATTTAAAAAATTAATTGATGAATATTGTATAACCGAAATTAGTGGCTGTAGAAATTTTCTATCGACGAAATTGGATTTCTCGTATATTCTTATGCCCCTTAACTCTTTCTGTTGTGGAATGGTGGCACTAGATGACATTTTCTGAAATTGCTAGTTTTCAGTTTTTTCACATTTTAGCAATAGCAGCAGATATCTTGGATATGTTTGTTTTATCTTACTGGTCGTGAAAAGGTGCAACTTTTTTCTAATTTGAGCCATCCTATATGTTTTATGGTTTTCTAGATGCCAATGGTAAGGCACAAAAAGGACCAATCTGTATACAAAAGCTCCAGATTTGAGTTCATAAAACCCAGGTCATCTGCTTATACTTACCTTATATTACTATATCTCCTGAAAAAGTTACCACTAATTACTTTAAAATGTTAGGTATTATGATATATATTAGTATAAATCTGACGAGAAACTATTTTTATAAATATGTTCTGACACATCATAGAAAAGTAATACTTGTAACACGTAGTGACTAGACGTTTTGTCTAAAGCGCAATAGATGAACCCTAGCTTAAGATTCTGCAAATTAATTATGACATTCTGTAATTGTATATCATCAGAATGTAAATATGATTGCCAACATACAGTAAAAATGCTCAAAATATATACATATAGATATATATTTATTCTTTAACGTTTACCATCTTTACAAAATATTATAGATTATTGTAAATCTTCATCTTCAGCTGATATCTGAAATATTAAAGAAAAATAACATTAACCTACAAATTATTAAACTTTATTTTATTTTTTGTATTTTCTGGAAACACTTACCAATAGTATTTTTTCCAATACAATAAAATATCTGAATTTTGCTGGAAAAAATACACTTAATTTATCCACTAATAAGATCTGTAAATTTAAAACACCAGTCACCTCATTTTTACAAGACCTACCATGTGCTGCGATTTGTCCTTGGAAATTTAGGCATGTTTAATTATTTAAATATAAACAGAATTAGAAAACTGATTTTTGAAACAAGTATATGCAGGTACAAGAATGTTAAAAATGTTTATACTTTACATTTTTAAGTTATAGACAACATATTGATGAATATTTCCACTATATAAATAAAAACAAACTTCTTCAGCACAATAATTGACATTTGACACAATTTCAGCCAGCTCGCTTGCAATTTGCTAGTTATGCACCACGTGACGTTACGTTTTGAGGCGCATTATTCAATTCTGTCGAAACGAGGCAGTTTTCCATTGTTTAAAATTTTACTCTGTCAAGTAATAAGCCAAAAAGCCCAAGAAATATAATGAAGTAGGCAATGATTTCTCTTTCGATAACCACACATATTTTAGTAGGATTTGAAAATTTTTAATTAAAATAATTATTGTATAAATACTTCGTTATTGACATATTGAGAATTTGAGATAAAAAGTAATAATCTGAAATCGAATGTTAAATATATGACGGTAATTTCAATTGTTTTAGCGTTACACATAATCTCATCGTCAACTATAGGTATATATAGTTCAATAAAAGTAGGTATATGTTTGTTGTTTAATCCAGGAGATTTATTTACAGAATATTCTTAGAATACTGAATAACGAATAATCATTTCGAATATTCCCTGTATATCGTATAAGAATATTTGTGAAATATTATAATATGAATATTTGAAGAATATTTGTATGGGAGATATTTATTCTAAAAATATTAAAGGATTATTCAGATTATATATATGCAATTAAGGAAATTTACAGATCATTCCCTGAATATCCGGTGCTATCTGGGTATTTCACTTCACTCATGATAATTTGTCACTTTCCCAAAATATACGTACGGTTGGTGGCTAAATTTGGTTGCATAGCACTTGCCAATTTTATAAGCAAACGCTAATTAATTTCTGTTGGGGATCAATCAACGTTTGAGGTTTCAAAAGAACTTTGAGAAAGAAATTGCTACTGTAAAGGACAAGCTTATCATTTTCAGGGTTAATCTAACAATATAGTTCATTACCTACTTTAACTACGGCAAACTGAACAAACGTAGTTGCTGTAGTCTGTATATGCCTTTAGAACTTATTAAATTAGATTACAATAAATTAGATACCTAAAGTTTGTTTGTTTCTTAAAACTGTTCAAATTTTATATAAAAAATGAACCAAAAGCTAAAATATAAAATCACTATATGAACAAATTTAATTAGCTAAAAAAATCTTTTAGTTAGGCAATTCGCAATACGTGAAAAAGATAACCTCCGACTGATCTTTCTGGCACAGAAGCTTGTTATTTTTAATTTACTGCCTATAATAAAACGTCAAAACTAATTTCTCTGTATAATATCGCCATTAGCATTAAAGATGTATTTTATGCGCTCTAAAAAAAAACAAAATAATATCGGCTGTAACGGCATTACATTGTACTTAAGTTGCTTCTTTAATCAAATTTTTTTGGCTCACCCTATAAATTTCGGGTGGGCGAATATTGTCGACGATGGCTAAAAATATCTTCATTTAATATTATCGAGAAATCGTTCATTTTTACATCATGGGTAGCTTAACTAACATCATGTCCTGCACTATTCTATTTACCATCCCCAAAACACGTCAGCAAGATCACTGACATTTTTTTACTCATACTCACGTTCCGTACAACGAATAAATACGTCCCTCCCACGAGTAAGTCAGCTATTTATTTTGAAAAACTAAATATATAGGTACCTACCCTGACCCTGCTATTATAAATACAGGTATACGAAATTAGAATTGGGCAATCATAACATGGGTGTCGATTAAGCTGGAAATTATGAAACTGTTTTCTGAACTATTATGGGTTTAAATAACATATATATTTATATAAATATATTTATTACTAAGTTTATTTTTACTTGGCACAGATCCAGATAGAAATTTTGCAGCATGTTTCAAAGTGTGTTATGCTGTGACAAAAAAAACCCTCAAGGTAGTTTTAAAAGTTAAATATAGAAGATTGAATCATATATTTAATAGTTAGTAAGATATTTTTCATATGTGGAGAGTGGTCATCAGAGATTAAATGTTTGTTCTAGTTGTATGGTCAATGTTTTTATTTGCATAGTGCAAACAGACAATGTATAAAGTGTTCCAGGAAATAAACTTGAATTCAGTTGAACCTCCGCCTGAAGCAGAAGGTTCTCAATACAATAGAAAGAGACTATGAGCAAGTGTTAACCGATTTTTGTTTTTGTGATAGGTGAATACCGCATCGGATTAAAATTCAACGACGAACACGTTCCCGATTCACCATTCAAAGTCTACATCTCGCCCGCCGTTGGAGATGCCCACTTGTTAGAGGTAGCACAGTTCCCTGAGGGCAGTATTCAAGCTGACAAACCTTCTCAGTTTATTGTTCGAAGGAATGGAGCAAAAGGAGATCTCGACGCCAAGGTAAATTTATCAATATACTAGATATAACAATAAAATTACATTTTTTAGTACAAATATTATAATTATTTTTTTTATTGTTAATTATGTACTATTTTTAATACATTTTTCTAAAATTTCGAGTTGTTAATAAGTATAAATTTTTTATAATATTTGCTAAAGCTCATCTAACCTTTAACAAACATCCGGAAATGTCATACTTTAACTAAAAAACAAAGTTATTATTTTATTTCATATATCTGTATTACACGTCATTTAAGCATAAGGGTTATTATAGCTAAATGCTAGTCAATTCCGTCAATTCATATGACTGACGCGTATTAATGTATTTACAGTCATGTACAATGAATTCAAAATGACGTCATATACCGCCATTTTTTAAATAGAATCTTGCTAAACCTTATTATTTAAAATTATACAAAAAAAGTGGTTATATTAATTCTTGCCATCTCATATTAAGCATAAAATGAATTATTGTAGATGTAAAAATAAAATTTGATGTAATTTTTTATATTCTGTAAGAGCCCCTACAATAATTTTGTAGATTATTGGTCCCTCTGGTCACGAAGATGACTGTTTTGTCCAAATCATCGACTTGGAAGAATACTCTGTCCGTTTCATGCCAAGAGAAAACGGTATTCACAAAATCCATGCTAAATTCAATGGTGTTCATATCCCTGGATCTCCTTTCAGTGTAAAAGTGGGTAAAGACACTGCTGACCCAGCTGCTGTGCACGCACAAGGAAATGGGTTAAAAGAAGCTAAAACCGGTACGTCTTTTACTGTGATACCTATTGCAATATAATAATAATCATTTTTTAGGAGTAAAAACAGACTTTATTGTCGATACTGTTAACGCTGGCGCTGGAACACTGGCAGTTAACATCGATGGTCCTAGCAAAGTTTCCATGGACTGCACTGAAGTAGAAGAAGGTTACAAAGTACGTTATACTCCTCTTGCACCAGGAGACTATTACATCAGTATTAAATATAATAACAACCATATTGTTGGATCTCCATTTAAAGTCCACAGCTCAGGTAACTAAATACTATAATATCAAATAGATTTAATCTAATACAATGTTGCTCTTCCAGGTACTGCTAAGGTTGCTGATATCGGAGGTCAAGAATCTTCTTCTGTAGTGGTAGAAACTGTAGCCAAGGTTGGAAAGGCTAACAATAATAAAGGACCAGTACTACCGCAATTCAAGAGCGATGCATCCAAAGTTCAATCGAAAGGAATGGGATTGAAAAAGGCATATTTAGGAAAACAAAATCAATTCACTGTATCAGCACAAAATGCAGGTATGTTATTACTCTTCATGTGTAAATCATCACGTATTTACATTTAAAAGTATACCTATCTACTTGAAAACATTTTTAGGAGTCAACATTTTATTTGTTGGCATCCATGGACCAAAAGGACCATGTGAAGAAGTATTTATTAAACATCAAGGACACAATCAATATGCCGTTAACTACATGGTAAGAGAAAGGGGAGATTATTTAGTTATTGTGAAATGGGGAGATGATCATATTCCTGGTTCTCCATTTAAAGTCGAGGTTTAGATAATAATTATATTTTTTTACATATTAAAAAATATCATGTATTACTATTTACTTTAAGAGCCATATATCAAATATAATCGAAAATTTGTTATTTTATTGGAATATATACCTTGTTTTTAATTTTGTACATACCGATTTTTGCAAGAAGTTTCTTAAAGTGCCTGGCTTATCTTTATTTTCTTCCAGTAAAATTAACAAAATTTTGGTATTTTACTATTTATAATTAATATATTAAATATGTGCCTTACTACTCATAAGGGCTTTAAAATATATATATGTTCTATATTCAAATTAAAGTAACTTATTTTATTATTTGCAAAAAATTTTTATAAATACAGATTACAATATTAAGACACCTGTGTTATTTTCTTTGGAGTTTTTTTTTCTTCTCAGAATGTTATATTATTTCAATAAAGTTATTATATATTAAGTGTTGTTCAATTAAACCTTCCTCGTCTTCTCAAAATGTTAAACTTGGACATGCAATGAATAGCACACACGGTATTACAGACATATAGGTGCTAGTAGCAAATCATAACATTAAACAGAACAATTTTTTAAAACACTATTCCGTTTGTTGAAGTTTCAACTATAAAACTTTCTTTTTGTACATATGAAGCCTTAAAACTTGACATTTAACTTGTTTATAATAAGCGCTATCAATATACACTAAAAAAACCCTTATGTTACTTATACAATTTAAAATTTTATTTTTTTAGTGTGTATTTCAGTCGTAACATAATTCATATTGATTCAAAGTAAATTTTATAATTTAAAATTATAGTAGGCAATAGAAATGTTATTATACCATACATATATTCAATAATAACTTTCAACCCGTGAATACACCTAACAAAAAAAACCTCAAAAATATACCTAAAAGTGACAAACAAATAGTGACTCAATCTTAAGCTTGAATAAGCCAATTTAGTTATAATCAATCATTGTTGCAGCATCGCGCTGGATAATATTTCTTATGGGTTATGTATATTGCTATACATATATAACATTTTCTTTTGAGAGCCGCTACTGGTCAAAGAAATACGTATGTGACGAGGTACAGTAGCAAAAACCGCAAAAACGAGATTGTTTTTATAGGAATGAATGAAAAACGATTGCATTACGCTTCGACCATTATTCTGGGCAGTTGCTCTTTGTTGCTAAATTTATCTCACATCCTATACTGCTATTATTTAAAATAAACATTTATAATTATGCAGCAAGAGTATTAGTTGCTCTATATTGCTATAATAGTCAGCTACGGCTTTAACAATAACGTTTGTTACTCAAACAGGACGTCTGTACAATAATTCTAAGATGTAATGCTACACACACATATTTATAATAGTAAATTTTCACTGACCTGTGTCTTCAGTCTTCGAAAGGATGCTCCTTCACATTTTCACTACTTGACAATCTCGCACACACACAAAGTACAATTTGAAAATTAAAAGTTTGCCATGCACGAACACCAACGCCATTATACGTTTAGCAAAATTTGTAAAATTATAAAATTACAAGTAAGTAAACAAACGATTGGTTAAATTACACATATTCAAACATTTTGTAAGTATATATCGTACAAAATATGCAAAAATTACTTACATTTGAATCTTACAAATTTAAACGTAAACGTACGTAATAACGTCAGCGCCACACCATCGAACTACGCTGAATTGAATAGGCGCATTCGATTCGTTCAGAGTAAGTTCACTGTTCTCACAAGACTAATATTGATGACGTCGACAGAAGCAACTAGTGTAACAAGTGTTAAAATTTACTTGTAAAACAACCTTATTGTACGATAACGTAACTAAAATGAACAATATAAGCCGTACTATTTATAACTTATAAGACAAATAAAAGCAGAAACTCAATTATTTCGGATTTAATACTAAAGATTTGCCCCATTTGATTCCTAAATACAGGTCTCCTTAGGATTAACATTTAATTTAAATATAATTTCTTAACGTAAAGTGCGTTATGACATCACACTAATTCGATCGCTTTGGTTACTTGGAATTTTTGTTAATATTTTTTCTGTCTTATTTAAAACATATACCTACAGCTGATATGATTTCAATAAAGTATATAATGTCGATAAGTTTTGATAATATATATATACAAATAAACTGCTAGATATTAAATATGAAGAGTATTACCTACCTGTTTAAACCATGAACATAAATACATATTTTCAATTGGCTGCTGCTCTATATCCAGTGATAGTTTATAAAAAACCAGTAATCTTATTATCTTACTAATTATTAATCGTTGACCTAAAAGTATTTTCTATAAATACAAATAATTTTAGATATTTAATAACTGAATAATCTAGGGCTTAGCAAATAACCGAAATATTTAACTTATGCCTCCGAATTTTCAAAGATACTGGAGTAAACGAATAAATAATGACAAAAAACGGTCTTACCAACAAATTTTTAGGTATAGAAATCATTGAAAATAGTATTTTATTAAATTTAAAACTAAATATTATTATAGCATAAACTTACTTGTATAGTACAATGGTCGTCAGCTTAAAGTCACCAGTTCCATGGTCCATTCTTTTCTAGTGCCATTTATTATACACGGTGCTAGAAAAAACATGGAAGTGGTGACTTTAAGCTGACGACCATTAATTGTACCTACTATACATGGAAATAGTTGTTAAAATGTGGGGTTAGAATAGCAAAATAATGCGTCTTCCAAACACATTTTGAAAGTTATTTTATTTGAAAAACATTAAAAAAACAGCAGCAATAAATACCTAGACAATAATTTTATTTTAATTTTTGTATATAATTTCTGTTTTCTACATGTTTTTTTCTAGATTTCTGTACCTAAAAACACCCCAAATTCTATAACGAAAAATACGGTGACCTTAAAGATTAAAGAAAGATTGTCATATATATGTTACATATAATTAGAATAATCATATTCCATTTTTAAACGATAGCAATAAATATTGGAAAATCCTTCCAATATATTTGTCAAGGATTAGTATGCAAATAAATTAAAAAGCTATATAGGCGCATGTATATAAATTTACTACCTAAATGTTCATATATAGTAATTTCATGGTGGGCGGGAGTTCAATATCACTTCCGAAATGTTATTCACAAGTTCGCATCCGGTTTTTTGCATAAATGAAGATATACGATGCACAACCTTCATCAAAATTTTAAAATATTCAAGTACAGCAAGAAATATGAGTAAAAGTGGGGTATCTTCTATATAAAATACAAAAATAAAGGAGAATATTAATTCAAATTCAGTATCCATCCTCAAACCAACAAATTCAAAAATTTACAATAACAATGAATTTGTGTTACCTGGTTATGTTTTTGTTGTGTTGTGAAGTACTAGCTAGCCCACTGAATAAATATAAAGGTATGTATACAAATATTTATTTAGAAAAACTTGTATGTACCTACCTATGTATAAAATGTATCTGCTTGTGAAATCATTTAGGAATAAGCAGGTTTTTTTAAAAAAGAACTATTCTTGGTCTTAGTTTTGAAAAGAACCATTCGATCGCCAACTATATTTAAAAAGAAACCTTTGGGACTTCTGGGAGGACTCGGTGGTTATGGAGGTGGGAATGGTGGTTACGGAGGTGGTAATGGTGGCTATGGGGGTGGAAATTATGTAACAAATATCAACAATTATGGCCCTAACCAGCAATCTTACAACCCTCATGCGAGTGGTGGTCATGGATATGAAGGCGGAAGTTTTGCTGGTAGTGCCGCTGTTGCAGGAGGTCATGGAAGCCAAGCCCAAAGTCAATCAGCATCCTTTTCACTTGGACCATATACAGCATCATTTTCACAAAGCCAGGCCCAAAGTGGAGGGTCCGGTAAAGGTGGATATGATATTTAGTAAGTTTTTTTTTTAAATTTATATCAAGTTAATAATTTTATCATTCATTTGACAGATTTTAAACAGACATCATGATGTAGCTTCATATCTTCAAATACCTTAATCTCTTTGTTTCAGTTCAGACTATTGAAAGCCAAGGAGAATTCTGTTATGTTTGTGTGTGTATGTGTGTACATAAATTTATTTATTACTAATAAACTTTGATAAAGTAACACTGTGATATTATTTAAAAGGAGCATTGCAGAATTACTGATAATTGTATTTATTTGTTTCATTGTGTATGTTTTTTGAAAAACAAAACTGGAAAGCTAGGTAGGAAAACAATTATGACTCTTTGTATTTACATTTATTATATAAGTATCTCTTAAGTAACCAGACTGGATTAAAAAACATCACAGCCTAAATATGGTAAAACACAACAAAAGTGCATATAACTCACAAATAACAAAGCCAAACTTAAAAACTTGAACTATTATTGCTAAAAGAATAACACAGATATAAAGGTACTTAATTGTTTACAAAAACTTTCTATACAGTAGCAGGTATACAAGGTGTTTCTATAATAAATAATAAATTACAACCTCATGAGCAAATTACAATAGAAACACACTATGTACCTATACAATAGAAACGATGTAGATCAATTATGTGACCGACTTATCGACTATATCTTTATATTTCATAATTATTACAACCTAACAAGTCTAAAAAAATACAGAAAATAACAATTACTGCCTGTACACCCATAAAGCAACAGATATATGCCCATATATAATACAATGATTCTGATATAGTTTATGTATACTAATACTTGCAAGGTAATAAGTATTATGGCAATAATTGTACCATCCATTGTATGGTTATTTAACTGGGATTATTTTGTACAAATTTTAACAGTGACTTAATAGGTGTCGGGGCATTTTAAAATATCAAAGGATATATATGGCAATAAATACAAATAGCAGAAAATAATTTATTAAAATCATTTAGATGCTTCAACACTCCCTTTCAAACTTGATGGCCACTAATGGAATTAATTTGCTAAAACAAAGTACAAATTATTTTCAGGACATTTCTAGAATGGTCAAATGTATGTTGTCCTGATATTTCAAAAAAACAAAATGTTTAAAATGAAAATATTTTTAACATGATCTGTACAAGTCTGCTATTTACAAAATGTAACTATAAGAAAAATGTTTTACTTACCCTACTAGTATTAGATCTTATATTATCAATATTAGAAAAATCATTTTCTTCTATGCACAGATCTGAATCAGAATCGCCTCCTGGTCTATGTGATCCCTCCTAAAAAAGTTGAATATGAAATTTTTATAGCAAATTAACCAAAAATATGTACCTGCGTCATTTGTTCTGTAGTAGTAAGCAATCTTGCAAGGGGATTGCAACATACAGGTAACGTTTCTAACAGAGTGGGCTTAGAATGTGTTAAGAAAGGTTTCATATAACATGTATCAAATGAACCCCATATTCTTGCTAAAAATGCTTTTTCATTCTGCGATCTGGGATGATCAGATGCGTTAATTTCACTCCACTCTGGCCTAGATGTTGTGCTGCCCTACAAAAATTCATATACGCTTAATTTTTAGTCTAAAATATTAAAAACCTGTTCATTATTTTTGCTACAAAATATAAAAATAGGAATACTGTAAAAAAATCAAATGTTTTCTACAATCAAGCTAAAGCAGCATGAGCAGGATATAATTTAAAAAATATAGTAGATTCCCTAATTTTTACAAATGATTACCTACCCCAGTTGAACTTTCCATGGAATTGTATACCTAATCATTAAAAAATTATTAAGTTCTATCTCTATAATAGCATAATATTTTTCTACTTACACTGTGAACACTTTGTCGTGATAAGGCCTCAGTTTCTTCGTCTATTCCAACTCTGCAAAATTTTAGCAGTTTTATTATCTAAGAGAATAAATGTTATAATACTTACGGAATTTGGAACCAATTTAATAAATTCATAGTTGCACCCCCTTGTATTATGACAGTAATAATTACAATCAACGATGTTGTGGTGAGCATAGCTTGCCTTTGTTCTGATAAAGTATTGCGAATAGCTAATGCAAATGACATTGCACCTCTTAATCCTAAAAATCATGATTTTACAAAAGTAAGCTCAAGTCGCTACTAACTTACCAGCAAAAAATAACATATGCTGAAAATTTGATGGAATTTTTGGTTTTCTTCCCAAGTTTAATAAAAACGAGAGGGGGTAAATATTCGCGGCTCTACCAATTGCTGCACATGTCTATTTCTATTGTTAAGATTTCTATAATTTATTTAAATGATTCAGATTTTTCGTTATATTCGAGACAGAGAATAAGCAAGCTTATATTTAAAAAAAGGATACAAATCCTGCAAAGATAAAAAGCAGGTCAAAATGATGTTTGGGGAATGTAAACATCGAAACACCTATATAAGAGAAAATGAAATTTTCTGCTAAGCAATTTAGCAATTCAAACATTTGTTTAGTCCTTATCCTAGAGTCATCAGATAGATTATTGTACGTGTAATGAGCTTGGCAAATCCCACAAAACAATACTGCTACTACCCCTAAAAAAATATGTTTATATTTATCAGTATCAAATTTATTACCTTTATACCTGTAAGTTCAGAAGCTTCTGCTATTAAAAATGTACTGTAAGACATCAGAACAAATAGAGCAGATTCTAAAAGGGGAAAATCTCGAACTCTTGTAAATTTAGTCATGTATATATAATAAAATTAAGGAAAAATATTAAATTAACTAATTATAATCTAAAATAAGCTTATACTATGATCAATTATTTTAAAAGGATATCAAAGCTGTAACACAACCCATCGTTGCTCCTATAATTAATGACAACATAAAAATTCCAAAGAAATCACCAACAGCTTTAAAGAAAGCCTTAGTCTCAAAACCTCCGCTGCCTGATTGGTATCTTTTCCCATAATTTTGAATTGATCTGAAATATATCAAATATTTTGGAAACTTAACCCTTCCACAGATATAATAATATAATGTGTATGACTTTATACTTATATTTGCATAAAACTTATGTTAATTCAAAATAAAAATTCAATACCAAAATATTAAATTAAGGTAAAAGTTCAATGTCAACTTCTTTAAATGTAAAATTTGTTAAATCATGCTCAAATTAAAAAAGTAATAATAATTAAATATGGCATAATTGTAAGCAGTTGAGCTTTTAATGTGTATACATAAGCACAACAATTTATAAGCTTTTTCCTTTAACCAGTGTTAAAATTTTATGGTTTGCTATAAATATTGCTTTTATTGCAATTTATTGAAGAAAATACCATGCCAATAAAAATAGTTTTAGGAATATCATAATTCTAAAAAATCATTATTTTTCAGTGCAAACTTACCCACTAAGGACAATAGCAACTGCATCATTCAAGACACTTTCACCAAACACTAAGGCATAAAGGTTAACATCTACATTGAGGTCATTAAAAATAGCAAGGATTGTCAGTGGGTCAGTAGAGGATATGAGAGCTCCAAAATACAGTGTGTCCAAAAACGTAAAAGCACTTGCTAATCTTGCAGGCATCAACTGAACGCAACCATACATTAATGCCCCCACAACAAAGGAAGATACAGTTGTACCAATAATTGCATACGTTAGTATTGCACCCAAGTTACGAAAGAAATATTTCTGAAATAGTAACATTCATTACACGTTTCGTCCAATAATTATTTTGTGAAAAGTATGAATATGATTAAATGTCACCAAAACATCATAATATGTATGATTATATGTAAATTACAAAGCAAGCCTTCATTATCTAGATGGGAACGTTATGAATATTACATAATAATATACATGCTTTTGCAATAATAATGGCACTCCCTCAAAACAATTTTTGAACTTTTGGAAGTTCTGAGAGTGAAACAACTAAGAACTAATGTTAAAAGTTGAAAGTAAATTTCATTACGATACATCAGCAGTTCAAAAACAATCTTAAAATTCATTTTACAGAGTGCCACTATTATTGCAAACGATTGTACATACATAACAAATAACAATTTCAGAATTTGATATTTGTCATTTATTAAATATTTAGTACTGTATCACTTACCCTTTTTAAGGAATATCCTGCATGAAAAATGATGGGGGGCAATATAATATTAAAAAATATCTCTGGATCAAAAGTAGCTTTAAAATCTATTTCATTTGCTCTTAGATCTACAATTTCTTCCCTGAACACATACTGAAATGTTTTATTACTCTTAGAGTGCACATTTACTGGAAAATGTAACGATAACGTATCTGGTGGTAACGTTGAATTATATTGCGGGTCAGTGACAAACACTTGCATATTCAAGACTTGAGAAGTACTGCCTGAATACCGAATAATTGCGCCTACAATTAATCCTGAAACGTGTATCATTTTAGAAGCTGCCTAAATATATTGTTTAAAACTCACCGTATATTACAGCGAGACCTGTCTCGTGTAAAAAGCTTACTCTGCGATGCTTGAACAACCATATCGTCAGAACAGTTAATATTAGCAGAAACGTATACAGTAATAAATTTAAACTATCTAACCTATGATTAGATTGTGCCTTGGCATCTAATTGAATATCGGAGGCAGCACCATTAGTGTAACAAACGAAACAAGTAAAATATAAAAAAAGCACCGATAACGATTTGATATAAAATTTTCTCAACATTTTACATTTAACAGAAAATAATACTGCAATAATTACTTCTGTTTATTTTAGTTAAATAACAGTCACAAATTTCCAAACTTATGTTGTGTTGACATTCGACAGAAATGACAGATCGAATTATCGAATTCATATTACTTTCGGGGTGCGTTCAGATGGATCTGGTAAAAATTATTTTAAAAAACATATTTATGTAATATACAGAATAACCAAACTGAATGCGATATAAGAAATTACCTATCGTGTGTATGTGAAAATGTTGGATTTATTATAATTAACATTTTTTTATTTTCGCAAGTGAAGTAGAACTTTTGTTTTTTCCAAAAATAGTTCTCAGATGAAAACAATGAATTTATATTCACAAAGTGCCCACTTAAATTATGATTTGTTGAATATTCTACTTATAGGTTGTTAATAAGTGGACGCGTGCATTTTAAATTTTGAAAACAGTAGGCTCCTGCGCATGCGAACATTAGTTATCATCATTGGTCTATGCTGTAACAGTGAACCAATAAGAAGCAGTGAAATCGAATGGAGGTCAATTTCATATTTTAAACGAGAAACAAGGAATTACGCACAGATGTAATAATAATGGTTATCATTATTAGTGTTATTGAGAAATAACAATGTTAAAATAGTAATAATAAGATCAATATCTTACCTTACCTTCAACAAATAATTATTTACAACAAATAAGCACCTACCTTTATAAATTGAAACTATCAAAATGGTCTTGAAGACTTATTATTTTTGAGTTATATATAAGAATTAGGATTAAAAAAAGATTGAGAGGAAATGCCTATGGCGTGAATTCAAGTTCAAGAAAATTTTAAAAATATGAGCAGTCTGTATAGCGCGCGTATAATAATAATAATATCCTACGGTGACGTTGACCCGATTAAATCTTGCATTTTGAGAGCGCTCGCGCAAGCCAAAAGCGCTGGCTTGGAACTGCCAACTTCTGCGAGTAGGATTCAAAACGGCATAACCAAAGTATTCTTTACGTACGATGCCCGCGAACCGATTTCGATGCGACAACGGATTGCACTTGCGCCGACAGTCATTGATTTGCAGGAAAATCGTGTGGACCAAGCTCCAACAAGCGTGGAAGGGATGCTGGGGATGCTGGGGACCTGCTCTCGAGGGCAACGCGAGATAGAGGTCGCGTGGGAAGGGTGGTGCGAACAAGAGCCATGTGTTATAGAGTATCTTGCTGCTTTTGCTTGGGCAGTGGGATCGCGGTAGCGCAGTAGCAAATCCACGGAGGAGTATCCGACTCGCTAGCTATGGCTTTGGCTTTAGTACACGACTGTGCACAGTAGGCACGGGGTAGAAACATGATATAACCTAAACAAGTAAACTATCGGTAATTAAACGATATATATGTATACATGTGTATGTATATAGTACAATACTAGTTATATACATAAGTATATATGTAATCAAACTTAAAAACAATCGAGCTCTTAAAATTTTTGTGAAACCTAATTAAATAACATGTTATCGAAGTAAACTACTAAATCTAAATAAAATGACTAAATCAAACCGAGTTAAAATCTTAAATTAAATGAAAATCTTTAAAGTAACGTTATAAGTCTTCAGCACAGGCTCAAGATATATCTGCTAATCGCTCCTCATGGATATGCAGCATTGTCACTATTTGTACTGTGGCCCGCGAGCACTGACGCTCATTCTTCTCTTGCACATCTGCCTGTCGCTACCAAATGGTAGGCATCATACTGTACTTGGTGTCCTATTTCCATTTCCCTTCAATATAGCAAAAACACCAAGCTTGTTTGAGTAGTACCCCTTACATCAACCCATTCCGCCCCTTTGCTAGTAGATGTTGGTTTTACTTAGGTACACTATTCCAGTTATACCTTCAACTGTAAACCGAAAATCATTGACCTGGCCTAATTAGAGACTTAGCATGCTCTAGCTTTTTACATCAAACATGGTGTAACATTTTTATCCAACACACATCTTTTTTACATATACGTTTTACTATACCATCACTGCCCTTGCAACCATGTTTTTTGTTACTTATACGATCTATTGTTAAGATATCAGAGTATATTTAGTATCTGGGTATCGTATTTATACATATGCACATTTACTAAGGATTATTTATGTCTATTAAATTCTCGTTCTTTATGATAAAGCTATGGATGTTTTCATTCATTCATATGTAGAAAATGAATGAAAAACTTCTAGTGATTTGTTATTTTCCTTCCAAATACAGAAAACTGAGCCCTATCAAGCACTGTTCTATTATTATACTACCGGCAGTTTTTTATTCATTTCAATTTATTTTCTGTTAATTTCTATTAACGTTTACGAAAAAACTCCAGGTTGCTTAGAAATGAACATTTAACTCATTTTTGTTAAAAAAAAATAATGCTTTATAAATTCAATTTTAATTTATTTATTAAACCACCGGGGAACCCAACCAATGATTAAGTTAACGACTAACAAATTATTTATAGATGAGGTTTTCCTAAACAAATGAGGTTTTAGAGAAATTTACATATTTATGTATTACCATTATCTAAAGCCAACAAATTTACAGTACAAATACATCAGAAAATTAATAATAAAATAGGAGTTCTAAGCCTTGAAAGAGGAAACCTTCAACGAACCCCTGAACGTTTCGCAGAATTAAATATTTGATTAGATCTCTGTTTTCCTGATGTCTTGGGAAATAAAACTCCTCAAGTTTGTTGAACCAGAACAATTAATAAATTACCACAGCACCTGTTTTATTAAGAATTACGATGTATTCGAAACGAAAACAGAAAGTGAAGTTAGTTTAGCAGAATGCTGTAAACGAGGAAAAGTTATGTTGCCAATAAAATTTATAGGATAAGTTTATAGCTCGTAGTTTGTAAATACAAAATTTTCACTGAATGGTCATGATCACGTAAAACCCTTAAGTTAACCCTTTCCAGTTTTCTAAAATTCGGTAACAATCTTTCTTTGGTTCAGTTTTAAATAGGTAATTTAGTTTAAAGTGTCAAAATTATATGATTTCGCATAGTAAACCATTCACTTGGTTTTCATTTCCAGATTTCGAACTATTAAAATTCGCGCGTAGTGTCACTGATTGAAATTTTAAGTCATTATTAATTATCCAGGAAATCGAGGAATTTGTTCAGGTGGAAGCATTTCCATCTGACTAGCGATATTTCAGTTCTGAAAATCCAATATTGCAACTCAGATTCCATTGAATCAATTAATGATGGTATCGCAAAACGGATGAAATTTTTATACTTCGCCGCAATAAGCTTTATAAATTCATTCATCTAGGAAATAAATTTCAAGAAATTGCTAAACAATATTGTATTATCTGTACAATCTGCCCAAATAAATATAATAAAAAACATACCAGCAAGTAAGTGTTATTTTTTTAAAGAATGATGTATTTGTGTTATACATTATCACGTGTCGTCCAATCTGATAAGTGGCACCCAATTTCTAGACCCATCCATCATGTTCAGATGGATTAAGAGTTGTGCAGTGTTTAATAGTCTGATCAGTCACTATAATATTTAAAATTGTATTTTGTAATTTACGTGCTCGACTAACTTTTCAGCTGTCGAGCTTTTGATAAATTTTATATACCTTTACATAAATTTTAAGTCGGTTTATTATATTTAAATAATTGATCGCTTTGTAAGCTTAACAAATTAAATTATTTTGTGCAATTAACAGGTTTTATATTTGTATAAAATTCAGAAATTGCCTCTCGAAATAATTTATATCTGACAATTTGGTATTAATTCTCATTAAAGCTAACTCTGCCTCTCCAAAATCTGCTAATGCTATGCTATGATTAATTTCATCAATGTGAACGTTACAATGGTGAGTGTTTCCCAGCACAAACTTTTCAATTTCATGTGTAAAATGAATCAATCGAACGTTTTGCATAATTTCGGATAGTAGGTGACTTTGACTTCATATCAATGTATTCTTAACAAATAATGCAAAATGATATACTTTTTGAACACGTGGGTGTTTAAAAGTTTGAATCTCTGTTCCGATTGATTTAGAATCTTGGGCCGGATATAACGAGAAGAAACTCCTTCACAAGCTATTAGACCACTACAACGTTCTAGAACGTCCTGTTGCTAATGAATCTGATCCTCTTCAATTAAGTTTTGGATTGACACTGATGCAGATTATAGATGTGGTAAATATTTATTATCTAAGTAAATTACTAAGTACACTGAAAATTAACAAACTACGTTTATAGGACGAAAAGAACCAGCTGCTTATAACAAACATTTGGTTGAAACTGGTAAGTCTTGAGTATTCCGTTCTGAACAAAGAAAACGAGACTTTAATTTTACAGGAATGGAACGACATGAATCTAAGATGGAACTCTTCAGAGTATGGTGGTGTAAGAGACTTGAGAATTCCGCCTCATCGTCTATGGAAACCCGATGTGCTCATGTACAATAGGTAGAAAATCAATTATTTAGACAAACATACCAAATGCGGCCTCGTTAACTTGTTTTAGTGCCGACGAAGGTTTTGATGGAACCTACCCAACCAATGTTGTTGTTCGTAACAATGGAAGTTGTATGTATGTCCCTCCAGGTATATTCAAAAGTACCTGCAAAATAGACATTACCTGGTTTCCCTTCGACGATCAAAGATGCGAAATGAAATTTGGAAGCTGGACATACGACGGACTACAAGTAAGTTGAAACGACCGATGAACAGAAAAAAACAGATATGACGAGATGTTTTGAAAATTAAGTAAAAGAAATTCAGAGACGTTTGAGAACAAGGCAGCGGCACCCTGCTGACAGTTACCAGGCTGCTGATAAAAAGCTCGCAATCACGATGAAACAATAAAAAGCTAATTAATTTCTTTCTGCCTCAGGCTCATTACAAGCTCTTGTTTAACAGATTTAATAAGAGCATGTTACAATATAGTCAAATTAAATCTTTATGCCTGTAAGAAAATAAATGCTTATTTTTAGAATCTAAATTAAAAGAAAATAATATAGAACTTTTTTATGCCAAACTTTCCCTTCAGTTGTTTGTGATGAAACAAAATTAAATTTTTATTATCTCTCCTTATATTTACTACCTAAATGAACATGTTTACCTTTAAAAAAAATTATATATTCATAAAATTATTCTTTGTCTACCTTTTTCTTGACTTTGATGAAAATAAAAGCAATTCTAAATTAATGTAGGCGGCCCGTTTATCAAATGAAGTTTAACTACGACTTACTAAATCGACTTTGACTGCTATAGTATGAAGTTTAAACTTACTTCATTTATGGTTTTAGTCAAAAGTAAATTCAAGGGTTAAATACATTTTTCGCCTTTAAATCTCTCATTCTCGAAACTCGATTAAATTTAATCTATATCAATCGGTCGAGAGAACGGCAAACGACAAACTTACTTAATATTTTCTCTATCTTCTACATTGTGAAAATTGCAACTCAATTTCAGATACTTTTGAATGCATGTGTTCAATAAAGTTGTCCCCTAAAATTAATAAATCTCTTTGACAGCTGGACCTCCAACTTCAGGATGACGCGGGGGGAGATATTAGCAGTTTTATTACAAATGGAGAATGGGATTTGCTGGGTAAGCTGCCACGGATATCAATTTTGTATGAAAAATTAGTTGTTTACTCTTCTTTCTAGGCGTTCCAGGTAAAAGAAACGAAATCTACTACAATTGTTGTCCTGAGCCCTACATAGACATCACTTTCGTAATCATAATAAGACGTCGGACTCTCTACTACTTCTTCAACTTGATAGTCCCTTGCGTACTCATCGCTTCCATGGCCGTGTTAGGATTCACCCTGCCTCCAGATTCCGGTGAAAAGCTCTCACTTGGAGTGACCATCCTTCTATCTCTCACCGTTTTCCTCAACATGGTGGCGGAGACTATGCCAGCCACTTCCGACGCTGTTCCACTGCTAGGGACGTACTTCAACTGCATTATGTTCATGGTGGCATCCTCCGTAGTATCGACTATCCTGATTCTCAACTATCATCACAGGAATGCTGATACGCATGAAATGTCGCAGTGGGTAAGTCACGTCCTCATATTTTGGCTTGCGTTTAATATTTTAAGCCGGAATTTGTTGGATTTTGCGGAGTATAACGGGGATTCAGACAGGATGCAAAGTCAAAGGAATGTTAGGCACCTCAAATCTTCAGTCGTTCTTGTAACGGTATTTATTATAAGGCATGCTCCACGGAAACTTGCTATCCAGGTTTTCGTCGTTTTCATGCAAAAACTTCCAACGTTAAAGCCATTCTTGAAACGTTGATTTAAAAATTGAGACCTGTCTCGTTGAAAATTTAAGTTTTCGGTGTGGTAACGATATACAGGGTGTTTTTAAATGAAGTAGCAGAACTGAGACCTCAGATTCGTTAGGTGAAAATAAATCGATTTAACTAACATACTTTTATTCCAAGTCGCATAATAAAAAAGATACAGGGTGTCAATGTTAAAATTTTATTTTCGATATTTGCAAATAACTTCTTAAGAAATCCAAATATTTACATAAAATTTGTAAATCGGGGGTTTTTGCGGGCGAGAAATTCAAATTTGTTTCTAATTTTGACGTCACTAGTAGAGGGTGCCACTTGTGGCACACCATGTTTCTTTTAAATGGCAGAACTTTTTTGCAGCTTAGTATGAGTGTCGAAACAATCAATTCTCATACCTGTTTCATTTGAAAAAGGTATACCTTCGTCGGTAGGAGGAATTTTTTGAATTATACTATCATCACCCTGTATAATTGAATATAGGGGGCGACAAAAATAAATTTTTAGCCAGATCGGAGAAAGAGCTAGACCGGGCTAGCACTATTAAGACGAATATATATGACATTCATCTGCGAATAAAGGGCCTAACAAATCGATGTGTCCCTACTCTGACATTTTACGGACAAAAAGTTAACCGTTCCTCCTGCATCTTCATTTCCCACATTGTAAATCGTGAATCCTATTTTCGTCCCCACGTCCAGAACACAAAAAAGAAGCAACAGAATGTTTCTTAATTAATTCAAAAAGATGCTCTGTGAAATATGAATTGTACCGTGGCAAGATACGAAATATTTTTCCTATATCAATTTTTTTCTAGACAAAGATTTACACTTCGCCGTCTTTGTGGTCTCGTTATTGAACGTTTCAAACCGAGCAAGTGCGCGCTAGGAGAACTCGCTTATTAAAATAAAGCAGAGGGTGCGTTTCCTCTTAGCTGCAATATATGTCGTTTCACTTTACTGTGGCGATGTAATCAGTCAAATGTTACATGCATAACAGGAGTGATCCTTTCTTCCAGATACGGGTTGTATTTTTATGTTGGCTGCCCTGGATTCTTCGCATGCATAGACCAGAGGAGAACAATGATTTTCCTTCTCCTAGTCGTCCAGTAACAGCAGATAGGAAGCCTATTCATTTTCCTGACGTGGAACTGAAGGAACGCTCCTCGAAAAGTTTGTTAGCCAATGTGTTGGACATAGACGATGACTTCAGGCATAACTACAGAGGCGGAGGCACTCCAACGCCTTTACCACCAGCAACTTTCTTCCGGACTGTGTACAGGTAAGTGCGAGTGTCCCCACAACGTCAAAGTCTTGGACCGCCAAAGAAAATCGGTGTGCCATGGCGACGGGTCCTTAGTAAGCATATGTTCCCATTTCAGGCAGAACGAGGAGAGTAGCAACGGGGGTGGCCCTCGCATGCACGAATCCATAGTTTCGAACCATTCCTGCATTAGCGCGGACTACGAGCTGGCCATGATTCTGAAGGAAATCCGTTTCATCACCGACCAACTGCGCAAAGAAGACGAAGCCGCGAACATAACTAGAGACTGGAAATTCGCGGCTATGGTGGTCGACAGACTGTGCCTTATTATATTCACGCTGTTTACGATCATCGCCACGTTAGCGGTGCTGTTTTCTGCGCCCCATATCATTGTATCGTAGCCACCCCGTCCCCATGCAGAAACTGCAGTAACTATATGAAATAGTTGTCACGCGTGGACCTACTCGGTGGCCGAAAAGCATTTTAATTCGCATTTTTCTACAAACAGGAAAAACATCTTTAAGATGGTCATTGGATACGTTAATTACATTTTTCAAAAATCAAAGTTTATAGATGTTTTAGTTTATATCAAGATGCTTTTTAGCCATCCAGTGGGTACTTGATTTTATTTAAATGTGACAAAACGTTACAGGACGCTCCTAAATGCATCAAAAAAGGTTGTAAACACATTAATTCATCAAAGGTAGCGTAACGCATTGTCATATATTGATTAAATCATCTGTAGAGGTTTAGGGCATTTCATTTTAGGACATCCTGTGTGGGGGCAGTAGTCGCTTACGTTTTTGAGCCACCGTGTATGGTCGCGGCAATCCTAAGCTCGTGTCCTTCAAGTTGGCAATTTTTTACCGGAATTTGGTTGTCTCGTGTTACTTAGGATATTAACATAATCATACTGTGATAAAAAAGTTAAATATTGGGTTAACCAGACGAGAACTTTGCTTCGACGGTAACTGCTCTGGGGTGTACTGTTCGGCTCATTTCACACGGTTCCAAACCGATGTTCTCGAAAGGCGTACAGAAAGAAAAGCATTCTCATCATTTTAAATATGTAGATGTTTATACCTTTGAATACAGGGTGAAGACGATAAGGTTTATTTTTTTAACCGACTACTTCAGACTGATAACTAGTATAAAAAATAGCGATTTCAACAAAACAAAGCGCTTAGCTTTTATAATCAACATGCAGTGGATAATACAAATTTTCCTGATGTAATGAAAGCAAAATTTAAATCTATCACGCTTCTAATTGTACGATGAGAATTCGTTTTCTTTTGAATACTCCTTAAATTGCCTATACACTCGTTAACTTTTGCTGTACGAATAAAACCGTTTAGGCAAGCCGAGTACGACGCATCTCTTTTATCGTTCTGCGAACGTAAACGGTGTTGTACCCGCTTTCAGCGCAAAAGCAGTGTGGACCAGCCTTTAGTCGATAGCAGGATTGTATCTCGCAGACTTGCGGCGGAGAATGGGAATTCCAGCCCAGTCCGAGAGCTAAGTTTTGCTCTCGAACCCGACAATATGTGCAGTGTTTCGTTATGAACAAGGGACAACATTGCACCTTAGTCCCTCGTGTGCATTGTTTTTTTACATACTGTTAATGTTATGTTCTACCGTGTGGCCAAGAAATTATTTCGAAACATGAGTAATTATATTTCGTTTTTACAGTATAAACATTTTAAGAATATTTCACGAAAACAATTTTCAGTTTTTTATGTACGATTAGTATACCATATCTGTGTTTAAATATTATAGTATGACACATTATGAAATTAAAATGTTTATTATTAAGAAATAATTATTTTTTGGTACACTCGGTACATGTTTAGGCTTGACTGCAAATCATAGACTACCAGTGAGATTATTTTATATTTGTATATATTAAACAATTTACTTATTACAAATATATACCATCACAATCTTGCAAATTTTAAATTAAAAATATATGTAATATAACTAAACTAACTTGTGTGGTGTATAATTTGATAATCAAAATTTGTATGTAATCTTTGCTTTGCGTCATAGCCAACTTTTTCTGTAAATTTTATAAGAGTAGATTATTTTTCCTGTAAATTTTAAAATAATTGTTAATAATCTCAAAAAATTACTTAATTTTGTAAGATAAAGGTTGCTATGATAATTAAACTAGTAAGTAATTTTTGAAGTTATAAAATCCACACTATTATTTTCTCATTCGGAAATAAAATTTAGATTTAAATTTGTAACATAAATCTCATGTAAAGCTTTTGGCTATCTTAACTTGGCATTCATTTAAATTTAATAGTTACTTTTTTCTATCCATTACACATTACTAATATCCCATTTAATTCACATTACTTAGTATACTTATAGGTAACATTCAACAATCGCCATGTTAAGAAGGCCATGACCTAAGTTAATTATATCCTGTATATATTTAAACTTTCGAACATATCATTTTAAAAATTAGTAGGTAAATGGATTTAAAACCGTCACGTCATTCATTCGAGGTTGTCAAATCAGAAAAAAATAATTTCCAGCTGAACTCTTCAATCTCATTTCAAATACACCATTGGTAAATCAAATCTGCTACCTTCACCATTTTTAACCATTTGTTATGAAGTGTGTTTTGGTCTGCTTTTTGCGGATTCTTCGATTTATCTCTGTGTGTATCATGTTTCCGCCATTTCTAGCTGAAGCAATGTCGAGACTCCCATTGCATAGGGAAGTTGCTCAAATATAAATAGCCGACATTAAAGTAGACTCAAAAACCGAGTCTGGGAGTCTTGAGATGGCCGATCACAGAATTAAAATTTAATACCAGAAGAGTCAGGCTTGGCATCATCAAAATTTTCATACATGTGTACTTTTGACAATATTTCATCTGATAATTTTACAGCTCATCATTTTAGAAGGAACCGAGACAAATATCAAAAAGATATATAACACCGATGTAGACTGTGCTGGTTGTGTCCCACAGCGCACACCCTATACGAGATATAGTTCTGATAAACAAATGTAAATTTGGTCTCAGTTCGTTCTAAATCAGAGCTGAATTATTAAATACGGGTACGGATTTATTTTAAATTTATGTTTAAAGCGAATACATGACTATAAGCCAAAGCGCTAAGTGTCATCTATCTCTCCTAATGGCTTAAAGATCGAGGATACGGAGGCCTCGCGCTTTCAAACTCGCGGGCAAAATCGCTCAAAATTCCACTATAAATCTTTTTCGATGATATCCATAATATAAGTAATAATTTTATTGTTCGATTGTTATATAAATAAGGACTTCTCCCAATAATCTAATGCTAAAGAATCTCTAAAAAATGACAATCCATTAATTAACTGGTCACTAAATATCGATATAATAATAGAACAAAATAGCTTCACTGGGTTGTTGAAATAGATTGTAATAAGAGACATACACTATTTAAAAAAAAAGTAAGTCTCCTGTTACAGTCTACATCATTATAAAGTGCTGTTTTCTACCGAACTGTTGTAAAATTATATTACAATGGATTGTACTTTGTTAAATGAATTTCAATTAAACATAAAGTGGAATTCTCCTACATTTGTATCTTCTGTGCGAGAAGCTAGACATTTGCACAGGGGGTAGCAAATTACGGAGTATTATATTATTAACCCTCTATGACTCCCACATCCTGCTCCTATCTAAGGACACATAAATAAGAAACCACTATGGTGCCTTAATTTACCAAAGCTAGTTACCCAGTGATACTAATAATAATAATATACAATTTAGGGAACTGATCAAGAACACGAACTACGACAAGTGGTTCACGACAGGCGGATATTCAGAATTCCAACACTTGGTCATAAATTCAAGAACGAGGAATTACTGTTTATTAAATTTTCAAATTTCAATATTAAATTATACATTATAAAAATTCACGAAAATCAATGTGGCTTTCAAATTTATCCAAGTTCAAAAACTGGTCAGTTTTAAATTGTATGAAAATTAAGCGAATTATTTTATAATTTATTTAGTAAATATGCAAAAATATTATAATAATGTATTTAACTACGTCTGTCATATATATTTTGCTATTATTTACAAAAGATATATTACTGAGATGAAAATGTGAACTAAAATGACTAAATTTTACAATAAATAATGTTTTTTTACATAAAAGAGATTGTTGACAGCCCCGACATGTGTTGAGTAACGATTTTTTTCCAAATGAATTTTTTTCATGGCTATTAGCTATTTGTTAATTGAAAATTATTTAATTTGGGAGGGGGGGTGTTAACTTTCATTTTGGGGATGTTTAGCACGGTACCCCTCCCCCCTTCATATACATATATGGTTTGGAGTTTTGTGGTATTTGATGCGCGTGGTAAGGGATGTAAAGATGGAATATGAAGTATAATTTTGTCTCTTTCCAGCGATGAGAAGTCGAGAAATCGCATTTTTAAACATTTATTTAGTTTCAAGAACTCGTTGGATTTCTTGAGACGCTTTGTAGTGAAGTGGTTAAAAAGCGGTAAGTCGATAAACTGCAGCCTTGAGCCGAAACGATAAAAGAATATAGAAAGATGTCTAAACTAGTTGACATATATTTGTAAAAATTGACGCTGACTCACGTCTCATCCGTAATCTCCGCGCAGGCTCCCTTAAAGGGCCACCCGATTGATTTTGTCCTAAGCCCCTGCGTGGATTGGTGTAAGGGTTGCGAATCGCGCCCTCTGGCATGCCATCTAGTCAAGACACACAGAAGCAATGACGAGGGGGTGGTGTCGCATTTAACATACACGCTGTTTTCTCACGATGACTGGGAAGGTGAATGTGTGTGCCGATTTCCAGTGAGTGCGAGGATGTATTTGAGGGAGGATGTTAGGACGGCATAAACCCTTTTCGCCAGCGGTCGCTCCCTCACGCAACAAAGCTCGCCTGGCTACTGTCCGAGCCATGGACTTGAGCTTTCGGGCACGGTGCCGATGATCCAGTGGAGTCCCAGTGCCATGCACCTCGTTACGTGTACGGCCTCGCCGGCCAGCGTGCTTTCCCTGGTGCTCGTCTCTTGTCTCGTCCTCTTAGGTAAGCGACACACCCACTACCATGGTGAATGACATGTAAACACAGCCCCTCCCCTCTGGTACGATCAAACAAAAACTGCTATCTCAATCCCCATAAGACTATGGGAAGTTTTATGGGTTACCGTCACAATCTTCCGCGAAAACCCCCAGGACAACGTTCCAATTACCTTTATCGGGTTATAAACGTGTTTAATAAAAACAAGTTTCTCTTAAATATTTAAATAAACCAACGAAGACTACCACCCTAACATTTTGTTTGTTTTTCAAAAAATTATTAGTGGCTCCTAACTCGTATTATTTTTATATGGATTTCAAATTTAAAATAAATTAAAAGTATAAAACAATATCAGTAAATAAAAATATGCCGTCTAGTACGCAGTTGTATTATTATTCATTCTAATTAAAAGTAACTTCTAATAGCCAGTTAAAAAAACTAATTCACATTTGATTAGGTACTATCGTTTGCAATAATAATGACACATTAAAATGAATTTTGCGATTTCTTTAGAACTTCTGATGTATTTGTAATGAAATCTACTTCACATTTTTAATATTAGTTATTAGTTGTTCCACTCACCGATAGAGATTTAATGAAATTTCTACTCAGAACTTCCAGAAGTTCAAGAACTGTTTTAAGAGAGTGTCATTATTATTGCAAACGATTGTACATAAAGCAAACGTAAATATATTTTTGCAAAAAAAAAACTATACAAGACCAATACAGAATATATTAGAATTTATTTTTATTTTAAAAATATTCTCTTTCTCCAATAACAAAAACAAAGCAGTTACATAAGTATATAATTTTTATTAAATTTAAACATACTGTTTTCTGAGTGTATATTAACCAAATTTTCTTTACAACACAATTAGTTATTTTATTATTACTTCTCTCTTATGTTTATAAATTAAATAAAATACTTGAAATAAATGTCCAATATTCGTTTATTAATTGACAATTGGTTAATCTAACCATAACCATAATAATTTATTAAAATAGTTTTTAAAATGAAAAAAGCTCATACCTACTATTTTTATAATAAATGGTCCATTGATTTGAAGATATTTAGAAAGTCAATGAAATTAAATTTATCTGATGTTTCCAGGAAGTTGCTCTGAAGATGAGGAGCGATTAGTACGAGATCTCTTTAGAGGGTATAATAAATTAATTCGCCCTGTGCAAAATATGACGGAGAAAGTAGATGTCAGATTTGGTCTAGCTTTCGTTCAACTTATCAATGTCGTAAGTATACACACCGATTACAAAATATCCTACATTAAGCACGGATATTGTTTCAGAATGAGAAAAATCAAATCATGAAATCAAATGTCTGGTTGAGATTGGTAAGTGCAACAGTAATTTTATACAGAGTAAATTTTCTACAAGTACATTTTCACTGAGTGGTACGAAATTCTTAGGTATGGAGTGATTATCAACTTCAGTGGGACGAAGCTGACTATGGTGGCATCGCGGTTCTTAGATTGCCTCCTGATAAAGTATGGAAACCGGATATAGTATTATTTAATAAGTAAGTACAATTCACCACTGCTCTGTAATAGAAGTTTAATGATATTTGTTTTAGTGCTGATGGGAACTATGAGGTTAGATACAAATCAAATGTACTGATTTATCCTAACGGAGAAGTACTTTGGGTTCCCCCAGCGATCTACCAGGTATTCTAAACTATTTACCTGTTCCGAGTTATTTTAAATAATTGTTTTTCAGAGTTCTTGTACTATAGATGTAACATACTTTCCATTTGATCAACAAACTTGCATTATGAAATTTGGGTCTTGGACCTTCAATGGTGACCAAGTATCACTAGCCCTATACAATAATAAGAATTTCGTTGATCTGTCTGATTACTGGAAATCAGGGACATGGGATATAATCGAAGTGCCAGCCTACCTCAATATTTACGAAGGAAGTCAGATGGGAAACCAGCCCACAGAAACTGACATCACTTTTTACATAATAATAAGAAGGAAAACATTGTTTTATACAGTCAATTTGATACTCCCCACCGTGCTGATTTCCTTTCTCTGTGTTCTTGTATTTTATTTGCCTGCAGAAGCAGGGGAAAAGGTACCAATAGTCATTAATATAATTCTTCTCATTTTTATTGATTTTATGTTCTAGGTAACACTGGGTATCAGTATTTTACTGTCACTTGTTGTATTCTTACTGCTTGTTTCAAAGATCTTGCCCCCCACGTCATTGGTATTGCCACTGATAGCCAAATATTTACTCTTCACTTTCATCATGAACACTGTTAGTATACTTGTTACAGTTGTGATAATAAATTGGAACTTCAGGGGTCCCCGGACACATAGGTAAAGCTGCGAAATGAAGCAAACTAGTATTTAAATCAATCTATTTTTTAATATACATTTTTTGTTGTTGTTAGAATGCCGTCGTGGATCCGCTACGTATTCCTGAACTACTTACCAGCAATGCTGCTCATGAAGAGGCCGCGCAAAACCCGGTTGCGGTGGATGATGGAAATGCCGGGCATGGGAGTACCACCTCATCCCTACGGTTCTCCCGCTGACATTCCCAAGCACATAAGGTTTTACAAGTGCTCGAAACGTGTTACTGATTTTAAAATATAATTATTTTCAGCTCGATCGAATCACAGAGCAAAGTGGAAGTGATGGAGTTATCTGATCTACATCATCATCCCAATTGTAAGATTAACAGGAAGCCTAACTCAGACTTGGGAGTAGGGGTTGGCGGAGATAGTTGTAGGAGGGAGAGCGAGAGCTCAGATTCTATTTTATTGTCACCAGAAGCCTCGAAAGCTACGGAAGCCGTCGAATTTATCGCTGAACATTTGCGCAACGAAGACTTGTATATTCAGGTACAAATTCAGAATGACCGTTCCATCTTATATTCAAATGTTTTTAAAATAAAACAATTATCAAATAATCAACATTGACTAGTTTTTTATATATGTTATGAATTAGTAATCAAGTATTATTGCGTTACAGACGAGAGAAGACTGGAAGTACGTGGCGATGGTGATTGACAGGCTCCAGCTGTACATGTTTTTTATCGTAACAACTGCGGGAACCGTAGGAATACTGATGGACGCACCTCACATCTTCGAGTACGTTGACCAAGACAGAATAATTGAAATATACCGTGGCAAATAGAAGACACCCTTCCCTCACCACTGGCTAACAAATCATGTGGCTTCCATGCGAGATGCACAGAAAGGCCTACGAGATTGGTACACAAAGAGAAGTGTTACTTGACATGGGATGAAATGTGTCCTTTTAGACAGTATCTGCGCCTGGTGTTAAACACTCCTATCGGTCGCGGGTGGTATGTATTATTTATTCGTTTTATCGCCGAGTGACAATCGATTGATCCGTGTGTGAACGGAAAATTAGAAAAAACGATATCGTTTAATCGTCACTGAAAAATTATGTTATTGCCAAAGCGCAAACATTAGGATCGCATTATTAAAGACCTGAATCCGTAGTCAGCTCTGTTGCCACATGCAATTTGTGGGGCACAACACCTCCCGACTCCCCCCAGTCGCCATTTAACGTGAGTATTCACGACATCGAAGACATTAGACCTTAGACCGAGCTCCTGCGACATCAAGTCAAATATATACACTGTCGTATGTTTAGATTAGAGTAGAAAGAATGAGACTAGGCAGTGTTATACTGTTACGAACATTGTGTCTTATCATTGTCGCAGGCCTCAGTATCACCACCACATGTACCGCTTAGATATTACAGACGTTCTACCCTAATTTCTTTATAATATTTGTACATACACTTATGGAATTCGGGGAAGTGATTTGAGGTTAAAAAAGGTTTGTTTGTTAGTCCAATTCAATTAAATCAGCACTAAATGGTGAAAAATGGTTTAAATAAAACGAACAATCACATAATTTTTGAAGTATTAGACACTTAAATTTGAGTAATATTATCAAATTAACGTAAATTGAATATCAATTCTGTAATAATTTGTTATTGTGACAATTCCATATAATAAAATTTGCTCAAAATACGGATTTGTAGATTTGATCAATATGGCGTTTATTGTTATATAACTTTGTACAGTCGACTTAACTGATTACTGTAGGCACATCCATGGATATATCTATTTTAATTTTACTTAAATTTCAACAGACTATATTAGAATACCACTCTTTCTTATATATTTAAGGTTTAACTAATCTCCAGCAAAGTTATATGTGCATGGATGTGTAGAATATTGAATGGTCTTCCAAACGTTTCTAATACTGTCTGTCGAAATTATTCATTCAGCGGTTTATTTCATGCCTTTTTATAAATTATCGCAATAAATGAACAGGTTTCTAACTGTTTATCTGTTCGCCTTTCCTGCCTATAGTAATCAGTTATGGAAATAGCGTTGTTAAAGATAGTTATATAGTAATTTGTACTGTATAGCACTGCCTGCTGTGTTTCAGCACATAATCGCTTGGAACACCTATTGATTACATAATACAATACAATACAAAAACATTTACCTGTTATAAAGTTAATGTACCAGATGCATTTACAATAAAATACGCAAATAATTGTTAATAAAATTTATGTAGTTCTTTATGTATACCCAACCCACGTCATTTTAAAATAATTATGCTTTTTATTGTACTTTAATGTAACACTTAAATTTATACATATAATTGTATCAAAATTCCTTGACTCACTTTTTGTTTCCTTATTTTTCATACTTACTTTTTAAGGCTTCAATAAGGCAATAGAAAGGTTAATAGAAAAGAAAATAATTGGAAAATGTTTAAACATTTTTTCAAAAAGGGGTATTTAGAATAGAAACTGTTGTATTAATGTAAAAAAATACAAACAGTATGAACACTTTATAACACTTTATTTTTTAAAAAAATCAAAATTTTAAAAAATATAGTAATTTACAACTCACTTGAAATAATCTGACCATTACTTTTTCTTTTTTGGAGCGTTCTCTAAACCCTGTATATATTTCTTTGGGACCTTATACTTTTCTAAAATATAAAAAAATGCTTTTTTCTGAAAAAAGCACATATATACTCACCTGTTAGTAATTCATACACAAATGTAACTTGATTTCCTTGCACTAGAAGCTGATCGGATTTCTTGCCTGGAGGCCTACTAATACTGGTACTGGCAGCTACTCCATGTTGGCACTCTTTAGCAAAATCAGGTAGACGTATACCAAACAGTTCCAAGTTATCGACTAGAGTGACCTTTTTATTTCCAGACCTAATTCCAACAGAAAGAGTAATAGGTGACACTTTTCCTTTATTGAGAATTTCCTCAGTCCCTGTTTTTACTTTGTAACAACTTCTCATTGATTCACAAACTTTTTCCATGACTTCTTCCCAATTTATAGCAAGATTAGTTTTACAAATAGTCGCTAGAACTTCCTTTGGTTTTACAAGCCTGTAATTATTAAGAAGTAACTTTAAAGAGCGTACATGTAATGATGCTGTATATTACCTAGCATTGTTTTCATCTTGTAAATTGTGTTCCTTTATATATTTGGAAACATATTTTCGAACATCTGGACCTTGTATGGTATCTCCTTTGCTAAAAGAAAAATTTTAAAGTACATTTTTAATAAGTCAAATGTTCAGTTACCTGTAACCTTCTCTTTGAAACAGCGGTAAAACATTTTGCGTAATAATGTACGATTCAACAATATCCGTTTTACATGCATTAGCTCCATCGTCTTCCTTCTTCGGTCTGTGTTCAGGACTAATGTAAAATTCTTTATATTTTGGATGATCTTGATTTATAGAAGTGATTTGTTCTACACCCTTTTTAACTTCTTTCACCATAATTATGCCTTCCTAAACACAAACTTAAGTTATACCGACAGAACAGCAACAAATATCTACCCATACCTCAGTCATTTTCTCCAGAAACGGCTTGAGTTTCTTGAATGAAGTTTTTTTTATATCCAAAGTCTTATTTTCTGGACATAACGGAAGCATATGTAATTTAAAAAAATTTGACGTCAGCACTGGTAGTGTTATTTTTGAATATTTTATTGCACCTAAGAAGCAATAAATTAAAAGATTGTCCACGTCTTCCACTGTTTCCACAGTCGATTCTAGCTGTTTTGCATCTAGAACTGTGTCGTCTTCATCATTAGCACTTTCCCCTTTTACTTCTTCCAATACCTCAGCAATATCTTGTTTTTTGGAACTACCACCCAGTTCAGGGAAATCCTCTTCGTAACTTTTAAACTTTAACCATTCAGGTGGTCCTAAATTAACAATAGGCAGTATTGGTGAACCTTCTAAAGTGCACAGATTATCTCCATAAAAATGACGGATTATAACACATTTTCCTCTTCCGTTTGATAAGGACATGGCTCCTGAACTTTGACAAGCTACACCTACTGCAACAGCTGCTATATTATTAGTTAAATTTACATATACAGTATCATTTTCCGAAACGTTTCCATATTTTGGCACGCCTGATTGCGGTGGAGGTACCACTACCCCTGGTAACATGAGATCGGCTCCTGAATATATGAATTGCGTTACTTTTTGATGAGTAGTAAATGCATAAATGATATTTGGGAATTTCCATATGAAATAGACTGTTGGAAACAAACGTCCTAGCGTTTCGAAAACCATGGGCCTTTTCTGAATTGTGTATACTTGTACAGTTATATCATCAGCTGTAACAAGTTTAACGACGTTCAAAACCTCTTTTTTTGGTAGAAAATCATTCAACTCGTTTTCAGTAAGGTTAGGAAACGTTTTAAGCAATAAATCTTTAAAGGCTTTCCTAAAATTTTAAAATGTTTTGTAAATAATCAAAATTTTATCAACAAGTTTAATTGACTTACCTCTCCGATGCTTTTAATTGATTATTACTCTTAATTTTTAAAGCTTTTTTAAACATTTTTAATTTGAAATCAAATAAATGCAAATTCAAAAACAAACGTGACAACTGACATATTATTTTAGCCACTTTTTGTCGAGGATTCGACCATTTGGTACCTGGTTAATATAAAACACATGGATATAAAAACATTACCTGCTTTAAAAATTGTTTAATGTTTTAAACGTTTTAAACAAGTTTTCGACAAATTCAATAACTTAGTTGAAATAAACTTTCAGTTGTTTGTGAAAAATCCCCTTAATTTGTACAATCAGATTGGTTTACAAGAGTCAGAGATTGGTTTCAAAGTGTTAGAAATATTCGACCAGATAAGTTGTGAATGTGTTTTCGATGCATGTCTCAAACAGCAAACTAGAAACTGTTGTGAGAACAGGGCACGGATTTCTTAAATTAAATTTAATTTAAGAAATGCGTGGATCAGGGCCTATCATTTAACTCTAGACTAAGTTAGGTATGGAGTTCAATGGTTTACAAATAGCCACGGATTTATAGCTATACCATAGATAACAGAGCTACAGGCTACATAAATACACAATCAGTGTCAGTGTACACAACACACAACAGATGAAGACGAAAGATATTAGAGCTTGAGAGAGATATGATAACGAGAAGAAAAGAAAGAAAACTGAAAATGTCAGCCCCAAGCTAAATAGTAGACGGAAGAATACACGTCCAAACTTGAGTAAATTCTATGAAAACTGATAATGATAGGACTTTCCACAGGGGGGAATTTGTACCCGACGATTTCTTCACAAGAAGGTATACATTTTTGGCTACCTTTGTGATTGTAATTATTGATTGGACAGTGACATATCTTCGGACATTGCATGGTGGTGGGAGATACAAGATACAAATGCGTTTATTTGATTTATAAAATTGTGTGATAAAATGTGTGTACCATAATATCGCTGTGTTTGTGACTGTTGTAATGATTTAGTGTTATTAAATAATAAACAAAAGGTTATGTCACCCTTGGGCTGGGTTAAGGTACGAACTAACACTTCCTACGTTTTTAACTATCATTCATTTGGTTGGCTATTTTTATTTTTATAAAATACATTCTATTGTCTATTATGTTATATCATTATTTATTACCGATATTTACTGCTTTTCAGTCGCATGTTCAGCACACTCATTAAACAAATTATGGTTATTTCAGTACATATGACAGTAAATAACACCTTCAATATCAACTATCACTCATAATTATGTGATAGTGTCTCACAGAAAATCAAACTTAAATCTGTTACTGTAATGTTTGCGATGAAATAAATACCTAAATTACTTACAGTACTAACACAGATATTCTAATAATTGAATATCTTTAGATAGTGCTAACACTGCTACTTAAGTACCATTTTGTAAACGTAGGGTTAAATATGTTATATTCTTTGTTGTAGCACTAGTAATGTCTGGAATAACAACAAATGCTCCTTCTTCTGCGGATGCTTGTCTGAGTATTGTACACAGTCTTATGTGCCACAGACAAGGAGGAGAAAGTGAAGGATTTGCTAAGCGGGCTATTGAATCCCTTGTTAAAAAATTAAAAGAAAAACGTGACGAGTTAGATTCTCTCATAACTGCTATTACTACTAGTGGGGCTCACCCTAGCAAGTGCGTTACTATACAGAGAACATTAGATGGACGATTGCAAGTCGCTGGCAGAAAAGGTAATACAAAGTAATTTCCTTTTCATTTTCTCATATAATATTTTAAGGTTTTCCACATGTGATATACGCTAGAATTTGGAGATGGCCGGATTTGCATAAAAATGAACTAAAACATGTCAAGTATTGCCAGTTTGCGTTTGATTTGAAATGCGATTCGGTATGCGTAAATCCTTATCACTATGAAAGAGTGGTCTCGCCTGGGATAGATTTATCGGGATTAACATTACAGTCTGGTGCTCCTAGATTAGTTAAAGATGAATATACAGCTGGACCTGTACCAGGCAGCAGTATGGAAATCGATGGAGAGATCACCATGAATGTTTCTCAGACCATTCAACATCACCCACCCCAACAAAATTTCACTTTGTCAGGACTTCAACCCCCTCCAACAAGTAAGTGAACAAATTCGTTGTAAAAATTATTTTCTTTAAATAAGAAACAAATTAACTATGAATTTGTATATAGATAGTGACTTTCCAAATACTTATTTTTAGCATGAAAATCTTTAAATATAAAATGTTTCCATTTTCTTAGTATGCAGCAAAATATTTTGTTTCTGAAATTTAAGTCATTGTAGTTTCATAATATACAATGTTGCACAACTTAATATTTCTGGATTTTTTTTTTAATTATTTTTTTCTGTAAATGTTAGTTGTTATGTTGAATGCATATATTTAAGTTGCTTTAAATATTTTAGTTATGCATGTTTTTTTTCCGTTGTTATGGTAGGTGATCCCGGAATATATAATACTTCAAATAGACCAGTTTTGGGACCTTCTGCTGTGCCTAAAATTGAAGGTGGACCAGACAGTTGTTCCCGATCTAATTGGTTGCCACACATGCACTTACATCGTAAGATTAATTATATTTATTTATTTATTTATTCATATATCAAACAAAGAGAGATAATTTCTTCTCATTTATAATGTAACAAAGATATATAGTTCTCCAATACATATATAAAAACATCATCTAACAAAATTTGTGCGGTGTATAACACGTATTTAAAATGTGGAACCAAAAAATTGTACGTCAACTGATCGACTTCAACTTATTATTACTTATTCAAATTTAGTCTACAAATACTTTGTAATATTAAATAAAAATATAAATATTTAATTTAAAAATGATAGTCGTTTGGTCTGAGCTCCAAAATTTATTTATGTTTTAATAAAATTTTTAATTGATGGATATCCGTACCAAAATGTATATTATTTTCTTTGTACACACATTGTCTCATAAATCTTCTAGGTCAGAATCAGGTGTCGTCTACTTCGCTAAATACCCAACAACAGCCGGGAGGTTCAGGAACACCAATACATGTTGCACCACCTGGGCACAACAGCCAACAGTTTTACAATGCCACCCAATCATCTGGGGTTCCAGATCGGCCTGCTCAGGATGCATTATCACAAAATATAGGCGAGTATAGTTTAGACAGTTTTAAATTTGGACACTAGAACTGTTGGTTTAAATAAGCATTCTCTTTTAATAGCGAGTAACTCTCCTGTTTCACCGCATCTACAGCAAAATGGCTTTAGTAACTCGTCAAGTACTGTAGTTGCAGCTAATTCGAGTGGGACCGTATCGGGTACACAGCCTACGCCTACTATGGGGCAAGCTTTGCAAGGTGCTGGTGGTACTTGGACTGGTTCAAATACTTTAACTTATACACAGTCAATGCAGCCACCTGATAATAGAAATCATCACAGTGCTTACTGTAAGTTATTTGTTCAGTTAGCGAAGCGAAGTTTATTGTTATATTTTTTTAAAATCTTGCGTTATAGGGAATCACAATTCGTCGAACCAAATCGGCTCTGACGTTAATATTGCGGGCCTACTTTCATCACAACCGGCTCCAGAGTACTGGTGTTCTGTCGCATATTTCGAATTAGACTCTCAAGTTGGTGAAACTTTCAAAGTCCCTTCAAATTGTCCTAACGTGACGATAGACGGGTACGTAGATCCATCAGGTGGCAACAGGTTTTGCCTAGGAGCCTTGAGCAACGTTCACAGGACAGAACAAAGCGAAAGAGCCCGCCTTCATATTGGTAAAGGCGTGCAGTTAGACTTGAGAGGTGAAGGGGATGTTTGGTTACGTTGTCTAAGCGATCATTCAGTATTTGTTCAAAGTTATTATCTTGATCGAGAGGCAGGGCGTCAACCAGGTGATGCCGTTCATAAAATCTACCCCGCAGCATACATAAAGGTGAGGTTTCTGAGGTAATGATTCAAATTTTTACAGATAATTTTATAGGTATTCGATCTACGACAATGCCATCATCAAATGACAACACAAGCTGCCACTGCACAAGCTGCGGCTGCTGCACAAGCTGCTGCTGTAGCTGGCCACATACCAGGACCACATTCTGTAGGAGGTATTGCTCCAGCTATAAGTAAGTATAATGTGTAATCATTTAATGTCCTACTGGTTTGTTTTTATTATTTGCGTATCTGCATGGATATTGGACAAATGTATATAGAGTAAAAATGGTGAAATATTTTTACTCTATCCAGGGTTGGCATCTAATATCTCGATTATTCAATTTATCTAGGTTTATCAGCAGCAACAGGTATAGGCGTTGACGATTTAAGACGCCTTTGCATATTGAGGCTAAGCTTTGTTAAGGGTTGGGGACCAGATTATCCAAGACAGTCTATTAAAGAAACCCCTTGTTGGATAGAAGTGCATCTACACAGGGCTTTACAGTTACTGGATGAAGTATTACATACAATGCCAATCGATGGACCTAGAGGCATAGAATAAACTGCTCTCACATATTCTAGAGTGGTCATGAACTGAAGTAAATGTTCCAGTCAGTGATTACATGTCGTATTGAATGTTTTTTTGGTATTTATTCAGTGTTTTGAATGGAAAAAATGGTGCTATTGCAAGAAATGTTTGGTTGTAAAAATAGAAATTTTTATCAGAAAATGAGTTTCTGTAAATTGTCATGAATTGTCATTACAAAGTGACACAAACTATTTTAAATAGTAAGGCAACGTTCGGGTTACTATAATCTATAAAGTTTGTCTAGAAATTTTACTGAAAAGTGAGTTACTGTCAAATTTAGTGCAGAAAAATAATTGTTTGGTCTGTGAACAATGTACTGTAGTTTTAGAAGTAAGTTTGTATATTACGCTTATGTAGTACTCTACTGAATATTTTAAAGTTTTATTCAGGCTATTTCCATATATTTATTAGCTTTTATTTGAAAGATACAAGAGGCACAATGTTTAGATATCTAGGATGAAGAGCCTGCACTAATATACTTAGCTTTTAAATTATTTATATGTAATTGAGTTTATAATTAAAATTTATATTTTTATAAGTATAGAAAGAAAAATCTATATTTTTACTAATATAGAGTATCTCAGCTTGTATTTTGCAGTTGCTGAAGAGTTTTTCAGTAATTAATGATACAAGAATATAATTAGATTACACACACAACATACATCTACAGTCATTTTTAGGGTGGTGAACGATTAAAAGGAAATTTAGATATATATATTGTCAAATATGTTTTAAGCATATGTTTCAATGTAACTGAAACAATTATAAAATAATTGACAGTCCGTAAATCTAGGAATATGAATTAAATAGGGGAAAACATTGATTTTTCTAATTTGTTATTTTTCACATTCATTAATCTTTCCCTTCTCGAATACAAAGTCTGATCAAACAAGCCGACCGTAAAATAAGGACCATAGACTTTTTATATTGAAAAGGCACATGTTTCAGTGAGTAACTATATTTTCATACTCCCGATGCACAATAAAGACAAACGGTTATGTACACAGTTTATTTGCTCTTATATAACGAAATTTTTACTGTGAGCCTCTACACCTACTTAAGTTGTGTTTTGTTTATACGTATTATTTTATATACAGTTTCTGTGCCATTTAGGCTGATTCGTGCAGTTTTCTCTGTAGCATCACCATTGTCTATTCTAACATGTCTTAGGTTTTGTTGTTTTTGTTTTCATCAGCTTCTGAAACAATTTAGATTTTATGATTGTTAAAATGTTTTTTAGGACTGAGTAATATTTTATTTTCATTGTTAGTTTGTTGTGACTGGTAAGAGGAAGCTGCGCTATAAAATTAGGTTTTTTTATTGTTATAAGATATTTAATGCCAAATTTTTAGATTTTTACATTTATGCACATGACAGTAAATACATATAGGCTGTGAACACGTAGTTTAAGTTATGTATTTCCTAAAATTACGTATACTTATTGATATTAGTTGTCCGTATTTGTGTAATAAATTGAAAATTTATAACTACTTAATCTGGTTTATGAACATTTTAATTTTACCCAAGTTTAATATCTTAATTATAAAAAATAAAAAAATAATGCATTTTTATTCACAATATTCCCAATTCCATAAAATATTTAAGCATATTTATCGGTCAGTGGTCGCGCGGTTTAAAGCGTCAGTACTTGAATTGAGGTGACTAGATCGCTGTGGGTTCGACCCCCGCAGCTGGTAGACCGTATATAGGCTATATTCGTGGAGAGATTGGCACCCTCTCTGCGGGTATGGTAGGGTGGAAGAATGTGAGAGATTGATACCGGTTGACATTTGACTACCCCCCTAATTAATGAGGTTTTCCTCATTCCTGCACTGAATGGTGGTTAGGGCCTACCAACGTAAGTCGTTTCTGGGCGCAAATGCGGCCTACTTAATAATATGCCGTCCCCTCTCCCGCACAAGTCTTCGACTTCTGGGCTAATCCTTTAATTAGAAGGAGGGGTAGAGATATTATTATTAAAATGAAAGGTAACCAGTTGAAATTTGAAAAATATGATATGTGAGACAAGTACCAAATATACAGGGAGGATCAAATTAACCGTTGGTAAAGGGCGTGTTTCTCTCCAAAAAGATTCATACAAGGGTTCGCAATTCAACAAATAAAGTATTATTTGTCGACTGTGGCTGTCAAGAATTGCGCAGTTTCATTCATTTTAAAAATAGAAACACTACGCAAGTCAAATAAGGTATAAAATAATCTTTCATCCTTTTTCTCTTGACTGTACTTATACCGTATAGCATTATTTTCCAGGATTCATTTGTTATTGAACCACATTTCGTAATTCGTATATTATTTTACAATAAAAAATGAACTGTACCAAAACTTTCTGGGAGTGTTAATTTTCGTAAAGACTTAAAACATTTATGGAATACGTAGAAATAACTTCGTCTTACAGCTGTCGTACTGTGACCTTGGACTTCGTTCCATCTCCGTCTGTTTAGTTGTTACTTTTTACTTGCTTTATTGCGATCCGTTCCGTTTTTATTAATGGAAAATAAGAATGAAAACTAATTTACGAAGCAATATTGGCATGTACTTAGTTGTAATGAGATTTAGGTACTAGGGATTTCTGTAGCAGACATTGTTAACAATAAATACTTAAATAATGAAATCTGGCAAGATCGCAAATACCTACAGTATAGTGTTTATTTAATATTTCTGTCTGCTGTCTGGGTTTATCTTGTCATAGATGTCCGTTGTGTCCATGAATCTGTAGTGTGATTGTGTCGTTTGTCTTATTTTGTTTTGTGGTGTAGTTCGTTTATATTTTTCTTAACAAAATAGAGACTAGAACAAGGCTAGAACTGCAGTAAAATAGTCCTGTTTTTGATAAAGTAATCTAGTTGTGGTCAAAATGCCGTCTAAACAACGGAAAATAGCAGTAATGGGGTACAGGTCAGTAGGTAAGTTAATATTTAATTGGTATTCAAAGACCCTGACCGTGGTTTTGTCTGCAGGAAAATCTTCTCTTAGCATACAGTTCGTGGAAGGCCAGTTTGTAGACTCCTATGACCCTACAATAGAGAATAGTAAGTAAAGACTTGCCATCTATTTATATAACTTGCAATTTGATACCCTTTTTGTAGCTTTTACTAAATCTACCAGAATTAATTCCCAAGATTATGAACTCAAATTGGTCGATACGGCAGGACAAGATGAGTATTCGATTTTTCCTTCGCAATACAGCATTGATGTTCACGGATACGTATTAGTGTATAGCATAACTAGCACAAAATCGTTTGATGTAGTTAAGTCTATACATGAGAAACTTTTAGATATAACGGGAAAAGGACAGTGAGTACTCACCTGCTTTTACTGTTCTTTATGGTGTTGAAAACACGTCTTTTCTTTTAGCGTACCTGTAGTTCTAGTAGGAAATAAAACGGATTTGCATATGGAAAGAATGATTTCTTCAGAAGAAGGAAAAAGACTAGCGGATGAATGGAAAGCAATATTTTTGGAGACGTCTGCAAAACAGAATGCAGTAAGTACCTAATTGCTGTAATATTTTCTTTAAAGTTAGAATTACATAATTTGTTAATTTCAAATTCTTTTTCTTATACTACTTGAAATAATGTGTAATGTTCAGAGCTAATTTTTGTAATATTAATATTTTGATGTTATTTGTTTCTTAGGGGAGCTTTTTAGCATATTCTTTCCACTTAGAAACTGCTTATCCTATTAATCTATATAGCATCCTGCAGTAGTAAACCTGTAAATTATTTTTATTTGCATCATATTTACAATAGGCCATTTTTTTTCTAGTACCTACCTCTGTATGTTCTGGATGTTATAAAAATCTTACTGTATGCATTCATGCTTTTAATGTATTTTTAGTGTTTTTCTTTGATACAGGTCGTGTGTCATAATAAAGGATATACAGGATACTCTGGAAAGGTAAGCCTAAAACTTAGCTTTAGAATCTGCAAAATTTTTCAAACTACTATTAAAAGACGTTTGTACAAAATTTTTTGTAATGTGACTTCCCCTTTATGGTCCATATTGATGTAAATATGATGCAAAAATATCATCTTTAGAAATGAGTGTCTAATCATTTTTAAAGAACATCAAGAGTCATATTACGTACTAAAAAATTTCTGCAGCTACCAAAATCGGTTAAATCTATAAAATATTTTTTTTTCCAGTCTGTCTCGGATATTTTTCACATTCTGCTTACAGAAATTGAAAAAGCCGATGGGAACATGAGTGAAAAATCAAATTGCTCTGTTTGTTAATGATCAGCTCTCTAACTAGTCTAATAAATTCTTAGTTTGTTAAATGTGACAGAAAAATTGAAAATTGAAATATCTGTCTGTAGATACAGAGTTAATTGTAATTACAAATTTTATGTGTACATACAACTACGTGTATAAGGTTCACTGTAGAGAAGAATTAGGAATAAGGTTCATACATTTTTAATATGATTTATTGGTTGGACTTAGGAATTATTTTTCAAAATAAGTACTTTCATCAACCAAGAAAGATTCTTTAATAACTCAGAACACATACTTTAATCCTTTTAAACCCAACCCTTGTTTATGTATATAATGTCATGGCAGGAAGCATTATAATCGATATCCAGTGCTTTTCAGATTGACAAACTCAACACTATTATTAGTGAGGGATATATACTGTACCTATAATCTGTATATTCACCTCATTACAAATTTTGCAAATTTACGATTTGGACAATGGGTGTTTCTGTGCTAATCTATATACAAACAGTATATGTATCATTGAGTTGTAGAAATCACAGAGTTCAAAACAAATTTGCACTAGTCTCATCAAATTGTACCTGTTAAATTTTTGTTTTGACTGGTACTAGAAATATCATTTAAAATAATACCTTAAGAGAATTGTAAATTTGCATATTCATGCATAAAGTAGTCGGCATTTTGACATAAATTTTTTAAAATGTTTGATTATATAAAAAATATTTGTAGTTTTTGTGATAATAAAAAAGAGACTGTGGTATAAATGCAGTGTTGTACTACGTTTACTTTTTAGGGGAGAGGTAGTTAAGGCTGATTCAATAAAAAACAAAATTATTTAGACTTTGATGTGGGGACCATCTTATGCAGTATATTGTTCAATAAGGCTTCAATAAAAAAATATATTGTGTTTCCCTGAATATTTATTTCTCTCACAAAAGACAAATTGAAATTTAATGTTCTGGTATAATATGTATTGAAATAATTTGTTTTATTATAGATTTGGTTGTAAGTTGTTATACAACACTAATTGAATTTATACTAGAAATGTTAATACTGCACTGCATTTCTGCCTTAAGTCATGTTGACATTATTACATATTGGTGCAAAATGCCATTTACTTAACTTATTAATATAAAGAATGCACAAGTACCAGCTCAATCTTCAGTGCTTCTACATTACCATATATATATATTTTTTTTTTGGTGCGTGATTTGATAAGTGATAGTATGTAAATAAGATATGTGTTATTTTTTTCAATTATTTATCGTATTTAATTGCAGTATGTAATAATTTTTTGCAACCTATATTTTTATACACAAATTTGTTGAAAGTACAAAGAAAAACCCACCAGGTATACTATTAGTTATATTACATGTTTTTTTAATCTTTAATAATAAGTACCTCAGTAGTTATTTTTAGGATTAATATGTAGTTTATCATATATATTGTTAAGAGTTACACACATGGTACTTTTATTATAACATGTAAATCGATGCTGTTTTTGTAAATAGCTTTTATATTATTTATTAACTTCCTTATAATATTGTAATAATTAATTATGAAGCTTAGAGTGCCTAACAATTATTAAACGTTAGCATTAACATTGTCATTTTTATTTTAAAACAATCCTTTCCTGAATTAGAATGGCTGTATAGGCCTTCTGTAAGCTATATGTTAAAAAATAATAAAAAATGTATATGTTACTCCAAATTTAAGGTTGGCAAAATGCCCGATTGTTTTGATTTGTATAATTAATTGTGACTATCTTATATTGATATAATATTGAAATAAAAGAATGAGGGAATACTTATCTATTAATTCAAGTAATTAAAGCTGCCGTCTACTATAAGAGACAATCATGAATCAGTCAAATAACATATACAAATTTAACTGCACTGTCCCAGTGTATAAGAACACGAAAGAAGATTTATAAATATATTTTTGTTGCTTTTAATATTTTTTAATTTAATTGTTAATTCTATTTTATTTTTTCTACAAGTTTAATTTTGTTAAGTGATGAGCTTAGACATGAATTTGCAGAAGCATCAGCAGAAACTTTTGCTTTACATTTCTGTTATTTATAATAAAGTATTTCTGTCATTTCAAATTCAAAATGGTATATGAATTGTCTGTTCCACATATTACTGAACTACTATAAAAATGAATTTAAATTCATAATAATTAGCCGTTTTTTGAGAGTATGGTAGTTGGTTTATGAAATTTGCATTTGACGTTCTTGAAAAATTGCCTATGTGTGACAATGGCCAAATAAAGTTAGGGATCTGTATTATCGGTAAGAACCGGCAACTGAACTGAATAGATAGCCACATTTCATGCGCAGTCAAGTCAACATTGCCTGTCTTTTGACTTTTGCTTATTATAAGAAAAGTTGGTGTAAATAGGGTGCTTGTTATCAATTATATTAATTTGCTTTGTAATTTGTCAAAGAAAGGCACATTGGGTTGGTTATCTAAGTAGAACGGGTAAGTTAGGCTCTAAATTACCTTTTTATAGGAGTATCTGTCAAGTAAGTGTAGGGGGAGGATCTTGATTGACCTTTTCAGGATTTTTTAAATAAGGGATGAAATGGGGTCAGTAATACAGGGAGTTTTTGACTTTTTGAATGCTTTTTGTTTCAGGCAAGTGGAAGAGCCATGCCAGCAGTTCGGGGAGATGGCATGCGTGGCTTAGCTGTGTTTATATCAGACATAAGAAATTGTATGAAATCTATATATTTAATAAAAATACTGACGATAAAGAAATAAATATGATTTTTAGGCAAAAGTAAGGAGGCAGAAATCAAGAGAATTAATAAGGAATTGGCCAACATTCGAAGTAAATTTAAAGGCGATAAAACTTTGGACGGTTATCAGAAGAAAAAGTATGTGTGTAAATTACTGTTTATATTTTTACTTGGACATGACATTGACTTTGGACATATGGAAGCAGTCAACCTGCTCTCGTCCAACAAATATTCTGAGAAACAGATAGTAAGACCATTTTAATTTATTATTAATTATTTACTTCCAATGACTTGTTTACAAATTGATACGGATTAAATAAATTTGTCGTTCAAGGCCATAAATCAGTCTTATATTACAACCTTAGATAAGTTATTTTTATTCCAACTTCTCTGTTTCCTTATAGGGCTACTTATTCATATCAGTTCTAGTCAACACTAACAGTGAGCTTATTAAACTTATCATCCAAAGCATTAAAAATGACTTGGCATCACGAAACCCTATCCATGTTAATTTGGCGCTACAATGTATCGCCAATATTGGTAGTCGAGAAATGGCCGAAGCTTTTGGCAATGATATACCAAAATTACTTGTATCAGGGTAAGTACCAGTGCCATATAAAATCATATCATTTCCTTAAACTAATCTCTGGTCATTTTTTACTGTAACGTAAAACTCTCAAACCTTAATAAAAAAATTCCTAGTTCTTATTTTCTAGAATGCTAACTTTGTAACTATTGTATATTAAAATCGTAGATATATATTTTCTCAAATTTGGAGGATATTTAAATAGTTTAAACTACAGCACTCTTACATTGTTATCAAAATAAATAGGTGTTATATTGCAATTTTGACCTAATGTAACATACGTCGAGATTACAATTTTGATTTTTTTTTTCGAAAATGATTCAACCGCACGAAACTAATTTTACATTTGTAATCAGCGCCCTTAATAATAGGGGATAAGAATTTTTTAATTACGATTGGAGTGTTTTATGCTGCATTAAATAATCACCTAATCTTTAAGTGATACAATGGACGTTGTCAAGCAAAGTGCAGCCCTTTGCCTTTTGAGATTATTTAGAACATCCCAGGAAATAATTCCTGGTGGGGAATGGACATCACGTATAATCCATTTATTGAACGATCAACATATGGGCGTTGTGACAGCTGCTACAAGTCTTATTGATGCTCTTGTTAAAAAGAACCCCGAGGAATATAAGGGATGCGTATCTTTAGCTGTCTCTCGTTTGAGTAGGGTAAGTAAAAGTATATATTTTGTACCTGTTTTGTAATAACTTTTATGTTTTAGATTGTGACGGCCAGTTATACAGATTTACAAGATTATACGTATTACTTTGTGCCAGCTCCTTGGTTATCTGTTAAATTGCTACGTCTGCTTCAAAATTATACACCACCAGGTAAAATAATTAAGATTTATTTATTGTGTGATCTAAATATATATAGAAAAAAATAGATATGCTTTTACGATAATAATTTAGTAAATTTTCTGTATGTTGTGCATTATATTGTGAATATAGCATAGTATAAGTCTTTCTTAAGCGGTTTTGGTTAAGTTAGTTCCTATAACTTTATCAAGAGGGCACTAAAATTTTAATCAGGTGAATTAAAATCATTCCTTATTTCTACACACTAGTCTAGCACTGTTATGTATACATACTGTATTTCAGCTGAAGATCCTGGAGTACGTGGTAGACTGAACGAATGTTTAGAAACGATATTAAACAAAGCTCAAGAGCCTCCAAAATCCAAAAAGGTGCAACACTCAAATGCCAAAAATGCTGTTCTCTTTGAAGCCATTAGTCTGATCATACACAATGATAGGTACGTTATGATATAAATTCGTGTTCAAGCTAATTGTAAGTTTTTAGTGAAGCGAATCTATTGGTCAGAGCATGTAACCAGTTGGGACAGTTTTTGAGCAACCGAGAAACGAATTTAAGATATTTAGCATTAGAATCGATGTGTCACTTAGCAACATCAGAGTTTTCACATGAAGCTGTGAAGAAGCATCAAGAAGTGGTAATACTTTCTATGAAAATGGAAAAAGATGTTTCAGTAAGGCAGCAAGCCGTCGATTTGTTGTATGCGATGTGCGACAAGAGTAATGCTGAAGAAATCGTACAGGAAATGTTAAATTATTTAGAGACTGCTGACTATTCTATTCGTGAAGAAATGGTCTTGAAAGTTGCTATTCTTGCTGAAAAATATGCAACAGACTATACATGGTGAGTTTATCTACGGATCTTCAGTTTATCTTCTTATTCGTATTTATTTTTGTTTTAGGTATGTTGATGTAATTTTGAATCTAATAAGAATAGCTGGTGATTATGTTTCTGAAGAAGTGTGGTATCGTGTCATACAAATCGTTATAAATAGGGATGAAGTGCAAGGCTATGCAGCCAAAACTGTATTTGAGGTAACTGAAAAAATAAATTTTTTTCTGTGACATCAGTTATTTTTAAACACTGCATTATTTACTAACATTTTTACAGGCATTGCAAGCACCAGCATGTCACGAAAACATGGTGAAAGTTGGAGGTTACATATTGGGTGAATTTGGCAATTTGATAGCTGGTGATCAGCGATCGTCCCCTTCCGTACAATTTCAGCTCCTCCATTCAAAATATCACCTTTGTTCTCCCATGACGCGCGCTCTTCTCCTTTCGACATACATCAAATTTATTAATTTATTCCCTGAAATAAGGACTCAAGTTCAGGAAGTATTCAAACAGCACAGCAATCTACGTTCTGCGGATGCTGAGTTACAGCAAAGGGCTTCAGAATACTTGCAATTAAGCATCATTGCTAGTTCTGATGTTCTGGCAACTGTGTTGGAAGAAATGCCTGCTTTTCCGGAGAGAGAAAGTTCAATTCTTGCCGTTTTGAAGAAGAAGAAGCCAGGACGTGTACCAGAAAATGATATTAAGGAAAATAAAAGTCCTACTCCTGTAACAAATCATAATAATGATGTCAGCAATACTAGGTATGTATTGCTTGGGAAAGTAAGAATGAATTTTAAGATTTTTTTTGCAGTACGGGATCTGCAGATCTTCTTGGGTTGTCCACTCCACCCACTTCTCAACCCAATTCAGGCAATACAGGCGTTTTGCTGGATGTTTTAGGTGATATTTACAACAAACCAGCAAATAATTTGAGTAGTACTCCATCGAATAATACATGGTTTGTTGATCCCAAAAAGTAAGTAATTTTTCCTTGCATTTATATTTATTATTAGTATTTTTTTTTTCTTTAAGATTTGTATGTAAAAATAATGGTGTGCTGTTTGAAAATGATCTAATTCAAATTGGAGTTAAAAGTGAGTTCCGTCAGAACCTTGGACGCCTGGGCCTGTTTTATGGCAACAAGACAAGTGCTCCATTGCAAAACTTTGTTCCAACTTTGATGTGGTCGGATGAACAAGCTGCTAAACTCAGCATACAAATGAAGCCAGTAGAACCAGTCCTTGAGGCTGGAGCACAAATCCAACAAATGATTAACGCAGAATGCATAGATGATTACACAGGTGTTTTATCTGCTTTTTTTGGTTTGTGTCTTAAATTAACTGAGAGATTTTTTAGATGCGCCAAGTATAGTTGTTAGTTTTGTTTGTAATAACATCCCTCAGAAGATAACTATTAAACTTCCATTGACGCTAAATAAGTTCTTTGAACCCACTGAGATGAATGGCGAATCATTTTTTGCCAGATGGAAAAATCTTGGAAAGTGAGAATGTTCATAATTTCAGAATATCTCGAAATATTAATACACGTAATTTTTTTAGTACGAATCAACAAAGATCTCAGAAAATATTTAAAGCGAGTTCTACAATGGACTTACAAGCTGCTAGAACTAAAATAATGGGATTCGGAATGCAGCTTTTAGATGGTATCGACCCCAATCCAGATAATTTTGTTTGTGCTGGCATTATTCACATGCGTTCACAACAGGTTGGATGCCTTCTGCGCTTAGAACCAAATAAAAATGCTCAGGTATGAAACATTTTCTTATTTTGGGGTATGTTTGAGTATATGGTTAATCTTTCTTACAGATGTATAGACTAACAGTTCGATCAAGTAAAGAGACTGTTTCCATAGAAATTTGTGATCTCCTGGCTGAACAATTTTAATTATTTTAGAAGAGATTTGAACGAGAGGGTACATTCCACTTTAGTTGAGTAAGTTGATCAAAATCTGTAAATGATTTGCGACAGTTTGAAATGTGCTCCTCTATAATTTCATCTGTTTTCAAAATGCTTTGTATAAATTAGATTGAGGCAGTCCCACCTAAAAAATAAGACAATATATATTAAGTGTGTGATGTTTAGTATTTGACTGTAAGATTGAACCAGTTTGATGACTTTTTTGTAATTTAGTTAATGGTACATGAGTAGCTTGCTTAGTCGCTCATATATTTATCGAACAATTGTAACAGTCGATTATTTTGAGTTTTTTAAATTACTCCGTTTCTGAGATGTTTAATAACGTGGCTTATCAACCGTATATATATTTTTTGTGATGATAAAGAGCTTAGTGTATAGAAGCAAAATATTCATGTACTAAATCTTTAATCTTTGCAATGAAGATCTGCTCTTATCGAATTATTATATTTATTCAAATATATAGATTGAACATATTGTTAGATTGAAATATAAAGGAGAGCGGGCATATCACAACAATTGTATAAAATAGTATTGTTGATGCCTGCTGAAAGGCAGTGGTCTTTAATTTGTTTTTACGAAGTTGGCTAGAAATCCACCAATTTGTGAAAACTTAAAGAGTTAAGGCAGTTTCAAAAACACTTTTTAATAAATAATAGTCATTAATTTGATTTACCAGAATTTATTTTATTGTTATTTTTAACCATATTTTAATTAATATCTGATAGTATTAGATGTTATAAATAATCCATTATTTTGTATATGTTGATTGTATAAACAAGTAAAATATAATAGGACATGTAACTGAAATATCTGTCTATATAAATTATTTGTATTCCAGTTTGTTAGATACGTTTGTAAGTTATTCCTATTTTTTTATATGTTAGTTATATATGCATGGATTTCATGTAAAAAAATTATTGTACAATATAATAATTTAAAATTTATTTTTGTTTCATTTCACAACATAAACAAACGAGTAAAAATAGATTACACAGAGTACACCAAGTTTTAAATTTCCCGGATTGGGATCGGTCAGTGGTCGCGCGGTTTAAGGCGTCAGTACTTGAATCGAGGTGACTGGATCGCTGTGGGTTCGACCCCTGCAGCCGGTAGACCGTATATAAGCTATATTCGTGGAGAGATTGGCACCCTCTCTGCGGGTATGGTAGGGTGGAAGAATGTTGACTTGGGTCAATGTGAGAGATTTATACCGGTTGGCATTTAACTACCCCCCTAATTAATGAGGTTTTCCAGGTTTCCCTCATTCCTGCACTGAATGGTGGTTAGGGCCTACTAACGTAAGTCGTTCCTGGGCGCAAATGCGGCCTGCTTAATAATATGCCGCCCCCTCTCCCGCACAAGTCTTCGACTTCTGGGCTAATCCTCGTGATTAGAATGAGGGGTAGAGATATTATTATTATTATGGAAATGTAAATTTTGTACCAATTGTATTCCAATACTTTTGGTGACTAAATACAAAATAAAGTCATTAGGAAATTTTTTTAATAGCACCATGGCAATTAAATTCAATGCAGTTACAAATTTAAAAAATGCAAATATTTTTTAATCTCTGAAATTACCTGAAAATTTCAGGTTTCACAAATTGCTATAACGATACTTTAAGTGGTAGTTTGATTAGGAAAAATTTCAAATAAGAAACGCCTGAAATATACATTCATTTATTATACTTTTCACATGTCATTGGCTGAAATAATAAGGTTGTTAGCCAATCAAAGCCTAATCTCTTCAAACACGAAATGCCAAAACGTCTATAAATCTAAAGAAGAACAGCCTTCTTGGATATTGTATAGTTAACACACTGAACTCAAAAAAATTCAAAAATCGTCTGATTTTTTAATTATGACTTACAGTTAACTGTAATTTATAACGGAATGATTAGTTTAAAAAAATTTACACGTACACTTTTAAGTACAGATATTTCTTAGAAAATTGAAACATACGAACACGTTTAATACCAGATGCTCTTTAAATTTTTTTGAGTCTGCACATGCCATGTCACCTTAACTACATAGATTACATTAAGACCATTTACATATTTTCATTTTATATTCAATAAATTAAAATTCAATACATTTAAAAAAACATTTCATTACAATAAAATACAATATATAGTGATGTTAGTATTGAATGTCAGCTTCAAGCCACTTGTAATCTCAATTTACAGGTAATTTACAATTTGTTTTTTTTTAATTTTCAACATTTATTAAAAAAGCTGCTAAGTTAATTTTCAGTAGCACATAGGTTACATCTACCCAGTCTCTGGATACGAAATTCTTATAAGTCTAATAGTTACAGATATTATTAATCAGTACTCTCTCAGCAAACCATCATCTTAAAAACAGTCACAAATGAATGGCATCCTTCAACAATTCTAGGGGTACACAAGAAAACTCATTCAGGGTGAAAATAAAAAAATATATACAGTCATTTAATTTAGTCAAAAAAAAAAAATATATATATGTTACGCTCATTTGGTGACATTATCTTGTAATGAACTTTACTAAGCGTAATTTTTCAAAGACAGTGAAACTGTGATGTCACTGACCTTAATCAAGAAATTTTTAAGGTTGACTGGCTTATCAGTAAATTACCAATAAATTATGACATGGAATACATAAAACCTCATTTTAAAGCAAATGAAATTGCGGAAAAAAATAAGTTTAATGTTTGTAAAAAAAATATCACATGCCTACACACTACATTAACCTATAGAAAATTAAAATTGAACACAGTAAACGATTTTAGTACAATTTTTGAAAATTTATAAAAGAATGAACGAGAATTGTTCCTTTTATTCCTTATCAATAAATTTTGGAAACGTTACTCCTTACGTTACGTTACATTTTGAAAAATAATAAGTTACCTAGAACAAATTTACTAACGGTACTAGCAGTAAAAAATTATTTTAATCTTAAAACGAAGTTTTATACACATTTAAAACATATTTTTACCACATACCATATAAAAACGTTAAAATAAAAAAATAAATAAAAATAAACACGTTACGTAAATGTATACAATTATTATACAAATAATACTTCAAACTAAATTTGATGAAGTTCATTTCATATTAAGCAGAGCGATCTTTTCCTGTATACAGTTGTTGGATTGGGGAGCATCAGCTGTCTCACTGATGTCTGAATGCAAAATGAACCCATTCACGTTGGGAGCTAAGCGCAACTGCTTATTATCACTAACACTGTTTAACTTATCTACGGCGGGTCTCTTACAGTTAACCTTGTTTGCACTTTTTACTTTTAAAATATTCGGTCTGTGTGGTATATTCGTATGATTCAGCAAAGATATAGCCCCATACCCCTGTGTGTTGTTCACCGTCTCCCGCTTCATCTTCATAGCCACGAGAATGTCATTTCTTTGGCATTCCACATGTTGGTTTGAAAGAAGAATGGCTCCACCAACCTTTTTTGTGCCATACGATGGGATAGCTACTGGCTTTGGATGAGTCTTGTACATTTTTAAGTTCGGTTGTTGGCTGTTTGGTTGACTGGGAATCGTCAAGAACACCGACTGGTTTGTAGTTAGTGGAGGACTCATAGCAGACTGAGGTGACTCTAAACATATCATGTTTTTTCCTATTTGCACAAACTGAAAAGTAAAAGGTTACAGCACCACAATGAAAATTTAAAATTGTTTATTATTAGCAAATAAAATAAATTGAACACAATTCTTGAAGTACATCAAGCACTTACTTGGACTGGACTAACTACCGAAATTGGACTCATTGGCATATAAACGACAGGAACTGTTCCGATGGCGCTGTCTTGAGAATTATTATGAATACTTGTAATGTAACTTCCATCTAAAGTCTTAGTTGGTTTATTTTCCATATCAGTCATATTTAACTGCTGAAATCAAGTCATTAATGAACATCCACCCAATAAAACGTTACACAAAAAAATCATATATAAGCTGAGAAATATTGTTCTTTACCTTAGCAGTAAGAATTGAGGTAGCTGTTGACCTACTAGTCGATGACGTGCTGGTCTTAGGCATGATAGGTACATAAGAAGTAGTAGTAGGGGCTGAATCAATGGTGCTGACAATGGTTGCCACAATAGGTACGTAAGAAGTATTTTGGCAGAACATGTCTTTTTCTTCCGATCCATTTGGGGACATATAGGAGCCATGCTTCAGTTCTTTCTCTTTTGCAGCTTTACGCTCTGAAATTAGCTGGTGGATGTCTTTACTGCGGCCAGGAACCAATTTTCGCAATTGAATCTGAAAAACGAACACTATATGAAGAGGTGTAGCTCTTACACAAATTTTGTCAGCCATAAATGAAAAATAACAAAATGAGATATTAACTAATCCAAAAAATAAGACAAAAATTTTCTTGATGTTCTTATGCTGCAAAAAAATATAAATCAATGAATACATGCTTTTTGTATATCCCTAAAATAATATATCTGTTTTCCCTGCATTTATATACAGCTCCAAAAATTACATAGACATTAAGGACACTTTTTAGATTAATAAATATTGAAGTATGCAAAAAAGAATTGATTTTACTCAAAATACTTCAAATGAAGAAATACAGGTTATATCAAAAGTATAAAGAATCCCTTAGTTCCTGGATTTTTGTCACTAATTTTAAACTCACCATAACTACAATTTTTTTACCTATTGGTGTCAGTGCATTCACATTACTAACTTAATAAGTGACTAATACTATTCTTTACTGTTTATGATTTGATAACCTGGAATTGTTTATATTATTTTATAGATAAAAAGGTACAACATGCCTTCATTTTATTTACATCCTGAAAATTATTTCTTCTACATATTACTGGTAATATATTACCGAATATCTATTAGTTTTAATATTTTTAATTATAGAAACTTAAAGCATATTACTCTCAGTTTTGGACTGAAAACCCAAGAAATATTCAATCATGTATTTAAAGATCCCTTGATCTTCTCAATATTAACGACCTATGCTTTGTGACTTCAGAAAAATAGGTCAATTTTAGGAAATAATATGTTTTAGAGGGATATACATAAGAAAATTTGTAAAAGAAAAAGTTGCAATGCAAACACACTAAACAGTATAAACACGAAATAATAACATAAAATTAATCTCTTATTATGTTTGCAAAACTCCGAGTCAAACTGTAAAAAAGTGTTAGTTTTAAGAAATAATTTAGCTAACTCAAATATATATGTTTAATAAATGTTAGTACCGGATTGAATAAAAGTTTCTGTTACCTATTCATATTGTATAAATTTACAATTTAACTCTATATGACTGAAAATAAAAATGTAGGGATTTTAAGTACACAACATAGAAAGACTTACATATATTTCTTCTATTATTTCATTTCAAAAGCATGTACAATTTATTTTTTAAACATAAGTAAACACCTTGATAATTTTAAATTCTTTTCATTTAATTTTGAAATATATGCAAATCCCAAATCCCTAGTTACGAGAAATGTACAAACAGCAAATTATATTTTAGAAAATTATAATTACCTAATATGGTAATTAAATAATGATAGATATGATCATTTAAATAAGAGATAATATCTGATCCTCCTCCATTTGACTTGTCACTTGTCAGTGGACAAAATGGTGGGGTCATCCTCATAGGAGTAATCTTCTTCGTTACAAAGACTACGATGTTTAAGTTAAGTTTCTTCAAAGGCGAATTACAATTTTTTTTAATACATATTTGTGTTCCAACTTCCAAAAAATACTCTGCTTAATGTAATCGATTTAGTTAGTAACTCTTTCCAAGGCTGGAGATATTTTTTACAATAATTTACTAGATTTATAAACTAGTGTTTTCAATTCAATCCTTAACTATATCTACATTGTTAATAATAAAATAAAGTATATTTACAAAAATTTAGGATTTTCTTTATTTTAATGCAATTTTTAGTTTTTGCATCAAAACTTTTCTAAACAAATGACAATTGCATTGATTTAAATTATAAACAAATTTATTAATCTACTACAGTTTTTCGGGTTGTTATACCATTGCCTAGGTCTCTGGTTGGCGCCAGTTATAGAATTAATGTGACCTTTGACCTGTCCCTGTTGTTCTCAGGCTAGGCTCTGTGGGGCGGGTTACTCCTGAACCCGCTCATATTGATCGATTGAGTTGCTTATTGTTGGTATTACGTCTCAGAAGACAGCCATTATCTGAGGAGCAGTTCCAACAGAAGCAGCTGTAATACCAACAATAAGAACCAATATCAAAATATGAAAAAACCCAGAGGTTTTAATCGTGGGAGGGGTAACTTCAATTTTCAGTTAATTGTGATGTAAAACATTTTTATAAACATCACAATTTGAGCTGCTGTAGTATTTTAAAATGAACATACCTTTTTAAAATAAATATATGTCCCACTTTTTTTGTAATGTAATATTTTACAAATTTAAAATGAACTTCTACTAGCAAATCAATAATTCATATAATGTAGCTTTAAAATAAAATTTACGCGGGTAAAATGATTTTTAATACATATAATCTATGGATTATCGAGAGCTATTCTTGATTGTGGTTAAACACTTTTTTCCCTCTCGTTGGTCTTTGATAACATACTGTAAGACAAAACTGTACATTTTTTAAATGAAATTAGTCACACATGATTTATAAACCAGAGAGAATCAAAAACACTAGTATTAGGAAAAACACAAGTTGTGCTTTAATTTTTATAGTATACATAAGGATTCTTCCCATATAAATTACGAAGCCTTTTACTTCATCGAATTCTAATCAATGACTTAGTCACTGAAATTGGAGACAACAGGCACTGTAAATAGTAAATACAAAAAAATGATATCGTCTATTTTTACAAATACTAGTAATGAATCTTACCCTATGATTGGAACAGGTGATTGACCTTGTACATGGCCCTCTATTGCCCTCAACTACTCCACAGTGGACGTCGGGGTCGAATTCTTTAGTAACTTTGGTGTTGTTATTGCTTTTTCGAGATTTTTTATATCTACTACTATTACTATTACTTGAACTAGAAGAGGACACCGAACTGGAGGCTATCGTTTCAGTACTTGTGACAGTTTTGGATGTTGACTTAGGCGAATGTACTGTACTTGACACAGATTTCGAGGGCGATTTCGGGGAATGAACTGAATTGGATTTTGAAGAGTGCGAGGAACTAGAAGATAAACGGGTCTCTGATTTTGTCGTTGTAGTTGTTACTGTCTGTGTAGGACAAATAGAGGATATGGTAGAGATTTTTAGTACTTTTGATGACACTTTTGTCGAAGGTGACTTTGATTCTGGAATTGATGCTGAAGCCACTGTCGTCAATGGAGAAGGAGGCTTCTGAAAAAAATTAATAACTATCGTATTACCTGCTTTCAACTACACTGGTATAGTTTGATATAAACTTACATTTTTCAGAATAATAAATTGACCAATTTGTCACAATACTTACCTTGAAAAGAGGAGGTGGAGGTAAACTCGAGTGCGACTTTTTGCTGCTACTACCTTTGCTTTTGACTTTCTTTTTCAAATTCTGAGGTGTAGTTGACAAATGGACTCTGCCAGAGCAAGTTTTGTGTGCTAAAATATCTCTCGGGTTGAATACTAGTCTACATTCTTTACATTTACTATAAATTCTTTGTTCCATTTTTGGGATGGTTCCGTAAAGAATAACATCTTGTCGGGGAAGAAGCTGAATACTAGGGTCTGTTTTGTGCAACTCATTTCGAAATTCATCGTCTAAAAAAGATGGATTGTAATATAAAAATAAAACTGTGCACAGGAAGGAATTATACTCAACATATCGTAAAACGTACAAAGTATTAATAGTTTTAATTAAGCTAAGGTCAAAAATTAAAAAATCAAGATGAGCAAAGAATTTACCTAGATCAAGGTCAATCATTTCTCTAATAATTTCCCATTTTGTTATGTCTTCAGAAAAACCATCAAAATAGTCTTCCATATTTTCACTTTACTAAAAAATAAACAAAACAAACACATTTACACAAAACTGTCCACCCAGAATTTAATAATTGGTAACTAACCTTAATAAGTATTTATTTAGTTATCACAAAATTATTAAAGCTTTAATACCATTAATCTATGGTTTAATACAGGTAAATAAATTAATAACACTAGAAAACAATGTAATGGATATTTTTAAGATTGGGCATGTTAAAAGGCATATGTTCCGTTAATTATTTTTATATATTTTTTATGTAGTAATCCTTAAGACTTGTGCACTAATTTCTTTAAATTACACTGATTCGTTATCCGCAGATCAAATATTTTTCTTGCAATACCTATACCACTCTCAAGACACTTCTATCACTTATCCTTTAGTTTACATCCCTAGAAACACGAACAAAATCGACAAAATGCAGAATTGAGACGATCTTCTTTTTTCTAACCTCCTTAACCATTTTCACTGCATGATACAGAAGCAAAGCCTTAAATCTTTTACCTATGATCCGATTAGACTTTTACAATATAGTATTAACGAAATGGTAAAATTTTTATAATTTAGGTATGTACAGAGTCGGGGATTAAAAATCTATACCCATAGAACTCTAAATGTAAACAAGTAGATATAAAAGTAATAAAACTTAGCCAGGTAAAAGATTTTCTACCTCTAACTGCAGTCAATAATTTAGTATGATATTACGAACATCGAGTCGATTACAAATATATTTTTCAAACAGGAACAGACAGTAAATTTATTAATACTGACAACCGTCATAGGTATTATTTCATTATTACGGAAATGTATTCGTATATTACATAGGTACGTATTCATCTACGTTGTGGAATAAATAATGGTAATGAATGATCAACGAACAGAAAACATAACATTATCGAATATTCTCTAAAAATTATCAATATAATTATCTATATGCAAGCTCTGCAAGATGTCACACACAAAAATAAATAATCAAATTCCATAAAATTAGTCGGCAGATGATCTCATCTATACTAGAAATCTGTAAAATTTTACACTATATTTGTATGATCTTAAGTTTACTTCACTAGATGACACCATTAATCCGTATAGTGGCGCCACCATACGGAAAATATAATTACAGATTCAAATTAAGCATTCTAGACATATTTTTCTTTAAATAATATACAGGGTGTCCCAAAATTAACTGTGGATTCTACGATCAAAAATAAGAAAAAAAAGTTATATAATCATATAAGTCCGTAGACACTCCCTAACGGAGATATGGCCCCTTAAATGAGGACCTCAAACAATTTTTTTTCCAAATATTTCCAAAAGGGATCAAGATAAAGTAATCAAATTTGAAATTGAGAATCACAATTAGAAAAAGACTAATTTTTTTATTACTCTGTATAGTTTTTGCAATTTGTTGACCTTTAGCTGTAGGTTGATGAATTCAAAGGAATAATATAGAATGTCGCCTTGGAGGAAATATTTCTGATGCAAAATATTGCTCATCAGATAAAAGTGGGTAAGGTTAATGGATTTGAATTTAAATATAAATTTAACAATTAAAATTATCACTGCAGCGTGGAAGGACAAAATCATAACCATGTACTAAAGTACATATATATATTTTTTAAATACCGTATGATAAAACTTTTCCTACAGCAGAATTAATATTTACATATATTTATGTCTTCTACATAAATAAAACATATGTACCTAATTATAGAAACTCATTTTTATTAAAAAATACTGTTACATTACATCTACAATCAAATAGTTTTAGCTTAAATACTGACATTGTACTCCAAGTCATGGCATAGATGGTGCCTATCGTGAGATCTGCCACTCTTCAAATCACAAAGTATTTGCAGTTTACACTGACTATCACAGTCAGGCCGTCTAGGACTGTTTCTATAATAATTTCTGTGAAAATAAAATATGACATTAATATATGTTACCTGCAAATGTGTTAAAATAAAGAAAATAAACTTGTCTTACCTATAAAAAGCATCAAACAAATTAGAATCGTCCACCATTCTTTCAATAAGCCTATTCCACTCTGCCGGCTTAAGTGAGTTCATCCTGTACGCGTCTTTGGCAGAGTAAAGTTTAAACCAATGTGGTTCATTTTCTCCTTCATTTGCTTTAGCTAAGTCCATTGTCCACGTTTCATGATCCATCACTTCCTAAAAATTAAAGAAAATTGACTACTGCCATAAATCATCAACGTATGACTCCATTTTACGTGATTTGCTGTTGCTATTAGTATAGTTCATTTCCGTATATTATGGCCTCCATAATTCAATGTATGTATATAATATATTAAACTTTCCTTACCCTGGTAGAGTTCTCATGATCACCTTGTACATAGTAGATTCTATAAGCAGGATTAAAATCCTCATAGGTAGTAACAGATGGGCCAAGATAAGCTATACTGGTGGGCCTGCCTGTAAATTTCAAAATTTTTTTATTTTTATATTTCCACGCCTTAAATCGCAGTCGTCTGGCTTTTTTCTTACTGTATTCCGTTGTTTCGTAGAAAACTTCAAACTCATCCGCGTGGGAATGACCGTAAAACTGAGCTGTGACGGTGCGCTCAAAGCGCTCTATTATAGAGTAGAAATTGTGGGACCAAGTTTTCATACAGTCAGAACTTCCTGGAGGAATATGACCTAAACCAAAATATATTTAAATCCTAATTAACAAAATTTACGGATTAAATTTTCTTACCGATTAAGTGAACCTTTTCGCCATTCTTTTCAGCTTCTTGCAACTCATATACCAGCCATTTTAGTTCGTTTGCTGGGTCTGTACTCTTTACCAGCAACCACCTACAAAATAATATTGAAGTACTTATTAAAAAAAGCTAAAATGTATTTACCAGTTCAACGTGTGACAATAATTTGTGTTTAAAGATATTAGTCTAAAACCAGGCCTTAACAAAACAGAATAAAACCCGCCGTGCAAAATCGTATTACTAGACGCGGTTGGCAACCACCGTCTCCACTGATCAGCTACAACATTGTAAAGCCAGCCGATAGAATGTTGTTCATCTTTCATCCACGGTGGTGCAAAACTGGAACAGATAAAGTTTAATTCCTTCAAACTTACTTCACATTATACTATTAATATAATATTTATTCTACCTTCCCGCTGGTACAGATTCATGGTTTCCAAGAGCAGGAAAAATCGGGGTTTCTGGGAATATTTCGAACATTTGGTCAACGCTTTCCTTGATGATATCAATGTTACTCTGTTTTGACTGCTTCCAAATATCATGAGGTGGCAAGTCTCCAGTCCAAATAATATAATCAATATCCTAAAACGAATTATAAAATATGGATGTGTCATACATTTCCGTCTGCAACTTACAGGGTGTTCTGTTGCTATGTTTTTCAGCATATGCTCTATTAAAATCCTTGGAGAATCACATTTATCATAAGAGCCCCATCTAAAATGTTAAATAACAGAAAATAATGAGTTTTAGTGAATACATTAGTTATGTAATACGCACCTTCCTGCTGGAATTGTAAGATTATTTGTAGGAGGGGTACTGAAATTCCTGCAGCAAAGTGGTTCCTGACAGTTAGCAGGACTTCCTGGTGCGTACTCAGGATCAAAATGAGTGTCAGAAAGATGTAGAACTTTTAAAACTGATAAATTGTTCTAAAATACATTTTATTTTATAACAAGGATAAAAATACTAATTAATTATACTTCATACTTATTAATTTGTGTTAGTTTTAACTTCTTTTTAGCTCACCTTTGTCTCTGCTTTCTCAATAAGCTTAGGGTTTGGAATTTCTGGAAGGTCAACCCTCCAATTATGTAAAGAAATTTCTATGTCTCCACAAGTTTCGCCAAAAATCAGACTGCAAGCTTCTTTTGCCTCTATTAAATAAATATTAAATTAAATAGCAACAGATTTTAATGACTATTTTTTACCTAAGCGAGATATGTTGAATGCTGGTACAACTTCGGGACCAAAAACATCAAAAAATCCAGTGCAAACTAACTCTATTTCAATTTTGAATGAAACACAAAGTGCGACGAATTTTGATTTGATAGTTTCGAATGTGGCGCCGGCCTGAACATCTTTCAGAAGCAGATTTACACCTAAATAGAAGTACATTTTTGGTGTTACCCTTTACAATGTGTGTATTTTTTAAACTTATTGCAAATAGCAGCAGAATACCTTACAGAATAAATCATTTGAATGATTAATTCGTGATCCCACGAAAAAATCACATAATCACAATTACTTACCTAAAGTGCATACACTACAAGAGACTTTTGATTTAATTACATCACCAATTTTCTTTGGTATTCTTATGCTTTTAGCGGCATTATTATTTTCTAAGTCGTCTATATTTAGATCCTGAAATAAATTATACACGTGTCAAGTAAATTTGAATTGTTATAAAAATGCTAGGGATTTCCCCATCCCCATGATCTTAAACTAAGTGCATCAGTATTTTATGAATATAAACGTATAGACGTCTTTCTTCGGTTCAAGGTTGAAATTTGTATGTTTTACCTATTAGAACCGAAGTGCTATGCACTTTGCCTTATATAAGTAATTAAAAAACGAATTCATTTTTTCTATAATTGTAAAACTCAGAACTACCTCCTCGTATGTGTATGTCGTTGGTAACTGATGAATTTTCTCTGATTTTGAAAGTAATGGCACAGAATTTGGTTGAATCTCGTAATTCCAATCATCTTCAAAGTTAAATGGTTGGACATTTCCAGATGGGGCGGTGTCTAGAAACCCACATATTTTAGAATAAATTTATTATCTACCCGTTATTAGTGTTGGATAAACACAAGAAAAACTACTTACCTATGTATTTTAAATGGAACAAACTCAACAGAAACAAGGGCAAACACATTAAAAACACCTGTAAAATGATCAATTTGTACTTTTCTGTTATATCATTTTAACTTTGCACTTACCATCTTCAGTGGAGGGTCAACACAAATTAAAAATTATTAAACACTCGTTTTCTGCAGTTCAACTTCCAAGGCTGTCAGGTATATATTAAATCACACATGAGCGAGTCTATGTATATATTTAAATGAAATTTGCCTTTAAACAATAAAACAAACAAATTATATTATTTATTTCCTCAAAATGTCACAGTTTTCAATGTCCAGCAGCAATTTGCTACATTTGTTTTCTTTTGAAATTTTCAGAGAAATTCCAAAATTAATTTAAGAAGGGCTAAATCCATTTTTTTATTGAAAACAGGCAAATTTAAAATACATATTGTGAACACACATTTACTTATGGCCAATGCTCTAACTATACTGTTTTGAAAATTACATTAATTGTTTTCATTATCAATAGTTTATCCTTGCTTGATGTGGTTTACATTTTTTTATTCAAAATAATATTTATCGATCATAAATTTAATTAATTTTAATTCCGAAAATAATTAATCTTTAAATTAAGAAAGTGATATAATTTTATTATATAATGCAGTTTTAAATTTTTTCTTTTGAGTTAAAAAAAATGTAATAAAATTATTTAAAATTAATAAATGATGTTTTTAAGTTTCACGGCGCTTACTTACCTTAGTAAAAATAATTTTTAATTTTATCAATTGAAACATGACACCACTACTAATCATTACATTTTTATTAAAAAATTAATACATCTATATATATATCACTGGGTATATTCTGTGTCTATTACAATTTTAATACTGAACCTCGTTAGAATAGAATAATAAATAATGAGGTAATATGAAAACAAAAGACAGCTTGTAAAAACAAATAAGTTTAGCATAATAAGATTCTATTGTTTAAAATAAATTGTTTTCGATATTTAAAACAAACTGTTCCTATTGTAACTAAGAAGCAATCGACTGTTTATTGTACTTCCTACAATGATATATAGAATTAAAAATTAAACTGTGCACAATAGATTTCCTGTCCTAATTCTGTGTATGACAAACCTGCAATTTCAAATGTATATACCTAACTCAAATAAATTAAATATAAATTAAATCAGAATATTTTAAATCCTTAAATAATATAGAAATACGTGCTACAGCTCTGACTTAGATTTCATAAATTTTTTCGTTAAATTAATTTTAAAACTGCGCCAAACTGTCGTTATATTTATTTCAAAATACAAATACGACACAAAATATAATTATAGATATATTTCAAAATATAATCTATTAATAGGATAGTTAGTTTTTAGTTAACTGGGTGTAGAATACGGACATATTAGTTACATCCAACCGATGCATTACCAATATTTACGAGTAGATTGGTTTGGTGGGTAGTATGACGTCAGTATAACATTTGTTTCCATATAGTGAGTGGATATAGCTCGCCAAAATTTGCTTATAAATAAATGTCAAATATAAAACTAACCTATCTTTTCGTTAATAACTTTTATTTATATATCAAAGAATACAGTAAATCTAATATCTTAACATTTTTGGTAGTAATATTGTCATGACGTCTATTAGTGAAACAGATACCCATTTTGTGAAATGTATTGGTTATCTATATGCAAGTTCGAAGTTAAGAAAAGGAGACCCCGTACCTTTGCAATATGTATTAGAGGAAGCTATCAAAAATAAATATGGTATCGTTAAGGACTATACAGACTTAGTGCAGTCATGTTTAAAACCAAGAGAAGAGGAATTTGCACCTGTAATTTCTGCCACTTTCGAAGAAAGCAAGGGATCAAATTCCGATAATGAATTAGAGCTAGATTTATTGAAGGAAGATTTAATGTGTGTCATATGCAAGTATGTAAGTGGCATAGCAGTTAATTAAGGAATTTAAACAAATTTTTTTAGTGGTATGGACGTAGGTGCTAGAAATCGACTTTTGGAGTGTTCTGATTGCCATTCGTTATATCACCAAGAATGTCATAAGCCAGGTGTTACAGAAGATTCTTTTGAAAACTGGGTTTGCTTCAACTGTAAGGTAAATAGCTTTGGAGATACTTTTGATATATTTTGATAATTTTTATACCTGAATGTAACATATAGGTATCTTGTAAAATGTGTAAGTTAATAATTCTTTTTTAGGAGGCTAGTAAAAAACTGAAACTGGCAAATGATGCACCTGCTGTTGTACTAGCAGTAAGTTCTAGTAGCAGTATTAGCACCAAAAGCTCTTCAAAATCAAGTTCTGTTCCTTCATCACATAGACACTCCAGTTCAAGTAGTTCTTCATATAAGCCTTCTAGTTACTCTAAAAGTAGTGACAAATGTGAGTATTAAACATTATCGTTCCATATATTTTCCAAATTTGGTGTATAGATGTTAAAACATTTCAATTTACCTCATCTTTTAGTTAAATCAAGTTCTACTAGCAAGTCGACCTCAGGACAAAGTAGTTCAAGTTCAAAAATTAGTGGTTCCACTTCAAGTAACCAAAATAGTTCAAGCAATTCTAGTCGTTCAGTATTACCTCCAAATATTAATATAATAAGTGCAGATAAGAGGATACAAATTATGAAGAAAAAGGCAGCTACTAAATTACAAGAAAAACGGAAACCACCTCGTTAAAAACAATTTACGATATGGCCATTTTATTTTGGCAATGCTGTTAAAATTTCAAATAAATTAAGTTTATGGAATGAGTGTTTCCTTGCTTTATTGGTTTTATACACAATAAAAAATGTAGTTTTACGTTTGTATTGTTTCGTTTTATTTTAAAAATTAATATTAATAGTTTACTCACAACTTGCTGCAGTCGCAAATGTTTACTTGTTTTGTTATATTAAAAAGGCATTTTAACTTTAACAGAAAAATTCAATTCAAATGATTATTTAATTTATTTGTAATATAAGAGAGATATGTTTACAACTTACCTGATTTATAAATTTTCCAAAAATTGTGCATTGTTTCTTTTTATAATAAACAGGATATTAGAAAGGGTAAATAAAAGTCAACAGTTATAATTGACAGGATATCTTTCAGAAATGAAGAATACTGCTTGGAATGTAAAAAAAGTGATGTAAGATAAAAATATATAATGAATAAGATTAACTAACCGTAACCTTACCTATGAGACTAAATTGTTGTATTATTATTATATAAATATTGATGTGTATTTTTAAAGAAATTGTTTCAAAGAGAAATAATTTGCCTGTCTAATATACAAAAGTATCACATCATAAAATACTAGACACCTTTAATGCAGTTATTTTGCAGTTTAGTTAAAAAATTATTAGTTATTTTGACACTCAGTCTGCATTGAAGGAACTTTACAAATAGTATGCAAGATAAGAAAATACATAAATATATATTTTTGGGCATTGTGTACAAATACATACAAAAAAGGTGTTGAATAAATCTCTTAAATTAAAAATAAATTAAATGTTGGGTAATTAATTATACACTTATAGCAATGTATATCTATGAAGGTGGTGTTATTTGTTGCAGTGTGAAGTTTATGAAAGAAAATATATTAATACCATCTCAGCAAAAGAGAAACTTTTTCGCAGTGAACAAATCATCCACACTGAGAAAATGTGTTGATTATTTAAACAAAGCATGACATAAAATTAATTGTGCTTTTCTAAAACCTTCCAAGCAGTTCACTGATTCTGTGTTCCAACTATACGTACAATTTTGTTCTTTAAAATTAAATTAGACGGTAGGATAGTTCCAAAATATGAATCAACTTGTACGCAACAGAATTTTAGATATTTTTAGTTTTTGCTGGTATTCTGTGAACCTGATTGAATGAATTCTAAAAAGCACAATACAACCACTATATAAGTAGTTTTCAATATTTGCACCTATGCCATGTGTTTAATCGAATTTGGCATTAAACTCAAAGCTGCAATCGGAAAAAAATCTTAAGAGGTAGGAAGAAACAAATTTTGGTATGTGACATGAAAAAATATTAGTTGTTGCTGAAAACATTCTAACATTATTATATAATATTTTTTAATATAACTATATACAACAACGTGTTAAGGTTTTTTACTATATAAAAAACTGTACAATATTCTACCTGTACATATTTACAATTTTTATATACCAATCACACTGGACTCCTAATTAAAAAAATAAACGTTCAAAGCGAAACGAAAATTTCTATACTAACTTGAGATCCAAACGATGGGAAATTATAAGCTCTAAAATCGCCATTAAGTAACAAAATCAATATTGTAAGAATTTTATCTTTTAAGTCACATATACCGATTAGATATATTATGTTATGGCAGATGCTTTTTGCCACCAATTAAAACTAGTCATTAAAATCAGTATTTGTACTTTTATTACTACATAGGGTGATCAAAATTGGTGTTCCTATTATATCCAATTCCAAAATTAGTCTAGTCAAGTAAAATATAAACTTGAGATATCCAAATTTCACTTGCGCTGTGTAATTACTGATATAAATGGAATGGAAATAAAGTTAATAGTAAATTTCCCAGGTTTTAGTTGCCGGGAAAAAGTATTACACAAGAACAATATTTTTTTACCACCCCTCTTGAAAATAAAAATTCGTATATTTACCATTAAGATTTTTGGTTTATTCATATTATCACACTGTTTTTTTTTTACTAAAAAATATATATGTTGCCTTTTTTAAAAAATTTGGAACAATTATGTACACATACTCATCTAAAAAAAATATATATTACAATCGTTCAATACGACTTATAAATAAAAATAGCTAATGCTTAGTTTTATATTTAAGACCAGAAAAAATTGCACAAAAAATTTTAAACCTTCTGGTTTGCAAATAGCATCTGAACCGATGGCAAATTAGCATAAACAAACAATTCTACATAAATAAGCAACTAATGTCAAAATATTAAAATTCTGATAAAATGTTTGACAACAAAAAAAAATATTTACATACAAAAATTCTATAGATTTTTTAAAACTATAATACAAATTAATAAATATATATATATATAATTAAATGTTAATTTAGAAAGAGATTCTAAATCAAAAATAATTTAATATTCGTAGTGCACCGATGAAAAACTAATTAAACTATAACTTCAAAATTACATTAGTATGTAACCAATATATGGTAGTTCTTCAACAACACCAGTATTATGTGTCTTACGTAAGACCATACAGATTCTCCTCATACAATAAACCACGAAAATCTCAAAAAATATACTGAAACACGCAAATATTTCCAACCCAATCTCAAAACATCAAACCTTTTATTTGATAAGAAATCTTTGGTGGAATTTCATCTTTTGAAGAGAACACTTTACAGTATAGATCTTAGACAAGCTGTATCGCACAATGTAAGTCTAGAGAAATATATACGGTAATTTTTTTATTTTATGTACACTGAGATGAACACTGCATTAGTCACCACGATAGAACAGTTCGACGAAGGAGTAAAACACCTCAGACACATTTCTAAGATATCTACTCCTTAGCCGAGCTGTAGCTTAATATTAAATGTGCGGATCACATTTATTCATATCTTTTAAGATGTCTCCTAGGATATCAGTAGATTTGGGCTTTTGTATTTTTACCTTGTGGGGTCGATCTTTGTGCTTCTTTCCTGGCGTTGCAGGTGTTGAATCAGTGGAAGTTTTCGTAGGTGAACTGCTGAAAGAGTCACTAATAACACTTTTAACAGGCGATTCTTCATTTAACGATGAAAGAGGGGTACTTTCAAGTAAGGACTGACTTGTAGGTAAGGTATTTGTAGAGATCGTTGAGTCACTAAGAGAAGTTTTAATTGACGTACTACTACCACTATTGGAAAGGTTTGCGTTTGACTTTGAGTCAGTTTTTTCTTTAGTCGATGAAGAATGATGTTTTTTATCACTGCTGTGTTTGTGCTTGTCACTGCTTTTACGATCATGGTGTGATGAATCTTTCTTATCTCGGTGCCTGTGTGAACTGTGGTGATGTCTGTCTCTGTCACGATGTTTGTCTTTACTTCTGTGTTCATGGCGGTCTTTGTCACTTTTCGATTTGTCTCTATGTTTATCTTTGTGATGTTTATCCCTGTATTTAGATTTTTCTTTGTCCTTATCTCTTTGTTTGTATTTATCTTTGTCATCGTGACTTCTTATTTTTTCAGAGGAAGAAGACGTGCTGAATTTATCAAAATCTAATTTATATTTCACTTTTTCGGCTTTAGAATCATGATTGGAAGATTTCAAAGGTGTCTTATGTGATTTATATACAATAGACTTATGTGGCTCGTCGACGCACTTTTCTTTGTCTTCGCTTTCTTCGAAATTGTAGTACTGACGTAAACGAACATGCCAAGCTACAATTAAATATGTAATTTATAAATTAGCGTGGAAAAATTTTGTATGAACTTACCAATGCTAGTCACTGCTGTCACAGTTCGAAATTGGTGGATTATGTTCCTTGGAAGAAAGTATATATCGTTATCATACAAATTTACTCTAGCATATTCAATACCTTCTCTTCTTAATTGATTTAACTTGGCGTCCTCAATCCACGTGACACACTACAAAGAGTATTTATCATACTACATTTAAACATCGAACAACTTGATGTTTAAATAAAATTCGAACAAAAATTCTTAAACAAATAAGACAGATAATAAAAAGTGTAACATACTTGTGAAATTGGAGGTTCATGCAGATCAAGTTGTAATTTTTCTGCTAAGATATCAAAATACTTCGCAGAAAAGGCAACAACATCTTTTGTTATCCTGTTAATTGGCCCCTCGTTTTTACCTCCATGTATTGCTTTCAAAATTCCCACAGCCGCTGTAGTCTTGCGATCAAGTCCCGCACCGACATGATCTGCGTGTGCTTTAGTTCTATCTTCAAACAAGTGCTCCCTCGCTTCCGACATCCTAGGCAGGTACTGAAGGTTCCGCAATTCATTAATACCAGTTCTAAAAACAAGCAGATTTAGTGCTGATTAGAATTTCCTTAATTTCATTACATTACCTTTTCCTTTTATTTGGTGTTTTTGAATCTGCTGTTGGAACTAGTTGTTCACCAGGCCTACACCAAATAATCGGACCATCGTTACTTTCCGTTGGTTTCATCTGATCACATATCGATAATGGACCCCAAGGCATAGTCTATGAAACGTAATATATAATAAAAAATATCAAAAATTTGTAATAAATAAACATACCAGTTCTAAGAACTGATTTTCTTCTAACAGAGAGAGTAAATCTGGAAAATATCCACCAACTTCTTCGTGAGCAGTTCCTACAATACTAATCTGATGCAAAGGTCCATAACGTACAGTACCAGCTTCGTACTGTTTACAAACATGCTCGTTATAGTTCGCTAATGTTGTCGTTTCAATATCTGAGCTTTTACTAAGTAGGCCATTTTTAACAGTTAGTGTTGGGTAATTCTCTGCCATGTACTGCAAAATATCTGGAAGATATGTTGCAGAACCGTGCACCACTGCTAATACAAATATAGCACGACCATCTTTATCTTCCTCAAAGGCTAACTTGAAAAACTCTAAAGCAAGTTCTTTAGTTTCATTTGCATTTAAATGTTTTATTTCATCATGGTACATCCTCAGAATCTTTGCGCCACCATTTGTGTGTGTTTCAATGTGGTAGAAACGACGATACTTCAACGATTTCTTAAAAAAATAGAATTAAATCATATAATAAATAAAAAAAATATTTCATCATACTTACATCATCTGGTGGGTAACTGTAATTGCCATTGGTCAAAATCCTTGGTTTGCAGTCACCTCTAGAATGCCTGTCTTTGTTAGAAGATGAATGACCATCTTTTCTACTTTTGGAATCCTGCTTACTCTTGCTAAAACTATGCTTCCGTTCCTCCTTATGTTTGGGCAATTTGCTAGACGAGATACTAGGCTTCTTGTCTTTTCGATACTGTTTAAAATCGATCTTTCTTAATTTAACGTCTGCGTGATCACCATCAGCTGAATGAGCTCTTTTAATCCCTCTACTAGGCTTAGCAGCAACATCAACTGATCGTGTTCTGCCTTTCCTAGGCGAACATGGCGTCTCTTTAGAACTCAAATGTCCCGACTCTCCCGAAGTGGACGTATGCCTTTCCAAGTTTATTAAATTGACATTTGACTGTTCCTCTATAGCCGTTAAAAGATCGATGCCTTTCTTACCCTTCAGAAGGTCGTAATCTAGTTGCTCCACTAAGTGAGAACACGTTTTCTTCTTTGGTTTCTTATTACTAATGTGATCCGTGTTAGACAGTTCATCGACTGTAGATGTAATTTTTATATTATTGTTATTCATGTTTGAATTTTGAAGGCCACTGTCTGGTGACAATTCTCGATTTTCAGAATCACTAGGACTATCAATTGGACTTTTCACAGCACCAATATTGCAAGTTGAATCACAGCCTGTTTTAGAACGAGACATTGAAGTAGAAATATAATCATTAGAGGATTGTTGGGAGTTCACTTTTTCAGGGTTGCTAGCAGAAAATAAATTATTAGAATACATTTGTGTTTTTGAAAATACGTCAGTCTCTTTTATGTTACACCTGTCATTAGCATAATTCTCTTTATTATCCGTTGTGTTTAATATATCTTCTGATTTAATGTTGTCACAATTATCACTTTTATTATCCTCACTGAAATTTTTAACTGTGACATCACTTTTAACCACATCATATAAATTTTCACTGTTTTGATTTGATTTGAAACACAATTTGTCTTCATACAGATTTATCTTCACGCTATCTTCACCTTTAGCTGAATCTACAATATGTGTATGATTCGTTTCCGATTCTCTTGAATTATGGTTTACCACGTACGTTTTGGAATGGTAAATCTCCGATGTTTTCTGAAGACCATGTAAAAATTTATTATTTGTATTGTATACTCCATTTAATTCGTTTACGACAGGTTTTTCCTCAAAATTAGGACTGCTTTGGCCATTTCGTAATGAGTCTAAGTTACCTTCTGTCAAGTTTCCTAAAACAAAACACAGTTTTAAGAAGTCAAGGAAAATGTGTACTACTGTTGTTCTTTAAATTAATTATGATTAAAAATCACATTTTACAATTGTTTACAAATAATGCTTACTAGTTGTGTCATTTGAAATTGCTTCATGAAAGGAATTTTTGGCCTCACTGCAAGTGCACCTAGAACATGTTGAAAAACAAACAGGGCATGTAGTACAATTTGGAAGGGTATCATATAGAGTTTCGTTCCTAAAAAAAACTTTATTTTTGTCGTCTGTACTGCCATCATCGTTCGACGCCATAATTTAAGGCATTCAAAAGCCCGGGCCTGTTGTTTACTTGGAATATTACACGGCACAGGCAACGGAAGTCACAACATTTATATGGTTAATAATTAAAATGCATCGTTACTTAGGTGGTTGTAAAAAAAAATTACCGAAGGTTACTTGAAAACACTTACAAAAAATCGCAAAACTAGACAATCTCCACGCTTACCGCCATGCTTGAACCGGGCATAAACTCGTATTCAGATAAGCATTGGCGTGCAAATTACCACAATAACAAATCGTATTTAATCAACATTTCACAAATCTTATGTGTTATACCTCGCTGCGTAATGTTTTTTAGAACTACGTCATCATTAAGACAGTTTTAAAACTCCAAACTATTTTTAAAACATATTTTACTTATTTTTCGTACACGCTGCCACTGGTCCTTATTGTCAACTTTTTGACGGAAACTTACTTATTGCCAATGCAAGAAACAAATTATATTAAAATTATTTCAATTAATTATAATACCGTCAAACTCTGGATGACAATCTGTCATACGATGGTAAATATTTTTAGTTTTTCTTTTGAATTCGTGCGAGATGTCACGTACACACTGAGGCGGGAAATTTAAATAATAATATCACATATTTTGAACTACAATATTTCAAATTAGAAAAGCCAGCAAGTATAGGAAATGTTTTTCTGAAGCCAATAATCTATTATATCTTGTTTGAACTTGCATTATTATTGTATCATCTATTTTTATCTAAAATTTTGTGTAAATAGTTGAATGCCTTATCAGTTGCAAAATATTTATTGCCTACTCAATATGCGGTATTTAAAAATTTTCACTTACCTTATATCGGCTGTACAAGTTTAATCTGCGTTCGACATTGCATACCTAATGTTTAAAACTGACTACATCTTAAAAATTCTAAGGTTGCATTAAAAAAATAAGACATATTTAAATTTAAATAAAACACAGTTTTATTAGCAGTTGTATTATATAAATCCATTCATTGTAATTTCTTTTCTATATAATACAATAAATTATGTGCAATTTATTTATATTCAACGTTTAGTACCGATATTCACAAGGCAGTACACATCGGCATATGACAAATATTTTGTTTGAAACTTATCTAAACCACTTCGACAATCCCTGGTGGCTTCAAATTGACATAAAAATAACCATTCTGAAATGTAAATGGAATAGTTATAAATATGTAAAAAAGTATATACCAGTTAATCTCAAAATTGTAATTTATCTAACGTATTATATTTTAGTAAACCTTTAGTAAAGATTGGTTCTAAATTGAACTGTAATTACACTCGAGTCAAACGTTTGAGATTATGTTTGAAATAACAAGTTTGTATTTTAACATACAGATTGGTTATTTTTTTAGGCACCTTCTCTCTGTCGACAGTTTGTTATCCAGTCCGTGAAAGTTCATAGTAAATATTTAAATATGTATGATTACAAATCCTCGTTATAAAAATATAGAGAAAATGGACACATTATCGCTTATGGAAGAAACAAGAGTGAAAAATGTCATTTCAAGATTTTACAAAATTATGTAAAAAATTACAAATAGGTATGCTATATTAATGAGCCCACAAATTAATAATCATATATTGTAAAAACTTAACAACAAAAACTAAGTTTAACTCACATGCAATAAAAAATAAACAGACTGAAAACCAGTGACTCCTGAATCCACCTAGGTTAAATTTCGTTATTTTCCAGGGTACTGAAATTTTATAGATCAGAGCCTTCATTATTTTTATAGAAACCTAAAAACTGAAATAAATAAAATTTACTTTAGTAACACTGGATTCAGTTTTCACTTATAGAAAAGCAGACTTATACTCTAGTAAAATAAGTTTGGTACTTTATACTAAATGTAGTAGCCTTTAGCACCAAAGGATAACATTTTGCGCGACATTTCACAGAATGTTGCCCTTTTCTCTAACAATATCATTAATGCGTATAAAACCGTAAAACATAAATGTCTCAATGCAGTCGAATAAGCTAAAAACACAGGAAATGCATGTAGAAAAAGATTGACAATCGTACAACACACCTTTTATAATAAATATCCCAAAAGCTGTTCCTTTTCGGCCACTGTCATTTTTTATCAAAACAACTATATAAAAAATAGAAAAACACCAAAACCAAATAAATCTCAAAATTTTCAGATATATTAGATGAAGAAATTGCATCAGTAGTCAGAGCATCTTTGACCTGTTCCATTTAGAGCTTAAGGACTGACTAAATGGTCACTATGCGTTTACTACACTGTTCTCGTAAAAAAAAAGAAAAAAAAAACCAGACCACTGCTTTTCCGTAGTTCTTTCTATCATTCACAATTTGTTTTGATAGTCTGCACTTGCAATTGGTATTTAAATAATGATGTTCACAAAATCACAACCAACAAAAATTAAAGATAAAAAACCAAAATTGATGCGACTGTAAAAAAAAATGTTTATGATAATGCTGAATATCATGACACCTGGATGAAACTTAAAAAAAAACGTATAGTCCAATACTATTAACCTTCGAATATTTTCTTATCCCATGAATATAAAAATTGAAGTAATTGAGATACGAGCTTTTAAAGTTAACAGTACACAAACTTTTTAATCTCACCTCTATTTAACTTAAGCATTCATGCTACTTTTGTTTTTAGAAAGTAAAAATCCAAATTTTAAAATGAGGCATTACAGCAATTAAGTTAAAGATACAGGTGCTAATAAAAAATTTCACAATAAAAAGTTAAAAGCAAAAAAATAGTACAACAAAACATTTTATTGATTTCAAAATGCGTATTATACACGTTTAACTACTTGAATATTTCTTTTTGAATCAGTATCAGTAATAAGTAACTACAATTCAACTTAAAGAAATAATGTCCGCAGAGGAAACCAAACATTATAATTATACAGTTATAATTTGGTTGAATACAAATTCAGTGAAAAGAATTAAGAGCGGTTACAATTTAATCACTGATAATTTATTTTTTGTATTACACGAAAATTTATTTTTCTTAAGTTTACAAGTAAAAAAAATGATGTTTCTGTGAATTTATAGTCATTTCAACAACACAAAAATGCTACTTTATACATACAAAAGTATGGTGTTTAGTTGATATTCCATGTTTAAAAAAAATGCAATTAACAGTATGAATTTGAGAAAACAGCTACAAATTATAAAAAAATCCATCGACTATGTGAGCAGCCACTAAAAACTGTTAACAATGCAGCATAACACTGACTAGTAACCATCACCCTTTAACATTAGGGTCCTCAGTCTACTGAAATGGATGATTTCAAAAAACCTGCTAAGGAATTCTAATAGACATGATCTTGTCTAGGACACGGATTTTGTACCAATGTAACAAAGTAGTTAAATCGTAATATACAGTTTGTTATATGTTATGGGCAGCCGCCCGACGGTCAACCACAGCATCAAAATCCATGGCTGACATTAAAAGAGCTTTTAACCGAGAGAGGGGAAGTCACGTTCATCGTCCACTTTTGGAGCCTTACGATTCTCTGTGTTTCTGTCATCACCCTGAAACAAACAGCACATGTACAATATGTACTATCAGAAAATCAATTTAACTGTAACAATTTTTTTTTTGCAAAGTTGCAAATCATCAGCAGGAAATGTCATCAAATTCTATGCAGTATAGGTTAGTTGTGTTTCACAAAGTGATTTATTTTATCAATTTAACTTATTTAACTTATATGTAATGTATGTGCCTAGAAATTGCTTATACATACACACACACTGAAATGTTACAAAATTGGAACACCCATTATACTAAACAATCAAAACTAAACATAATAATTATTAACAATTACCTGTTCTTCAGCACGATAACGCCTTTCAGGTCTCTCACCACCATCTCTAGTTGCACCACCACTACCACCACCACCACGCTGATTTGTACGATTTCCTCTTGGACCAGATCTTTGCCCTCTTCCGCGTCCGCCGCCAGGACGTCTGTTGTCATTAAACTGAATATCGATGTCCAATAGATGCTTCTGTCTACCAACACGTTGTGGATATTCCATTGCATCATACTCTTCATCATCCGACTCCTTAAAATGCAATTAATGAAATTAAATTTATATTAAAGTATCGGGTATACGTACTATCTCTTCCTTTTCTTTTTTTCTCAGTTCAAACATCTTTTTCCATTGGCTTGGGTCTTCTCCTTCTCCAGCTTTACGAATATTGTATTGAGGCTTCAAGCGACCAGCACGTTGGGCCTTCCATTCATCTAGTGTCAGTTCCTTGGGTTCTTCTTCGACAGGTGCAGCTTCTACTTCAGTTTCTTCCCTGTAAAGATTGAAACATAAAAAAATGAGAGTTCTGATAAACAATTAATAGATTTTACTAACTTTTTCTCGATTTCCACGGGTTCTGGCTTGACTTCTTCACCCCAGCTCTGGTCCACATCATTATTAGGCCTATCAGCTTCCCTGTAAGAAGAAGCAGATCAATCAAGATCCCTATTGTTGATATATGGACTTACTCAATATCATCTTTATGAGATCCCCAATTATGAGCCCCTGCTCCTTCACGTTTGTCGATTGGTTTAACTCCTCTGTAACCATGGCTGCTTTCAGTAATGGTGTCAACGACGAAATAAATTAATTTGATGAAATCACCAACAAACAATAGCAGAACACCACCAGACGTGATGACAATAATTTTATTCAATATAAAAATTGTAATCACAAAAATTAAAATCATGAAATTAGAATGTAAAATCTTGATATTTTTAGAAAATTACCGGATGACTTACATACCATAGAGAAACAAGCAAGATCACTTTGGAGTATGACAAACATTTAAAGCAATCCGTGGGGTTCTGCATAAGCTGTGATCGGGATACTCACGTTTTGTCAGATCCACTTTGCCGGTCAAATTCCCTTTTCCCTCTCCTGTCATCAAAAGCTCTACGAGGACCACGGGGACCACCAGGCTTATTCCCAATGGCACGACCCTCACGGCGTTCTCCTCTTTCGACTCTTTCTCCACGATCACGGTTGCGGTTTTCAAAGTTATCTCCAAACTGCTCTCGTCGCGGCCTATCCTCGCGATCCCTTCACAATAACAAAAATGTTTTTAATCTTTATTTTTTTTATTACACTCTTGTCCTGTGAAAATAGTGTAACTTTATGTACCACCACTAATTTAGTAATACCATTGTACCTGATCGTTAAAAATTGTTATTAATAAAAACATAGATATGTGTGTAATGCATTTTGAGAGATAAAATAAATTGAACAAATGAAATGCAGAAGATACAATAAACATGGCAATTGATAAAGTTGTTGACATTTTAACACTATTATTAGCAGTCAGTAAAAATGTTAAACAAATAATTAACTGATCAAATCAGATAACCCTGAACTGAATATAGAGAAAAGTTGTATTGTGAATAATTAGTGCCAAACTGCAACAATTTATCTACCTACCAACCTACTGTCACATTTTTCTTTTATATAATAGTTCCATAATAAAATTGACCCGGTTCAAGCTTGTTCTAAGAATTGAAATGGTTAAAACTGATGTGATATAATACAGATTTATTTTACATAAATTGCCAGATATAGAAATTCAGTATATATGTCATTAGGTAGACTGAATGTTTATGCATTACTTATACAAAGAATGAGTGAATGATAAAAAACGTGCTTACCGGTTTTCAGACGGTCCATTATAAGGTTTATCCTCACGGTTTCTCCTGTTATTACGTTCCTCACGATTTTCGTTATTAAATTTGTTAAAGGTTCTTTCACGTTCAGGTTTTCCGTCAGCGTTAGACCTTTGATGTGTTGGCTTGGAATCTACAACAAGTTAGATAAAATAAACACTGGCAAACACTAATACTTAATTCAAAGAATCACATGTGCACAATTTCTGTAGAATGGCCGCCTCGGTGTTAAATTTAAGCACTCACCATCACGTTTGTTTTCTTGAGCTTTATGATTTGTCTCCTTCACCGGTTTTTTCTGAGCATTTGTAGGTTTTCCCTTGGCTGGTTCAGTTTTCACTTTGTTTTCTTTCTCGGCGATTTTATTTTTCTTTTTCAGTTCCTTCTCCTGCTCTTTTAACGAAAGCGTTTCTAATGGATCGGATTCATCGTCCAAAAAAAGCGCATACCTATTGGCAACGCCAATTCCGTACGTATTTTCCATTGTGGTCAACTACGGTAAAAGTCTTCGCAACTTTAGGATGTTGGAAGATTTGTTTACGGCTACTTTAGCCTTCTCTTATTCACGCACTCATTCAATGCAATATGGCCGGCTGCACGAGGTGAGCTGAGATCGCGCAACTGTGATCTTTAATACTTAACGCGCAGCTTCTCCTATTTCTACGTTTCCTATTGGCCGAAATTAACTAGCCGAGTAAAGGGATTTGTCAAGTCTATCCGCCGCAGTCCAATCCCTGCAGTCCTGTCAAACACTGTTGTAGTTAGCGCTTTATTCAAATCAAATAAATATATTATATCTTAAACTACACTACTATAGTAGAACAGTAAACAGTATTCAATTATATATAAATAAATATCTTATGTTTAAAAAACTGTTACTAAGAGCACGTAGATGTACTATAACTCGTAAAGTAAGCGTCTAAATAAGTGGTAGTTATGCAACCATAATTACAAGGCAGTGTATTTTAGGTTACAGTAACTTGACATTAATTTTGAAATTAAATAATATTAGACAACAATTATAGCAAGGCTGAGTATATAGTGTTGCTGTTTTCAGGACTATAAGTAGACAATTAATTTAAAAATGTACATATATATTATATAAATTGTGTAAAATAAATAAATAAAAACGATTCTTTTATAATAAAATAAGACTAACTTTAAGAACACAAAATACCTATTTTACCAAATTTTTTTAGTTGACTAAATCTGTAATCTTTTATTTTAATAACTTTTCAACTTATTAAGTAATTGAATTAATATATGGGTATGAAAAATTTATTAACGACAAATATGGCTCTATAAAACAACTGGAAAAATGGCAAGGAAAGCACTATATGCATTTAGGTGCTTTGTGCTTAGTTTACCTACTTTTTAAACTTAAAACAGGTGACAGGTTGTAGGTTTATCCCTAAGTATAAAAGTAAAACATATAATACACCTGTAATAATGCGTGTGCTGTAGGAAACTTATTTCTATAAAAAAAATGTGAATAATTCGTTCATATGCCCGAAAAAGTTGTAACAAGTTTGTGTCAGCAGGGCGGCCCAAATTAGCGAATTACGAATGACTCGATAATAGCTGATATAATGATCGTTTGTAAATAAAGCACGGGCTAAAACGTGTATTTGCGCCGCGTGACTAGCGCACCCCCATTTACGCCAGCTTTGGAGGATTACTTTTGTTGGTTATACCATCCTTGCAGTACCAGTAGTTCGCCGCTAGATACCGACGTCTTTCAGCGCTTGTCGAGTGTGCTGTGCTTGAATCAAGCGCGCGTAAACTCCGTACACGCGGACTTCATTTGTCAACAAAGATGAGGAGCACACTGTAGCTGCTCAACATATCCATGTTACGCAGAAATGTCAGGGGAATTCAAGGAGGAGTTCATCCCGCGGCAGGAAGACAACCAGATTAATTCCGGTTTGATTCCGTCTACTTCCTCCTCGAATTGCTATAGTGAGAGTTTGCAAAGTTGTAGTGTGAGTTTTGACAGGTTATCGTGGCACGAACACGTTTATAGGAGACTTACGAATAAGCCTACTCCGCATTACATTGAAAACATACTCGGGTTGCAGGGTAAAAGTGCTGGACAATTGCAGCAGGACACTACGATGACTGATCATGTTACCCCCCCAGATTCCCCTCAAAATAGTTTTTCTAATGTGCAGCCGCCTACTGTGACTTCAGACGTTAATGAACCTTTAAATTTATCTGTTAAAAATGAGTTGAAAGTGCGAACAAAGACTGTTAAAGGTATCTTTATTTTTTTGTCACTATAACTTTTACTCCCCAAAAACATGTAGGAACATCTATTGCTCCGTGGAAAAGGTTGAAAAAGATCAAAGCCAACTTTGTTCCATACTCGTATAGAAAATTATAAAACACGTTTTTTATTTCTTGTGATCGTCTTAAAAGTATTTTAACTCTAACTTATGGTGCAGGCGCCAATTTTTGTGACACCTGTAGCTTCAATATTAAAAAATCAGATTTTATTTAATGAATGGGCAATTTTTGCAAATACTAAAAAAATAAAAGGCAGCGTTTTAAATTGATTTCATACCTTTGAAACATTACTAAGTTTATAATTAAGATCCAACATTAAATCGCATTATTTAAAAGCCAAAATTTATATTTGCATATATGAGTACCTAATTCAATTATATTTTTGCAAATCTACATAAATATTAATACTTATATTTGACTTGATTGAGAAAAAATATTTCGTCTTAAATACTTTTAACTTGGATTTGGTACAAAATGCTTTTTTCTTTCAACTTTCGACATTGTTTTGTTTGAAAACCCTTCGAACTGTTTTCTTTGGTAGGTCATAATTAAAGGAAAATTAACGGAAAAACGAATCTTAATTAATTGGTGCTTTGAAGAAATTTGCGAGTTTTAAAATTTCATCAGGTCGTCATTTCCTGAGCCAACCGCAGGGGTGGTTAGTGTAAACACCAGAACCAGAGAGCAAACCTGTAACATACACTCAGCGGCAAAATTCTTGGCACGTGTTTTTTGGTCATTTGTATTCTTTAAGTACCACTGTACAAGTGACCCAACACAAATTTGTTTAGATACATTAAATTATGCCTTCACCATTTTCGAAAAAATTGAATTTTTGTCTTTTTTATAGCTGTTTTGATTTTCTTGTAAATGCGAGGGAAATCTGTCGAAATTTCATTTTGCAAATATTCCAGTCCAAATAAAGGAAACAATAAAACAATGTTTAATTAAACAATTGTGAATTTGGATAACATGAAACTGATAGCAATTACAGTAGGAAACTCTTTCAACGTAAAACGTTAAAATTAATTTGTAATATGTTATTAAATAGATCGATGGAAACATTTTTGAAGTGCTTTAGGTACATTTATTCGATTTTATGTGAAAATAAACTATAATAAATATTTTAATTACCGATGTATGGATTAAACAATTCATTTGTTCAAGTATTCATGAATGCACTGTGTTTTGATAATAAAACGTCACTATATAATTTAATTTATTCCCTGACAATTGCAATTGCATTATTATTTATTGTTTATTGGTTACCGGCTATGAAACCGCACCAGAATACATTGGGATTGGAATGATCATGCAATTTAGCACATTCATGCAACTTATATACCTAGTGAATTTTTTATCTAACCCTTTTAGCCTACAGATTTGTATTAACCCTGTTATAGGTATTGACTACTATACTACACAGAACCGCATAAAGACGATTTATCTATTGAATTATTATTTTTGAAGAAATGGTTTTTAATATTTGCTAAAAGTAATTGTAATACAAATATCTTGTTTCTGTCTCAGATTTAGGCATAACCTTATCTGACTGTAAGAAATAGTCCTTTTGTTGCCTTGCGTCCCAATTCGTAGGTATCAAAACAAGTTAACATTATACGATAAAGATAATGGCGTTTATGTCCAAGAATACGCCTCATTAAAAATATACTGTTGTTTGTCAACGATTATAATAGGGATTTTAGTGCGAAACACGATGTTTTGGTACAGACTCAATAAAGCGTGGTATCAGAGTACATTATTATTTAAAAGGGCCCAATAAATGTTATTTAATAGGCTGTTATTTAACTATAGCATGCGAGAACGCTCTAAGTAATTGCTTGTGACATAAATCAATAAGTTACTCTTTTATATCTGTATTTGGGGGTGTAATAGCGACATTACTCATACTTACAATTCGGAAGTTTCTTAACAATATTTTTGTAAGTATTTCAAATTGTTATAAGAAAATTATTACTGTATTTCAGTATTTTTTTCATGATTTATTTGAGAGGAAATGTAAAAAAGACTAGTTCCATATTAGACTAAATTAGATATGAGAGTGTGTATTTTTAGAAAATCTTGTTTATTCATGTATTGCATTGTATTGAAACATACCGATAATATAAGTATCCTACATTACCACAAAAATTTACCACGTCCTGTTTTTCTTTTGTCTGTCACCGCAAAATCAACTATACTGGCTTGTTAGCTTATCGAAGTTCCTTCATTGATAACTAGTCAAGTAAGAAGCTACTTACTGATAAGATTAAATATTTGTCATCGAAAGGAATTTGGCTAAAATTATAACTGGCCCTATTTGAAAAAATTACGGAGTATTTTCTTTCTAGAACCGACGAGGAAGAGAAAAAAGACTCGAGAACCTCTAGACTTGAAAGTACCACCCCCTTCCATCCAAGTTTTGGGTCAGAATGCTGCCGTAGACCCAGAAACCATCGTTGAAGATGCGGAGAGCAAAAACAAGAAGAAGAAAGCTAGGACTACCTTTACTGGGAGGCAAATCTTCGAATTGGAAAAGCAGTTTGAACTGAAGAAATACCTAAGTAGTAGTGAGAGGTCTGAGATGGCCAAACTTCTTAACGTCACCGAAACACAGGTAGGATCGATCACTGTCACTGTTTTAGAACGTTTACTAAATAAAACTAAATTATTTTGATGATCAGATTGTCTTAAATGAATTATATTCGTATTCAAACGTTCATAATTCATGTATGCGTGAGTTGAGTCCCATTTTTAACCCGAAATGATTTTCCATTTATGTAATTAGTAGATTAATTTTGAAAAACAGTACCTATCTTATAGAATTAATCTCGGGTAACTTTTTGGTTACCGTGATCTTGGCACCTCCGCCAAATGTTAGAATGTGCAGCAATTTCGTGCAGGTAACGAAACGGTTAATTTAACGTGTAAACAAACTCAAACCGTCGCATCTCTCAAGAAAGTAATCATTTAAACCGTTTATTGTGCATTTGGAAGCAATTCAGTAATGTTTATATTTAGCAAAATAAAAACATCTGTACGGGAGCGAGTGACGGCAAAGAGAGTTTTCAGGTTTATTAATGATGAAGCTTTTTACTTAATAGCTGGAATCTCACAATCACTGGCGTTTAGCACTCTTGGAGGGTTCGAGGGGAGCGGGAGGGGGACCGTGATGAGTTACTGCGGCAGCTGTCTCATACCAGCGCTCATTTAGTCCCTTTAGAGATTCGTGTTGGTGTTAATTGCCTACAAACTTACAAGGATCTGATATTAATAGTGCAGTCAATAACGCATAAAATTCAACCTGGCTTTCGACGAACTCCGAAACCATTTAGTGTAGCAAATAACATTTGTGTTCGTCATTTTTTATACGCCTACACTGATAAAAATGATGATTTACACGTTGTTCGCACCCTGCATTACAATAAAATGTACCAAATACATACTGTATTACTAGAATATCCATGTGAATATCGTACACATCTTTCATGTAAAAATTACATGATTTTTTTTAAAAACTATATAAAAACGTAGTAAAATTACAATTTATTTGTACAAAAACACGGTTTTACGATGAAAAAAATGCATATTCATAAGTAGTAATTTTCCTTTACAGTTGTTAATATACATTCTGGTGCGGTCTAAATTAAAGGGCACAAACTTTTTATCACAAACATATCTATAGTTTATCAATAAAATTACCGGCGGAACAAACACGAGATTGTTGAACTGATTATATTGTAAGTACTATCTACCTATCTACCATTTACAGAAATGAGCGCCATTGAGTTTAGACTACTCCATTTTTAAACATAAACAAATACGAATCTGCATTTTACACCAATCTTAAAATGATTTGGTTTTAATATTCTTCACTAAAATATATAATGGTTATAATTATATATGATACCAAAATACAGACTACCTATAGGATGTTTTTATAGTTGCTGTATAAAATGTTGCATATATTTTTTATATATTACCAAAGTGTTTTATAAAAGTGGTCCCTTTTAGATTCTATAAGTATCGTATAAAGGTATTTAACCACGTTATATGAATTTGAAGCACATAAAATTTATTTTATAGCAATTTATACAATATTTATAAAATTCATTTCGCTAGTTGGGCCCTCGTCCAATCTCTTGGTATTAATGTTTGGACACGCTGTATATGGTACGGATATAATTGAGCCTCATGTATGATACGTCACACTGCTGTAATACGCTGTGGACGCCCTAGATCTCCATCTCTTCCGCGATTCGGTTTCAAATTTCCCGTCTGCGTTTGCACTACACTGCACTCACTGCACACCGTTGTAAAATTAGCTGCATTTGGCACATGTTTACCGGGAAATCGTCTGCTAAAGCATTTTCACGTCATCATAAATTAAAACGACACCCGCACCAACTGCGAGTTGCTATACGTCAGCCATTGATATTTGAAAAACTAATGTAAATACTTGCATCACAAAAAAGTTAATACGATAAGTAATCGGATATTTGAATTTGCATGGTTAGAAACTACAGTAGAGACTACAATAGTCCAGCGATGTGAAGGTTGAAACTACTAGAACTTCAATAATTTTTTTTCGGGAATTATAAGGATTTTGCAAACTTTTTTTTACGATATTGACTCCATTTTTAATGACGCATCTATTCCCAAATATTTTTAGATAAATTCTGAATTTGTTTTCTGTAAATATTTCTAGGTATTTTCTTTAGTAGCTTTCTTTATTTACTTATTAATTGTTATCAGTGTACTTAAGTTCCTTTTGCGAAAATTAAGTGTCACTTTTATATTGAAGATGTCATCTGGTGTGTCGTGTCTCGGGCTATTTTTGTTTCAGTTTAGCATCGTTTAACGAATTCTTAAATTAAGTTCACTTAGCTGCGTCCAAGGTAGTAAAACGGATGAAAGACACTACAAAGTAAGCGTAATGTAAATGCAGTTCGCTTTGAAATATATTCAAGCTGCCCATGAGCTAAGTATAAGTTAGAATTCGTAATGGCGTAAATTCTAAGTCGGTACTTAGCCGCTTCCTCATTTAAACTTTTATTGTACCATAAACGAGAACTACACATCATTAACATCAACAAGAAGTGTTAAAGCTGCTTAAATGTGTTTTAATTTTATTTTATATCCCTAATTTCACTTATTAGGTACGTTGCGGTCGCTCCTTCATTTCGGTTATTAAGGGTTGATTCGTCAATTTTATAATAATTTCAAGATTTAATTAATCGAGATTTAATTTAATCGAATCTTTAAATTGAATTTTTTTTGTTTGCTGATGGCCTATTTCACGTCACTGACCAACTACTACGTCACTGAGATTATCGCTCAGCAGAAACCGATTAATTTAAATCGGAATAAAAAAGTTACAAATTAGCTTCATATGCCAAGATATAAACGCCAATCTTGTTTTTAATTACTGTTGACGATATCATCAACTGAACAACGTTTAAACTGACTTTAATTAAACCAAGCAAATATCTTCTACCTTAGCAACTAAACTGGATTTACTTAAATCGTACTTCGGTTGATAAACTGACTGTAATGAAATTTATTGTTAGATATATCATTTTTATCAATTTTGAAATTCAAAAGTGAGGAGCAAAATGTTTTTCTCTAGAACAACTGAATACTGAATGAATTTGTAATTTTTCAGAGCCTTGAAGTACTAATTAAAGTCATTGTGATATCGATATTAATTATATTCAGGTTGGCTTTATGCACTGTGGAATATTTCCCATAGATGAGTATCTACATCACATAAAGACAGTATATTAAACATTTTAGAGCATAAAAGTATTATGCCTAGGTACACAATTAAATTGCCTTTAATATTACCCTTTCGACCCTAATAATGCACCAATATAGAAATCGATAATTAATGGAAGCATATAATAAAAGATAACCACTTTGTGAAGGCATATGTTTGACTCATTTTACAGTTTATTTATTTTTTTTATGTACAAAGTACTATGACTAAGTAGGTACAAATATTTTTAGAGGGTATAGAGAAAAATATGAATTAACGGCATCGATCTTTAAAAATCTATAAAGCGAAAAGAATTTGTTGTTCAAAACCATATTAATCCCCGATTTATGGGCGACTCTGGTGACCTGTCAGCCGCGAGAGTTTGATGTTTAAAGAGTTAGGCAACCTTTGTTGTTTACCTTTGAGATTTTTTTCAGTTTTTAGTGCCTATTTTTTCAATTTATATTCCTTTTGTTCGATTTTCTTAGAATAAATGGTCATTTTATTCAACTGTACGCAAAGTGTGTGTTTTAACTGATAATCCTGACGGACGGCAATGATTGAAGATGCAGTTTTGACAGTTTGGAACGAAAAACGAATGTAAAATGCTGCAGCTAATTACATTAACTATTATCTCGAGCTAGAATTCCAAAATAATTATTTTTTTTGTTTTTTTTAGGCCTCCTTACTAGTAGTTAACCCTGTATATATTTACTTCTGAGATGAAACACATAGCTATACTATGTGTATATATTATTATATTACATGAATTTTTGTTGTACTATATCTACAATCTACATAAATACACTATTATCTTATTTGAAAAATAACAATGAATTTCCTTATTTTAGTAACCACATGTTTTGATAAAAAATATATAATCAACCACAAAATTGATAGTAGTGGTGTATCGGTCAATATCCTACACAAATTTATCGACTTACCACCTTCTTCGTCGTCCAAAGATAAGAGCAAGTCTATCCTTTTTGCGCTTAAGTTTCCGCATTTTCCCTTGCCTCGCAATTCAATGTCTGATACGCAGTGTCGCATGTAAGCGTTGAAAAATAAGCGAAGTTATTTTATAATGATAGTGACTTCTTGTAGATTTACTGCCATTTTGTTTGTCATAACACTAGAATACAACTTTATGTCGTTTATTGTAATATTGTATTTTTATAAATTAATATATAAATATATAGTGTCTTATAAATAGGAATTAATATTTTCTATTCAAAATATACTGAAAATATTCTTTTAATCAAAAAATAAAGTACCTAATAATAATTATAAAAAAGTGCATGTCCGTCTCAGAGAAAATTCATTGACATATTGTTTTATTGCTTATATGCAGTATAATGAGCGGAATTTTGATAAATATCAAACTGAAAACATCTCGGTACCATTACGGCTAAATTTGTTTGATTTGATTTGCCTCGTACGGAGCTGTAAAACGAAAATGTAACTGCAAATAATTTAGCGAGATATTTACAATTTAACAGTCAATAAAAATATACTTATGGCCGCTACAAAATGGTGGATGATAAATAAAGTCATCATAGGAACCGAGACTGTCTAATAGCGTTCTATTTATATTCGATGTCACAGCCTATTTGTTAAAATTTTATAATGTGGTACAGATAAATTTATAGTCAATAAAAGTATTTTTAGTTATACAGGGTGTATTAAAAAAATGTATGTTGCTATGTCGACTTTAGGTGCAATATTATATTAAAATGGAGTTATTACTTTTGCAGCTGAATTGTTTTTGGAAAAAAAGACCTTACAACAAACATATATGTTTAAATAAGAATCGCGCGTTGGTGTTTCTTGAGGTCACCCTGTACTTTCTGTTTCAGGCTGTCACATATGTTTCACTTAATTTTTCAGAAGTTGTACGGTCTCTGTTTTCAGTTCAATGGTGTGGAACTTACGCGTTCTCACTAATATAAATTTTAATGAACGCTTCTTCATAAATAATACAGAACGGGAAATTTATAAATACTCTTAAACTGTTTAGTTCACCGAAGGCGTATTTTGCAGGCCAATTAAGTCTTAAGTTTGTTAATGAATTATTCCTTGTTTATTTTGGACTGTTGATGTAAATGCCGTGCCTAAACATTTCTTCTCCCGTTCTTTGCGTCTGTAACTTATTTTTGTAGCAGCTCTCGATAAAACAAAAAACAACTTAAATTAAAACAGGTGAATTATAAAAATCTGCTTCGTTTAACGTAACGTATGTTTCTATCACACTGTATATATTTATTAAGGCTTTCGGACTGCTGGAGTCATACTTCACATGTTGAAACTAAACCAGTCGTAACCAGTTTCTACGAACTAACACAAATGTTTCTGCTTCTGTGCGATACACTTAATTTTTTTAATATTACCACAAAAAAGTCCAAATGATTTAAAGTCAGGAGATCATGGCGGCCATAGTACCTCATCGTCCAATCCCTTGGTATTAATGCTTGGACATGGTAGGGATTTAATTGGGCCTCGTGCATGATACACCACACGATTCGGTTGCAAATTTCCCGTGTCACGCCGGGGTTTGCACTACATTTGCACTCACTGCACACCGTTGAAAAAGTAACTGCATTTGGAACATGTTTACCCAATCAACTGCGAATTGCTATACGTAAGCCATTTTTGATGTAAAGCTTGAGATTACTAGAACTTCAATAAGGTTTTTTGACATGATATTTGTCATGCCGCATCTATTCCCAAATTCTTTTGGAAAAGATCTGAAGCATCCTGTATATTTCTCTTAGGATATTTCTTCGACATTTTTTGAACGCCTTGTATGAAATTATGAAAAAAGCAACAAAACATTGACCTGCCGCGTAATATTTAAATGAAGAGCTTAATTTATGATATTATAATAGGAGCGTACGGGTCTGTCAATGATTTAATTAATTCGAAGCGTTTGCAAACATAATCCCATTTTAAATGTATTAAAATTGTGCAATTAATTATCAATTCAGTATGCAAATAATTTATGGCTAATTTACGTAAAACCAGTACGCCAAATGAACCTTAATTAAAGCAATAAAATCCAGTAATTGCTTTACAAAAACACACATTCGTGCATGCCCAAGAACAAATAAATTCATCATCAATCAATAGCGAACCGTTTGTTTTGTTTAGGGGACGCTACGCGAGTTTTTAGTTTTTTGTATCGACTGTTCGGTTATATACAATTAACATTGAAAATGACTACGCGAACCTGTGATTTTGGCATACCATTACTCAAAATGTCACGGCTCTGGACGGCGATCGAGCGCTAGTTTTTTTCTGCTTTTTGAACAGTTGTTGAAGTTAATTTAATCCCAGTCTATTATTTCAAATATTCCCAACCTATCAAATAAACGCTTTTGCTCGTCAGGTCTTCACGCAAAATTGCTTTTGCTTTTCGCGTTGACAGTCTATACAGGGTATTCCACCGCAAACAGCATCGATCGTTATCTGAGAAGATACTGATGCGAACAATTTGAAAATTTGGCAACATAAAGTCCCTAGGGTGAGCACAACTAAAATACGAGGTGTGGCAGTTAAGTTCCGGGAATTTAGTTATAACCGTTGAGTGAGAAATTATAGATAGAGGCGCAATGCGTATACACTTTTGGGCCCGAGATAGTATTAGATAATAGCAACTCTTTGGTTCTAAGATTCGTCGATTTGTCGACAACTTATTGTTCACGGAGGTTTTCTTTGCTTGTTAAACCATTGAATCACACAGAACACTCAAAATTTACTGTCGTTAATAACAATTCTCGACAGACGGACAAATCTCGGACTTAAAAAACATCTACTGTAAAACATAACGGAACGTCAAACATGAAGGCCTTTATTTCTTGTCCGACTTTAAAAACATTTTTCCCTATAGATATTTTCTGTTAGGGCCTTTGTTTTCAAGATACAGGGTGTTAAACTTGTAGATCGTATACGCATTTCGTCATTAAGGTTGCGCCTCTATCTATAATTTCTCACTTAACGTTATAACTCGGAAACTGGCAACACTGCTTCGTTCGTCAACGTTTTTCTAGAGAGGGAGGACCTTCCTTTTAGTTTCAGTCCAAGGTTGAAGTCGATAGCATGTTTGGTTTGTGTTTTATGTGTATTTGGCTTCTAGAACCATTAACTTAGCGTTCTAAGTGCGCCCCTGGCAATTACGTCATCTGCGAACGGAGTACGCGCTTTAGTTATTAGTTATATTAAAGTCTTGTTCTTGCTCGATCATGTCTTGTTATTTCGTAACAATATCTTAGAACTGATATATCTTACACATCCGAAATGAACTGTACTAAATTACCTTGTTTAGTAAGTTCTATCGATTTTAAGTTATTACATATTTAAAGGCTCTTAAACCGCTAGTAACAGGAAACGCTTCATAAAAAATCTTCAAATGGGACCGGGACATCTGTTTTACATCGGCCGTATTAAGTGTAAGCATGAATGGGTTTAAATTTTAATTCTACCAATACGCTCGCTCATAATAAACCCTGAGATATATTTTATATGCCGTTATCACCTTGTTAAAAACTTTGCGGTTTAACGGAGGATTCATTGAGTTCCTTTAATTTCATTGAGACTTGCCGGAAATTGTCTACATAAGATTATATCTCTTGAAGTTCTTTAAAAAAAGTTTACCGCTAGAAGTTTTTCTCTATAACATGAAATTATTAGGAAAACAACGGAACTTCTGGAAGACAAAGAGTTTGGAAACCCCCAGAAGTAAACCCTTAACAAGGGGGTAGAAATCTCAATTATAATAAATGAATTGTTGGCAGGATATTCAAGATTTAGATGGTTCATTGTCACCCTAAGTGATAAACTTTATAGGACACTTAATAGTGCCAATGTCGCCCAGAACATTTGGAGTGCTGTGCTTGTCGGGTAAAGAGAAGTTCAGGTTTCCAACTTTCTAAAACATTTGTTAACATCGCGTATTCATTTCGTATGAACGTTTGTTGGAAATGGAAACAACTCTTTCCAATGCGAAAACCGTACAGGTTGCATAAGTTATATTAATTATAACTAGACGACTGAAAATCTAGAGAGTGATTCATGTTATATAGCTCGCACACTTCGGCCGTTGACTTATAGTTCACTTTGTTTGGAAAGTGTAGTGAAAAAGTTATTCACATATTTGTCTTTAAGCTTGTGGTTTGGTATTTTTTGTGACTGATGCTTTACCACGTTTGGTTGCAAAACACAATAAAGTTCTCCCTCAGCTAATCTGATTGGCAATTGGGTAACGATTATCAGTTGCACACTCCTGTTTGTTTGTGTCGAAAAGCTAACACACAAAAAATCAAATCTATTAAAACCCTAATTACCATTCCGTTGATGTAGCGCTGTTTACTGAAGATAAATCTCAATAAAACAACGCCTCGTTCCCTTAGCCAAATGTGTTTACATATAATTGCGAAAAAATAACACAAATCAAAGAGGCTATTAATGGCAAACGTAATCTCCCTTTTTTTGACAGATCACCGCTATATTAAATGAAGACACAACAACAATATTTGATACATGCTAGCCTGCTTGATGTTTTTGAAAGGTTTATATCCATGGCATATTTGATAATATACCAGAGATGACGAAAACAGTCAAAATGGAAGAAATTTTCAAATATCTCCAAAATAGGACTCGCAACCCTAACAATGCATGTGAATGTTATACATTAAAATTTTTAAAGGTGCAATAATATACAGGGTGTTCCATTTAAAACAATGAAATTGCTGTGGAGTTCTAGATATTTTAGTGGTGTTCTCCCTATTAACACCCTGTATTGTCGGGCGTTTCTAGGGAGGAGTATTTTTTGGAACATTGTGAGTGCGTCCATTTTTTAGCGGTTCGTTGGTGCTCTTAATGGCGTGGGAATATTTTTGCAATTCGAGCGTTTCTTAGGTTCCCGATAAAAATACAATTATTTAGTCCATCAATTACAGCCGATTATGAAAAATGTTTTTGTAGAATAACAAAGGGCTTTATAGAGTCATTAATTTATCATCAGAGAATTCGAGGTAATCGATGAATAACAAATGAATCACGAATAAACGAGCTCAACTCAAGTCGATCATTTGCATTTGAACGCTTAACGCCGAACGATCCACAGCTGCGGTAAATCACAGAGAAGGATGTTAGATGGCCAAACCAAAATAAGGCAGGATATTCGGATTTCAAACGATTAGCACCGACGCAACCGGAAACGACTAATTATGCCTGACGTTAACCACTCAGATGACACAGAGACGTGTGCCCAATGTTTACAGTACTGTTCCACTTAGGAAAAAACAAATACCTCAGTTAAACGCTCGACACGGAAAAATAATTGTATGTTTATATACCGACACCTATACAGGGTGAATGATTTTAACTGCTAACCACATACAAAAAAGCAAATTCTTAAAATGAACCTAATCACATTCTATGGAGTAATTCCTAATCTCGTATATCCTCAACAAGATGTATAGTGTTTTCTACAAATACAAACAATTTTAGACATTTAAGAAGACATTAATATAGAGCTTAGCAAATAATAGGAATGTTATCTCATGCCACCTGCGAATATTCAAAGGTACCGAAGTAAAACTAACGTCATTGTTACAAATTTTACCTATTTTTGCTCTTTGAAAACCATATTGACTTGCTGCTGCTATACACAATTTCACCCCCTACTCTACGTGCCTTGGAAAACTTAGTTTTCCCCGTTGCCACCCCCATAATCTGTAGTCAGTTAATACACAATTGTCGTTACAGGTAATTTATTTCAAATATTTGTAGCAAATAACAAACGGCACAACTAGAAAGTAGCTTTATGTCTTGTACATCATGGTTCCGTTTTATGGTAATATCTGAAAAGGTGGCGACCACCGTATTATCTAAATCCCGCGAACGTAGCCGCCAACGATGCACACCTTTGCAACTAACGATTTAACAGTTTAATCTCCATTCTCCAGACGCATTTGTAAAATAAACGTGCCCCGAGCTAGACTGGTGGTTTATTTAGCAGCAATTCCGTTAGTGGTAATCCAATGAACTTGCTCATTAAAACTTCATCGTGATGTCATCGTCCATGTAACATGATAAATGCCCGATAAGTATGAGGTCCGGGGCTATGCTCGGAAGTCGACTTACATTTCTGTTATCTCTCGGCGGCGTCTTATTACGTTGAAATGCCTGAATGGTCACTAACTCTCGTTAAGATAATTCATTTTGCAAATCGTTTCACACCGTTCCCTTCTACACCGTGTCCCTGAAAAACTTTACTCTGTACTGATACTCTACAAAATTTTATTATCGACCTTCACAATAATCTCCCTCTAACACTACACAACGATTCCAACGTTGCTCCCGATAATTGGTAATCCTCCGCAGTTAACCCATTCAACACTACGGTTACAGCTTCTGTACGCCGCCATGATGAGTTCCCTTGAGGTGCGAGTTCATCTTGGGGAATAAAAAAAGTCACAGGGGGCAATATCGTGGCTATAGGGTGGCTGCGGCAACGTTGGAATGCCTTTTTTGCCAAAAACTCTTGCACAATGAACGAGGAATGGGCTGGCGCGTTATCGTGGTGCAAGATCCAACCGTTCTCGGCGAGTTCGGGTCGCACACGGAAAACGCGGGTCCGCAGCCGTTCCAGGATGCCAACATAGAACTGTCCAGTCACTGTCTGGCCGGCAGGAACATATTCACGATGAATGATGGCGTGGATATCGAAAAAAACGATCAACATTGCGTTCAGTCGTGACTTGGACATCCTCGCTTTCGTTGGCCGCTCTCCACTCTTTTCCACCCACTGCTGACTTTGTTTACGGGTCTTGGGGTTATACTCAAATATTCAGTATGTAAATAATGAAGTATATTTCACCGAGTGGACACTATTGATGATTTACGCAAACGTAGCAGAAACATTATTGTAACATCAAGTATGTCAAACTATTTTGCTACTTAAAACCATAAATTCATTCTATTAATAATTAATAACAGTAGCGGCAAAAGTAGTTGAATTTGTTGTATAAAAATAGGTGGATTAGTTTCCAGTGCGTGCGGAAGTGTATTTCTAATCAGTTTTGAACTGTTTTTGATTTTATTTTTACAAAATCGTATTTGTAAGTGTGTAGATCGCGGCCCCACCGTGCTTACGCCGATGGCTCCCTTCGCAACGTACTTATGGTCATGACAAGTCCTCGGCATAAGAAGGAATGTACGCTGACATCCTACGCAGGTTTCAGAGATATCATGGATCACGGCCGTCTGAAATAAGTGCTGAGAAAATTTAAATTTCAGCACATTTAATAACAACAATTTTCTCATTATAAAGAGGACTCCGACTACCTAATAATCCTTGCGGTTAGATCGAGGGATAAAAATTATCTCTTTTTTATTCTCGCTCCGTTTCTCATTCCCTTGTACTTCCAGATAAAATGTCTCATCCGCTCCGGAATTTTATAGAACGTCGCATAACTACCTGTAAACATCAATTCTGTTAAGTGTTAATAAACCACTTCATACGGCTCAATTTGTCGACGGGTAATGGAAACAATTTTTAGTGGTCGAATGGAAAAGCTATTTTATAGTATAACTGACTATAAAGCCACGTAATGGTCTCTAGAGCAAACAGCGAGCATGTTTACAAAGTAACTTAATGAATTGCTGCATTAATTTGCTAGATCCTACGCTAACGCTAACAGCATAGTACAAAATGCTTAATCAACTCACTTTTTTTACAATGCGTAAGTTATAATACGCTATACAGGTACTTATAAAATTGCTCCTCGTAGTCAATTTATTTCAGGGGCATTCCCACCACCATAAAGGTGTAATAAAAATACCTGTAAAGTTTTACCCTTAAATTACACTTAATATATTTAGGTATCCATAAGCGAGTGGTATTATCCGCCACGACGAATACCTGCCGAAGCAGGGCTAAGAAAAAGTAATGTAGGCACTGCTAACAGATTTTTTTGAATGGCATTTACGCCAGTTTATAAATTGGAGAGTTGATAGCAATATTAAGCCGAGCGAGGGTTTAAAATAAGTGACAGACAGGGAAATTTTAGAGGGGTTGCTTCTCTCTTGATGTTGCACAAGCTACAGGCATGGCAAGGCAATCGTATCGGTCTGTATTAGATCGGACGGTTTGTTCTCATCTTAGGTTCCAGAAATATTGCTCGTCCATTAGTGATATTAATGGCAGTTGTACTTTTTAAATTATTGAAAGAGAAAAAGCAAATAGAAATTAAAAAGAATGGTTAATAAATTATGGATAATATACAATAAATCCTAAAACAGAATTTAAAGTAGGTGTAATCCATAATATACGAAGCCAGAAGGGCCATGTCTACAATTTTTTTTAAGTTTAGACTTTAATCTCTGCACTTGCTAACGAAATTATGGGACAAGTCGTAGCACTCAGAGCTTTCTAGATAGATAATTGAGATTTAGAGGACATAATATACAGGGGAAAATAAAACTTTACGAGATTTGTTATCAACTATGAAATTTCACAACACCCTGTGACTGTACTTGTTTGCGAAATGATTTAGACCACTTAATTTCCTTAGATCTATTTTTATTTCTGGATCTAGATTGCCGTGATGTGCAATACTATTTAAGTACTGGGCGTCTAAATAATGTGATGCCTTTGAATTACACCTGACATGCCTATATCAAACAGTCGCAATTAATCGTCAACGGTGCTACTAGTCGTGTACTGGTTTCGAACTGGTTAGTTCTATCAGTATATCAGAAATGATGCCAATAACTCGCAACCTTAACTGTTCACAATCTGTCATAATAGTTAACAGAATATGAGTACGCAAGACATAGCACGTCTGTACACATCTAGTAATCATTGGCTACTCCAAGCTGGGTCTGAATACAGTCACAAGCAGAAAGCAATCCACTCAATTCAGACATTAAAGTCTGAATTCAGAGTCTAAAGTGCTGTAAATTGTGAGCCGTCTAGTATACATGCTTCTTCACTTGTTCAATGAAGGTTTCTCATATTAATGGATAGACAGAAACCACGCTCTCTTTTAAAGCAACGTGTTTATGAACAGATCAGACACTATCGAAGGATTGAAAAATCCTATTAAAGAATTTTGAAACAACACCAGCATTGTGCATTTTTTATCAACTATGACAAAAAAGTATATTGCTAAATTCGCCTTTAGAAGATCTTACACTATAAAAATATGAATTTTGTTCCATCATTTATACACTATATTTGCTAGTTGTGTTAAAATGTTGCGTATAATTAGAACCATATGTCGGAAGCTGTGGATTGGAACCGACGCCAAATTCAGGCGGCATACTCCTTTGCTAATGGAAGTTAGCAGCAGTAGCTCGTTTGATATCGACAACAAATCACAAATGTCAGTCCTCTGTGCTCCAACTAACCGATCAATACTCATTGTAATACCCACTAAAACGTTCTGCTAATTGTACCGCATACATATCTATATATTCACTATTTAGCCTCCCCCTAAAGCGGTCGACAATAATTGCCAAAACCACAGATCTCCAGAATCGATTCTTATTAAGCGGATAGAATAGAAATAGGGAGCAGATCAATAAAATTTATTACTCATCCAGATCAAGTGGACTGATATTTGGAATATGCGAGGCCACTGTCCGTAGAAAATCTGTTTTGAATTATTAATTGACTGATATTTTCTTGATGCATCGATTCTTATTATTAAGCGGATAGAAATAGAGAGCAGCTCCATACAATTTATTACTCATCAGGATCAAGTGGACTGAGATTTGGAATATGCAAGGCCATTGCTCGTCTACCAAAAGGTTATACATAAGTATACATTTTAAACAAGTGATTATTTTTCAAATATATTTGTACATACGTGCAATATTTCTTTGATTTCCATTCTTCTTGGAACTAAGCACTGTATGTTTACAATAATTATAGTTGTAAGCAGCATGTTTAATGAAAACATATAAGTTAAACACTCCGTTATGCAATTACATTTTATAACAACTAAATAGTTTTTGCTATTATTGTAATTTTCATACGTGATTCCTTTTATTGGAAAGAAGAATTTATTGTAAATAATAAGTTTTATATTTCCGAAATCGTTAAACGTTTCTTAAAAGAATGAATGATTTATTTAAGATCAGTTAATAACCAGCTTAAATGGAGATAGCATCGTAATGCTATAAATACATTAGATCCTGCCAAAGTTGTCCGCGTTGTATTTAATACCACAATTTATTCAGCATACCATAGAATTCCGCCTATCAGATGAAATCGTAATGATCAGCCGCACTTTAGTAGTAAAACCTAAATGATTAATGATATTGGCCAACATTGGATCATCATTTATATTTATAACTTATTGCTTTGTCAAACACAAATTGAAATTAATTTAAATAGGTACATGACATATTTGTGTTCACTTCGACAATTTAACAGCATATCGCGTAATTCTTAATAAATACTAATTTGGAATTGTTAATAATGCATGTGTGGGATGGACGGTCTGGGGTTCTTTTATACAGGGCGAACATTTCTGTAAGGATAATATATAAGAAGTTTTTAAATTGCACTAGCAATGCATTTTTAAACAGGCAGGCGTTTTTAACACAATTTAAGTCAGATTGAAGCGAAGTAATAAGATCATATTAAATAAGCTTTTGCTGCATGCATTCCTAGAATTGAGTTGTTTATAAATTGTATTTCCTTAGTTCTGTGAACTCGGAAAGGTAGCGTCGCGAGTTGTACAGAAGGTTGTTCGTTTAAAATGCCAGAAAGTAGAAAATATGTTTACACTTCTAAAATTGCCGATTGTACAGGATGTCAAAACTTGATAGTTTGGGCCAACTGTGAGGACACAACAAATTTATATAAAATTTGGGACACGGGATGTTAAATGGCATAAGTATTATCTTTGGAATTTGACAGAAACGATTAATGACGTCATCAATTATATTTCTTCTAGAACCACCCAATTTGTTTTCCTGTTAAAAAGCTCTTTTTTCTAATACACTTTTATTAGAGACATTTTTCTGTATTACTTTCCATTTAAAAGTTATAAGCAATATCGTCCTAAAGAATCTAAAAAAAAATACCACCTACATTAGCGGTGGAAAGATCAAGTACTTAGTCGTTGGAAAATAATTGAATGTTTGTTGTTTAAAGTGCATAAATATTATAAAATACTTGTCATTGCCTAATACGAACGTCAAACGTTGCTCAGGAGGAATGAATTTTTGTCTTTTACAGGTTATTTTGATATGAAAAATCTTGTTCTATTAAATTTGAAATCGGAAAAGTTAGCATACACCCGATCATCATTATGTATACAAACGAGGAACGACATTAAACCAATCATAATAATTACTGTTTGCATAATCTATAAATGCAGCAAAACTATCGGAATACTATTAGTATTTTATTTAGGAATTGATCTGTCAATATCAATTATCAACCAATTATCTCTGTCTCTGGATATGAGCACTGAAACATCCATCGATTGGAATTGGTTCAGCACGCAATATCACGAGCTCTATACGACGATACAGAATATTGTCAAAGTTTACACAATTCGACGCAAAGCGATATATCAAAATTTTGCGGGTTAGGACTGTATAGGTATAGTTTGTTCAAAGAGAATGTGAGAGATAAAGTATTCTTCAACTTCTTTCTTTTCCCACTGAACAATAAACAAGATTGTTAGCATGTCTAAAAACTTCCAAGGGTTCATCGTTTTAATTATATGTACAGGGTGATTTTAAAAACATGGTGTGCCACAAGTGGCGCCTTCTACTAGTGACGTCAAAATTAGAAACAAATTTGAATATCCCGCCCGCAAAAACCTAAAATTTTATGTAAATATTTGTTTTTTTTAAGAAGTTATCTACAAATATCAAAAATAAAATTTTAACTTTGACACCCTGTATCTTTTTTATTATGCGACTTGGGAGATACCTAGGTATGTTAGGTTAAATGGATTTATTTTCACCTCAGGAATCTGTGGTCTCATTTTTGCTAGTGCATTTAAACACACCCTGTATAGAGATATTGGAGAGATGCGTCGTCATTCCTAAAGTTCTTCTAGCTGTAAAACGAGCTATACCACTGCCTGGCTTGGCGTGGAGCAACATCCTGTATCAGTCTATGGGAGAGCTTGCTATCGCGTGAAGTCTGTTCGAGTGGTAATTATATCTGATATATAATAATCTATCAGAGTGATTAAGGCAGTAGCTGGCGACAATCGACAATGTAACGGCGTGCGAGAGAGTAACGGCAATGATTTGTATATTAGTGGAGTGGTGAAACTCCGCCCACCGAAACAACCAAACCATAACGAGTGAGCCAGAGAAGGATAGTCTCAGTAATTTATTGAGCGATAAATCGTGCACTCTGGCGGACAAACGAGTAACTGCGTTGACACAATACCAACAGACCACTTAGTAAGCTATGCATGTATCATCATCCCAGAAAAGCGGAACGCTTTATCACCACCGTACATTTAATTAATTTAAATCACGGTCACTTAAATGCGATAATGTAAATATCTAAAGAAACTTTACAAAGGAATTCCTTCACATAAAGATTTTTTTTGACATTAACCGTGTTAACGGTATTTACCGCTATGGTTTTCCAGTTTTCAATTAACACTCTGTATAGCAAATTAAAAATAAAGTCTTTTCCCAGCTAGCAAAGTAGTTCTATAAGGTTAGAGTTACAGAAGTTTTATATTCTGTTAATATTTTATAGTTGTATCTAGAACACTGAATTGAACGTTCTTAGAGCATAATTTATAGAGCATTTATAAGATAACTGTTAATGTAGCCCTATAATTGTGTACAATAACACAATTTTACAGCAACGGTGCTTATAGAATAAAATTACTGTAAAACCAATTCAAAATATTTTCTTACAGAATTATACTATCTCTTATGACACTCTTATAATATTATTGTCGCTTATAGTTTAATTATAGTATTGTATACAGGGTTGTTAAGTTACAATTCTGCTGCAGACAACAAATTACAAATATGGAAGCTGCTATCGAACTTAAGAGAAAAAACTCTTTAAAGCTGTTATAGAGAATAATGATGCAATTGTTATAAAATTATTATAGAGTAAATAAGTAACCCAAACCTTTTTGTTCAATAAAAAAACGCTATAGAACTGTCATGTAAGTTTATAGGTACTATACCCCCTCTGACGAGACCTGCCTATAAAAGTACGAAATATTTTGATCAAAGTATAATTAGGAAATTCGTATAACATGGTCGTGACTTATAGAAATTATTATCTGCTTGCAGAAAGAAAATTTCATTACGATAGATAAGGAATACGTGTTGTAACAACGTTTTGAAAATGTTCTTAGACCAAACATTCGCTTTTGGAACGTTCTTACGATTTTTATAGAACAGGAAATTGTTAGCTGGGATAGTTACTAACTGCATGCGATTGAGCTATAATGAAGTAATTTATATGTCATTTTGTAAGCGTTTATCAACACCTCCTTTGTTTCATGGTATTCTGGTTCGAATTTCGTTTTAGAACTTCGCATTATTGGTCTGAAGTGGCCAGCAGCTCATAATCTACCCTTGCCAAGGGTTGTTCCGGGTAATATGTGCCTTTTTCGAACGGATATCAGTTTTGCTAGCGTTGTTTTAACAGTAGCGTCGCTCTTAGTAAAACCATTTCGTGATCCCCCACCTTTCGAATATTTATTCGTTCAATAAAATGAACGATTTAACCGGATATTATAATCTAATCAACCCAATAGTCGGTTACATTTTTATTGCTTACCCGAGCAAGAAACGTACGAAAAATTGATACTGGTCGACAGAATTATCTTAGAAATATAACAATTTACAGGGTGTCGTGATTATATTTTAAAACCTAGTGGGGATAGTTCCTACCATAATATTTTTCATTTTCAAGCAACAGGATGTTAAATTAGGTACATTTAAGAGACTTTTGTTAATTATCTTTAAATCGGCTTGTAAATATTGTTATAACATAAACTTACATAGTTCTGCATATAAGATTGTTCACTTTTGTTTACAAGTATGTGAAAATAATAATTGTTAAAATGTGGGGTTAGAATAGCAAAATAATGTGTACTTTACAAACGCTTTTCAATAGTTATTATTTTATTTGAAGATAATTTAAGTAGATAAACAAAATATGAAGAATTTTATTTTTGATATTAGTTTTGTTTTACGTGTTGTACTTTTCTAGATTTCTGTACCTAAAAACACGACAAATTTATGCCTTAATGCTAGTTTATTTGTATTTATTATAGTTTTTCATAGTAGGTGTATGCCATTAAAAATAAAAATGAATCAGCTGTCATTATTGTCAGTGAGCAAAGTAATTTTGGATATTTCTACGATTATTGATATAAGCACAGAAAATATAGCTACACAGCTTGCGTTAGCTATAGGTAGGTATATTCTGTGCTAATAGTCTGAAGAAATGGCAAATTTGCACTTATGTTTTGTACTAGCAGATTTTGGGTCTAATACATAATTTTTGTTGTTAAGTTTGTACCTTTTAAATTTCGTTGTTTCTGGCTTACGTTGTTTTATACTGTAACAATTCATTGAAAGCTGAATTAATAAAAATCTGGTGAAATACTGTTCTGTTTTCTTGTTTAATTTGAATGTTCGTATCTCTCGTATTGAACCAATGAATTACTCATATTTGTTTGTTTATGTAGAACGATCAATTTACCTAATTGCCGCAAAAAGCTGTTTTTAAATTAATTCCATGTCATTACTTTTGTAATCCGAAAAAAATTGTACCGGCAGATACAAAGTTATTATTAAAAAGAGGCATAAAATGTATGTTTGTTTTTTTAATGTTAACACATGATGCAGTACATATATTCCAAATCATCAATTTACGTTTTTAATTTATATTTTGCAGTCGAGTCAATTATTACTGCAACTGAGTATTTTTTAATATTTTTGGTACACGGTACACTGAATACACGTTATCAGTACCTGATGTTCAGTTGTAATTTGTTTTGAAACGTAGGTAAATCTAATATTTACAACACACACCAGATTGTTATTCTCACAAATCCAAACAGAATAAATAATTATGCAAATCATCGACTATAATATGGCAAATTAAATAAATGTCCGTGGATGCAGAAATTTCTACATAATTAATAACGATGTAATCTTCCGCCCATTTCATTTATTTGATCTTTACACATTTTTAGCGAATTAATATATGTACATGGTAGAGCAAAAAAGTCAGAAATGTATGATATTTTATTAGGTTCAACACTTTCGATTCACTACAAAAATACACACAACGTCAAAAGTCTTGGACCCCCCCTCATTCTTATTAAAGAAATCTTTTTGTCAGAAAAACCAAATACTACAAATATATAAAAGTATATTGTTTTCTGAATTTTTTTTTTGTGAAAAAAAATATGTTCGATAAACTTTTGACGTTGTGTGTGTATGGAACACATACGTCAGCATTATCTGCAAGGCACACTTTGATTAGTTCAGTAATTTTATTGCCTTTATTGTATAATTATGGTAATAACATTTTATCGAACTTAAATTGTTTTTGAACAAACTCTCTGGACATCCTCAACGTAATTTTAACTCTGACAATAGCTGAAGTCATTTGTTTAGTGTAACCAGTAACTTCGTAAAATATACCCGTAATTAGGTAGATTAACCACACCTCTTGCGAAGTTCAGAAACAAAAAAGGACTTGCACTTGAAAGCAGTAAATCAAGTCGATCGTAAACTTTCATATATGCTAATTGTCGAACAAAACAAAATGGAGAATCGATAAAAGGCTCATTAAATTACCAAACGCAAAAAACTACCTCTCTCAGTTTGGTTAAAGTTTTTTTTTGGGGCCACAAATACCGGATGACAGTAGCTGCATGCAAATATAAGCTGATAAAAAATATTTATAGACACACTCTAAATCAGAAACAAAATTTATAGTATAACTATAAATGATAGCCGTGTGAAATATGCTAGTCTACAGATACATTTAGGTACAGTTTTATCTTTTATTTTAAAAGGGGACAAGAAATTGTGATACTTATTGATTTTATATTTTTATTGGAACTTTCCCATTTTACGCAATTATAAGAGTAATTTAAATCCGAACGATCAGTTGTGAGTTACGGAATAACTCCTACTTACCAGCCATTTATTTTTCAGGTTCCAAATGAGGCAGGAAGCTGCGGTTTAATTTTTACGACTCCCAATTAGCAAATTAAACGATGTTCCCTTTTAACGCCAATTCTCCACCAGCTAAACCCTTTTACGCAAACAGGCAAATAAGATACTTCGTACATTTTTAATAACCCTTGAATCCAATACCTGGTCCTTGCCCCACCTGTAAGTTTATCTTCTGTTACAAAGTTGTTATTTAAGTTTAGTAACTTTTCAGTTTTAAACAACTTCTCTTTCACTATTTGTTAAAGATTATGTTTTTGTGGAATAACTGGTATAACGTATACAGTGATTCAGAACTTATAGAAATTTGGGAATAGATGCGTCAATATCGTAAAAAATATTTTTGTAAAATCCTTATAGTTTTCGAGAAAAAAATTATTGAAGTATGTTGTTTTCCGAATCATTTTTTGTGGAAAGAATATATTCGATAAACCGAGTATACTTTAAAAAAGAAGTAACAAATCAAGCTTTCTACTTGACTACTAGTCGGTATGACCTCCACCACGTTCCAATACATATTGATAGGTCTGTGCATTGAGATAATCAAGCGGTTAACGATCTCTTGCGGAATATTGTTCCATTCCTCTTCTGCCGCCACGACTAACTCATCTGCAGTCTGAGGTGGAGGAATATGATTACGAATGGCTCTAGCAACGAAATCCCACATATTTTCAATAGGATTCATGTCAGGAGAGTTGGCTGCCCAATCTAATCTATTGATATTTCCTGCTTCAAGTGTATCTTGAGCTCTTCTTGCGCGATGTGGTCGAACGTTGTCGTCCATAAATACCAAATTTTCATCTAATTCATTACGGAATGGGCGTAATAACTTGTTCGATGTTAATTTGACTGTCATATTCTGTGGTATGCGAATTAATGGGGTGTGGCGGTTCAACATTATTCCACCCTAAAACATTACAGTACCTCATTCATACGGAGCAACTTCACGGGGAAAATAAAGTCGCTGTTGACGACCTGGTTCTCTCCAGACTATTTGTCGATTGTCGTCAGTAACCAGCCCAATTCTGGTTTCGTACCAAATATCGATCCTCCCTTTCATTAGATACTCGAGGATGTCCACTACGTGGTCTGTTTTCCACAGTATCAAATTCTTTATATCTGTGTACTATTCGTACAACAGATGACCTAGGAATGCCCAACATGTTCGATATCTGATGATCAGAATGTGTAAAGTAGTCATTTTTGCTCGAGTAAACGCAGAAATTTCACGTCCTGGCATTATAATGTACAAAAATTCAAAGGATCACTTGACTGAATACACTGCCAAACTGACCAGATGCTCTTTTCGATTTTATGTTTACAAAATTGTATTAGTAAGAGTTCCCTGCACATTCAAAAATTTTTATTACATAGTTTCTGTATCACCCTGTATATGTGCTTTGAAAGAGGCGGTTCGTGTGTTAAATTTCGGGAAACCGGTCCTGATAACCAATTATTTTGCGGACCACTTAAGCGTCTAGGAAAATGTGCCAACAAATATAATTAATGTTTATTTAGAAGCGGTGTCGGCATTTGATGTAATTTCCCATGTGTAAATCATTTAAAAATTTGACAGAAACGCTTTAAATTGTTTGTAAAAAGATATGATGTCCATGCCAAAACGTTTAACTCAAAATAACAAGGAGCAATGGCGAGACGGCTGGAAATTTTGCCAAAGTAAATTACCAGAAATAATTATTATACCGCATTATTATTAAATGTCTATGCAATGTTAGACACTAATTTACATGTGCTAATTTTTATACGGAATTTGTGTATTAGAATTTAAAAAGACATTTACACGCAATTTACCGATGCAAATACTTTTTATTTGATTCGTCGATAAATTGGGCTGTCGAAATCAGCCGAAAAGCGTGGAAAACAGCGAAAAAATCCGTGGGCTGATATACCGAAAATTACTGAGATTAGTTTATGAGTTATTTATTTAAAGGTTGCCAGTCGGGGACTCCGCAAGGGTGGATGCTTTTATCAAAAGAGCGACATAGAAGAGAATCAGGTGAAACGGAGCGATGATCGAGGCTCAAACGGCTCTAGTGGCCATTTCCAGTTGGAACACTAATCGATGTGTTCAGTAATACATTGCTTGCTACCCGACCCACCATCCAGAGACGGACTTACATTATTTAAGAATCTTCGATTTATTGATAGCGGCGTTTACAATCCCCTGAATTGCTCACAACTAGAAAAAATCTCGGTTGGCCTCACTGTCCCCCAATTGATTCAATGCCTTGCCTTATATTTTTTACAAAAAAAAAAAACTTGAAACTTTATTATAATCTTTAATTTCTAGCTCCTTGTACACATTTTAATCATTTTAAAACGCTTTAATATTTATTTTCGATAACTCCTTTTGATAATTCTAGATCTAAGTCCGTAGGTTTTGCCTAGTTTAAGAACCGTATTTTCGTAGTTCAAATGATTTACGAAGAATATACCCTGAAATTTGTTAGGGGTTGTAAATTACGGGCGCGCAAAATTCAGGAGTGCGGCCCTGCCTCGGCCTATTCCAACCCGTTAAGCATCCGACGACAAACTCAATTGAAACACCGATACGATGATAGTTAAGCACCACTTTGTAATTATTATTGTACACATCTATCGTCGTGCTATTCCAACCGATCAACATTTATTTGTGTCGTTTTATACAATTCCACCTCTAATATTAATTAACCCTGATTTCGTTGCGAGTAATGTTGTTGTTTGATTGATAACCAATTACTTTTTTGTTCCCGAATGGAGAAGCTAATTGCCAGAAGCCGTTTTTCGATTTGTAGTCTGAACACAGTGGACAGAAAATAATTTCTTTCTATTAATAAAACATGTTACCACTATATTTCATAGTCGTCAAAGTGGTATAATAGCATTGACAGTCTTCAGTCGAAAAGAAAAATTAAATCATAACGCTACGCTTATTGTATTATATTCTAAATCATTTTAAAAACTATGTACGAGTATGAATACCTCCAACTTTAACGTGTAGCTACTATTTAACTTTAGAGCCCAACTATAAGCTTGTATTGAACAATAGACTAACGGAACTTTGTCAGTTAATTTAATTAATTACTTTTGTTTTGGATTAAACATACATTTATGACGGTTTGATTATATAGCTTTGTTAGAGTTATTAAATGCTTCTGCGAGAACCAGGTCGATCAAAACTTTTCATTGTTTTAGACCAATGAAATAATCGGTTAATTTTTAAAGAGTTATAAATTTCCAAATCGTTCTGATTTATCTGAAACGAGCTATGTGAAGTTTCTTAGGTGATTACGAGCTTGCGGGTGGGATTCTTTTAAGGAAACAAAACGCTCGTCTCAACTGACGGGAAATGAAATTAGCCTAAAATTATTATTGTAACTTTTGAATACATTCTAGGAGCGACTCTGGCTTTAAGAAGCGGCAAGTCGTATCTATGGCAACGCTAAGTCTGCACGCTTACTCTGCATCCCCATTTATGTCAAAATTATATCCTACGACCTGCTACTATCACAAATACTTTGAGGGCTAATAATGTAGCAGCCCCAATTAAGTTTCCAAATGCCAAATGCTCTTTACCTCGATTTTAGATGAACTCTCCTTACTTTTCTATTTTGCTTAACTCTTCCTGCATTTTTACATCAATCCCACATCGAATTATCGTCCATTTAATTAACCTAAAACGCTACAATTTCAATCATTTTTGTTTTACTTTAACAAGGTGTCCCAAAATTAGCCTGCCAAAAATTAACTGTGGATTCTACGATCAAAAATAACAAAAAAAAATATATAATCATAAGTCCGTAGATGCCCCCTATCTTTTCTATTTAAAAAAGGTACACCTTGTCGATATTGCTAGAAGCAATGGTTTCTGAGAAAAACGCATCTAAATCTCATGATGCATGCAATTTATCTAAAAGTAAAGTCAAATTGTTGCGTAAGTAATGGGCACATAGTAACAGCATAATTCTGCGACCAAAAAAAGTCGATTTACTTTAGCTTCGTAAAAAAATCCAAAAATCCACCAAAGTCAATAATAACAAAGATACAGGGTGTCAAAATTGAAGAAATAAAGCACATTTTCTTTCTTATCTTTCGATCGCTTGAAGAAAATTTCACGAAATTTTGCTTCTGGCTATTAACATAAACAAATAACACCATACAACAATGAAAAGACTTTACTTTTGGATAAATTGCATGCATCTTGAGATTTAGATGCGTTTTTCTCAGAAACCATTGCTTCTAGCGACATCAACAAGGTGTACCCTTTTTAACTAGAAAAGGTAGGGGAGAAAATTTTTCTAGTCCAAATGAGATACAGTCGTAGCGATTTAAATGGCTCCAAACCATCGTTGGTGGCGCCCTCTAGCAGATACACCAAAATCGTCGACATATTCGAATTTCTAGTCCCAAGAAACCCCCATATACCAAATTTCATAAAATACGGTCGATGCGATCGAAAAATAATAAAGAAAATGTTATTAATTTTTTCAATGACACCCTGTAGCTCCGTTAGTATCAACTTTTGGATTAAGGTAAGTTGAGTTAATTCAGCTTATTTTAATCCAAACTATCTACATCTGAAGTTTGGCCCATTCTTTACTGAACACCCTGTATATTGATTTTACTTCGGTACCTTTGAATATTCGCAGGTGGCATGAGAACAATCTTGTTATTTACTAAACTCTATATTATTTAGTTCTTAAATGTCTAAAATTACTTGTATTTGTAGAAAACACTATTTCAAGAATACGGCGCCCTTAAATAATGTATTAAATTGTGTCCACATGACGTGAAACGGTAAATTTGATTTGCCAGTAATTAGTGGAGCTATTAAAAAATTGATGGAGAATTAAGCTGAACGTTATTCTGAGATATAAACACGAACATAAGCGAGCAGATAATGAGTCCGTATAATAATTAGCACGACTGGGAAGCATTACGTACAGGGGTTGTAATTGATCAATAGCGCATCATCAAGGGATGCCAGTTTTGAACAACCCTTGGAGTGTTTATCTCGCGCTATGCATCGCTTGCATAACTAACGGCGTTTAGCTATTGATTTCTGGATTCATGCGCCTATTCTGTTTGTTTATCAGATGGCAATTTACCTTATGAATAGCCCAACCTTTATTAGAGATAAACAAACGGAGGGCAAAAATTGCGGCTCGTAGCTTTTATCGTTTGAACACGAATCGTTTAATGTCTTCCTAGCCGTTAATAGTGTTTATACAGAGCTATAAAAGTGGCTACATAATTTTAATTGCTCTTACTAAGTTAATTTTTTATAGAATTTACCTACATAAACATACTGTATAAAAAGTATTTTGTATACCCTTAAAATTTACCCCTATTAATATTTATATTAAAAATCACAATAAAATTTTACAATGTAATTCATTTATTTATTTATCTTATGCTTTAGGTGAAGATCTGGTTCCAAAACAGGAGGACTAAGTGGAAAAAGATTGACAACATATCGAATGTAGAAGCAGCGGAGCATAAAAACAACAACTCGAAGTCTTCGGATGAAGGAAGGACTAGAATATACAAGCAGAACCACAGCCACAGCCAGAGTTCTAACTCCAGTATAGAAAGTGATACCAAGAGCTCCGTTACCTCTGCGGTAGCAGACCCCATACAAGCCAAAACCTTCAAGGATATTTTACAGACAAATCATCCCACAATTCCACTGTCGCCAAAGTCCCATTTTCAAAGCCAGATCGATTCAGCTAAAGACGTTTTATTAAATTTGTCGTTCGATGTTCAAGAAAAATCTTAAAAATATCTGTTTTTATTTTTTATTCTGGGATTTTTAGGAAAATGTACGACCGAATGCAAAATTTGAACCCTAAGTTTTTATTTGATGTTGGCTGAAATAAATTTTCGTTATGTGTTTGATTTATTTTGTTAAATCAATAGAGCTGGAAGATTAGTAAAATTATTTGTAAGAACAGACAAAATGTTACCAGTTACCACATTTTTACCATTATACAAACCTATATCTGTTCCTATACATTAAGTAGCAAGATCCAAAGCCCTTTGTTATCAGCGTTACTGTAAATATAAATTTAGTGTTAGGTCTTAGCGTTATGCAGGGTATACACAGTGTTTTTCATACCTTCCGTAAAACGTTTCAAATAGTTCAATAGAATGATGAGCAATTGGTTGTTTCTAAATATCAGTGATGTACAGGGTGTTCGATCCAAATTTCCATTAGATTTTGGTACCATACTTGTTTTTTTAATAAAAAGTTTATCAATATTATTTTGGTATTTTATTTATGCATGTATAAATACGAAAGTTGGATATTTTTAACTCCTTGTATTTATTAAGTGATGTATTTATACAGGGTAGGCTGTATGAACTGTTGTAGTATATAGAAGATGTTAATGTTTAAGTATTAAAAATTAAAGAAAATCGTATGCGAGCAGATTGTATTTTCCTAGAAATGGCAGATTTTGTTTAGAGAGAAAATGTTTACACAAAAGTACAATTTCATTAGTTGCACAGAGTTAAAAAATTAGAAAGATATTTTTAATAAAAATTCACTAGGCATACTTTATCTACCCCTAATTTGTCATATTTTATATGTAAATGCGATGTTTGTAATGATCCATTTCATGTAATTTTAATAAAGAAATCCGTTTCAGTATAAACTGTATTTTCCTTGTGATTAAACAATTTATGAGCTCGCTCAGAACTGTATTTTCTCAATCAAATCAAAATTACTTACATTTATTTTTAATTTACATTTCAATATCATCTTTTAGGCAAAGAAAGCACTTACCGTAGGCAATTACAGTGTTCGTTGTGCTTTTACTATAGTTGAGTCTCCGATACAGAGATGGCGCTGCGCCGCTGCCAAAATTCGATGACAGTGTATTTAAAACTACGGTATTTTATTTATTAACGCAGTATAAAAACTTGTTTAATACTTTTTTTAATGTTGTATGTGTGTATTCTGCGTTATAACACTGATTACAGTGTTAATAATACCTATATAATTTCTCATTGGTGAATAAAACAACGTATTTCTTTCGACTAGGTTGGCTGTGACAGTTTTTTGTTTTTGAAAATGGAGTAAACTGACGCGTCGTGTGTGATAGAAAAATATGTGGGTTTTAGTAGTTTAATTGTTCTGTTTCGTCGTGTTTTAGCTAAAATTTAAATGTTAGAGTTAAAAGATTCGTATTAGTCACAGTTGTGTTGTGAAAAAGTGAGTGAACTTTTTGCGAAATTTGTGCACTCTTGGACGCATGTGACGAAAAGCAAATTGGTGTAACGGCAAAGGCAAGGTAGGAACGTTATTTTATTTAATTTGTATTAAACAATTTACTCTGAAACAAAAGTTTCACGTTCCAGTTAATACCCAGCCATGTAGGTATAGTTTTGTTTGCAACCTGTGTGACAGAGCTAAGCAACTATTTTAAAACATTTATTAGTTGTTTTGACATTAAGTTACCTTTTACCAAAATTATATCTTAATTGTAAGCAAATAGCAAAGCTTTCCTGTTCTAAAAGTTATTACTTAGCAAGCACCGATTTGTTTGCAAGCTGTGTAGCAGCTATGAAATTTTTTTAATACATTCATTAATTGTTTTGGCATCAAGTTATCTCTGTAATCATTATATTTCTTCAATTTTATATGTTAATTTTATTTAAAAAGTAAATTTGAAGTTAGTTAACTCTGTATTACTAAGATGGCAGCACAAGGTGCATAATAAATTTTCTGAAATACTTATAATTGAACTCGTCTTAGATCATATTATCTAGGCTTAGATCTTTATAACTACAATTATTGATTACGTTAATCAAGAAAAAACAGTACATATAGAAATATTTACAAATGAAAATCTAAATGAAAGTTTTCTGTTACTCATCAAACATATTCTGTTCTGTAAATTGGATCTGGCAAAGTTCACTACGTTCCATCAAATGGGCTCTATGTTGGTTACATTTCTTAATCATAGATGTCGCCAGCACTGAATTATCGAAGATATGTAGGTACGATTTATATTTCCAAATTTACGATGCAGGAATACACGGCAATGTAGCATTTTTATTATTTCCATTTTAAGTACCACAAGATGCATAAACTAAGCTAGAGCTAGACGGTCAAACGATAAATTCAAATATTGCTCTCCATTGATTTCCAAACTCGCTATTGGAAAACATGCCGTAAAGCCAAATGCATCAGTTTATATACAAAGTAAGAAAATACTTCAAGATTTTATATTGTCGTAGGAATGGGGTTTAATATATTTTCAAAAATAAAAATAAGTAATAACCGAATGGATAGTTTATAACATTCCGTCTTTATTGCATTTTTATGGATATTTTTATTAGTTTAGATAGGGACACTTGCAGATATTGCAACGCATTCACGGAAATTGAAACATTTTATATCTTGTCTTACTAGGTAGGCACTAATTTTTTATTGAATATCTCTTTTAGAAGTCATCATTTTTTCTCTTGAAATAAATACCTATTCATGTAAATCGAGCTAATGAATACCCACTAAACATAATTAAATTTCTTCAATGTTATAGAAACATTTCTGTACTAGCTGTAATGTTGCTCTCAGACTTATAATTAACTGTATGCAATGTCCCAGGGACCTTTATTCTGCAGGCTAGAAACATTGCAGTGTAAGGTTCCGAACACATTACTAGCAAATTGCATTTTAATTTCTATTAATATTGCACACAAGTCGCAGTGCAATGTTCTTTTATAACATTCCAGACACTGCATTTGGAATGTTGGTAAGAATGGAGTACCTATTGATTTTTTTTTAAATTTAAATATACAGTATACACTACAGGGTGTATATTTTCTTCGGGATTTTATGACCAAGCATAAATTAGGGAACTATTATTCCTTGCCCGTGGTGCCAACCGTGCCAATTGCCAAAGCTCAAATCTTGTAGATATCCTACCAAAATTCGATTACACAGTATCAGGGAGATATAAGTGGCGCCATCTGTCGGCTATTAATATACATATAATTAACTGAATCGTTTCGTGATTTTGATAAAAAACCATATTCCACAATTTTAAAGAATATTTATAAACTGGCCCGCTCGTTTAGCTGAAGCATAATATTTCTGAGAGTAACTATAGATTAAAAAACTAAATAATACCATATGAAAAAGATATGCAAATCCGTTGCAGAAATGTTGTAGAATTAATTTACCCTCAACATTTTTAAATAATATTATATTATGAAACATTGTTCAAAGCATTCCACAACTTTCATTAGTTATGTATCGTAATTCAACTCAAATTCAGCTGTATGCAACGTTGCACAGATATGCTGTAATGTTTCATGCTTAGTGGGATATTAAATCTACATGTGTTATATTAAATTTTGTCCCTAGTGGAGCTCTAATATCATTTTTTATTTTCAGTATTAGTAAATTTTGTTCTCTTCATGGACATCTGGGAACTGGCGTAGTGAAGTCAGCAGAAGGCAGCAAATGTAAGTAGCAAGTATTCTTTCTGAATTAATTTTGACATATGTACCTACATGCTTTTGCAATAATAATAACACTACCTCAAAACAATGTTTGAACTTCTGGGAATTCTGAGTAGAAATTTCATTAAATCTCTGTTGGTGAGTGAAACAACTAAGAACTAATGTTAAAAGTTATAAGTAGATTTCATTAATTACATCAGCAGTTCAAAAGAATTCTCAAAATTCATTTTAAATATCTTGCAATCACCACCAAATTAAACTTAAATATAATAATGGGTATCAAGATCACCCCAAAATAACGGAACGATAAAAAATGATCCCAGAACATATTTTTCAAAGTTTTTGAGTAATACTATGACCAATGGGAGCTTGCTTTTTTTTCCTCAATATTGCCAGACGTGAAATTCTACCTTCTGGGTTCCCTATAATACTCACTAACCCCTTATAAACGTCGACTTGCCCAATATTAAGTACCTAACCCCTAAATTAATGTTTTCATAAAACTCGAAAGCTTAAAGCTGCAATTAAAAGTAATTAATAGTAGTCAATATAATTTTAGACACCTTGAATAACGTCCACTAGACTTGTTTTTAACGATGTGGTTTAAATTATGCTTCTCTGGCTTCAGATGTTGATTCCATCAACTATTTCAAACAGTTCAATAAATCAAAGACCACCTTCCTTTTTATATTGCTACAATTAATACTTATATGTAACGTATATTTTTCTAGAGGATTTTAAAATTTAAATTTGTTGATGCTATTTTATGTTTTTCACGACGATAGTTATTTTAATTTTTTAAACCATGAATTGTTTTTTTATTTTGGAGCAATAAAATTTTCACTTCTGTAGGAAACGTGTATTTACAATCAAGTGCATACTGCAAAAGGTTTATTAAGTAAGCGACCGTGTCATACAAAAGAACGGCCCGTTTGAAAAACCAGGATGTGTATAAAATTACCGTAAAATACAAGATTGATCATTCCAACGTTTGTGAAATAAATAGTTTAACGATTATAGTAAATCTGGTTCAGGTACAGACACCCGTACCCCAAAGGGAACACAATAGAAGTCTCGTATTAAATCTAATAGATCCTCTAAAAGTCAGTTTCTCAATGGTCTTTGTTAATATACTCCATTGAATGCGACAAATTGCATCAAAAACAGGAAGTTCGTGTAAAATTCCATTCATAGATGAATTTAGCCGCTTTTGGGTCGGTCACAATTCCTCTGTCGAACAACTAGTAATTGCCATTCAGAGTACGATTTTTACAGGACTGGACTGGCGGACTGTACTATAAGTCACTCCTTTAATTTCCTAGAAATTCTAACCTTTGTGATATAAAATTTATTCCTAAGTAATTGAATTGCCTCCATACCTTTTTTACGATTCTTTGGATACATCACTTATAGATTAATGCTTGTAATATCTAATATATTTCATGCAACTTTTGGAGGTAATTGAAAAAAATGTGATATTTTTTCCAACCTTAATTTATGACATGAACTTACAATACATCCTGTACACCTAAATTTTATTTATTAATTTCAAGTTTTTTTTTGCAATTTCTCATCTAGAATGATATTACCGAGACATCATAGATACGTCTCTGGACTGTCAGTTGTACGTTTAGAGTAAGCAGGGGTAGGTATACAGTTCACCCAGGTGCCAAGCCGGCTGGCAAAAGGGCGGTCCCAAAGTCAACTACCTTTATGGGCCGACATACAAACCCCAGCTTATTTTCCACATCGTTGAGTAGATCGTGTCACAAATACCTTCTTTGCAAATCTGCCTCATTATTAAAATCACCCCTGTATATTAAAAGGTGGACCCTTCATATTAGTTTTAATTTATTATCTAAAAATAGACAAATAATGCGCCACAAGGGATAAAAAAGGATGACAGATAGTGATACGGTATTGTTGTTATGTTGAATTAGTTTTTATTTTGATAATATTATCTTTGCATGGATATGAATTACAGCTTATTTTATCTGTTTTATTGCCTGATATAATGATAGTTGATGCTCTGTTTGTTGACAGGGACATTTTATAGACTCGCCAATCGATAATTAAACAGTAAATGTTTTGCTGCACCAATTATTTCAATAGGTACTTGTTTTTCTGAAGCCTTAAGGTCGCCGTATTTCCCGCCGTAAAATGATCAAATGTCTTAAGCGGGCATTACACTAACAATTTATTGTCGAAGAAATATTTACATTTATTTTAGGTTGATATTCCTGAATTGAAGTAAAAATTGACGAACAATTAGAACAAGTTTTAAGTCATCAATAACTTGACGAAGTTCTTCATTAATTTATTTGACGTCCAAGTTTTAGTATTACATTTGTCAATTGACTTGACTAAGCCACTTGATCAATTAATTGACAAAGAAATTGTTAATGTAAAGCGGGCTTTATATGCAGAACTATGTAAGTTTATGTTATAACAATATTTATATCTACAGGGTGTCCTAAAATTAACCTGTCCTGCTAGTGCATATCATCTAATATTTTTTTGGTATATCACAAAATTTTTAAATTAATATTACTCGTAAACGGAGTAATTTACTGAAGTAAAACAAGAATACCTTTTTTTGTAAAATTGTTCAATGTTTTTAATTTTTTGGTCTAACGGCAAAAACCTCAACCATGAAAAAATTAGAGCAATATTTATTCAATAAACCCCCCAGTTTGGCACGCCTATGACTAATTATAGTATTGTTTTTAGAACATTAGATTCGCAATCTAAATGCGATTCTTAATTTTAAATTTGATTACTTTATCTCGATCCGTTTTGAAAATATTTGGAGAAAATCAAATTTTGGGGTCCCCCTTTAAAGAGCAATAGCTCCGTTAGAGGGCGTTTACGGACCTATGTTTATATAACTTTTTTTTCTTATTTTTGATAGTAGAATCCACAGTTAGTTTTTGGCAGGCTACTTTAAAAAATATGTAATTCGAAAGATTTCTGTACCTAAAAATTTGTTGGTTAGACCGCTTTCTATCATATATTCGTTTTCCTTCGGTACCGTTAAATATTCGCAGGTGGCATGGGATTCCTGTTATTCGCTAAGCTCTATATTATTCAGGTCTTAAATGTCTAAAATTATTTATATTTGTAGAAAACACTATTTCAAGTATACGGTGCCCTTAAGGCTGGTTTCACAGTTAAGGTCGAAATTATTATTTTAATTTTTATCTAAAATTGTTATCAAAATTTTAATGGGAGGAAGTCATAGATAATCATTAAATAGAGCTACAGTTGAAATATGAAATCATTATATCGAAGAATAAACGAGAAAAATTGATTACAGCTTATTCGGATACCGCGAAACCAGCCTTAAAGTTTTACAAAGCTAACACTTGATTGTCATGTTTCTTTTTTAAAATTGTTGTTCTACCCTGGTATATGAAAGCATGGCAGCCGTTTGAATAGCAATAAAACGAGGCTCTAAATTACCCTGGGCTTGTAATTTTATTGATATTACAAAGGATTTTGAATATTAATTTTATTACTTTTTAAAGTGTGTCGTATATATTTTATGGAACGATAAAAGTGGTGATTGAATATGGAAATAAATGAGTTGACGTTTAATATTTCAGGACTGAATCCTGATCTATTGTACCCTCATATTTAATTAGGATATAGGATACAGCGTTGTAACTTTTCCAAGGCACATTTTAAACGTTTTATAGTCCAAACCATCCACGTTTTATCTTTCACTTATTTGTGAAAGAATAGCAAAATAAATTATCTAGTTTTGAGGTAGGTAGTTAAAATATCGGTGGTTTGTGAGCGTGAGCAGGAAATCGAGTTTTTTGGAGAGAAAGGGGATCGAAATCGTAACAAGCGAATTTAATTACAGCTTAACTTAGCGCCAAGTTCTAAACAACTCATTCCAATCTAACAAATGTAGATATGATGTAATTTAAATTTAATCACAGCAAGATAATATGAAGTCGGCTATGCCGGCGAACGCTAAAACGTTTAAATTGAATTTGTATATAAGGGCTACATAGAATTATGAAGGGTAATGCCATAAGGGCAATGTAACCGTATAACATGATGGAATCTTGCTTCGGTATTAAACGCTTTTGATTCAATTTCGTCCAGCTTACACGTGCAACAGGGGTTGATTGGGACACGCACCGCCTAAATCGACGTTCTCACTGTTCACTGATAACGAAAAATCGACGGGAAAGCTTTTCTATTGTCTTATCGCGGCCACTGTCCATTTGACCCCCATTTGTTACTTCCAGCTAACATTGTCTCTGACCACTTACAATTGATTCCTCTAGTTTTCTTTTAAAAATACCGCACCCTTAAGGGGTTTCCAAAAGCATCAGACGTATCACATATACAGGGTCTTCCAATATTCGGTGAACATGAAACTAAAACCAAATATTATAAATTAAATGGAATACATACTTGAGTTGAATGTCAAGAAAAATTTAAATTAAATTTATAAAACATTTTCAGAACATTTATAAAAGCGAAATGTTTCGTTTATAAAACAACGTAGCTTAATTTCCTTTATTGTGACTTTGACAAGACTGACAGGGGTTTGTACATGTTTATATAGATTTAAAAAAATACTAAGTGACAGTGAAAATAGTTTTTAAGCAAACAATTATAAAACGTAAAAGTTTTTTATAAAGTGCTATTCGACCTGCCATACAATAGAAATAAATAAGAAACTAAAGTATAGAATTGTTTCTGAAGAAGAAAGTGATATGTCTCGAAACGCCAAGAAATCTAAACCGACACGCCCAATAAATTTTTAACAATTACTACGGAAGCCTAAAAATTAAAGTAATAACATAAAATGGTACCATAATTTTGAAATTATAAAGCAACTTTGCTAAGTAGTTAGAATAAGAATGCTTTCAAGATAAATAAAAACAATATGACATATGTCTACGTCTATGTTTTATAATAACGACAGCAATATATTATTATAGTGTTTAAAGACATTTTTCAGTTGCTTAATAAGTGTGTTTTATGAGAACAATGCAGTAGTATACGAGTGTGGCAATTAAGTGGCAACGTTTTTCTAGAGAGGGGGGACCTTGCTTTCAGTTTCAGTCCAAGGTTGAAGTCGATAGCACTTTTGGTTTGTTTTTTATGTGTATTTTTTGGAAGTAACTTTTTCAGTGGCGTCGTGAAAATGAGTGACTCAAATTATAAGCAACGTGTTGTGATTCAATTTTTAATTAAATCTGGCGAAAAACCCTTGGAAATGTTTCGAAAATTGCAGGTGGTGTATGGAGACGAGTGCATGTCGAAAACACGCGTGTTTGAATGGGCAAAACGGTTCAAGGAGGGGCGTGAATCGGTAGAAGACGATCCACGTGAAGGAGCTCCCGTGAATGTTGACCGTTTGCGTGCACTGATCACGTCTGACCGGCGCCTAAGCATTCGTGCGTTGTCTGACGAGTCAAACGTCAACAAAGAAACCTTTCGCAAGATGTTACACGAAAGATTGAATACGCGAAAGATTTGAATAAATATGGTGCCAAACGTTCTCACCCGTGAACAGAAAGACATGCGAAAATCGATCTGCGAGGATTTGATGTCCCGCATTTGGAGCGACAGTAGAGACTGGATGAGTCGGATAATCACTGGAGATGAGACCTGGATATTTAAGTATGACTCCAAGATCCGTAAACAAAGTCAGCAGTGGGTGGAAAAGGGTGGAGAGCGGCCAACGAAAGCGAGGATGTCCAAGTCACGACTGAAGTCAATGTTGATCGTTTTTTTAAACATCCACTGTATCATTCATCGTGAATATTTTCCTGCCGGCCAGACAGTGATTGGACAGTTCTATGCACCACGATAACGCGCCAGCCCAGTCCTCGTTCATTGTGCAAGTTTTTGGCAAGAAAGGCATTCTAACGTTGCAGCACCCACCCTATAGCCCCGATATTGCCCCCTGCGATTTTTTTCTCATTATCACGGCGTACAGGAGGTCAAAGAAGCTGTAACCGTGGTGCTGAACGGGTTAACTGTAGAGGATTACCAAGGGTGCTTCCAATCGTGGGAGCAACATTGGAATCGTTGTGTAGTTAGAGGGATACTATTGCGAAGCTTGATAATAAAATTTTGACGAAATTTAATTTGCTTGTTTTTTCATTGACAAATTCCCGGAACTTAATTGCCACACCTGGTTTGGTCTCCGCAATTAATAAAATTGTTTCATTAATGCTCAGTTAAAAGCTTATATAATAGTTTAGTAAAAATAAACACCAAGGATCGTTATTATAAAGCTGTTATAAATCAATTTTATTCTGAGAACTAAATTATTTTATAAACATTTATAAAACAGTAGAAAACAAAGTGTTTTATAATTTTGCTATCTAAGAACATTGTACCATGATTTTAAAATTATAATGCAATTTTATGTTACTGTTACTTTTTTTAGTTTAAGCAGCATTTCAGCCTCCATAGAGGCGTGCATTTTTGTATAAAAATCATGTTTATCACGTAATTGGATCTAAAAATACGGGCAGAACGTGGGCCAGTACAAAGTGAGCAATATATCGGAAGGACCCTAAATCCCAGCATCTCTCTCCCTACCAAATGACGTGATATTTTTTGGCATTTCGCATTTTCAACATCGCATCTGCCGGTAATCACGGCTCTGGAGCCGTATTTAAATTTTTCAATTTGAAGCGCTAAGACGGAGGTTTCGTTATGCCTTACAAAGAGGATACATGGAAATAAAACAATAGCGATTTAAATACAGCATGGAAACTACTCATGGAAGAAATAATTGTAAAGGGTTTTCAGTTAACCTGCACTTAATTGTCAGACGTTTCTGGCAATATTTTTCGAGAATTCTACGCCTAACGACGATCCTTTTATGGCAACCAAATCGCTCTAGACATAGCGGTTGGTCCCCTATAAAAGAATAATTAGTGTGAGCCACAAAACACTAACATAAAATATTCGAATTTCATAAAATCACCCACAGTAATAATTGTGGTGAGGCGATCCTTTATTTGTCGATTGCCTTTTGGGCTTCACAGGTGCGAGAGTATCACACAATTAACCGGATACGGTTTATAAGATGAGAATACCGTCTTTAGGCCTATTTGCCCATAAAATATGATAATGGGGATGTTTAGAAGTGAACAACTTACCCAAAACTTTGCGTTGGAAAGAGATGGAAAAGTTTGAGGATGTTGTATTTGTGTTAGATCGCAGGTACGAAATATACTTCCACATAGTTCCATTCTACGCTAGACTTTTTGGTACCGATGTAGTACCGAATGAGTAGAGGTGCTATTTTACCCTGAAAAGTAGTAAGGGTCGCTCATTCATGAAATATCGCAGTTAGAAGTCAGACATGCTTGTACTATTACAGTCACAATTATTTAATTTGCTTTAAACTACTATGCCTATTAGAAGCCGTTTTTAAATTCAGTGATATGGTCATGCATCAAAAGTTTTTTTCCTAATCTACCAATATCGACTTCTTTTACGAGGGGTTATATTTCTACTTTATTAATATAAAAATGTTGTACATGCCTATAAAAAAAAACAGAGGAAATAACAGCCACCATTAAACCAATATAATTTAATATTAAAACCGTGTTTTAACGTTTCTTACCCGATATAAAATTTGATGTTTTGTGTCCCAAATAAATCTTTTAAATGACTGAGACCTATCCTTAGTAATAAAATCTACCTGACTCGTAGTCTGTCTTCAGCTCTTTCATTAATGCGTGATCATATGCTGCTTCAACTCGAACCATGTATGTGTCAAGAAGTAAACTGCTCCACAAAAGGAAGTTCACAAATCTTGAGTTTCTTTTAAAGGTTGGCAACTTGACAAAAATATTTTTGATATGCTATATTGAATGTGAACAATTACAAAACAGTTTAATACAGGGTATGTTTTCCTCGCACTCCAATGATTGTCTGGCAACGCCTTTGCATACTGTCTATAAGGTTGTTGAAGTAGCTTTGATCAATTTCTTGCCACAGGCGTGGGAGAAGCCCTCTGAGTTCCTGAAGTGTATGTGGAAATGGTTGATGCGAATCTAAGGCTCTTTGTAGTTGGTGTTATGCGTGCTCAATTGGATTGAGGTCTGGTGAGAGAAGCGGCAGTGCCAAGTGCGGAATACTATGAAATTCCAGGGCATCGACAATTCTCGCACGATGAGGTCGCGTATTATCATCGAAAAATAAAAAAATGGCCCAATTGCAGCATGAAACAAAGGGATCACATTGTTGATGACTTGTTCGACGTAGATCTGTGCATTCATGCTTCCATCAAGCACCAACAAGTCTGAATAGATCAACTTCCTGGATGGCTCTATAATTTCTGGATACCAAAGGAATAGTCCATACTCGAACACGCCGACTATCCGAAAAACGTGCATATCTCGACTCATCTGTGAACAATACAGACCTCTATTGATGATTTCCATTCACGTGTTCGTTAGATCATTGCAACCGAAGTCGCATATGATTTTGTGTCAGTGGAACCCTTCTCAAAAGTCGTCGTGAATAAGAGCTGACTGTAGATAAACTCGAAAATTCTTAAAAAGACGAAAGATAAGAACTAACCGAAAACTAGAACCATTTGGAAAACAAAAAACGTCAACCTTTAAAAGAAACCTCGATATTTGTGAACTTCCTTAACTTTTTGAACCAGTTTATAATAAATACTAGTATATCAATGTTATTAATATTGTCAAGTAGTATATGCAGTTATGTGTTTATAAAAAGTCAATTTTTATTGAATTTAGCCACAATTGCATGCTCTAGGACTAGGACATTTATTAAGCAAACCACTTATTTTTCAATTTTTATCAGCTCTAGCAATATTACCTGAAACACCCTGTATACGGTGACCATACACCGGTTTTGGAGAGTATTAACAATAACCATCCCCTTCGCAACTCCGACACTGACATCCCCTATATGCATCACATTTCGACCAATTATATTAAACTGTGAATACAAATTGACTTCTTTTAGAGCTAAACGGTTGGGTCTAGAGTTATTATTGTTCAGTGAAAGGTCCCAGCGATTTTTATTCATATCTATTTCAATGCGGCCTTTGTGCACTTAGTTCCTATACCAGTTGCAGTCGTATTTATTTCTTTTTAATGCCGATCTGCCATCGAATAAATTTGTTCGATATCGAAATCAATTATTTGACAAATGGGAGAGTTTTCAGAAGTATCAAAACCTAACGCACCCCTTTTTTATATTAAAGTAAGTCGTCGCTTGATTGCTCAATTTTATATTGCATATTTTCCACGTTTTGACAAATAGTAGTGTAATTTGAACTTCTAATTTTACTAGTTTCTATCATAAACGGCATTTGATAATAATTTTGTGCTAAATTTATACCGGGTGACAACGGAAAGTGGGAACACGCTGTAAGTTTTTTAAGACTGCTGATAAAATTTTGAAATTGGGTGGGTTTATACTAGATGGTGCCATGAATTCTTTGAGGTCATTTCGGATTTCATGACATTTCCGGTTTGACCGGAAATGACCGTAAATTTATATTTTTAAATGGGACACCCTGTATTTTTTGACATTTTTGGAATCAGCGGATCATTTTACGTATGGTAGGACCAATTTTCTGACACATTTTCTGGATGTAAGTAATTTTTTTTAATTTTTAAAAATAAAACTAGAAGGCCGCGACTGGCAGAAATTGTTTTTTGAATCACCCTGTATATATTTTCCATCGCTTCATTCATTTATGAATTGTATGCAGCATTGCCACTGCCACTGACCACTAGATGTGACATAGTTTTACTGAAATCTGAACCCCGTCCGACTCCCCCCTCTAAACACCCTGTATATATGTTTTCCGGGGCAATTCAGAGATCGGAGAAAGAATAGCTATTAATTATATTTAATATTTTTCTTCGGATATGTCAGAGTTAATCTGTGCATAAATAATGAGGTCGCAGGTGTAAATTATTCATAAATTCGATTAAACTATGAAATGAAATTAGACTTGCATCGTATTAAAACAAATATTCGGATTTAAGCTTGTGATGAGCCGTCATTCCATCTGAATCTAGAATAATCATATAACGAGACGACAGAGATATAAATGAGATGACTTTCAGCCAATTTACATGATAAATTGAATCAATATTTCTTTCTATAAAAATATTTATTCAAGGAATGAAGCTTACGGAGTAAAACAACGGTCACAGACGCAGCTTGCACGAGATAATCCACACTCACAAAAATATTCTTTCACAAAATTGCTTAGTTTTGGATTAAATTACAAGTTACTACCAATTTTCAAATAAAAAAAGTTTTCGACAATTTTTTAAAATAGAAATACCATAGTTTCTCTTCAGTCAAAATCATGTATACAGGGTGTTCAAAACTTATCTTCAATAATTTCATTTATCATGACGCAGCTATTCCCAATCTTTTTTAAAGAAGTTCTAAATCACCCTGTATATCTCGGCACGCAGTGAGTTTTTACTCGATTGTCTTGCTGTACACTCTATATATATGCTGGTTTGTCGGATCAAACCACGAAAACTGATAATCTTGAGTATATTTATATGCAAACAAGCGTAACACGCAGTGAAGCAAGCCCAGGGTTTGATATAGATTAAAAATTTAATAGAATTGGGGGAGAATTGACGTTCTGCCAGCATTTTCCACGGTATATAACGGCGTGATAGCAAATGGAAGCTTTATTATGCATTATTGTGTTTTTGAGATCCCAGATAAGATAATTGGCTGTTTAAAATAAATATAGTGGGTTGCACAGGCGGAATATAACATTAAATTCGGCCGCGAACAATTTATACTGACCATTTGCATCCTCTATACCCATAAATTTGTGTTATCGCCAATATTTTATAGCAACAACTTTTAGACAGTGAAATATACAGGGTGGCCCGTTATACATGGCTCAGCATTGACCGTAAAACATACAGGATGGTCCAAATTGGAAAAAGGTCATCGTCGATTTAAATATTGAGACGCCATTGCTAAACTATAAGTGCATCCTCCATTTCCATTTTTAAATACTTCTGAGAGTAAGGTTGCCAACAATAAGAACAAGCTAGCAAATGTCGAATCTGTCAAAATATTTGTTGATTTCTGTTTTATGTCAAGAACAACTATATTTTTTATTTAAATTATTGAATTTCATTATACATCGACGTATTTGTTGTATGTGTGTATAAAATAAATTAATAACATTATAATTAAAAATGAATAAACATTGAAATTAAGTAAATAAAATTTTCCAATAAATTGTTTAAGAAGATGCTACAAAAGTTCATTGCACAACATTGAGTGAATTTTAACTAAACAATTTCTCTGAGTGTATACCTTTCACCTTTAGAAACATGTTTTTTTTTAATTGTTCGCTTATTGCCCCTTAAAAAGTGACCCCTACATTGTTACACGCTGTAATACGCCTTGGATCTCCATCTTTTCCACGATTCAGTTGCACATTGAAAATACTACAACTTAAACCATTTTTTCTCGGAAACCAAGGATTTTTCAAAACAATTTTTTCACGATATTGACGCCGTTTTTCAAGACGCAATTTCTCTCACAAATCGACCAAAGCGATTTGCCATTGTCCTGATATGGATTAATCAACTATTTCCCACCCTGTATATTAAATTACTTAATTTTCACGCACACTCCATAAAGAGGACCGAGAGGGGTTGGGCCACGCCGCCACTGCGACCGTATCATTAGGGTGTTTTGGCCCTTAGACCAACAATTTAATTATATTCTTGATTTACGAGAGACCAACTGCAGATAAGTTAGGTATCACAGTTAAACTTCATTATAACAACTATGCATCTCTTTAAATAAACGTGTCGCCGGGAGCTGATACCAAGATGTACTTTTAATGCGACCGTTTATAACGCGGGGCGAAATGACCCATGTAAATTCACTTAGCAAATTCCCTGTTTCGTGTACATACACACGTATTTTCGTCGGTCCTTTTCTCAACCAGATCCGCTGCTCTCTTTAATTATAAAGGCCTAATTGTGCCGGCATGTGCTGCGACCGCAAATTTTATGGCCCCCAAGAAAAAACTAATTTTTTAAAAATCGCAGATGTATTAAACTGTATCTTCGCCTACTACTGCCCTTATTTACACCCTATCCTTTATTTACAATCTCTTTATTGCAACACACATATAGTTATACAGGGTGATGAAGAATTGTGATAACAAATCGCCTAAAACCAATGTAACGCAAGAAATACTAAATTTATACCATTGGCGTACTTAACTCGAATGACTGACATTTTTACCGTTACTTACTAATTGTTGCATAAGTTTCAACTTTAAAATTAAAATTCTTGTTAAGTATTGGGCGGAATTATAAAATGTAAAGTATATTGTAAAAAGAATTGTAAGAGCATTCAAAATAAATATTACTCAACCCCCAGTGCCATTTAAATATTTTGGGGTGATGTTTACCCTTGCTTGGGGGTGAAAGTGGGACAGTCAAAAATACTAGCAAAGAATCCCTTTAATCTAAAATCGACGGGTCTGAGCGTTTTTCTACAATCTTGACGCAGTTCCTGAAAATGGCCCTGTTTCGTTTTCATTTGGCCACCCTGTATATGTACTGATTAAAAATCATTTTTATCATTATATCTAGTGAACTAGTTCATAAAATGTATGAACGTTTTATTCTCATTTCATTGTGTATATTATTTATATCCCGTTCCGTACAACAGTAGGTAATTGATTCACCAATTCGAAATAGACTATTTGAGACATGAATAACTTAATGATTTTCACTAAACTCCATAGCTGACTATATAAGAAGATAAATATGAATAATATGAAGGCTCACGTCGAAAAAACAAACAGCTAAAGTTACAAGCCACTATAACCATTTACGAGGTATTTAAAATCGTCTTTAAGCCAAGGTGTCATAAGAGCTAAAATCTGAGTTGCTATAAAGAATACTTTAGCATCTAACCCTGTCGTTTTAAGCCTTGAATAGCCGATACTACCGGTCTTAACGTTTTGTCATGTAAATAATTAATGTCTTTTATATTTATACGTTATTATAACACTCTCGGTGATATTTTTCTTCGAAACTTGGGTGCTATATGAACAGTGCCTGATATACTAACCCCGGCTGTATTTCTATATTTTTTTTATAGGAGGATATGGATAAAATCCTTAATGAATGTAATTTCATTCATCGTAAAAATTATTAGCAATTCCGCCATTTAACATTGTTCACTAAATGTAGCTAATATATTTAATGGCTTAATAAAATCTGCGCCCCTGGAATTCTCTTGTAGAGGTATAAAGAGCAATTTCCACCCCTCGTTGCCTGCCGTCGTTACGCGAATATTTTGAGGCTAGGGCCATGAAAGAGATCATTTTTATGTTGTAAACTCAAATTTATTCAACAGAAGCATCAACACGAAATATTTCCGGATCAATTCTTCACCAAAAATAATTTTTGTGTAGGTAAAGGTATATAGAACTAAAATTTCAATGTACATACGTATTAGATAGATAATCCAGTTTTGAGGGAAAAAGAGGACACTTAAAGGTGTCATTTCAAGGACAAAGGACAAAGAATCGTATCTAAAGATGCACAAAATTCACCTCCAGGTGGAGGCTCTTATTAGTGGGGGGGGGGGGCAGAGGGAGGGGGGTGAATATACTAGAAAACATGCATAACATCAATTCGAGTGTTATTAGTTTTTTAAAGGATTCTACAGGGTGTAACTAACTTTGATTTTTTTTTAGACTGTCTCAACAAACAGCTATGAATTCGTTGAAAATGAAAACGACGTCCTTAATATTTAATAAAAAACTCAACATTGTGTTATGATAAGTTAAAAAAATATATTAAAGAAATGAAAATCTTATCACTTTTAGTAAATTTGTAGAAAAAATGGAAAACGAGCAAAGCAGCATGTCAATGGAAAATACATACCTTATCTATCATCATCTATCATATACAGGATGTTGTTAAATTAGGTGTCATTTTGTTCTATTATTCTTGTACTTTATTCAATTTGCAAAAAAATACATATAAAGTATGGTAAGACCTTATGTTGTATTTAGTATTTAAGTCATATTCCATATTCAAGCAACAATAAGTTTCGAACAAAGTATATTTTTCCCACAAAAAAATGTCGGGCCTTTTTAAGTGCAGTTATTTTTGAGCTTTTGCTCAAATAAAATCGTTGAAATCACGATTGACGTCTTTATTCGGAAACCGTTACCCAGGTCCGTTCCCAGTTTCTACAAACTAACACAAACGGAAAAAACGATCAACATTGCCTTCAGTCGTGACTTGGACATCCTCGCTTTCGTTGACCGCTCTCCACCCTTTTCCACCCACTGCTGACTTTGTTTACGAGTCTCGGAGTCATATTCAAATATCCAGGTCTCATCTCCAGTGACTACCTGACTCATCCAGTCTCTACCGTCGCTCCGAATGCGGAGCAACATGTCTTTCTTTTCATGGGTCAAAACTTTTGGCATCATCTTTGCGCAAATCTAGCGCATATTTAAATTTTCGTGTAACATTTTGCGAACGGTTTTTTAGTTTACGTTTAACTCGTCAGACAACGCACGAATGCTTAGGCGCCGGTCAGACATGATCAGTGCACGCAAACGGTCAACATTCGCGTCAGTACGAGAGGTGACGGGAGCTCCTTCGCGTGGATCGTATTCTACCGATCCACGCCTTCTTGAACCGTTTTGCCCATTGAAACACGCGTGTTTTCGACATGCACCCGTCTCCATACACTACCTGCAATTTTTGAAGGATTTTCGAGGGTTTGTCTCCAGATTTCACTAAAATTTGAATCAGAATACGTTGTTTGTAATTTGAGTCACTAATTTTGCCTTCAGTCGTGACTTGGACATCCTCGCGTTCGTTGGCCGCTCTCCACCCTTTTCCACCCACTGCTGACTTTGTTTACGGGTCTCCATACACTACCTGCAATTTTCGAAGGATTTCCAAGGGTTTTTCGCCAGATTTCACTAAAAATTGAATTTGAGTCACACATTTTCACGACGCCACTAAAAAAGTTATTTCCAAAAAATACACATAAAAGACAAACTAAACGTTCTATCGACTTCAACCTTGGACTGAAACTAAAAGGAAAGTCCCCCCTCTCTAGAAACACTTGCACTCACTGCACACCGTTGTAAAAGTAGCTGCATTTAGAATATGTTTACCGGGAAATCATTCTGCTAAAGCTAAATCAACTGCAAGTTGCTATAGACGTAAGCCATTTTTGATCGTCTGGCTAGAGACTATAGTAGCCCAGCGATGAAAAGATAGAAATTATTAGAACTCCTATATATTTTTTTCGGAAACTATAAGGATTCTACAAATATTTTTTGCGATATTGACTCAATTTTTCAAGACGCATCTATTCCCAAATTTGTTTAGAGTCTGAATCACCCTGTATATGAAAGTTTCAGTTCAATCAAATGAAACAGAGATTGAATAGCGCGTTTATTTGTGTGTCCGCGGGGTTTTCTTGGGGCTTTTCTGTCTTTCATTTCACTGGATTGCCTCGAAGGGAATAACAATAATTGGTGTTTCGAGCAAGATACAAATGGTATGCAAAATCCCGTACTTGTAAATTGCAAGCCGCGCACAGAAAGAAAAAAAGTGAATAGAAAGCAAACAGATAAAAACAATTCAAATACACAAAAATGTAAACGTTTTATAGTTACAATCTCATTTGAAGATAAAAATGCGGAAAGCCATCTCTGTCATGTTGTGTACATATGTAAATCCCAAGTTTTTCGTGTAAGATATGCCGCTTGATTTATCTGGAATGCTAAGAGGGGTGGAGAATAGGTGGCGAGGCGCCGGAACGTTGCCTTGGCGACGTCGCCATCTCCTGCTATGATTCCGACGCCGACGCTATCCCTACTACTTCAGACTCAACATACCACATCATTCGACTACTATATTTTTTTGTTCCTGTTCACCCGTTCACGCTCAATTTCTTTCAGATAAATGAAAAAATGAATCCGCCATTCCGCTAACAATCACTTTAAAATGGACCAATCAAAAATAAAAACATTTAACAAAGACAATACATTTACATATACGGGGTGTTAATTAAGTATGTGCACAAACTTTAAGGGATTAATCTATGATTGATTGTAATACAAAATATCGTTCTAAGAACAGGAAATTTATTAAGGAAAATGTAAAATGTCTAAAATTTGTTCTGAAAATGAAAATATTTACTTACCTTTCTTTCATAAGCAAGTCAGTGGCGTACAAATTTTCTTTTAAGGCACTATTCATGTATCTTTGGTAAGTTTGGGAAATAAAAGAGATATTGAGGAAATCACTGAACATATTTATTTAAATATTACAAATACAGTTTTTTAATATACATAATATTAGCTGCAAAACTGCCGCGGACTATATTATAAAGATTGCACGTTCTTTTTACACAAATCTAAAATCTCCGCCTGTTTAAAGCGGCCATTTTGTCCATAAAGAAATCTCAGTAGAAACAACTCACAACAGGGTGGTATTTTTTCATCATTCTACAGGGTGTCACAAACTCGATAGCATGGGCCAACAGTGCCGACTAATAAAGTCATCAATATTTTTTTTTCTATTTTCTAATCAATTTTTTTTTTGAAAAAAAAAATTGTGTTTACTTCCCGTTTAAAAGTTATAAACAATATCGTCCTAAAGAGTCTCAAAAAAAATACCACCTAAAAATCACATTAGCGGTGAAAGGATCAAGTAGCTGTTGGAAAAGAATTGAATGTTCGTTGTTTAAAATGCATAAATGTCACAAAATACTTGTCATTATTCTATACGAACGTCAAACGTATAACTTTTGTGCTTACAAAATGTTTTCGCATTAAAAATAAGTTGATATAGTGCTAATTTACGGTGAATTACAAAGAATTCAAGAAGAGCTGTAAAGTTATATCGAGAAAGATATCCAGAGCGTCCCATTCCTGATCATAGAACCATTATAACATTGGAGGCAAACATTGCGACGAAATGAAGATACAATTTCTGTTCGAAAGAACACCGAAGGGTAAGAAATAATACAGCTAGATTGTTACAAAATCCACGAAACTCTATACGGCAGGCTTTCCGAGAGTTGAATTTGGATAAATCAACCGTTCAATAAGTTTTAATGACCAATGGGTATCATGACTACAAAAGTCACAATTTGAAGTATTTGCCTGAGCGTCACATTGAAAACAGACTTAATTTTATAGCTCAAATTGTAGTAAATGTAGAAACTGTTGATCAGAATATTTTTTGGACGGACGAAAGTCTGTTTGTCATTAATGGTTTGCCAAACAGGCGCAACGAACACTACTGGTCTATTGAAAATCTCCACGTTGTAAATCCAGTCCAAATCTAAGGCCATTCTGGAGTAAATGTTTGGTACGGCGTCTTCGGTAGGCATTGAATTGGGCCTTTTCCATGAACATACGTTGAACAGCGTGATTTACCTAAATTTCCTACGAGTAAAACTTTCTGCACTTCTGGAGAATGTGCCTTGGCAGCTGAAGAGAAACCTATGGTTTCAGCACAAGGTCAGGATTGTGCAGCAATATTTAGATAACACTTTCCCAGCAAAATGAATTGGGATTAATGGATCTATTCAGTAACCCGGAGTCATTAGATCTAACACCCCACTTTTTTATGGAGGGCTTTAAGAAATAAGGTTTAAGGTACGGATTTGCTGGTGCGACTGCAGTCTGAACGTTCTCATCAACTCCAGCATTTAGACTGCCTGTTGGCCGGCAACGAGTCGCAGCCGCAGCCGCAGTCGCACCAGCGAATCCGTACTTTTACGGTGAAATGTTAATAACGCAGCCCAAGTCAGGTGAAGATTGGATATGTGTCTTGAAATGAGAAGAGGTCATATAGACAATAGATTGCAATATGGATGTAGATGAGGGCACTTGTCTCATTTTTTAAGTTTAGATATTGTTATCATCACATTTTGTTTTAGCTATATTAAATAATTATCGAGTTTAATCCTTTTATTTATTCTTATTGACATTTATGCATTTTAAACAACGAACATTCAATTATTTTCCAACAACTACTGGATCCTTCTACCGCTAGTGGAGAGCTTTTTAACAGACATTTTTTGGGAGTTTTATTTAAATTTTTTGTATCCTCGCAGTTGGCACATACTATCGAGTTCGAGACACCCTGTATAATAAATAATAAATTTTTACTTTTCGTATGATTATCGGTTGAAAAATACCACGCAGGTAATTGAAAGAAAATAAGCCAAGTACCTACTATGCATACAGCAACGTGTACAATTTTTTTAAGTACTTAGATTTCTTAAATCAAAGCTGAAATTATACACAGTTTGACTTCTTTCCAAAATAGTATTAAATAGCACGTATACATATATATACTTTTAGATATATAACATTTTTACAAGGTGCGCATGCGCGTTGAGACGTCTTTTGTTAAACGCACGTTTCACAAAACACTGAGATCACTAAGTTAATATTTACAATAAGAGTCTGCTCTCCACGTTTTGTTAAACAGTCCGATTTGGCCTCATTGAAGGTTTTGTCGCTTCGCTACATGCTCCTCCTCAGTATCCGATATTATGTCGCTGTTTTCGTCGGTCTGGTTGTCGAGGACTTCCTGTTTCCGCTTTGCCGTAGCCATTTCGGCTGCGTGCTTTTTCCTCCATTTTGTACGCCTGTTTTGGAACCACACCTGCAACAACGGAAATATTTTTAAGTACATTCGAATACACAACAGGCTTTTCAATTTTTTTTATTTAAATAACAAGATCGCACAAGACAATGGACGCTAAAACCACCTTCAGAGAACAATGTTGTTGAATTGTTGTTGAATAGTGTTGCTGTTTTTCTCTATTCTATTTTCTATATTATGTACAGTGTCTAAAATGTAAAACGTTTTTTAAATGGGATGAGCTAAGCTCCACTTTCAATCAAAAGTTTTACTTTGGAATTTGACAGAAGCAACTAATGATGTCATCAATTATATTTTTTTCAGAAACATTCCCAAATTTTGTTTCTCTCTTTTTTCTAATAAACTTTTATTAGATACATTTTTCTGTATTACTTCCCGTTTAAATGTTATAAGTAATATTGTTCCAAAGAGTCTCGAAAGAAATACCAATTAACAATCACATTAGCAGTTGGAAAATGTGCCATGAGATGAAATAAAAAGAAGTTCCGAATAATGTTGGTATCTTCTCTTGCATTTTCTTGATCTTGTTTTGGTGTTTTGGACAAGACAAGACCAAGACAATGCTTGACAGCTTGAAGAGATTTAAAGGATGCCTTGTGAGGGAAGACAAGACTACACTGGTGTAAAAATGAAAGGTTACACGTTTCTAATTTGTATACCAAATTCTTATCCTCATCAGTCTTCTTATGACCACTGTATATTATATTTGGATAATTAATTGTGACACTGGCAAAATGAACAATATAAAATTGGAACATGAACTCATACTAATATAAATAAAATATTTTTTGGTGATTGAGTTGTGTAAACGTATGAGAAATTGTGAAATTTACTTAGATAAGATGAGGATATTGATTGAATTCATAGGGAAAACGATCGTTTGTAAGAAGATAACATCACTGCAGCATCTTTGGTTTAATTGATGGCATCTCTCTCGACGGTATTCGGTAAACATCGCGCCCGGGGTTGGTTCTGCGTTGCTTATGCCAGTATTAACTCCCAGACCCTATTTAGATGATTTATCGTTCTACTATGGCTCTAAAATACCGTGTAATTCGCAAATTTAATATATAATGGGCCTGTTGTACAGAAATCGCTGAAAACATATAGCCCGTGTTTAGATGTTTAGCAGTTTTGCGGAAGGTTGATATATTTGCACCCCTTCATTTCTATCAAAGAATGGCTCCGCCCCATTTTCCACCCTTGGAGGCTCGAGTCTCGTTCGTGACGCCACTGTGCCGTCAGCTCAATCCGATAAAACTTTTATTAATTGCGTCTCACTCTGAAACATGGCTGCCTCACCAAAACCGCTGTACCTCTGTTTTGTTGCAACACAAATCTAATGAAATGAAACGCTTAATGGTAAACTAACAACTTTTTGCACGTAGGAACAATTTTCTAAATTTTACGATTTGCTGCTACCGTCGGCTGCTGTTGGCACTGCCAAGAAAACATTTTGACTAATTTTTCCAAGGTTTTTGAGAGGTCTCTATACTATTTCATTTATCTGTCCATTAAAAATACCTCTCTCCTTATCAGACATGGCTTCATATATAAACGTTCAGCAGTAACTAATTTATCCTTAGTTATACAAAATATAGTTGAGGTACTAAATTCCAAAGGGCAGATGGACGTGATCTGTATGGACTTTTCGAAGGACTTTGACACTAGCAACCATAGTATTATATTACTGAGACTTTAATATGAATTTTATAATAAATTAATTCAATTCTTATCAACGTATCGGAAGTTGCTTTCAATGTATTTGAATATCATAAATGTGTGGCCACTTCTGGTGTTCCTCAAGGGTCCAACATTGGACTACTTATATTTCTGTTATTCATAGATGATCTTACTTAAGCAATTGAACGTCTCACACTCCTTTCTGCTGATGATTTAAAAATCTGTTACAAAATTAATAGATAACATTGATGATTGTCACTTTTTGCAGTCCCAATTAAATATTATTGAAAATTGGTGTATTACATTTAAACTTATATCTCCAAATGTAAAGTAGTTAACTATACGTGAAAAAATCATCCTATCTTATATAACTACTCATTAAATAATGTTATTTTCGAGAGAAAACGCACAATAAAAGATTCTGTTTGATTCAAATCTGAGTTTTTTGCAGCATATACAAAATATAGCAAAATCTTTTTATAAAAGTTATTAATATCGATGCATTAACATCATTATATATTTCATTAGTGCGTTCTAAACTGGAATATGGTTCTTTAATATGGTATCCTCTATACCAAAATCATTCTTTATCGCTTGAATCTGTGCAAAGGATATTGGAAGTTGGATTGAATGAATTTCTGCATTATTTGTTTTAATGAACCATTCCCTTCTTAGTTGGAATAATGGTCAACAGAGGGCCCTCACATCAGGTTGAGCCTGGGGCCCATTTTTGTTTCACTAGGGATGTGTCTTATTTCAATAGGATATATTTGCTATTCAGTAATTGACAAACTACCAGTATATATACACGGTTGGAAAACGGTGATGGTCCATCTGCCGTTAGATCCGTGCGAGAGACAAGGATGACTATATTGACGACGTTTTAAAATCTAAATAATCACCGCTCGTTTCGCCATTCAAAACAAATAAAAGAGGGAGTGACTGCTCAGATGTTATTCTAATTTATAAAACGGCAGATGGACCAGCGTTCCGATGTTCTTCTTCTTCTGTCCAGAAAAATGAAAAAAACTTCATTATTATCTCAAGATGTAAAAGACACTGGCCACCAGCAAGAATGGAGCATAAGGCAAAGAATAATTAGAGAGGCCATCGAAATTGAAAAACATCCTCAAAATCTCAATACGCGTGACGATACCCAAAGATTACCAACAGCTTGGAAACCTGGCCTGGAAACCAAGATCACTAAACCAGTGATACGCAATACGCATTGCTGAGAGTAGGCCAAGCAGAACACAAGAACCCACAGCACCGTTAAACGCAGAAGACCATGCAGATTCATCGCGGAAAGGAACCCGGAGACATTTTACAACTATATATATATGCGGATGCAAGTACGTCTGACTGTATAGGAATCACAGTGGGTGTTTCCGTTTTTTGGCGAAGTATATTATTTCGGTTGTCACCCCGTATAAGCGTAAAAAAGGAGGAGAAAGACACCGCAATTTTGAGCGGCGGATCCAGCCTACGGTTTTCATCGCGTTCGGAAGTAATTTAAAAAGCCCGAACGGGAGAGCTTGGCGTGTCGGTGGCGTCGGGAACAAATTGGAAGTGAGTGGCCCTTAATTCGGCCAGTTAGGGGGTTGAGATTGAGGCCCAGGGGTCGAGGCAGCGCATTCCACAGCGGCACGGCAGCATGTACAGCTAATTACGCAGTCACTTAGCGTTAATCGATTCGGTCGCCTTACGTTAACGGTTAACGACACACTAATGACCCGGCATTTACATAGAGACCGGGGATTAGGGTGGAACTGGAGCCCAGGCAGGCCAGTCCGTGTAATTCATACAGATTTTATCTGAAATTATAAAACCGGACGCTCGCAAACAATAAAAACATATATATGTCACGTAGATTAGCGACGTCAACTATAAATCAAACCGTCATTCTGCGAAGAGCCAGCCTACGTTCCCGGACGCGTTAGCTCACTACATTCGAAATAGGTATCGCATCGCATAGGTGTGCTTGATTTATTTCGATTTTAATTTAACATATTTTTAATATTCTGAATATAATAAAGCTGTACTCAACTGTAGGCTATTTGCAATTGTTAACGCACGTTTTCATCTGACATTAAGAGCACCGTTTTTCCATAAATACAAACAATTTTAGACGTTTAAGAACTGAATAATATTGAGTTTAGCAAATAACAGGAATATTATATTATGCCACCTGCGAATATTCAAAGGGATCGAAGTAAAACGAATATTTAAGACTAAATGTCATTGTGTTCCTTTTATTATTTTATTGTCTGTTCAATATCCTATTAAAGTTTCATTATATTTTATTATAATTTTGAGGTAAGACAGTACTTGTTGATTTACTGTTGAAATTATCTGTATAACTTTAGTTTGAATCAAAGTTATGCTGTTGTAAATGGTGTTGTAAAGTTATTATTAATCATCTACGACTACTACTTTATTACTTGAATTAGCGGTTTGCTTGTCAGATGTTTGTAAGAGCCTTGGTGATTCTATAAATATTTTCTTCCGTGACTGGATAAACATCCGATAAAACATATGATGCATAAGATATGATTTGAGACTTTTTTTCAACCTCTCAACTACTAGCTGGGTAGCCTCCCGTATGGGACCTCAGTACCTTCTGACGCAAGTCGGCTAACTAACCAAAACACTCTTCAGTTTTGTATGTAAAATAATGATTATATTACCGTGTATTCAAGTACTGGAGTAGAGATACATTGTTGTGTTGTTGTTTCCTGGAATTCCGTGTTTGAAAAATATCGTTTCTCGCCGATCGCGATAAAGGTCGACAGCTTTCAATGGTGTCTACTGCATGTAGAACGCTTCGTGCCTGTGACATTTTCAGTCCGGCATGGAGTAGCGAGCGGCCGATAAATGTAGTTAGTTCTACACCGCGTACTCATGGTCCCTTCTGTCGGGTTAGACAGACGAAAGCAGCTAGGATTATTCGTCGGATACCTCACCTATGGCATACTGATGAGAGCTAATAACCTCGAAACCGGTATATGTCTGGTGGGCGTCTGACGAATGACTCTAGCTGTTGCTATAGGTTTTCCAGGTGTAATTCAATGCTGGTCGGGGCATTAGCCCGCAGAGTAGTTGTTTCCTGGAATTCCGTGTTTGTAGAGATACATTATTATTATTGTCATTATTATCACCATTGCAATAGCGACAGCGATTCTTTGAATTGTGATCGGGGTTTTCTCTGTCGTGCTTTTTTCCCCCGTGAATTCAAGGCTGAGTACGGCACTGATAGGTGGTTAGGTAGGCTATTACAGCATTGATAGAAAACTAATAAACGAGGTGTATTTAGTAATTTGTTTTGTTTTATTTAAAACTACTCAAATCTCCCTAATTTCGTAAATATGTAGCACATTCGAGGTAAGTTAATAAATAATATCAATAAACACAACGTAGATAAGTCTTCTCGATTATTGGCCAAATACTTCCTCTTTCAACAATGTTGAACGACCCGGGTATGTTACACTACAATAGAAATCTTTCAAATTACGTATTTTTGTAAATTTGAATGTAGTTGTTCACTTTTGTTTATAAGTATGTGAAAATCATTGTTAAAATCAGTTTTTAGAAGGACAATATTTTCTGAAGCTATTTGTGGGATAATTCTAGTTTTTCTTGTGCGCGAGAGTGATGTGATTTTTGTTATTTTTTATTTATCCGCTTTTTCAGTGTGAGATTTTTTGATTAGGTAAACTTAATTTCAAAAATTACGCATATGTAAGATCTACGATAATATTAATACTTAAGGATCCATCAGTTTTGAGAAGGATGAACTTAAAATATTTTCTGAAGGTGGCATTTGTGGCATAATTCTAGTTTTTCTTTAGTTTAATTGGGTATTTTGCCACACTTCAGAAAACTCAAAGATTAAGAATAAACCCTTGCGCCAAAAGGATCAGTCGAGGGTTATTTTTGAAACTAAGTTAGAGTAACCAAAAAATCTCACACTGAAAAAGCAGATAAGTAGAGAATCACATTACTATTGCGCACTTCCGTATTTTAGTTAGTTAAGTTAAAGGAAAAGGATGGTCTTTTTGGTACCGAACTGCTGAAGGCTAGAGCCCCAGTTATGACATGACGCTTCCGGATTTCTCACACCAATGCATCGATACCGCAAAATAAAATTCTATATATGTGTCAGGGGATGATGGATCGAGAGCTCGACAGACAGCAATGGCGAATGGCGGCCCAAACCGGTCCCAGGCTGGGGCGCTAACCAACTCGGCCCCGCACGACCCACCGAACACCGAATGTCATTGCCGTAAGGGGAAATTTATATACGATATATCAGTTAATTGAATTCGGTAAATATTACGGTTTGATGGTTGCACTGTAATTTCGTTTCAGTTTTAATATTTATCGTGCTTTCTGCTTCCGCTTCTATACGAGACACGTCTGGGGTAGATATAATCCCAATCCCACACGCTGTGCTGCGAATAAAAAAACAATTGGTAGTATTGACGCGCTGTACCATCCCTCCTAGAGGTCATTATAAATGTTACACTAATTTCACGTAGCCGTATTGAAGATACGCAACCTGGAACTATTTCAAATGCGTTAGAAATATATTCATTATTATTATTTGTCTAAAGTAATGCAGTTATCGGCATTATTGTTATATTGCATTGTCATTCGCCATATTGAAATAATCGAATGCGATATCAACGAAAACCATAACAACGTCGAGGGTGATGGAGCCTGACTGTACTTTTCGCTAGAATTATGTATAAATTATTCAATTTCCAACATCATTAAACGCATGAGTTCTAATTATTATTGCCGTTGTTAATCAATAATCTAATAATATTCAAATCACGTAGACTAATGAAAATGGCATCAATAAAAACATGGCTCATGGTTAATCTGGTGTAATTCAGATAACATAATCATTTTGCATCGTAATCGGGAACTGGATACCATACATATTACTCTGTGGAATTAGGCAAATGATGGGTTTTTTCCACCAATATTATGCCGCCGAAAATGTATGAACAAAGGATCCATTGTTGCATTGCATTGGATGATATGATGATGGTTGTTGTGGTTATTTGGTGTTTTTAATGAATCGAGAGATCTATGAAAAAATTTTTATGTTAATACAATTGAAATGAAGACCGATTTTTTAATTAGTCCAAATTTTATAGCTCAATAACTTAAGGCTATACGTAATTTCTACTCAAAAGCAATTTGAATGACAATTACTGGTCGATATTTTTTATTCCACATACCATAGTCTGTTTTTATCCATTTTTTTAATAAATCGAAAGATCAGTGAAAAGTTTTACTGAGTTAGTATCATTTAAGTTCTATTAATTTTTTAATGAATCAAAAGATCAGTGATTTTGGATTGTTTGCACCAATATTTTGCCACGGAATATGTAAAAACAAAGGATCCAATGTTAGATGATGTGTTGATAGTCGTGGTGGTTATTATTTGGTATTTATGGGTGCGGATTTTAATTGAAAATGTATTATATTCTTTTTAATGAATCGAAAGATCTATTGAAACATGTTTATGTTAGCATCATTCAAATGTAAGCCAATTTTTCTATTAGCCCAAATTTTATTGCTGAATAACTTAAGGTTATACGTAATTTCTACTCAAAAGCAATTTGAATGACAATTAAGTACTGGTCGATATTTTTTATTCCCCATACCATGGTCTGTTTTTATCCCTTTTTAAATAAATCGAAAGATCAGTGAAAAGTTTTACTGAGTTAGTATCATTTAAGTTTTATTAATTTTTTAATGAATCGAAAGATCAGTGATTTTGGATTTTTTCCACTAATATTCTGCCACGGAATATGTAAAATCAAAGGATCCTTTGTTATATGATGTGTTGATAGTCGTGGTGATTATTTGGTATTTATGGGTGCGGATTTTAATTGAAAATGTATTATATCCTTTTTAATGAATCGAAAGATCTTTTAAACATGTTTATGTTGGCATCATTCAAATGTAGGCCGATTTTCCTATTAGCCCAAATTTTATTGCTGAATAACTTAAGGCTATACGTAGGTAATTTCTACTTAAAAGCAATTTGAATGACAATTACTGGTCGATATCCCACAAATCATGGACATCTCTTTTTTAATAAATCGAAAGATCAGTGAAAAGATTTATTTTATAGTAGTAGGTATCGTTTAAGTTTGGTTCTATTTTTAATGAATCGAAAGATCTGTAAAACCAAAAGTGTAGCAAATTCTTGAAACCATATTAAGATGTAGGAACACAATTTTCGTTCGAATACCAACAGAAATTACCAAATTGACAGGTACGATAAGTTTAACACTGGACGTCTTTGTAAAGAATTTGCGTTCTTACGTACCAACAAACCTCGTATATTGTGGCATGGCGCGAGCTGCTGTTAAGCTTTAATTACATTTTTTGTGTCGCTGGGGCCGAGATAATCTTCAAAAGAGTTGAAGTGAAATTCGACACCCGCTGTGCGAGTCATTCATTCTGCTTTAATTAAACTTGTAACAAAGATAAAATTAATTTTTAATTCCCAGCCAAGGTAATGAAGTTAGGGAGATGTTAAAAAGTAGGCATTTAGTCGAGTTTTACGATGATTCTCGGCGGCGGGACTACAACTTCGAAGAGTTTGTCCAGATTATTTTTTGCTCTATTCCCTGGTGTCCCTTTAGAGTAATGAAGCGCTACACGCTCGCGGTTAAGGGGCGCCTGGCTGCCCTGTAAAGGGAAATTGAACTGCAAACAAGCCTATCTTTCCTACAAAAAGTACAGTTGCTTTGCTACAGTACGTGTAGGTAGTTTTATTGCACTAAAATTTAAAATCTTTCAGGGTTTAAAGGTATACAGTGTGGACACCGGAAACTTGAATTATCAGTTTGATAAAAACTGTAGTAAAATGTAAAAATCTTAATAAAGCATCTAACAGTATCGATTGTTATCATATCAAAAAATGGTGTGTTCTGTTCCAGACAGAATTGAGTTGAAACGATTTCTCTTTTCTTAAATTTGAGTGGGAATTAATTCCACTTTAAAAAATCCTGAGCATATCATTATCTATGTGTATATTTACAATTATGGAAGCTTTATATTCCTTTAGCAAAAACCATATGAAATAATTCCCCAATTTTTATGGGAAATAGCTACTACAGTGAGAACGGCCAAGAACACAGATTTTGCGAATTTTTAGGTGTTATCCGCTCCTCTAAATATTTATTTACTAGCATCAAAGAGAAGACCCTCTTTCTCTCCGCGTTCAGTCTCAAGCAAGGATTTAATTTATAAAAATGCGGAATGTTTTATGATAATAAAACGGCGCTCAGATTAAATAAAAATGCTAAATAAAAAGCTCTCCCGAGAATTAATAACTTAGCGAGAATCTCGACTGGTCTGCTTCGTTAAGCTGCGAGTGGAACGGCTGAATCCCCCCTCGACCCCCGAACAAACATCAAGGAGTGTAATTCTCTTAATTATGTTATGTTTTAACTACCCTTTTTGGAATAGATATTAATTAAGCTAAGAAATACTTTGTAATAACATTCCTACATTTTTTTACCAGAGAAACACGAAGTTCTGAGCATTTTTACCAACTTTATTTTGTACAGGGTGTTAGTATATAAGCGGAATATACAGTCAATACTGAAACGACTTCTATATCTGACCAAAATCAACAAAACAAACTGTTATGGAAAAAAAAGTCTAAAACTAATAGCTTTTCTACAAATATATTTCAAATCTGACTAAAAGCAACAAAAAAATTTATGAAAAAAAATCTAAAACGAATAGTTTTTCTATAAATATATTTATACTATAGCAAAACTGTGATTACAAAATTACAATATAAGGTTAAATAAAAGCTCCTATAACGTAATTTGAAAGATGATTAAATTTATGGTGTTTTTAGGTACAGAAACCACGAAAAATTAAACACGTAGATCAAAATTAATACCAAAAATAAAATTGTTGATGTTTTGTTTATCCACTTTGACTATTTAAATTCTTCTCAAATAAAATAATGATTTTTAAAAAGTGGTTGTAAGACTTGGATTATTTTGCTATTCTAACCTTACATTTTAACAATTATTTTCACATATTCAAAACAAAAGCGAACATTCTTATATGCAGAACTGTGTTAAGTTTATGTTATAACAATATTTTCAAATATCGATAAATTTAAAAAATACGTAATTTGAAAGATTTCTGTACCTAAAAATTTGTTGCTTAGACTGCTTTCTGTCATACATTCGTTTTACTTCGGGACCTGAATATTTGCAGGTGGCATGAGATAACATTCGTGTTATCTGCTAAGCTCTATGTTATACTAGTTCCTAAATGTCTAAAATTATTTGTATTTGTAAACAATTGAAGTTTCTTAGAAAATTCATAAAACTGTACCGTTCGACAGCATTGCAATGTGTCAGCTGTTGCTGTTAACCTAAAAGTAGTATTAGTCATAGTGGTATTGCGGCTAGGACAATTTATAGTAATGATGACCAGCTATGAGGCGTTTATACGATAAACGCTTCTCGCAAGCAACATAAGTCATTTTGAACACTTGTAACTATCACATTTTATTGTGTTGTGAAAAGAATTCTTAGGAAACAATTCACAGTAAGTGCCTATGTTTAGGTGAACCTATTTGTAATTATTACAACCCCTGTACACCCTGTACAAAATGCGTATTACAAAATTCCATACTAAGATACAGTTAAGTATAAGTCAACGAGTCGCCGCTGGATGGCGTTCGGACACCTTGTATTTATCGAGTAATATTAAGATTTATGCGTTCTTCGAGTAATGGCGTCGAAGTGAGGTTATGTCAGGTTGAATCAAAAAGGATTTACGCGTTCCGAAAAAATCCTAATTCCAAGAGAGTCGGGATAAAGAGAAGTGAAGCGAGCGAATGGAAACGTAAAGAATATGATAATTTTTCAATTATAAATCTAATACAAATATGTTAAATATCCGGTTAGCCTTAAGTCGAGCGTATTGAAAACTGTCATCCTGGCGATTAGTACCACGCCGCAATATATCGGCCCGTTCGAAATGAATCCATCCGATTAAGTTAAAGTATATTGTGGGGTTAGAGTAGGCCGGATCGTCGTCCCCCATGAGTAATTCGGTGGCAACGCGTGTTTCTACGATATGTTTGGAATTAATGAAAACGGTGCGCGCGGAATTTCATCCGCTTTGACGAACGCTTTCGACAAGTGTAAATGCCTCCCTTTTGTTACTCTCTAAATTTGCATTTTTATTGAATCTCTAGCCGCCGAGATTTGAATATAAGCCACCGTGCTCACAAAAAATAATACGTCTAATATTGAGATTTTACCGTCGTCATCCGCATAATTCGGCTTGTAATTACATCTTTGCGGAATCAATTTAATCCCCATTTTCCGCTCGCCTGTATCCCACTGAAAAGTACGATATGGAACGCGTTTAGTCCATTGCGCATACAAATAAAGGTACCAAACCTAGGAGGATGACAGCAAAGACATACTTTATTGGTTATGTATGTGGGCGCGAGAGAGACAACCATCTGCACGTACGATGTGAATTGTGTTCTTAATTTCCCATTATTTTGTTTGTAAACACGTCATTGGCGTACAGTGTGGTTTTTCTTTTATCTTGTATCTCGTTAGTATTATTCTTTGTGTATTTTTGTGGGTGTTATTGTTGGAACATGTCATGTTTTACAAGGGACTGTAAAATTAACCAGCATATAGCACGAAATAATTCTTCATATCCAGAATTCAATTTCATTCAATTCACAACCAGTTAAGCCCCTACTGCTCCGCCATTGCTAGAGGCACAAAACAAAATATGGCGCTGATCAAGAATAATCCATTCGCGCAGCTTTTAGCGCATTCCAGTCATCATAATATAAAATTACATTTCAGTGCTGTATCCCCCAGTATTTTCACAAATTCCGCCCGATATACTTTACAAATGACCGAAAATTCCAAACAGACCAAATTCGGGACAGTTCGATAGGCTTGTTCAAAAGAACAAGTGAATAATAATGGATCTGCAAAATATTAGATTTTAACTTTGTCATTTTATACTATAATGTTTTCGCGTATTAATCAATTATTATAAGTAAAATATAGAACAATAATATATTTAAATAACAGTAACTAAATAAAAAAGAATTTGGTTATAGCTTCATTTTATAAGTCCTGACCCAAATGACACGAAGTAGAAAAAATATTTGATATGTTAATAACTTTGTACTTAGTCCATAATCTAAAATAAAAACTTTTAGTAGATTTTCAGAATCAGGTTACTAAATCCAACTTAAATTGAACATATTGAACTGAAATTTTAACAACACAACAACGAAACAATATACACATTTTAATGTGAGCGGGTGTTAGCAAGTTAGAGGTAGATCTCCCGGTCTAGAGTGGCGTATAGTGACGTCACAAGCGGGCGCATCGTTTTGAGACGAAAACGCAAAAAGTTTATCATATTGAAATTTTAAGGACATAATAAATATATCTAGTACTATATGAAACATATAAAAACATAAATTCAAGGAACAAGCCTATTGTCAATACCGATATCGTGCTTATGTGTTTTACTGATTTCTAGCTGCATTTTATGAATTTAAAACGTATAGTTTCGCGTTTGCAGTTTCTATACAATACGGGGGATATTAGACTGTATACAATTGCAGATGAGTGCCTGACTTACTTCCCCTCAGTTGGCCGTCAATGGAGCCATGGGGGTACTGTGCCCGGTATGATGTATTGTCTAAAGAGGGTGTGCGGCTATGCCGTATAATCTTCTGACAAATTGAATTAGGGCGACGAGATACAGTGGGGGCGCCACTTGTTTATAACAAACATCGTCATCGCTATTAGGATTTTCAGATCTGATTGATATGGGATAAAAGAAAAGAAAGGAGAATTTTCCTTCGCTTCCGTACACTTTCAGCAGTAAAGAAATTATTGTTACCGTTAAATAAAATCAAGAAAGTAAATCTATTAACGCATTAAGGAGTAAGTATAAGAACAACTTACCTTCACTTGGGACTCGGTCATCCCTAAGGCATAAGCTAGTTTCGCTCGTTCTGGTCCTGCCAGATATTTGGTTTGTTCGAAGGTTTTCTCCAGTGCGAATATCTGCTGCCCGGAAAAAGTAGGCCTCGTGTGTTTCTTTTTTGCGTCTTTATCACCTCCCAAGCCGCCCATATTGGTTTGGTTCACTGCAATCAAAGCTGTAATCAGAACAGGACTCCTAACCGCTTAGGATAGTTCTTGAATCAAAACATTCCAAATACAAGCTCACACGCTAATTTTCTTATCAGCTTTTTATTCATTTTACTTAATTGCCATTAAAAACCCTTCAGAACAGGCCATCGCTATCAAAATTTGAAATTTATATCATTTTCACGAATCGAAAGATCAGTGAAAATGTTGTTACATCTGTATTTTCGTGTAAGATGACAATTTAAAAGATATTTACTGTTTTGTTTTCTTCTCCTACACATAATTTTAATCAATCGAAAGATATGTAAAAAGTTTGTTATGTTACTCAAAAGTTGATATTCACAATTTTTAATATATCAAATCATTAGTAAAAAACTAATTAAAACACTGATTTTTATAATCAGTACGCATCGAAGGGTATAAGTTTATGCCTATAACAGATAATTGTTGCTTTACATATTCCCAATCCATGAAATTTTTATTCTACACGCACACGTTGGCTCTCAATGCAAGTTTTATGATTGGAATGGCGCAACACATCGTTATTATAAAACATAGGATGTCGTCGAGTATTTTCTTTAATCCGAACAATAAAAATTCAATCGAGGGCACGCTGTGGATACGATAAAGGTTTTACATTCACGATCGAAATATGCATTTGCAGATGAGCTTCTGGTGATAGATATAGGGAATCTGAATGATGTTCCAGATGTGGACTTGAAATCTAATAATAAGTTTAATTCATTATAATGCCACAAATTTATCTCTCGACATATCTTACTTTATGAGTGATATATTATATGTTTTGTTTTTTAAGTCTATCCTGGACCGTAGCTTTCTTTGGAGCAAGTAGAATTTTTAGTCGCGGCGTTTCTATATGAAGCGATAGATGCAGTAAAAATAATTCAATAGTTAACCAATAGAAAACACCATGGAGACCGAGGCAAGTGCTGCATACGGAATTCTCCCCGGAGAACGGGAAAATCAGTGCCAAACAGCGTAACAGGGATCTCTCTCTCTCGGGCGGCACATGTTACAAGAACTGAGACCGTTCGGTTGTTATTCGACTAGCTCGACACGCAGTGTCATTGCCTTAACATGTGTCGGTTTAAATCTCCTGTTCCAAATTCTGACAACCTGTATTAACACACTCTTAAACTCTCTTTTCACGTCAAAATATAATTAAAAGTATACCGGATTACCCCGTCCGAGGGATTAATTTTTTTTCTTCTACCGTAACGGTAATTTTTTAATGAACAGGAAAATTAAAAACTAGGCCGCGACGACATTCCACATGTCACTCAACCTCATTAATAGGGGCTTTAATGTGAGGATTTCTTTTATAAACAGCACCTGGGCATTCAGAAACTACTTTTATGCACTATTTTCCACGGAATCCAAATAATTAAATGAACCATCTACTACACTAAGTGCTTACGTTAGAAATACAGTTACTTTGATACTTTAGAGCACACAAAATCTGTTCTTGCGAAAGTTACAATTTGACAAGTGAAAGTAACTAAGTACAAAATTTGATCATAATTTACAAATCAACAACTTTATGTTAAAAAAATTATTAAAATAGACTTACCATATCGTACATAGAGATCGTTTTCTGTAATAGAAATGGTAGTTTAGTTTTTCAATTTACTAAGCACACAAACATTTTTTAATAATAGAAACTAGTAAATTTTGTTCAAATAGCTGACTCGAAAGTCAAGTTATTTCAGCGAGAAAAATCTAGATTGCGGTTATTGGCTGTTACAAAAAAAATGGAAGTGTCGAATTGCACGGAAAAGAAAGGCCGACGTCAGATCATCGATTTATGTGATTTATAAAGACGTGTTCACTATTTTCACCGTAGTGGAATATGGGAACATCATATGAACATCCGGTCAGGTCTCCCGAGCAAATATCCATTCCATATCGCAACGTTCCCGCCTTCAAAGACGCTGAAGCGAGACTATAGATGCATTATTGAATTTGTTCGGGGTTTATGTATCCCACGAGGGCCATCTTAAGCTACATTCTGCGTTGTCAGCATATATAGATTATTATATAGACATCTGGTCTTCTCAATGTAGAATCTTACAAATATAAAAATATCGACTGACTATCAAGCCTAGCATGGGCTCTAACTTCGGGAAAATGTCATAGTTTTCAATAGAAAACCATTTTTTCATCACTTACTAAAATATTCAACTCTGCAAAAAGCCTTTCAAGATGAACTTCCATAAAAATCCTTTGTCTTTCGTTGATTTGTCGAAATCATACCTCAAAGATACTTCCTGTAGATCAGTAAATGCTTGATTTATTTTATTTAGTCAGTTCATCTGTTGGTTCAACTTGTTTTGATAAATATATCGATACTACAAATAATAGAGGCAAAGGAATTTATAGATCCATAGATCCAATCATATAATTATTCATAGGTAACAAAAGACAACTTCAACAGACTAGACGTGGAAGCGTACTGCCATTATCATTGATCTAATTCAATTTGTTCCTTGTACAACAACACTACAACTTTATGTATAATTCTTCAATATGTGAATGTTTGGAAGCACTAGCAAGAGTCTAACGAAGGTCGTAGCTTAGATAAAATAACATGGTTTTCAATAAACAATTTATATATTTGTATTACTTACTAAAGAATTTAAATGAGGCCAATAAGGTTTCACCAAAATTCTTTGTTTCATAGACTAGTCAATTTGTATCTTACCTACTAGATGCTTCCTCCAGATCAATAAATGTCTGAATTATTTCATTTAGTCGGTTGGTCTGACAGAAATAAACTTGTTCTGGCATTAAACATGGCATATGATTAATACCTTAGTAAACTGCAGAAACGAGCAACTATGAATGTAAAATGGAATAATAGAGGGAAGGGAATTTATAGATCCGCGTTTATATTAAATGGTAAATGGAGGTCTTGTTTAGATGAGGTAGCATCTTACATTTCATGAAAGCACAATCATGGAATTATTCATACCTAACCAATGACAACTTTCACAGACCTGGAAGCGTACTGTCATTATCACCATAGACATGATTGCATTTGTTCCTTGTATAACCAACAACCAACACTTCAGCTAAAACTACTAAGTACCAGAACTGAGATGAAGAGATAAAAATAGATGATCTAGCAATAATATTGGTCTTAAGGGCATAAACAAAGAATCATATCAAAAATCATGGAATTCGAAGCTATATGGATCTATTGCTAAAGTTTTCGATACAAAAAACTCTCTACAACCAATGGTAGAACTTTATTGCAAATAAAATTAATATGAAGGTGTTGAATGGCAAGATAAACCTGCTAATAATTAATATTATAGTTTTCCAAATCTGTGAAATGATACTGGATACTCTTTGTGTTGATATGTAAGAAAACAAAACTGTACAAATAAAAAAATCTTTGTGGTGAATCGTTATGAAGAAAATGGTGGGAGATGAATTGAAGCAACAAATGAAGAAATTGCTACAAGTTTTTCAATTCAATCATTTAACACTAACACTTCATAATAATATCAATATCTCTACCCCTCATTCTAATCACGAGGATTAGCCCAGAAGTCGAAGACTTGTGCGGGAGAGGGGGCGGCATATTATTATTAAGCAGCCGCATTTGCGCCCAGGAACGACTTACGTTGGTAGACCCTAACCACCATTCAGTGCAGAAATGAGGGAAACCTGGAAAACCTCATTAATTAGGGGGGTAGTCAAATGTCAACCGGTATCAATCTTTCACATTGACCCGAACCAACATTCTTCCACCCTACCATACCCGCAGACAGGGTGCCAATCTCTCCACGAATATAGCTTATATACGGTCTACCGGCTGCAGGGGTCGAACCCACAGCGATCCAGTCACCTCGATTCAAGTACTGACGCCTTAAACCGCGCGAGCACTGACCGATCCAATCAGTATACCTTCAGTATACGAATGTATAGAACTACTAAGAACCAGAACTGAGATGAAGAGATAAAAATAGATGATCTAGCAGGAATATTGGCCTTGGAAAGGTCTTAAGGGCATGAACAAAGAATCATATCAAGAATCATGGAATTCGAAGCTATATGGATCTATCGCCCAAGTTTTCAATACAAAAAACTCTAACCTACTACCAATGGTAGAATTTTTGTTGCAAGTAATATTAATATGAAGATTTTGAATGGCAAGAGGAACATGATAATAATAATCATTATAGTTTTCCAAATCTGTGAAATGACATTGGATACACTTTGTCTTTGTATATAAGAAGAAAAGAGACAAATAAAAAATCTCTGTGGTGAATCGTTATGAAGAAAATGGTGGGAGATGAATTGAAGCAACGGATGAAGAAATTGCGACAAATTTTTCAATTCAATCATTTAACACTAACACTTCACCTTCAGTATACGAATGTATAGAACTACTAAAAACCAGAACTGAGATGAAGAGATAAAAATAGATGATCTAGCAGGAATATTGACCTTGGAAAGGTCTTAAAGGCATGAACAAAGAATCATATCAAGAATCATGGAATCGAAGCTATATGGATCTATCGCCCAAGTTTTCAATACAAAAAACTCTAACCTACTATTATCTAATGGTAGAACTTTTGTTGCAAGTGAAAATAATATGAAGGTTTTGAATGGTAAAAGAAACCTAATAATACTAATTATAGGTTTCCAAATCTGTGAAAAAGAAAAAAGTGAAATAAAAAATCTCAGTGGTGAATCGTTACGAAGAAAATGGTGGGAGATGAACTGAAGCAACGGATGAAGAAATTGCGACGAATTTTTCAATTCAATCAATTACGTAGCAGGGGGCTGCCCCTCGTAGAGACTATAGAATGGAATGATGCGACCAGTGAGAGCGTGCCAGCATAAAGATAAGCGAGATGGGGCGATGCTAAAGTGGATAATCTCATGATCCCGTTATCTAGAGATATAATTATTCTAACAGGGTGTCTTGCTTAAAACAGCTTGCTCGATCGGGCGGCGCCCCCACCCCCGTGTTCGTTGCTAGGTTACCGCCTCCGACGACCACAGAAACACTGCTACAATGGTGATGCTTGTAGAACACGACACGCACAACACTTCGCCGTGGGGAAGATGGATTGAGACGATAAGAGGCTCCCTCGCGCTCAGCCACTTCGCTGAGCTCACTTGAGCCCCAATTTGCATTTGTAACTCTTTTAATGGTTGACCATCGTCAGTTATGTTAAAGACTTGCTAATGTCGCCCTAGCGTGGGTTGATAACATTTTTGGAAGATCTACACGACACCATTAGCTGAGTCAGTGGCGTAACCACAAAACTCCAAGAATAATTTCTATTTTACTATCTACGGTTAGTAGAATTAGTGACGCTATTTATGGAAAAACAAGTTTTTTCGTGTAAAACGACTAAATCGGCTTGTTATTAAGTGTGCGGCGTTAAGAAAGCGTGCGAGCAATTAGGGGAGCAATGGGGGTAGCCGCCCTCGATAGCGGAGTGAATTTGGCGTGGACACACGGCTGCCGAAAGCCGTAAAAGTTGCTGAAATGGCGATGGAACACATGACAGCCCGTTAAATGTAGCCGGGATGAACAAGTAATTCAGTACTGGGCTCTTCAATTAGAGAAGTTGGTTGTATGTTGAGGTCATCGTGTTTACCGCGTCCTCAAATACTTTGGATTACTGTTTATTATCAGCCGTAAGGGACAATGTTGTCTTAATTAAGTTTATTTTTCTCCAGGCTTTTCTACTTATTAAAAAATGCACTGCTAAAACAGAGATATAAATGTTAGTGTCTATAATTTTTCTTTGCGTTATGTTCGCGTATCTTTTAAAACATCCTGTACGTTGATGAGGGAGATGTGTTATAAAAAATTGAAAAGTTTTTGTTTTGTAGTGATTCAAATACGTTTATATAAACAATTAACGAAACTCGCATTAACTTAGACACAGAGTATTATTTTGACAAATTTAATACTTAGCAAACAATAATTTCTGACAATAAACTTGCTTAATAAAATTGTTAATGAGTAAAAGAAAATGTAATGGCGCTAGATTGGAGCCCTGTGGTGCTCCATAGATATGTTGTATGTTAGTTAAATAAATACAGTAGTGATTCAGATACGTTTATATAAACAATTAACTAAAATCGGATTAACTTAGACACAGAGTGATATTTTGACAAATCTCAAAGTAATACTTAGCAAACAATAATTTCTGGCAAGAAATTTGCTCAATAAAATCGTTTATGAGTAAAAGAAAATGTAATGGCGCTAGATTGGAGCCCTGTGGTGCTCCATAGATATGTTGTATGTTAATTAAATATATATCAGTAGTGATTCAGATACGTTGATATAAACAATTAACGAATATCGCATTAACTTAGACACAGAGTGATATTTTGACAAACTTCAAAGTAATACTTAGAAACAAGAATTTCTGACAAACTTGCTTAATAAAATCGTTTATGAATAAAAGAAAATGTAATGGCGCTAGATTGGAGCCCTGTGGTGCTCCATAGATATGTTGTATGTTAATTAAATAAACATCACTAGTGATTCAGATACGTTGATATAAACAATTAACTAAAATCGCGTTAACTTAGACACAGAGTGATATTTTGACAAATCTCAAAGTAATACTTAGCAAACAATAATAATTTCCGACAACAAATTTGCTCAATAAAATCGTTTATGAGTAAAAGAAAAAGTAATGGCGCTAGATTGGAGCCTTGTGGTGCTCCATAGATATGTTAATTAAATAAATACAGTAGTGATTCAGATACGTTTATATAAACAATTAACGAAAATCGGATTAACTTAGACACAGAATGATATTTTGACAAATCTCAAAGTAATACTTAGCAAACAATAACTTCTGACAATAAACTTGCTTAATAAAATCGTTTATGAGTAAAAGAAAAAGTAATGGCGCTAGATTGGAGCCTTGTGGTGCTCCATAGATATGTTAATTAAATATACATCAGTAGTGATTCATATACGTTGATATAAACAATTTACGAAAATCGCACTAACTTAGACACAGAGTGATATTTTGACAAATCTCAAAGTAATACTTAGCAAACAATAATTTCTGGCAATAAATTTGCTCAATAAAATCGTTTATGAGTAAAAGAAAATGTACTTGCGCTAGATTGAAGCCCTGTGGTGCTCCATAGATATGTTGTATGTTAGTTAAATAAATACAGTAGTGATTCAGATACGTTTATATAAACAATTAACTAAAATCGGATTAACTTAGACACAGAATGATATTTTGACAAATCTCAAAGTAATACTTAGCAAACAATAACTTCTGACAACAAGTTTGCTCAATAAAATCGTTCATGAATAAAAGTTAATGTAATGGCGCTAGATTGGAGCCCTGTGGTGCTCCATAGATATGTTGTATGTTAATTAAATAAATATCAGTAATAATTAAGATTCGTTGATATAGACAATTAATGAATATCGCGTTAACTTAGACACAGAGTGATATTTTGACAAATCTTAAAGTAATACTTAGCAAACAATAATTTCTGACAATAAACTTGCTTAATAAAATCGTTTATGAGTAAAAGAAAATGTAATGGCGCTAGATTGAAGCCCTGTGGTGCTCTATAGATATGTTGTATGTTAGTTAAATAAATACAGTAGTGATTCAGATACGTTTATATAAACAATTAACTAAAATCGGATTAACTTAGACACAGAGTGATATTTTGACAAATCTCAAAGTAATACTTAGCAAACAATAATTTCTGACAATAAACTTGCTTAATAAAATCGTTCATGAATAAAAGTTAATGTAATGGCGCTAGATTGGAGCCCTGTGGTGCTCCATAGATATGTTGTATGTTAATTAAATAAATATCAGTAATAATTAAGATTCGTTGATATAGACAATTAATGAATATCGCGTTAACTTAGACACAGAGTGATATTTTGACAAGTTTTAAAGTAATACTTAGCAAACAATAATTTCTGCTTAATAAAATTGTTTATGAGTAAAAGAAAATGTAATGGCTCTAAATTTCAACCGCTATTTATTAAAAAGTACACTGCTGAAACGAAGATATAGATCTATGAGTTTTCTTCGCGTAACTTTCGAAACATCCTGTAGGTGGTGAGAGAATTGGTAATAAAAAACACTGAAAAGTTTTGCGCGTCTTATCTGTGCGATTATTGTAATCGTGATTATGTTTGGAGAACATCAAAATTGAACACATATCCCTGTTTATGAAATGATGATTATTAATTTAGAATACATGCGACATATGCGTTTCTTCATTAGTGAGTTGATTAGGCCGTATCAATACTAATTTTGTTATCGCGTAAGAGGCACATATGTTTGCAGCATTATTACATCATATATCACAATATACAAGTTTAGGTGTATTGCGGCCAGTAGACTAGAGGCGAAAGCCTCGCCCAATGGGGGCCAGGAACGTATAATGACCGGTGACGTATGTGTTATTTGTTTGGCGCCATCTGGCAGTAGCGTTATTAACTTGGCAAATCAAACATGCTCGAGACATTAATTATCGCGATCTGATAGCTGTCGTCCGATTCGAATCTTGTTTTCAAACATTTCATAATATTTTATACTTGCTAGGCTTACGTTCGATCCGGTAAATCGGCCAGTGTGCATAACTCATATCCGGGATTAAGTTTTTTATACTTCTCTTCGCTTAACACCCCTCCTACCCCTCTCCCAGCTAGATAATAATTATAAATTAAAAAAAAACACTCTGTATAGGTACACAACATTGGAAAAATTCACGTAGACACATTATTGTATCATCGATATTCCTTTCCCCATAAATGAATGTTATTTTGTCCTTTCTGATTGTTTTATTTGTTTCTCGTGTCAACACAGTTGTTGCAAACTCCCAGCGACATATCAAAATATTATTGTTACGACAGATATTTCCTTTGCTTTGACAATTCGACCGTATTGAACTCTCACTGCAATTGTTTGGACAAACGTTCCGGCTGATTTTTCCTCAGGCCATCTGAAGCGTTCAGTTTTTAACAGACGTCGGAAAAATCGTTTTAAGTGTTCACAAGCTTTGTCAAGAGACGCTACACGTACGCTAAAGCATAAATAATGCATATTTCTTTACAGATACAGTTTTAATTGAACAAAGTTTTTTATTTTGGGGCTTTATATATGGAGATATAGGGTGTTGAAATTAAAAAAATATATGTTTCTTAGTACAGTTGTCAAAATTGTCCGTTCCGTATATTTCAGTTATGTTTGGTATAGGTTATTAATGTGTCATAAAATATGTTATTGGGTTTTTGCCATACTTCTGAAAAGATTAAGATTGATTAAATAAGCCCTTGCGCCAAACGGATCAGTCAAGGGTTATTTTTTAAACTAAGTTTGCCTAACCAAAATATCTCACACTGAAAAAAGCAGATAAGTAAAAAATAACAAAAATTACATCAGTATTGCGCACTTCCGTATTTTTTGACGTTTCGAAAAAACTGTTCTGTTTTCGTTCTCAAAATAGTAAAGGTATTAAACGTGTGTCAAGTTTGACAGTTTAAAATTTGTTTATTTGCTTCCATAGAGATGTTAAATGATTTTTATTTTATTGTTACTTTAACCTCGTTTAAAACTAATTATGTCACAAATAAATAGCGTCAGAGAATATTTTAATTTGATGTTTAAAAAATTGGGTAAAACCCCTTTTCCCCAGAAAAATCGACGCCTTTGATAAGCGACGTTCGCGATGGCTTCGAACAGCTATGCGGACACTTTTTGCAGCGTTGCCAATTCTAAAAACCAACAAAATAAATATTTGTAATAATTTTAATGCCCAGATATCATTTAATCACTCGTTTTTTAATAAAATATAGGCGGTGTAATTTAATGTGACTAAGAATAGAATGCATCAGTTCAGTTTTCATAATTAACTACAAAAAGTCATCTACAGTGACGAATTATTCTGTTGCTCGGTCAGACTGTACGTTATAAAGTGTAAATTCGTCGCCTGCTATGTTTATCAATTGTTATATCGCCGTAAATTGGGATATTCCTGTGAAATAAATGATATCAGACTGACATATGTCCTGATTAAGCGTTATAATTACATTGTGGCACTTGTTTTGTGAAGTGGCTGCGCCATTTGTATATGGATAATGTTTACACCCAAATATTAATAATAATCCTGTCCCATTTGTTCCATTGCTTAGGGCATATCCGAGATTGGAATCGCATGTTTACACTACCTTTCATATATCTTTATTAACGCCGAATTTCTACATTAATTTGTACATTGTCAAGAAGAAATTGTGTTCATTTAATAAAATATAAAGTAGCACAGTAGCGGAGGGTTTTTAAATTTTCGAAAGGTGAGAGAATATAAAAAAAGAATACCTATCATATACATATTTAATAATGATACCTACGTTTTCTTATCACGTTTTGAAAAAATATCACCTTCCAAAGCCTATAGCATTATCATCTTGCCGGTCTGTTGGCCAGGTGTAAACACAATGATTATTATCAGAAACCGGCAAATAGATTAAGTCAACCATCTCGTGTTTGTATCACGTGACAAAGTAAACATTTCGGGTCAACAATTCGGTACTAGCGGTGTGGTATGAGAAGCGTGCAGATATTACTGTTTGCAATTGGAATTATGGTCGAATAGGTAAACCTGATGAGGACGTGAATTGATCAGCATGCTGGACGTCATTTAACGCAAGCATTATCAATAGCGATAATTACAAGACACTAGTTAGCACGTTGGATTCACACTGTACACGAAGAAAAGTAATTAGAACGCTTCGAAGTACCTTGGTACGAAATTACGTTGCATTTAGCAAAAATCTAACCCCACAACTAATACAATCTACAGGAAGGCTAGTTTAAATATATTTTTAGCAATTACAATTGTGTGACCTCCGAATTGCTACGAGACTTTGCTGTGATACACTGAAAAAGTGATCTATTTGTACAAACTAAAACAGGCACATACATTTTCAAATGGGTTATTGAGGATGTGAAAATGAACAAACAATTTTACCTCTTTGGAAAGAACACACTGTATACATGTAAAATTGCTGATATTTACACGCCGTGCGTTATGATAAAAATTAATGGGAACATTAAAGACAGAAGCCAGAATATTAAATGATAATTAAATCTTACTCAATATTATACACAAACAAATAATAAATATTAATAGCAAGGGAGGGTGTAGCGGTCACTATTGTTAATTAAATAAACACCGATACGTTGATATAAACAAACTAAAATCGCATTAGCTTAGATAGACAAATTTCAAAGTAATACTTAACAAACAATAACTTCTGACAAGCAAGTTTATGAGTAAAAGAAAATGTAATGGCTCTAGATTTGAACCCTGGTGCTCCATAGATATGTTGTATGTTAATTCAATAAACATCAGTAGTGATTCAGATACGTTGTTATAAATAATTAACTAAAATCGCTTTAACTTAGACACAGAGTGATATATTGACAAATTTCAAAGTAATACTTAGCAAACATTAATATGTGACAATAAATTTGCTTAACAAGGTCGTTTATGAGTAAGAGAAAAAGTAATGGCTCTAGATTTGAACCCTGTGGTTCTCCAAAGATATGCTGTATGTTAATTAAATAAACATCACTAGTGATTCAGATACGTTGATGTAAACAATTAACTAAAATCGCATTAACTTCGACACAGAGTGATATCTTGACAAATTTCAAAGTAATACTTAGTAAACAATAGTAACTCTAGATTTGAGCTCTGTGGTGTTCCATATCCATAGATATGTTGTATGAAAATTATTGAAATTGTAACCATTATAGGTAACATTTGAAATTAGAAGTAGCTAAATGCAACCCAAATAATTAATAGAATGCTTAGGTATTTTAACTATTTTAAGATAGAGTGGATGGTGTGTAGAAATAATAAGTAGATCTATTTGAAAATGGAGTAGATGTTTTTGATAATATGTCGAAGTATAAGTACTCAATGCTCAATAATATCATTTATGAATAAAAGAAAATGTAATGGCTCTAGATTTGAACCCTGTGGTGCTCTGTAGGATGTTTTATGAAAATTATTGAAATTGCAACCATTATAGATATGTTTGAAACTAGAAGTAGCTAAATGCAACCCAAATAATGTATATAATGCTTATTTTAAGATAAATGGAGTAGATGTTTATGAGAAATATACTCAATGCTCAATAATATCGTTTATGAATAAAAAAAATGTAATGGCGCTAGATTTGAACCCTGTGGCGCTCCATAAGCTGTACGAAAATTATTGAAACTGTAATCGTTGTAGAAGTAGCTAAATGCAACCCAAATAATGAATAAAATGCTTATTTTAACTATTTTTAAATAGAGTAGATGGTGTAGTGAAGAAATAACAAGTAGAGTAGATATTTTTGAGAATATGTGTAGGTATACTTACTACTACTAAGTCGATCTCTCCAGGCGATGGGGTTGAGTCCTTGGATTCCCGGCCAGTACAATCCCCCAGTGCTCCTACCCAGTTCCACCGGGGGTTTATTTACGGAATTGGCGGCGTGATGATGAAAAAAGGCAGCGGCGGCAATATTGAATCCTCTGAGCCCCGAATTGGACGCACTTTGAGAGCTGTTCGAAGCCATCCCCAAGGTGTTCTGCGTGAACCCCAGATTATGAGGAAAATGTAGCGGCCCGGTAGTGATCTGCGTGGGTCTAGATAAAATATGGTCAATACCGTGAGGGTTAGCTCCTTGGGAACTGTTACTGTTGCTAGTCGCACCTAGAGGACTGCGAGACGTCAAGCCTGAGCGTTCTACGTGTAAACTTGTACGTTCTAGCAAGACGTCCGCGTCGCTCTTTTCTTGGTGCATGTGATCGGGGCTCAGATGGGTTTGGTGCTGCTTCATCTCAGTCATGGAATGCAGCGCCGCCAGAGGGGCTGCCAGCATGTTGCGGTGCTCCAGGTTGAGGAAACTCAGGTTCTGCTGGCTGGCGAATTCGAGCATCTTCGAGACTGGAGGCGGTGGGGTTACAGAGACTTCGGACCTGTCACTAGACGCGTCGCTGTGCTGCGTCATTGCTATTGGAGACGCCGTGGTTGCAGCTGAGGACGCGAATGCCGCGTCGCGATTGTCCAGGCCGATGTACTGGTGCACTACACGTGACCCTCACTGCACATCACAGTCACTCGTGTCTCACCCGATGGTGCAAATTGGAAGATCTAAGATCTAAGGAGCGTGTTCCAATCACCAGTTGGTTGACAATGAACTGAACTGGCTCTGGAAGACTATGCACTCGACCGCTCGAGGTGAGACCGGTGGGCGGACTCGCAAGGTGAGCTAGTGGGGATGTCTATAAACTGAACTGCATGTTAAATATGTGCTACTGGGAAGCTCATTACGGTGGCCTCTATGGCAGTTAGCGATTCGGTGCGTGTCGCCTAGCTGCGTGGTTGCACTCTGCTCTATTTTTAAAAGAGATTAATGCTTTTTTCATTGGTAGGGGGGAGGAGTGTGGAGTCGGGGGAGCGCACGCCATTGGCGCGAAAACCCGGCTCGGGTGACGCCCGCTATTGGTCGATAGCCCGCCCTACCCCTTCCGGATTCGTATTATCGCAGTATACATGGAACTCAATCTGTAAGGAGGTATTTTACTAGCATAAACATGTTAGCGGTGGAAGGAAACTTTGACTAGTTGACTACACCGACCTCCCACAGCTGGATATTCCCTTCAGATCACAATTATCGTCTTCAGAATTATCTCGCACAAAATCTTAATAAAACATTCAATCATTACCGAAATTTCATACGGTCAAATCATCTCTGACATAAAAAAAAACATTTTTTTAAGGTGATGTAAGAGTAATGGAGAAAAAATAAATAAGAATATTCTAATATAAAGATAAACAAAAAAAGAAAATTCAATATTAATTATAAATTTTCTTACATTGTCATTACCTACACTCCCCTCATGGATGTTAGACGGCACAGACAATAAATAGAAGAAGAAACCAAAAACCCTTTTTTAAGACTCACTAAATCATCATCGATGCTTACTAACAACCGCCACTGTATCCATTTGATACTAATAGACTTCTTGATTAAATATTTAATTTTAACATTCACAAGCATATTTAGATGTTCCTTTAATGTTTATTTCAGACATGGGTCAAAACTGCCGAAAATATCTTTAGAGAAAGAATGTTGCTGCATTCCCACGTTAGATAATGGTGGAATTTATGTCTCTGCTATTGCCAAATTTGAATCGTGATTTATGATTTAACAATTAAGTCAGTTTTGGCGGGAGAACGTTACAAATTGGAGATTTCCTCCGAATATATCTGTCTGAAAAAATGGAGATCAGGATGGAATAGCAAAGTGTGTAAGGCACCATCTATCTAGTCTCAACCCGAATGTTTTAGCGCTCGACAAGGATATCCAGAGGGGAACGACTATTTGCACCAACACTTTCGGCCGCTGGATTGATATGCGCGAACTCATAAAAACCTGGAAAATTCGGTCATTGGTCTGGAAGGTTCCAATAGCAAACAAATGAAGTCAGTCACTGTTAAAACGTTTTAAGAAAAACAGTATCTATGTATCTAATAAGTTAGTCATTATAATACCTACATAATTCTGTTTTGTAGGTGCGTTTGGGTTAGCACTTGCACAGTATAGGTCTGAGTCATAGAAATCATAACATATATAGAGAACACCAAAAGAGATATCGAACATAGTCGAATGGAAAAAAGTGATTCTGGTAATACTGCATTAACTGAGCTTTTATGGGATAGGATTAAATTGCAGTATAACCAACAGCTTACATTAAGTTTTCCCTAGAAGGCTGCCTTCTAAGCTGCTCCATAGTCTGACTATTTTTGAGTGCCTAATGTAAAGGCTTTTGGCGTTCTGTACAGGGTTAACTATGACTAAGTACAAAAATTTGAACCACGTGCTCAGGAAGGACTAAAAGACAATCAAAAAATGATTCCAGAATTTTCTCGATATTTAAAAAATGGGGCAAAACCCTCTTTTCCTACGGAAAGTCGGCGCCTATGATAACATCAACTGAGATGGCTTAGATCCATAGATATAGCTTAAATCTGTCAACAATATCTGCTACCATGTGGCCGTTTTTTTTGCAGCATTTCTAAATGCAGAAACGACAAAAATTAACATTCTTATTAGTAATAATACCTGGTACATAGGAAACAGTTAGCTCCACTATTTTGCAGGTTTTCATTATTTCGTTACAAACTGGCAAAACTACAACAATTTCATTCATTATGACCACTCACTACCGATAAAACACACTTTCTATAGGTACCGCTAGATGAAATACCTATTTATTATAACAAAATCGAACAAAAGAAATAGATAATAGAAAACTTTTAATGTACCCACGGCAGTCTTGTCCCATAACCTAGCAAACCAAACCGGCGAACTATATTGTTGGAAAGTATCTGCACCCAACACAAATTTCTTTATTTAATAACTATAAAACGTTTAAAAATTAAAAAAGGCACAAAAAATTGAAGAACACAAAACTACAACGTAAACACATGGTAAACACAGGAATAAAATTATGACTTGACTGGAAATTTTACGGTCGTGTTGCTAATTGCCTACGTTACCTGCTCTGATTCTGTAAACGTGTGGTGGACAAGTCGCATCATAGGCGGCGTTAAATAAGGATTTAATATAATTTCTAAAAAAAAATTTTTTTCGCTTTATAAATAAATTTGGAATTTTTTTGAAGGGTGATTTCGTTAATTCTTAATTTTATCTATCCCCTCTTAAAATATTTGTACTTAGTCATAGTTAACCCTGTATATTTCATGATTTCTATGGTCTGAGTAGGCGACGCTTTCAGGTAAAGTGTATTGGTGCAAATGTCGAGGTCCCGGCAGGATCAGGCTAAAAGCTGTGGATGATGTTAATGGAGGAAGGCGGAAGTGGCGGCCTCTAAACTGAAGATAGAACTACTCTGCATATCATTAATCTTAATTAAAGTTAAATTTAGTTATCTTGTATGGAGGCCGGTGTCTATTCGAATGGCGTTTCACGAAAGCATGCGTTTCTTCTAATGATATAATTACTTCTTTTTTCGATTCCTCCGCACAAATGTTATTTTCTCTCGCGATTCATTGTGTTTAGATATGAATGGGGCATCATTATGAGACCTTCCAGTAAATGTAGTAGCTTTATATAGCTGATTCTATTATCTTGGCATGAGAACAGGGAAAAGGTTAGATTTGAGGGATGAAGAATTGATTTTTTAATAGATAATAATTAAATACACAAAATATGACATTTCTCGAATATTCTATACAGGGTGATTCTGACCTCATCTAAAAAAAGTTTGGGAATAGATGCGTCATGAAAAATGAAGTCAATATCGTGCCAAATGCAGCTACTTTTGCAGCGGTGTGCAGTGAGTGCAAGTGTAGTGCAAACGCAGGCGTGACGCGGGAAATTTGCAACCGAATCGTGGAAGAGATGGAGGTCCGGGCATCCACGACGTATTGCAGCAGTTGGCGTATCATACACGAGGCTCAATTATATCCGGACTATGTGCAACGTGTCCAAGGGATTGGACGAGGAGGACCGGTACCATGGCCGCCACGATCTTCTGACTTTAGATCAGAAGTGGGCACTAGTTATGCCGCTTTTGCGCAGTGGCGGCTCGTCAAATAACACATATGAGAATTTCATAATTTATGTTTCAGTATTAAAAATGAGAGTATATAGTAAATATTATAAAATGATAATAATTATTATAAAACGTAGGGCACTAAACGCTTTTTCAAAAAGTCATTGCCTTCCTGAACCCAAAAACTCCGCTAGAGTTCATCTGTTTACAGCGGTTGCTATGCCAACGGAGATGCGTATTGCTAACCAGAATTAGCTGGTACCGCGGAGGTCGAAAGTTGCTTCGATAATTTATAACAAAATTGGTTTCTCGCAGTTCTCAGTGGACGGAAGATTCATCAGTGCATAATTTGTGGTAAACTCTGAACTCTGTGTTTACATCGTGATTTTATGTGTTTCTTTAGTTTTTAGTGACTATATTTTAACGTATTAAAGTGTATAAAAAACGAATTTTAATGAATTATGATTTTAAATGCTTGTTAAAAGCACGTTTGTTTCAGCTTGGTAAGTTTTACAATTAAGCACCGATAAACATTTTTATGAGTGTGGAGATGTGAAATTTGTGCTACAGTTTTGTATATTCGATTCGTGGGGTGCCGGTAGCATGACAGTTTATTTTGAAAGGCTTTTAACGTGCAGCGATTGGATGTATTGATTTCTGACATCTATTTGAACTAATGCTTCGCCCGATATGGCCCATACATCAACTTATATTCCGCCGAATAGCAATATTGCAAGAAAGATCAGTTTTTCGAACGATATAAATTCGAACCTCGCTGCTATAAATTCTCGCAAATACATATAGCCTCCGAATATTCTTCTATATATCGAGCAGGTACGCTTTCCAAACCGCAATAATAGGGTCTAAGTGTATGAAATAAAAAGATATAGAATCTGGAAATCACTCGCAAAAATTCGTAGTTGAAAAATAAATATCAAAATACAAATGGAAGTATTTTAATTTAATCATGCAAGTACGAGGCCTGGTTAATTAAACTCCAACCTCATCTGCTAGGGAAGGATTTAAAATTAACAAGCCTTGTATAGTCTAAATTTTTTGCTTTTACTTTAAATCCTCTCATAATTAGGCTTAAACGCCTAGAGGATGTATTAATGGCGGACCAACATCATTTTAGCAATGAAAAAACAAGAAATAGAGCATCCAAAGCGTTTATGATTAAAGAGAAATAACATCAACCGTAGGAAATAAAATGAAACATCTAGGGGCGTCATACACTTAATTCCGGAATAAATGGGCTGAATGACTGACGATTGCATTGCCCAGTAAAGCGTTTAACGCCCGTCATCAATTAAGAGAAGATCATTTGGAGTTGGCGATGGGGACGAAAGTAGGGAGATAGGCATTTGCTACATTGTAAATATCTCCGAACTAACTAGACCATCCCGGTTTATTGCATCATCAAATAAATACTTAATTAAATAATAAAATTTCACAACTACTGCAGACATAAGCCCGAACAATACCCTTTACGCAATTACCCTAAAGGTAGAGAGGTTGTACAAATTAAACTACAGTTCCCTGACGATATTTGTAATAAAAAAATTAAATCGAAAAAATTCTGCCTTTCACGTAAATTAAATTATGCATCAAAAAATTGTCACTAGAACAATATCTACTGATATCCTCCTCCTCATTATCCTCCTCTTCTCCTCGTCTTCCCCTCCTCGTTCTCCCCTCCTCGTCCTCCCCTACTCGCCCTTCTCCTCGTCCTCCTCCTACTCGTCCTTCTCCTCGTCGTCCTCCTTCTGGTCCTCCTCGTCCTCATCCTCCCACTAAAAAGTACTTAACTTCTTTATAAAAAATTCATATATTTATTCTGTTGTTTATTCTATTCCTTGTAAAGACTGTCCGCATCCTCCTCTTCATCCTCCTCCTCATCCTATTCCTCATCCTCCGTAACTTAATAATGACGTACAAAATTAGGCGATAGCACAGATTATTTATGACAATGTAGATAACCTTTTAGTATTATACTGAGGTATTCAATAAATAAAATAGTGTCGTCCTTCATTTTCGTGGAATAAATGAACTTTAATTTACAAAAAAAAAAACGCAGATAGAATTTTTTCGTATAAAACTTCTTTATTTTCGGCGTTTCTTCAATTCTTCGAACATTAGTTGATTAGGAGTGATAAAGCTATTCTCAGTTTGCGAATAAAGCTTAATTGAGCATATTCAGAAATAAAATAAATACAATCTGATTTGGTTCACTCTAAGAATTTACTTTTCTGTGTGTCTTTCTGTCACATATTATTCAAATGTAACTGAATACCGAATTACGCATTGTGCAATAAAATCAGAATAGAACTCATACTTTAAGATCATTGATCATTAGTTGTATTAAATTATTACTATTATTATTAAATCTTAGTTAATGGAAGACCACTGTTTTCCATGTGTATGAATATGGAAAAAGGCACGTAAAGGTCACACAAATTAAATTTAAATTGTATATAGCAAGGAACTATCAGTGAGCTCGAGGCTGCCGGTGTTATCAGAAGTGGGACCGATGAAAAATCGGAAGGTCGTCAGAATGAAACCTATACTTTAAAATCACGTCTTGTAATAAACAATTTGTTTGAGTTTAATCATTGACTATTAAATTATTATTATTATTATTAAATCTTCCTTAATGGAAGACAACTGTTTTCCAGGTGTATGAATATGGAAAAAGGTCCGTGAAGGTCAAACAAATTAAATTTAAATTGTATATAGGAAGGAACTATCCGTCTGAGCTCGAGGCTGTCGGTGTTATCAGAAGTGGGACGAATGAAAAATCGGAAGGTCGTCCCAAGACGCTTCTGCAATTCAATTTTTAAGCTTATCGAAGTCCAGCGTGGCAAACAATTTCCAAGTGTGCGGCCGCAGGTTCGATTTCGTATATCTGAAGTGTTAATATTTGCGGTGATGTGTCGATCCTACGGGCACAGGTGCGGTGATTTCGGAATATCCAAGACGGAGTGTCATTTCCATACACCCCGGTGGCCGGCCGATATCCATCTCCTGGGATATACAATTGAATTCGAAATGCGACTGACCAATGCCGGTGCACATTACGATTCCGAAAATTGAATTCAAAAACTCGGATAGAATCTATAATGCCGCCTTCCTCAAATATATATATCTTGTTTGCTTTTTTCTGTCAGCGCGAGATTGGCTGAGTTTTCGCTACCCGCACCAACGGCATATATCATCGGCACGCTGTTTTATCTCCCTTAAATATACAGGGTGTCCGACGAAAAGTTACACTATAAGTCACTTGCAGTGAGAAAAATATTACATTTAGTTTTTTTCAACAAACAAAGTACATAGACTCGTCAAGAATATATTTTTCTACATTGTTAATGATCTCCCAGCGAACTGAAAGTGAAAAATTCAAGAGACCAATTCGAGAGAGAGCTATTAGATAACCCTTTTTGTGATGTTAATAATATGAAGCTGGAAAATAACTCAGTTGCGTCTTTCTGGTATTTTCTTCTTAACAGTGATGGTACACTTCTGAGCTTTAAGCGTTGTAAACGATATTGATTAATCTTGAACTATAACGTCTATAATTTTTCGTATCTCTCTTCTTCTATGGCGACATTGGTAACTCATTTCAGCGTGGATATAAACGTTTTTCTCAGTGTAACATCCAAATCTGCGAACAATTCGCTACAGATTGGTTTCCCAAAAATTAAACGATCGGATATTTTATTTTAGTGAATCTATTTTGAGGGCAACATTCGAACAGAAAGAACAGAAGTGATGCCAACCCAAAATAAAAATATTATTCACATTTATGGAGTTAAGCCGCAACAAACAAGTCAATAATTCCCTGGATTTTGGCGCTGGCATGACATCTTAGAATCAGATCCTTCTACATGATAAATATTAATTAGAAATAACCAAAATTGACATTGAAAGAGTATCTAGTATCACATTTTTATTTATCTCCCTGTATTATTGAACCGTGAGTTTACAAATATCGATTCATTTTAATTACGTACCTACGTATTTTACTATAATTTGAAATATAAACACAATTGTCTATTCTAGACTATACCTATTGATTAATTCCTACTCAAATATACCGTCAATTATTTCTCGCATCTCTGTTCTTCTATGGTGACATTGGTGACTCAGTTCAGTGTGCATATAAACGTTTTTCTCAGCGTAACATCCAAATCTGTGAATAATTTGCTACATATTGGTTTCGTAAAAGTTTATAAACACAATTGTTTACATTTATGGAGTTAAGCTTCAGCAAACAAGTCAGTAATTCCCTGGATTTTGACGTTAACGGGACGTCTTAAAATCAGATACTCCCGGATGATAAATCCTAATTAGAAAATACGACAATTGGCATAAAAGAAGTTAAAAATCGAGTAGGTATCTTGGTACATTCCAAAATTTACGACCCAGGCGGAGCAATAAGAATAAGTGTTAATTGTGGGGAGACAGAAAGTAGACTCGACGTGTTAAAAGGTCCTAAACGAATGGGCACTTAGGCAGTCGACCACAAACACGAGTGCCAATGTGATACAGATATATTAGCTAGACAAGAGTTCTTAAATTTAATGTCTTCTCCAGGCGCAGCCTGAGATTCAAAATCGATTGCAGTCGTGTTTTCGGTATAGAAATAAAATATATGCATCCGCATGATCTAATTTTTTGTATGCACACAAGAGGTAGCGCAGTGATATTTGTCCAAATGCAGCAAACAGGCCCATAAGCTTTGATTGTAAATCGGGGGGAATCATAAGGGTAAGAAAGCGCTCTGCGGTATAAAAGTTTAGGAGAAATAAAATGTTTACATGATTTCTGATAATAAATCCAGCAGAGCCGAGTTCCATATAGAGACATTCAGCATGGCCTGTACTGGTTCAGGTAGGCTATGGATTGTGGCGGCTGCGGCTGTCGTAAAACCACCCCATAACCGGCGTTCAATTGTTTCAAGACCACATATGCATTTAGATGAAAGCATAAAATATTAAGAATCTTCTTTTATTAATTTTAAAAAACACTGGATTCTTTAAAGCAAAAGAACTAAATGTAAGTAAAATATATACAGAACTTATCTAAAAAAAAATTTGAATGACTTACAAATATAATTTTGTAAAAATAAGATCGTGGCGGCCGGTTCTTCTCGTCCAATCCCTTGGTATTGATGCTTGCACACACTGTACATGCTACGGATATAATAAACCTCGTGTATGATGCTGCAATACGCCGTAGACGTGCTGGACGTCCTCTCTTCCACAATTCGGTTGCAAATTTCCCGTGTCACGCCAGCGTTTACACTACACTTGCACTCATTGCACACCGTTGTAAAAGCAGCAGCAGCTTTATTATACTTCAATTTTCAATCGTTTCCTGGAGTAAAGTTCTAAATCAACCTCTGTACAGGGTATTCCAACGGAAATTTGACCCCCCCTATAATTGGAAAACCGAATAATATTTCAAAATTTGCCAAGACCCGTCGATTTTTGTTCTTGGGGGGAGCTTTTTTGACAGTCAAGCCAACTCGATATGTTCATCCCCCTAATGCCTAGCAACCCCAACTTAAAAGTTTCAAATGCAACTACCCCACTTGTGGCACATCATTTTAAAGCCCTTTTCATTGCGAATAGAGTGACATACCGTTTTAGAAATCGGTTGAGATTTTACAGAATTATTGGTTACAAACGAAAGATGACAAACCAACTTACGCGTAGTAATTTCTACACAAATGCCCACCACTAATAAGTTTTTCATCTACTACACATGACCGCATTAACTAATTGTTATTGATGTGTCTATCAGTTTACAAAAAAGTCAGAAATGAAATAAAAAAGCTGAAGACACATCAATAACAATTAGGTAATGTGGTCATGTGTAGTAGTTGAAAAACTTATTAGTGGTGGGCATTTGTGTAGAAATTACTACGCGTAAGTTGGTTTGTCATCTTTTCGTTTGTAACCAATAATTCTGTCAAATCTCAATCAATTTCTAAAAAGAGTACGTCACTGTATTCGCAATGAAAAGGGCTTTAAAATGATGTGCCACAAGTGGGGTAGTTGCATTTGAAATTTTTAAGATGGGGTTGCTAGGCATTAGAGATGAAATATCGAGTTAACAACTGTCAAAAGCTCCCCAGAACAAAAATCGACATCTCAATTGAAATATTCGATTTTCAATTATAGAAGTCAAATTTTCGTTGGGATACCCTGTATAAACAAGGATATTACTCATAGTCAATTATTGTTTCGGAAATAATAGTTTGCTGTTTTCAAAGACTTAAGATGTTACCCTTTTTTTCACGGACGATTTCAAGAGTTTAAGAAACAAGGTATATTTGATTTACATATATAGAAAACGATAGATTAGTTTAAAGAACGGTATTTACTAATGGTTCCTAGTAAAGGCAGCTTTAATATACCTCAATTTTCAGACGTTCCCTGAAGTAAAGCTATAAAAGAAAGAAGCTAGTGAAGTTAAAGAATGAAATTTGTATATTATATTTATTACAAGGAGGGTTCGCTAGAACGGTTATACCTCCATGACTATTAAATCAAATAAAACTTTATAGTCCCACCACATGTATATTGGGACATTTATGTAGAACAGCATAGCGAAGGTGTGCTTTAAAGAGATGCTTTCGAGGAATATCGCCTTTCTTGGCAGGAACTGAGGGCTGATTTCCTTACACAATGGCGTTTAAGTCGCGCTTTTGATGTGGATTGGATACAACCGATTTTACTACGTCAATTCCACCACTTAACTTTTAATACATGTTGTCTTGGTATTATGTCTTCGTGTAATGCCTACGATGGCTCTATCGACCAAAAATATAATTCGATAACTTTTTTGTGAACCTCAAGAAACCGTATGATTGTAGATAACGTGTTCCTGGTCTAATCTCAAAATGACTGAATCTATTTGTATATACAGGTGCGTGGGGCAACCCCCAATAATGGAAAGGGGTGTTCAAGGGGCAAAAGTGAACAACAAAACCTAATAAATATACTGTCAAATATCAACGGTTACTGAGATAGCAATGAACATATTTTCATTGCTATCTTTGCAAAAAATTTTCTTATTCGATATTTTATTAAAAATACTAGCGATTTTTTACTGTATTAGAAAAGTATTTCAAGCTAATGTAAATCAAATCTCCTACAATTCCTATCAATGAAGTCCTATGTATGTTCTCTGATACCAAACATCTAGGTATGCTAATAAACAATTCCACAGACAAAGCTCTATTCAATAATTATCTAAAGAAATTAATCTATCTAAATTTACTAACCTGCTTTTATGAAAACACTCTATAAATATCTAACTTCACTTTTGGCAGTGGGAACACGACAATTCAACCAGATTTCCGAATAAAACAATAAGTAAGCGTTAAATATTTTGTGTGAGTCTTGAATAATTGAATAAAAAAATGAGAAACGACCCTTTTATGGCGATATCAGTTAGGATAAAGGCGCCTGTTGTGTTCTTCATTATATTAATAGCATTTTGTGTATGTAACTAATAATGTGGAGGGTCGCATATTAAATTAAGCTCCTTTTGTCGATATTAAATCACATCTCTCTACTGTGGTTCTCGCTCTTACGCTCTGGAAGTCATTCATTCCAATAAGCCGGTCCCCTTTCACAAACTGTCACTACAAACTTTTTAAACTTCATAGGAGAAATAAATTCTGTCATTTATTCTTGCGATATTTTTTTGGTTCGCGCCTTTTCATTCAATTACTACGGTCATTAATCAATTTATGTATTTTTATGAGAACATTTCCCTAATGAAATCGGCCGGGGTGTATTTTCTCAGGATCTATCAATATCGGACTCACTCTTTTACGACCTTTTCCTCCTACGTGCTTAGTCATTTTAGTCCTTTAAATACTCACTTTAAATATATTGACCAACTTACGCTTATTTATTGAATAATTAATAATATCGTTAGCATATTCCTCACGTTTTTTTGTTCTTCGGCAAGGCCGCCATTGCCGATTGTACTTGAGGCCCTGGGCATTGCCATTTCACATTACACACATCTAAGACTTAACTAAAACGAATTAGAAACAACAATAAAGTAATATAATATATTAACCACGGAAAAGGAACCACTAAACGACCGTACAATATGTCAAACTAATTAGACTGTCTCTGTTGCACTCTCATATACTCGAAGCATGCCTCTTTCTCACAATTAGCAACCAATGGATATGATCTTCATCTCTTTCATACCAATATGTTTATTGGTATGAGCATGCCTCAGGTCCTTATCCATCTTATTGTCGGTGTAAAGACTAAAACACTAATTGTAAGACACACGGATAAGTTTGTTAATACTTTAAAAATGAAAATATAGTTCTAATAACTGAAGAAAACACATAATCACAATGTAAACAGAGTTTCAATATTGTTATAAACAGACGAAGCAGCTCTCGACCTCCGCGGCACCCGCTAATTCTGGTCAGCCACACGCGTCTCCGTTGTCATAGCATCTGCCCTAAGTAAGGCTGATGAATTTCAACGGATTATGGCAGGAATAGGAAGTGTGTGTACGTCACTGATGATTTATATAATTGGTTTAATATAAATTATAAAGTAAAAGCAAGTTCTTTTTTATTTAGACGTTTAGGGGAGGCAAAAGAGGGGCGTATGGCCCCAGTTTTTTATTGCTTCGAGCTTATCGAAATGCAGAAAGGCTGCTAAATCGTCGGTACAATTAATCGCATTCGGAAGTTTTATACTAACACTTCGTCTCAGAGTGATTTCTTCTTCTGTTATTATTCAAAGTTTTTAATTTGTGTTCGGCAGTTAAGCGTTAATTTTTTACTGGAGTCCTGAAAACTCTTACAGTCGAACGTGTATAAAAGGCTATAAATTTTTAGGTTGATTTCGAATCGGTAGCACAATCCAATCCACAACAATGGACCAGGGGCGGAATTCTTTGCCACGCAATTGGTCTACTCTGGCTACGTCTATAAATTAAAACTTCACAATGTGTTTCATTTATGTAATTTGATTTTTACCCCAGCCAGCTTTTGCGTCAAGTATTTCGAGTCCTATTACATATTTTGTAAGTTTTCCAATGGATGGAATTAATAACACGCCGTTGCAGATTTAACGCATTAAGTTTTAAAGTGTACTTTAGCGCTTTGAAATTTATTATCGCCACTTATTTGTATGTACTGTTTTGGGTCCTCCGAACAACTGCAATTACAGTTCTTCAAATGCCTTCATGGTAGTGGATACAGGATGGATTTTTAGTCCCTGATACTTTAATGGCGACGATAATAATACTTTGCAAAGAATTTGTTATTTTATGTTGAAAAAAATATGTAACAAACCTAACAGTACAATTCTGTATACCTGTACGCGTCCCCGTTCTCATAGCAACCGTTGCAAAAACTGATTCCACGACACTTTTTGTTTATGCATTGCATGAAATCGATAGTAGCATTATAGTAACGAAAACTGGTGTCGCAACTTCAATTAAGTGATGATTACCTAGTAATCACTAAATCTACCACCATATAGCAAAAATAACTTCAATTTATGTTAGCATGGTTGTAAGTACATCCTCACCATTGACAATCACTTCATGGTTTTATAATCTTTTGTGGGGCGGTTTGGTGTCTGGAACGTTGCAAAAACTAAGCAGAATCTCCTTAAAGTTGCCAAAACTTTAAAGTGGACATTAAAGGTAACGACAACCAAAGCCTATCACTTACATATATAACCTAAGTAGCATTATAGTAACAAAAACTGGTACCACAACTTCAATTAAGTGACTATTACGTAGTGATCACTAAATTTACCACCTTATAGTAAAAATAACTTCAATTTATGTTAGCATGGTTGTAAGTACATAATCTTCACCATTGACAATCACTTCATGGTTTTATAATCTTTTGTGGGGCGGTTTGGTGTCTGGAACGTTGCAAAAACTAAGCAGAAGCACCTTAAAGTTGCCAAAACTTTAAAGTGGACATTAAAGATAACGACAACCAAAGCATATCACTTACATATATAACCTAAGTAGCATTATAGTAACAAAAACTGGTACCACGACTTCAATTAAGTTACTATTACGTAGTAGTCACTAAATCTACCACCTTATAGTAAAAATAACTTAAATTTATGTTTGCATGGTTGTAAGTACGTAATACTCACCATTGAAAATTACTTAATGGTTCTGTAATTTTTATTGGGGCGGTTTGGTGTTTGGAACGTAATGAGAAGCAGAAGCACCTAAGTTGCCCAAACTTTAAAGTAGAAATTAAAGGTAACGGCAACTAAGACATATCACTTACATGTTACTTAAAAGTGACAATAGCTTTAAAGTGTTTGTAATAGTTTTGGTGACGTATTGGGAACCTTTAACAAACCTATAATGTGCCGACACTTGGTTCTACAATTGTGGCAGTTGTCGCCACGTTATTGCGTCATTCATAAGTGATTTCCACATTTTATATAGGATCAAATTTACTACAAAGTTGGTACTACCTTCAAAATCCACTATGAAGTAACCTTTACTAGCTATATCTTCGAATATTCGAAACATAGACGAAAACATGCGAGGGAAACTTGTTTTATGATTTATCAAAACTTTTACTCGGTTATTCAGTTAAAATTAAGCAAATAAAACAATAATTTCCGTGATAATTTAAGCAAATGTGCGGATGGTAATCCTAATCTTGATAGTTCGCAGGATATAATAAGAGACGTGATGTCCTTAATTAAACATTTCATTATGTGATATGTAACAACAGTTTGCACCCCTAGGCAGTGGAAGACTGGCAAATCGAATTATTTACCCCCATTTTAACATGTAATATCCAAAAGCCTTTTAGCGTTGGGGTAGCGTTAGATGAATGGTTGATAGTGTACCCTCTCGTAAAGGGATGATTTCCACCATGTCAAACTAATTGACTGAAACTATCTCGATGATGCCAACTATTTAGATTACTTTTAAATTAGATAAAAATTTAGCGACAACAAATCCATTTGTTTTAATCTAACAGTGATTTATATCACGACACTTCACGGTCGATTCGTACAGGGCGATTCAGTTTTAGATGAACAAACTTCGAGGGTCGGCAGAATTTTGAAAAATAATGCCAGTTTGTTTTATTTTCGAGTGTAAGCGTATCAAGTATCTGTATAGAAATATCGAAAGTAACCCACCAAAAGTTAATGGTGCGCTCATCCTTCTCCTATCTCAAATAAGCACGTTTTGAATAGAGTTTAATGAAGATTTAACACAGATGAAAGAGTATTTCACAGTTAAGTCCAGTAGCGGCAAACCAAGACTGTATCAAAGAAATATTTGAGTTCATTGTGTTGTTGCTTTAATGAATGACCAAGCTTTTAAAAGATTTGGTACCGATGCAAGTTTAGCCTGTTTTGATTCATACTTTTTTTAGTTCGACCTCACATGACAAAAGAAACCGTCAAAAGTCAATCAAACTCTCGGTAGGTCCAGGTAAAGAAATCTCTCAATTCATAAAAAAATGTTTCATTAATGTGTCTGGGTATTACGTGCAGTTTTCGTCTTTACCAACCAATTTAAAACTTGTGATGTCAGTTTCCGTAAAGTCATTATTTTATTTGTTTTCCAGTCTACACTGATAATAGTTATTTGTATCTAATAGGTATTATATGGTGGATTGTTAGTTATTTCTTGCCTAGGTTGAGTGTTGTAAAATACCACACCAGAATGTAATTTTATTATAACTCTACTGGAAAATTACTATTTGAAGTGTAAAGTACAGGGTGTCTCAAACATTTAGGTAACTCAAGCTGTTCAATGTATGTTTATAAAAATAAAGCACTATTAAATGCCTGCTGATGATGCCGCACCAAACATTTACTCCAAAATGGCTTTGGTTTTGGACTGGACTTACAATGTGGAGATTCTCAATGGACCAATAGTGTTCGTTGCGCCTCTTTGGCAAACCATTACTCACAAATCGACTTTAGTCCGTTCAAAGAACGTGCCAAAAAGGTTCTGATCAACAGTTTCTACATTCACTACAATTTGAGCTATAAAATTAAGTTTGTTTTCAATATGACGCTCAGGCAAATACTCCAGATTGTGACTTTTGTAGTCATGATACACATTGGTCATTAAAACTTATTGAATGGTTGATTTATCCAAATTCAACTCTCGGATAGCCTGCCGTATAGAGTTTCATGGATTTTGTAACAATCTAGCTGTATTATTTCTTACCCTTCGGTGTTCTTTCGAACAGAAAATGCATCTTCATTTCGTTGCAAGGTCGCCTCCAATCTTGTAATGGTTCTATCATCAGGAATGAGACGCTCTGGATACCTTTCTCGATATAACTTTACAGCTCTTCTTGAATTCTTTGTAACTCACCGTAAATTAGCACTATATCAACTTTTTTTTAATGAAAAAACATTTTGTAAGCACAAAAGTTATACATTTGACATTCGTGTTGAGTAATGACAAGTATTTTGTGACATTTATACACTTTAAACAACGAACATTCAATTATTTACAATTATATTCAATTTCATTTATGATTTAGCATAAAAGTAGTACAGTATGTATTTGGTATTTTTTTGAGTGATAGAGGGTGTGAACAACTTCTAAATTTAGTATTATTTTTATCAGTGTAGGTAAAAATAATATCTATATTGCTATTGCAAAGAGATATTTTTTATTTAAATTGTGCCAGTTTGAGTGGTAAATCGTGGTGTTTGTTACATTTAAATAATTCAAAGTAAGCGGGCGTAGTTTATCGACGAAAACCGCTAGATAAAATGAAAAAGTAATTTTCTTAGAAGAGAATTCATGGCAAGGTTTGTGCAATCGTATTCGCATTAGCATCAAGTTAGCGCTTGCTGCCACATGACCATTCTGTGCTGCCCCCAGCTTCCCCAGCCAAAAGGGGTTCACGTGTTCGCCGCCCAACAGACCATAGACGTCCGATGTAAGGAACAAATCAAAAAACGAAGAAAGGCGACTTTAAACACTCGCATTTTTCTTTACGTTCTAATAATTTCGGAATTAATTTCATCACGCGTACGTTCAGGGGCGTACATTATTTTAAGTAAAATGGTCAAGTCTTTTGTTTTTAGGTACCGAAGTTCCGAAACACAAAACACGGAAGCACATAAATGAAATCCTTGATTTGTTTTATTCATTGGTACTATTTAAATTTTATAAGAAAGTACAATTACTATAAAACGTTGGGTTCTGAGGCCGTTCTCAAATAATATCCTTTTATCTATCGGGACTATGTACCTATTTCGGATCGGTCAGTGGTCGCGCGGTTTAAGGCGTCAGTACTACAGTCAGGTGACTGGATCGCTGTGGGTTCGACCCCCGCAGCCGGTAGACCGTATATAAGCTATATTCGTGGAGAGATTGGCACCCTCTCTGCGGGTATGGTAGGGTGAAAGAATGTTGGCTTGGGTCAATGTGAGAGATTGATACCGGTTGACATTTGACTACCCCCCTAAATTAATGAGGTTTTCCTGGTTTCCCTCATTCCTCCACTGAATGGTGGTTAGGGCCTACCAACGTAAGTCGTTCCTGGGCGCAAATGCGGCCTGCTTAATAATAATATGCCGCCCCCTCTCCCGCACAAGTCTCCGACTTCTGGGCTAATCCTCGTAATTAGAATGAGGGGTAGAGATAAAATTAGAAAGAAATTTGAATTTCTCGCTCGCAAAAACCCATAATTTACAAATTTTATGTAAATATTTGGATTTTTTAAGAAGTTATTTACAAATATCGAAAATAAAAATTTTAACTGACACCCTGTATCTTTTTTATTATGCGACTTGATTTATTTTCACCTCGGGAATCTGTGGTCTGATTTTTGCTACTTCATTTAAAAACACCCTGTAGGTAACCACAATTAGCGCGCCGCGATAGTCGAGAGCTGCTTATTGTTTATACAATTAAAATAAATTTTTATCGCATGTTTCGAAATCGTCGAAATGTTTCTGTTATGTTCCCGTTTGTGTTTTATTGGAAACAGCATAACAATACCAAGTTTTTTGCCTAAAAAAGTTAAAACTGCGTAAGTCAAACACAGAAACTAAACTTATAGATTTGGCAACAATTTCAAATGAGAAAGAACTATTAAAGTAGTTAACTGAAAAAATCACTGCACATTTAAGAAAATAATATCAAATTAACTAATTTCAAAACATTATAGAGTATTTAACTTAATGATGAAAGTATGTGGTACACAAAGTTAAAATAATGTTTTATAAATCTACAATCATTGTATTCCATAATAAAACCGATCTCAATTATTCCTGATAGGTTCTGGTTGATTTTCGCGTTATTTTTGAGGGAATTGTGCCCCCGGGCACGTCAATGTGTTCATTTGAACCTGAACACGACTACAATCGTAAATCAAACAAAATTAAATATTAAAAACGTTGAAAGTTTCCACGCGCTCTCTAAATTTAAAATGAATGTAAAGTAGATAATTCGAATTTGAGAAATTTGAGCCATTCTTTTCGCAAAGAAAAGAAATTTAATTTAATAGTGTCGACACATGTGCTTGTCGTTCCAAGATTTGAGCTCACGATTTTCATATTTCGCTCGCCGTCCTTGTCTCGCCTACGCGCGACGGCGAGAACGGAGTGCAAGAAAAAATGCGTGCGCTCTGCGGATTAGATCATTCAAATGAGATGGATTACTTTCTTTCCTACTAAAATTACGCCCAAGATGGGATTGAAGCCGAATCGGGCTAAACGAACAAAAGTCTCTTCATCAACGGTTCTACCGAAAGTATTTCCGAAACTCGGATATTAAAAAAAATATTGGTTATCCTTTTAAACAGCGCTTTGCAAAGTAAAAGTATGAATATTAAATGTTTCGGTATGAACAAAAGGACAGTGCCAAGATTTTTGCGATTTCGTACAGCGCATAAGCAAAAAATATCGCAAAATCAGCATCAGTTAACATCCGCTGCTGTTTTTCAATCTTTACGGCGATTGCTATAACAACGGGGACGCGTATAAGTGACCAGAATTAACGGGTGTTGCGGACTTTCAGAGCAGCAATGGCCGTAAAGGATGAAGAACTGCAGCAGATTTTAAATGATGCTGATTCCGTGATACTTTTTGCTTACTTACTTTTTCTTGTTTTTAAACAGAACCTGCCCTTATATTGTCTTAACATCATTCTGTAACACTCTGCCCTGTATATTTGAAACATCGGTAATTTTATTTGAAAAATCGATATATTTTTTATTACAATCTAATTTACCTTCGATGATTGCACGGTGGTGTCGGTGTATGCCTAAATATACAGCACAGATACGATTGTTAAGCTCCTTTGTTGATCCCAACTGATTCAGCAATTTTTCCTTCGGAATTCTGGGGATTATCGTGGCATTTTTCCGCGTTAAGGCCACGCTCTCCGCCGTCGTTCTGCGGTAATTATAATAGCAAGTCAACAGATGTATACTACATGCAGTTCTCATTACAAACGCATTACAGGCCGATTCAGCGTTATCTACACGCGGCTGGCACGTGGCACTATCATATCCACGGATATTCCCGGCAAATCCCTTACGAGTTTCACACTACACCCCTTATGGTTACAAAATGTATTTTGATATCATCGCTCTAGGTTTTAAAGTTGTGATTGAGAATTTATTGTTTTAGATATGGTTTTGGGGCGTTTTACTTCGCGTATTGCATTATGACTGGACTAACAGGGTGGCTTCACATATTTCGTTCTATCTGACGTATAGATCACCCGTACTTTTATGTTAATTTACAATAACTTTCTTATATAAGTAAGTATTTTTAAATACGGTAGGTCAAGACTCGGATTATTGATAACTGATTAGGTATGTCTCGGACTGATTTTTGTTGACAGCACAAGAATTTTTTAATTACCGTCTCTTTAAATACAAAAATCGTTTCAGCCTCTCTTAATAATTTAACCTAGTTGATATTGGATTTTATTTCGCTATTTATGTAATGAAATATGAATGGTTTATTTTGATTTGTTGGAGTTTTGTAACTTCAATATTAAATATTTTTCATGTTGAAACTTAATACGTTAATTGCATACTTTAAAAAATAATTTATATAATTAATTACATATTACAATAAGTACCTAGATACTATAAGAAAATATTTAAATTTGGCAACATCGCATCATTGGCAATGACATTATGACCGAATCACTCTGTATAAACTTTGACGTTTAGAATATAAATAAATATTAAAGTTTATTGTATCTTTATGCAGTAATATTTGCCCTTTGCATCGCGGGGATGATATTAAATCATGGTTTAATTATATTAGAACCACTTCATCAGCGTTATAGCCAACAAATTGAAATTGATGGTCGTTTAATATCCCTCGTATATAAATGAGACGGACGAGACAATGTCGGGAAAGAGGGTTGCCAAAACTGGCCATATGTATACCAAGCGGCATCTCGCACTTCATTTGGATGCCTTTTGGTTAGCCTTGTGTGCAAGGGTGTTGTGAAATTAAATCCCAAAAAAATTATTCTGCATAATATTCTCTGTATACCCCTATAAGAGCTCTATCACTTATTTTCGTCATGATGTTATTGTTTTATTATTTGTCTGAAATAGTTTATTAAAAGTTCGCAACGGTTCTGATGTAATTTTTGTGTTCGTCATATCCCGCTTCTGATTTTTAATAATCTCTTGGCATAATTAGTGCCATATTGACACCAAAACGGGGCGCAAGTGTTCGTGATTCGACCATTAATAAAAAGGAGACATTAAGCCCCATTATCTAAACTAATAATAAATCAGATATAGTTATGTTAAATCCTCTGTCCCTTTGTAGCTATCCCTTCCTGCAGTACGTCCCTTCTTGCCGTTCGAGCCCAGCTGACGCTCATATTATAACTCAAAAAACACGTCTAATATATGAGGGCACGAAATATGTCCACATATCTGTATTTTCATAAAATAAAAGTCCGCACATCAATTTACAGCGACAACCACTGTGGATGATATGTGGACTTTGATCGCCAACAAAATTGCACGTATAAAATCGAGCGGCTACCCCGTTTTAAGATTTTTATTAGTCTATTTTTGACATTTAGGTGGACATTTATTTTCGCACGGCGAGTGGAAAAGTGGAAAAAAAACAAGTTTAATCATCGATACATATCAGCCTTTTTTATCAAATTAGTTAATTCATTGTTCATTTAATTTAAATATGCCATAAAATTTAGTACTTATTGTTTTCTTTTTCGCTTGAGTTTAACTTAACAAAAATGTTTATATTAAATGTTACGTATATTTTGTATCATGGAATAATGTCCACATTATTTCAATTCAATAATTTATTTTAATTATAGTATGAAATTAAAATTTTTGTTAAAGAAACTTTCTTAATTACTGAAAGTTTAATTATTTTATAGTTCATCTAAAAATTACAGAGTTGAGTGATCTAGTAAATCTGTACCTACTTATACAGGAGGTGTCATATATAATAATAATAGCCTTGTTCGCGGTAGCGATTCCGAACTAGTTCAGGATTAATTTATGGATCAGAGCAAGCGCAGTTTGCATTTCTGACGATCAAATGCAAACTGCGCCTGAGCAGATCCGTAAATTAATCCTGAACTAGTTCGGAATCGCTACCGCGAACAGGGCTAATATTATAATATCTCTACTCCTCATTCTAATCACAGGGATTAGCCCAGAAGTCGGAGACTTGTGCGGGAGAGGGGGCGGCATATTATTATTAAGCAGGCCGCATTTGCGCCCAGGAACGACTTACGTTGTTAGGCCCTAACCACTATTCAGTGCAGGAATGAGGGAAACCTGGAAAACCTCATTAATTAGGGGATATTGTTCTGAATAATAGATATCTGGCGTCCATCTTTCTCTGATACGGTCTTCTGCCTTTTCATCAATTTAGGGGGTATTTATTGACGCAAAAATATGGCATCTTTTGTTGGCGTCTTTTTGTTGGAACAACATCATCAGCAGGCATATTGTGCTTATTATGGTTATGAAAAATTTATTCCAGGGCTGAGATCAACTCAAAACACAAAAACCCAAATAAATATCACCTGCCAAATTACCCTCAAAGAAATAAGATCCCAGAATGCGTTTTTCTACTATTCTAGCTCAAATATTCACTTTTTTCGACCATTCTTGCATCCATTGGAGATTTTCTAGATTCCAAAACCTAGTATTTTGTCAGTTCACGGTTCCGTTTAAGCAAAAATTTATTTAGTCAGTGAAGATTATGTTTTAAGTTGAGTTGTCTTTGCAATAAATTTTTAATTTCTTGGCAAAACCGAAATATTCTATCACTGTCATCCGCTCACAGTTCTTGAAAGGAATTAAATTTTGTAAAAATGGCACTTTTAAGATATCAAAGTTCTGCCTTCTATTGAAAATTTCGACAAGCTGAAATTGGCTGAGATTCTCCGATTTGTGCTTCAACGGCAACCAATTTTCAAAATAATTTTGCTACGAAAAAAAAAAGACAAAACTAGTGAATTTTATGAATTTATTGAGATATGTATTTGTTTTTCTTTTGAGGATAATACAGTAATTAAATAACATAATATCCACAACATTCACCCACGTATGATCTGTATCTCCTTTTCCCTGACAAAACAGTGCCATCTCGTAGTCATTTATTTTCGTGAATAATCAATGACTTGTGTAAAAGAACCCCCCTACTTCGTGAATAATGAACGGACTCCTACAATTTTGAGATGTTACTGAACGTATTATTTGTTATGGCGACATCTATGAATATAAAGCTCTACTATTTACCAAATTTACAATTTATTTGTAAGGTTAAATTTTAATTCATAAAATCGCTTTTTATATTGTTTTTAATTAAGAAATATCTCATGTTGTAGTTTACATAATGTTATAATAAAGAAAAACTTGTTCATTAGCTCTATTTTACTGTTGGCTACAAGAAAAAGCCTGCTAAGTTAATTTATAGCAATTAGTCCTGCATTTTATGTAAACTCCTGTTCAAATAATAAAATGTAATGTACTGCTTTAGTAGTGTTTACCATAATACATTTCATATATTTTAATAGTATAACATTATCTATTTACGTATTTAAATCACTGCATATTCTCTGTAATAATAAAAGGATGAGGGAGCAGGGACGTTGAAATAAAGCGAACATTTTCATGAATGAAATGAAAGTAAACGGTATATTGTGTGAAATGTATGAACAATGTAAAAGAACAAGTATGTATGTACTATACTGCACAGTAAGTTTCAGCAGTGTAATTATTTATAACATTCTATGACAAATAATGAAACGATCAGATAGATATTTAGCTCTGATCCATGAGGAAACAATCGCTGTGGGATGTAGATGAATCTTTTTGAACAGATTCAAAGATCGGTGCTAAATCTATAGAGTTCTTGATCTGGCTGACAAATTCATTTAGGTGCGGATTTTTATCTAAAAAAGAAATAAAGACATAAATTTAATTTAACTTTTCCTTAGTGCACGTAAATTATTTAAGACAGATCATTTTTAACAATACAATACACTCATACCTGCATCAGGTATGCTGAGTAGCGCTGCTACAGCTCTCATTGCAGACCTCTTCAATTCGTCTTGCTTCTCATACTCCTGTTTCACCGAATTGGCTTTTACTTTCATTGTCAACGTAGCCCGCAAAGGTTCCACCAGTTTGTCCAACACTAAAAATACGTTAAGTAAAGGTCGATTTAAAAACACGTGTTTGATTATCTTACTCTGGAAGACGGCACCGGGACATATTTGAGATAATCTAGCAACCATCAGATAGGTCAGCATCTTGATATCATAATGATCTTTCAGTCCCGTTTCAACATGGTTGATGAATTCAAATATATCCACTTTATCTAGACAGGAATCTAAGAGAGTGTACATACACTCGTACGCAGCCTTTCTTATATCGAGACCATCGTCAACTGTGTGCTTGAACGGTCCCATTTCCACTTCTCTAATCAAATCCCTCTACAATAATGCATAAAATTTAATTTTATACAAATCTAAATATTCACTACTCCAATAAAAGATTGACGATTCAACATTTACCTTAATTATTGTCTCTCCGTAAAGCTGGGGTAAAATCGTGTCCAGGAGGTCCCGAATTAGGGATGGTTTATTATGCGCAGCCGAGTTGAAAGCTACCAACGCGACACGTCTGACATTGAGGTCTGGGTCCTGTAACGTGTTCAAAAATTCACCAATGCATTGTCTTAACAGCGGATCAATTAAGACAGGTTGATCAGAAATGGTAAATTTGACTGCTGTAACTACAGTGGTCCTCATGAGAGGCGATGGAGAATTTAATGACCGTTTCAGCTTGGGAAGTAATATAGCGGGATCTATCATAGTTAATTTTCCTAAACATTCCGCTACAACGTTGCGTGTTCCTTCTTCAACGCATTCACAGTGACGATACAGCTGTTGCCATATCGCAGGCACAAATGGCTGAAGCTGATGGATGCCTTCGGGTGTGTGGGATAAGCATGTGATGACCTATAAACCACGGAAAAAATTAAAATAGCCATTTTTAATAATGATTTTAATGATTATTTAAGGAATGGTTCCTATGTTCACAAAGATATCTTTGTGATAAAGCAATTTTAATAAAATTTGCAAAATAAAAACGTGAAATAAGGGTAGTTTCCCCTAAAATCTGAAAAAGCTTTCTTTGCAACCATAGAAATAATTCCTTAAATAACGTTATGAATCCCATGCTTCATATCCAGAAATGACCATTTTAATTTTAATAATCTCTCCTTGCTTGTACACAGTACTCACTTCTTTCAACGAATGCAGCAGAAGGTACTGTCTTTTAGGTTGGTCTTGGCTTTCCTTCAAGATAAAAGGTAGATACTGCTGCAGGTTTCCAATACAAATGCTGCCAAGTGCATAACTAGCTGCAGACTTTACTTCTTCAGAAACAACGGAAAATGAGTTTAATATAACTTGTTTGAGGTTAGGAACTGAGGATAGATCTCTGCAACAATAACAGGGCTCCAACTTAAAATATTAGAAAAAGAAAGTGACCAAGTGAACAAATAAATTGAAATAATTGACCCCAAAGTTGCTATTTTAATCTTTATGTAAACTTTTTTCTTACTTTCATGAATACAGAAACAAAATTTTCAAATCATTCTATTAAAAGTACAATATCATTGATACAACAAAAAAGCTGTTTTTTTATATGAATAAAATTCAAATTACTTGCTCAATATGAAAGTCACTTATTGGAAAATGGAATGTACTGGTCTTGTATGTTTTATATAAATAACTTACATTTCTCTTCCGATCTCCCCAACAACCAACAGAGCAAAGATTTGTTGAGAATCAGTCGAGGCAGTCTGTATCTCATTAATGAACTGAGGTACTACAGGCAAAGCACGAGCATCAGTTACAGTGATGGCTGCCACACATTTTGCTAAAGAGTAGAAGGCCTGTTTATGCAAAGTAGCCGTTTGGCACGTAGCAAGGTTCGATATTGGCATGAGGAGAAGTCTTAGAAGGGAGTCGTAGTTCAATCCTGGCAAGTTGCATTTTACAAGTGACTTGAAAAAGTCTAACATTGATTGAAGAGCAGTACCTAGAAAATAATGCTTTAAAAATAAATTCACTTATTTCAGGAAAAGTTCTAACCTTGCAGCAATGGAGACTTGACTAGTACGAGAACCTGGGGCATAATGGTATTATTGATATCTTGAAGTGCTCTTGGATGGTGAATAGCAACTGACTTGAGAATAATCAATGTCCACTGTGCAATATGTAGATCAGATTCGTCTAGCAACGGTGGTACTTCAACGATAATTGGTTGCAATAGCACCACATTCAGATCGTTATGGTAATTCTTGATTAAGCAGTCAATCAATTGGAGAGTGCTAAGTTTAAGGGCACGTTGATTCTTACGAAGAAACAGGCCCAAGATAGGCATTGCTTCTGGTAAAATTGGTAGTTCAATACCTGTAAAGAATTCAAGAACTAGTTTGAAACCTTGTATGTAAAATTGCTATAGTAAATTCTTTTTTTTTTTTAATCAGATTAGAAGAAATTTTAGTAAAAAATGACTTACCTAGTGGTGATCCAGCTATTTTCGTAAGGGCCTTAACTGTAGTCAGTCTAGTTATCTCGTTTCTTAATCTATCCAAGAACAGAGGCAAGCAGTATGGTAATTCGCTTTTCAGATGATCACCCAGATTGCAGACAACCTGCCCCATGGTAGATATAGCTTTTTCTTTGACTTCTTGGTCAATGTCGGCTGTTCTAAGCCTAACTAATGTGCAACTGTAGATATCTTTGGTAAAAGGTGTGAAGTCAAATCCGAAGTTTATATTCAAAGGTCTGATGACCCTAACAAGTTGTTGCAAAACATTTAAAGCCTCAGCAGTTATTTTGTAGAAGTTGTCACCAACAGCGTTGATCACAGGTGGAAGCAAAATACTTATATGCGGGTGGAAAACATGTGGCAGATGGCTAGTCAGCAAGCAGTAAATAAATGACAAAGCATCTATTTTCATGTTACTACTGGCATTTTTTTCACTCAAGGAATACAAGATTCCTGGTATTAAATCTCCAATATGATCGCTTAATGCTCCAGGCAAGACACAACACACTTCTTTCAATAATTGGAAGCAATCTTGTCTGGTTTTCATGCTTTTCTCACGCATCTGTCCTTGAACCCCTTTTACAAGCAGTTCGATTTGTTGTTGAAGCAAAGTCATTGGGGTTTCTTCTTCGTCATCCATTACCATAGCATTGGGGTCCATATTCACATTTACGGTCGACCTAGTTTGCTTCAGTAAAGCGATGTAAGCATGGAATATGTCAGACTTGACATTTTCCTCTCGTTCTGGAATAGGGAAATACCGTCTCATAATTTATTATTTGATCTACATAAATTTTTTATAGCAATAGTAAATTTGACTATTTTGAAATAAATTACTGCTACCAAACCGTTGATATATTTTCATTGACTACATCAGTGTTCAATAAATACATGTGTACATTAAATAAATTGAACATATGTAAGAATTCAAGCTTACCCTTGAACCGTGCAATTAAAGCTGGGGAAAGTACTTTATAGAATTCGGGAAGGAGTTCGTGACGTGTAGATATAATTGCTTCGAGACATTTGGCAGCAGATCTTCGTACTTTCCAACTCATATCATCATCATCACTGTACTCATCGTTTTCTTCCTCCTCTTCATCTTCGTCGTAACCATCAGCCTGGCTATTTGCACTCTCGTCTTCATCGTAGTTGTAATTGGGATCATATGTCATATATTTCAGGCAAAGATCAGTTATCTAAAAACAAAAAATATGTTAAACCAGAATTGTTATTATTATTGGAAAACACTCACAGAAGGAATATTGGGTGTGATTTCCTTAGGACATCGATTAATAAAGCTTTCAAATGCTTGCAAACAAAATTCTCTTAATTCATCATCATCTACTTGACTACATTGCAGAATAAGTGGTACAAATTTCTCAATATGTTCTCCAAATTTGTGTCCTGACTGTCGACTGAAAAAAATAATATTTATCATGGAAAATCCATAAACATTTGATATAAAATCGAGTCTTACCATACAGCAGCAATACACTGGACGTAAGTCCTGATTTGGGAATTGTTCTTGTCGGAGCATAACCCATCAAATAAGTGATCAATCAGTTTTGTATAAAGTGTGTTGTTACATGATAGGACTAAGTTACTGCAAGCACTGATAGTACGTTTTCTTACAGCCTGCCTTTGTGAGCACAACTGCGGCAACAGAGCTGCTAAGATAGAGCCGTGGAAAGCTTGTAACACTGGCCCAAATCGTAAAAGCAGGTCTGTGATTATGTCAAGAGCTTCAAGTTGCACCGAAACGTCTTCTTGCTGCAAATGAATCGATAGCTTGCCCAACAACAATATTTACTGTATGTTGATCTTTCACAACATTTCACTCACATATCTTAAGACGTTTTACATTTCAATATGAAGAAAATAAAAAAAAAACTGTTTTATACAGATTATAGTTATGAGTTATGGGATATGTGTGTAGAATAAAATATTAGTTAATATACCATGTAAAACATATGGTAATACAACTTACTCTTTCTATAGCCGTGGTCAAGCGTCCAGTGATTCTTTTGCAGATATTACCAGACAGTCCACCAGGAGCTTGTGGTAATTCTGCTATAACCGTCTTAAGGCCAATGCTGGATATATCTCGCAATTGTTCTTTGTCTGACACCATATTAGCACAAAGTGATTCGACAATAGTCTCTACTTGATATTCCTTAACTTTATTAACAAGGGGTCCCAAGCTGCAAGAAATAATATTGAAATGCTAGAAGTCGATGTTATAATAGCCTTACCATTTCACCGCTAAATTCTGCACCTCGCCGTTTTTATCTTCAAGCAGTTTAAGTAGCATTCGCACTACTTTCCTTTCAGAATCATCATCGAGTTTAATGCTGTCCTTCTGTAATTCGGTCATTAAATCATTAGTTGCCATAAAACGGAAATCTTTGTCCGACGAAGTCATCTGTAAGAAAACATAATATTAACGTTCTGTGAGTGTAGAATCATGTGGTACTGACCTTTTCAAGCAAATTTGCAATTTGATAAGAAACACTTGCCATGATTATTGTTGTTTAGAGTACAATTGATAGTAAAAATTTTAATAAACAATAAAAATTACAATTAATAAAAATGAATCACAGAAATCAATATAAGGTGTATACATTCAATAAGCAGTTAAATAAAAACTATGTACACTTCATAATTTTGTAGGTTAATTGGAGATGGACACTTTCATGATATATTTACATATCCACTGTATTTATAGTTACACCTCTAGTATTCTCTTTGCAACTTGAAATATTTACAAATCTCGGCGTAATAATGTATATTTTTTTAATTCTTGTTCTTACAACATGTAAAAGTATACTAAATTCACTTTATTTCATATCATTGCCAACTGCTCTTGGTATGCAGTCGCACTTTTTGCCGGCTCAAAATCTTCAATTTATGTGTAACTGAATTAATGTCAATAGAACGCCTAAATCCGGGCAAATAACACGCTTAAATTAAAAAATATAAGGCGTAATAAAATAATTATTTTTATTGACAGGTTAATATGAAACGTACTATACATGTCGAATGGAACGCGACCTCATTTATGGCCGCCATTTTTAAAATTTGATGGAAAATAAATTGCAAAACAATTTTGTTAATATGTCATTGAATTAGACGTTTTTATCTATGGAAAAGAACCAGATACGTATCTTTCTATTTCAAATAAGATAATGTATCTATTTATAAATACTCGCATTTGATATTAAAAGTCGCATTCGGAAAAAATATTCACTTGGCCATTTGTCCTAGTATTTGAAAATCCAGGACCGTGTATCCGTAGTTTTTTTAAAAAGTAAATTGAAAATATAGCAGTAGTACTAGTAGTAGCATTATACTACATTTTGTTTTAAAGACCCCCCCAAGATTTCACTTAACCCCTCTTGACAAAACGGTTGGCTACGGCTCTAATCTAATTGCGATGTCGCGTAATATGTTTATTTTTATACTCTTATTCTAGAAATTTATTTGACACTTAAGTTCATGAAAAACAGTGAAAGTAAATATCTGAGAAAATATGATAAGGGGTAATATGAACAGGATCAGTGACTAGATATATTTTGTTAAGAAAGTTTAACTGAAAAGCATTGATATAAATACAATGCAATAATAACAATATAACCAATATAAAAAAAATCTATAAAATTATGCATATTTGATGATTTTTTTTTCAGATTAGCAGTCTGTAATTAATGGTTAACAAACTATGTTACCTACTACAACACTACTTAAATCTATAAGCAATTTTTGAGGAAATATATTTTTTTGTTGCTTTTATAGATATGGTTTGTTTGTAGTTCTTCGAAGTTCTATCTTTTTGTCAGTAAAAATTAGATCAAAAGAAGTAGGAATTAGGAATTAATAAATAAAAGTTATATACCTATCTATACAAAAAATACTTAGATATTATAAAGTATACAATGCACAAAATCAAGTTAGTTCAGCTTGTAGCAACTTTAGAAGTGTTGATTTTAACAAAAATATATGATTTTTAATTGGCAACTTTAATGATATTCTTTATTTTAAATAAAAAAATTGACAAGTTATGCCAAATTTGTTGAACTGTTATAAGAAATTTCTCTGTTCTTAGATTACAAAAAAGTTATTTTGTGTGCAGCAGATCGGTATGTAGATAAATAAAATATAAAAAAAGACAGAGATCTTAAGAATGGAGACAAATAGTAGCGCTATCTTCAGACGTTAACACAATTAGAATGGGATGTAACTTGGAAATTGGCCCACTGCCTAAAAAAGTAGTACACAAGGCATTTCATACATAAACATATTCAGCAACTGTACGATACCAAATGTGGTATTTTTCAAAATTCTCAAACATTACAGTTTTCGCTACATTATTTTAAAATATGTTTGAGAAATTCTAACATGTAAATTAATCTATGATCCCTGAAGCAACAAAATAAATTTGTTTACACTTTTAGTTCAATGGAATATTCAATACCTACACAATAATTTGACACATTTAGTGTGTCAATACTGTCAATTGTTGTAGTTTTCGAATACCTAACGTAGAATAAAAACATTTAATCGGTATTGCTGAAGTTACCTATAAACTAATTTTTGTTCAGTAGTGTTTTTGTGAAAAGTATTTTAATTACATGAAACAAACATGTCAGGTTACTTTTTATAACTTGCATGTTGCGCTTAGGGCAGTACGAAGTGGAAGTGGAAGTGTAAGCTACTTACATGACAATCGAATTGTTCCATATTCAGAGCAATTATCCCACTGACTTGATTAGGGGAGTAATAAAGCATCTTCTCATTATAGGCTCTTTTGAGCTCTACGAGTATTACGTCTTCATCCTTATTATATCTTCTTGGCAAGGGTGCTCGATTGCCAGAAGTATTTAATTTCTTAGTATTTAGTTTTAGCTTAAAATCATCCATCTTTAATTGAGCTAGTTTTAGAAAATGAACGTTTCTGGTCAATTGTTGTCTGAAACTAAAAATTTATTTTTCACAATTTGATAGTAAATTAAACCTGGCCAAAAATCTGTTGAAAGTGTAAATAGTTTATAAAAACATTTTTTTTTTATAAATTAAACAGGTTGGAGTTTTATTTAAAACAAAATCACTGAAAACTTGTGTGCCTCTTGTAACTCACTGAAGTTGTCAGTTAGCCATGTTTAAACTGTTGAGAAACTTTTAAATTTTAAACGGAAGGGGGCAAAAAGGATTTTTTTATTTCAAAGGATAATCGTGTTTAAATATAATATTATTGTTCTTACCCTATGGTCACCAAAATTTTGAAAATTCCACAAGGAGTGAAGAATAAGTTCTTCCTCAGTTTCAGCGAAAAAGAGCGAATGCGGCAATGTAGGCGTTGCCAACATTACAAATAATACTGAAATTTGGAGTGCTGGACATTTTTACAAAAAAATAATAAATAACTTTTCTATTTGTATTATTAATTATTTTCTTCATACAAAAACAATACAGTATTCAGTATGATCAACTAAAATTCTAATAATTTTTTGTTTGTTTTTGGTACCAACCCTAAGAAAAAATATTATATCTTTGGAAGAATCTTATAAATTTTATCGCATTTTTCAAAAGGAGATACCTATACATTTTTTTTTTAATGTAAAATTAATGACAATGAAATTAAAGGTATTTTTTGCTAAGTAATAGAATAAAAGTTTATATATAATTAGTTATGCAACTTCTATACAAAATTGTATTGAGGGGTTGTATAACTCAAAATTTATTCATAAAGACAGGATTATGATGGGATCACATTAGATGTAGATTATGCAACCACTTTTACAAGTGCTATAAGAATATTGGCGTTAAAATTTAATTGTAAAATTCAGACTTATAGAAAGTTGACGCAAGGAAATACAATCAGAATAGCACTTACTATTTCCTTTTTGTTTATTGACGATCATAATTATTTAAGAAAAATCGATTACTAGGTTATGTATGTAGAAGATTGAATTACGTTTCGTTTAAAACTTGTTTAATTAGGTAACTGAAGAACAGTTCGATTAATTTGATTGTCCGACTAAATATCTCGCCACAAAGTACTGTTGGTTGCATAGCTTACGCTTCAGAGAATAGATATTTTCGTGGAGAAAAATCCGAATACTTTCAGAACATAAACTGAATATATTAGGAATTTTATCAATGCGCAAACTCGTCTTTGAATGAGTTTCAAATTACTTTTTGATAGCTAGATAATGGTAGCATTCTGAAAATGTTACAAATGTGGTAATGAAATAAATTGGATAGGTATGTTTGTTTTAATTTCTTGTAGTAGGATGAAAAATGGAAGGAATGAACAAAACACGATATGTTGTAATATGTATATATAAATCACATATCTTACATCGAAATTTAAAATACTACATGAAATATACACTTAAAGTATGTCAAAGCATGGGATAAAAAATGGAAATTCTTTAACTTATCAACTCTTCTTGGGTTTTATTTTTTGAGGTTTATCTACATCCTGCAAAATAAGGATTTTAGATTGAATTAACTAGGTACGCCAGAACACTGATCAACGTACAGAAGGTTGGGCCATTTGAGTGTTACTACCATTTCTTACCAATGGCCTCTGTGTCGAACTGGTCTCATGCCTCCTTTCGACACTAAAAAAAATGACGTTTTTCTTAATCATATCTTTAAGATATATGTTTTCGTTATTCCTTCAATCATTTCGTGTAGTGTTAATATGCCACATTACTACTGTTGCTAGTTAAAGGCTTACCTGTTACTTCGCGAAGAAGATCCAGACTTCTTAAAAATACCAGTAATTCTGTCTTTAAGGTCTCTCTTACTGCCTCTGTCTTCAAGATCTGAGTTGGAATTAGGCTAAAACGGAACCACTGAAGTCTATTTTATATGTTTATCACAACTCTCTTACCTTGGAAGAAAGAGCCCTAGTGGGTGAAAATGTTCCTGGGTCTTGATCATCTATGCTCCTAGATTTGGTTAACTTTTTAAGTTTTCCTATAATACCTTTCTTCTTTTTCTTGTCTCCTAACTCGCTTTGGGTAGATCCACTAGATAACCTACTATCCAAACTTGCGTCTCTTCGAGATCTACCAGTTTCCAGATCAGAATGTAATTCCAAAGACGTCAAACTTGACATGCTATCATCATTATTCCAAATTTTCTGTTCTGATTGAGTGGTGTGTTCTAAGGAAAGACTCTTTCTCTTTAGACTTCCTTGAGAAATGATTGAGGCCTTTCTCATATATGGGGTGCTATATCTTGTTCCTGATAGGTTTTCATGTTCAGTAGAAGTGGCACGTCTCATTCCCATCGTTCTTCGTATCCTTTCTCTCTCATATTCATCTTCAGAAAACCGCTGTAGTTTTCGTAAGTCTTCAGTTATGTGTACAACTCTTTGCATTATATATTGTATTTGTTGTTGTTTCTCTTCAGGTGCTAGAGAAGTCTCTCTTCTATCCAATGCTGGAGATGTTTCTCTCGATTTTGACTTTGTTCGTCTTGGGGGCGTTGGAGTGTATGGAGCTTCGTTGTCTTTTGAAAAGAACAGTTCAGGTGCTAACTGCTTCAGAGTATCAACTTGTTCAACTAAGGCATTTACTTTCCTATCATCTTCCTGGTGCATACGTTTCTTTCCATTAATTGTTGATCTGTAATCTTCCCTTTCTTTTTCATACCTTTCCTTTTCCCTGCGCAGTTTTTCATTGGTTGTTCGCAATTTAGCATGAGCATCTCTCAATTCTAATAAATCGCATTGCAGCTCAGTTATTTTTCTCTTGTTTTCTTCTTGTTCTTCTTCAGAAGTCTTCTTAAATAGGTCCTGCTTCCTTTTGGCTTCTAAACGTTCTTTATCCCTTTCTCTTTCAACTTCAAATAGGGTCTGTCGCAAATCCCTTGCGAGAGTAGCGGTTTCTTGGAGTAATCTTTGTTGTTCTTCTCTTTCTTTCTGCCAAGCTAGTTCCATTCTTGTTCTCAGTCCAACTATTTTCGTCCTTCCGCTGCTCAGAACTTTTTCTTCCTCTAATTCGTTGACTCTAGAATGCAATTCTGACAATTTAACTTCGTATGAAGAACGTTCTGAGACCAGTTCTGTCTTCAACCGAGAACCTTCTAGTCTAGCCTCTGAAAGTTCATCTTCCATACAACTAATCTGCTGCTCTAAAGTAGCTATTTTGGTCTTTGTTTCTTCCATCTAAAAAGAAAATGAAGGAATTACGTTTAAGTATATAGTAGTCCTTTAGTTTAAAATTACCTCATCATAATTTATATTTTGTGAACCTCTCCTGGCGGCTTTAGGAGATTGTTTCAAATCCCCAATTGTTTTTTGGGCTGATTCCAACATATGCTTGTAAGTATCTTTTTCTCTTTTAAATCTAACCACTTGGTTCTGTAAAGATTGTAATTCTCCATTGACTACGTTAATTTGACTTTCATACCTCATTTTTAGTTCTGCTAAATCCGATTTTTTAGATTTTTCAGCATTATTTAGCCTGCAAGAAAATATGGGGTAAGAAATATAAATAAATTGTTCTTATTGTGGCATTGTAACTCACCTCACTCTAAGTTGTTTGATTTCTTTTTCCATAGCACTACTATCGGCACTTATATTCCTCTGTATCTTATTTACTTTCTCATAATCATCTAATTTTTTCTTCAGCTCATCGTTTTCTCTTCTCATAAAGTCCATTTGATCGTTTATGGAGTCACATTCTTTTCTGATTTGTTCATGCTCTGATTGTTTCTCTTCGAGTAGAGCTTTTAGCCTTTGTTTTTCCAAATCTCCTCCATTGTATGATGTTCTAGAAAGCTCTTTCAATCTTTGGTCTAGTTCTAGTTTCTCCTTTATCCACAAGTCTTGTTTTGTGTTGTAGGTGTCTCTTACAGTCTTCAGTTCATTTTCTACTTGGTCCAATTCTTTTTTCAAATTCTTATATTGCCTATGAAGTGAAGATAATTAAAATTAAGTAGTAATTTCACCGTCAACTTACGTTTCTAGGGTTTCTTTTTCCATTACTAATTTGGCTTTTGTCACTACATGTTCTTCCTCTAATATTTCGTACTTGGCTGTTAAGTCATCATATTTTTGTCTTTCCCTATCAATGGTGTTTTCTAGTTCTAAAAATTAAAAAGTGATTAGTTTATATTTTCTTGTATTTTAATTAAGTAACTTACTTTCAATATTCTCTTGGAATTGTTTTATTTCTAACTCCCTCTTAGCACCACCACCTGAATTCAACTCCAATTTTTTAATTTTAGCTTTCAGTGCAGCTAACTCTAACTCTCTATTCTTCTGTTCTTTTTCATTGTTTATTTTTAACACCTCAATTTTTTTCTTTTCATTCTAAAATCATACTATTGTATCTAATTTTAAAAATATACTTGCTAAAGATTACCTGTAAATCTATTTCAAGTTCTTTAATTTTTTTATCATGTTCTAATTTGGTATTTTTGTTCTCTAACTCTGATTTTTTAATTTTGTCTTCCAAGTTCTTTACGGTCTTATTGGCAATCTCTAATTTGGATTCCAGCTCAGATACGTAGACTTTGGATTTACTTAATTCATCTTTTAATTTATTGATTTCCCTATTTTCAAGTTCTCCAACTTTTAAATTGGTTTTCGAAACAATTTCTCTTTCTTTCGCCAAACTATCTTCCTACAAGAAAAAATAAACTTTAACGCAGATCATCAATATTTTATGTTTTATTTATACCAGCTGCTTAACTAATTTATTCTTTTGTTCTATTGTATTCTCTAGCCCTTTTATCCTAGTGTTCAAACCTTCAACTTGTTGGGCTAGCTTTTTCTTTTCATTCTCGGTCTTTGTTTGTTCATTTTCCAAAGCTTTTATTTTCTGCTTTTCTTTATCAATCTACAAACCGTAAAGTTATAAAGAAATCGTAATAATTGATAATTATATTTACCTTATTTTCGAAATTTTTATTTTGTTCTATCATTTTTTTGTCAATTTCATTGTATTTATTTTCATATTTTATCACTTGGGATTCCAGATCTAAGATTTTCTGTGCTTTTCCAGAATTCTAAAATGAAAATTAATTAGATTTAAGTATTAAAATATGCATATTTTTATAACCTCATTGGCTAATTTTGTTTTTTCCTCTAACTCTACTTTCAACTTCTTGGTCTCTTTGTCTTTCGTTTCCAAAGCCAATTTTAAAGACTCAGCCTTTTGGGTTAATAATGTTATTTCATCTTGCTTGCTTATTGCATTCCCTAAAATGAAATATACAGACAAACATACATATGTGGAAATTTGTATCTTACTCAAATTCGCCTTTAATTTAGATACTTCCTCATTCAAACTCTTCTTGTCATCATTTAATTTTACTTGCGCTTCGTTAAGTTTATTAATTTTGTCTTGAAGTTTCTTTTTCTCTTCATTGGCCGTATCAAGATCGTCCTTTGTCTTTTTAAGCGCTTTATTCAAGTCTTCATTTACTTTGTTTCCTTTATCGGTTTTTGATTTTTCGTCTTCTAATTCCTTCTTGATAGAATCGTATTTCCTATTGATCAACGCCAATTCTTGCAAAGCCTTCTCTATCTCCGCATTTTCTTTCATTTTTCTAACTTCTTCTTCCAATTTGATCTTTTCATTTTCACTAGATTTTATCGCAACTAACATTTCGCCTATTTCTTTTTCTAAGTCGCTGACCATTGTTTTAAGTTGATCTCGTGACGTAAGCGAAGTGATCTTCTTTGGTGTTCTTTGACTGAATTTTTTATAATCACCCTAAAATATAATTCAAATAAAAGATAATTTCTAATGAATCATTATCTATTAACCTTAAGTCCAACATGTGCTGATGTGGTTGAAGAACTAAGAGCTTCTTCAAGTTCTATAATCTTCTGATCTCTTTCAGCTAACTCGACCTCAAGAGTAGCTATTTGGTCTATGTATTTGTCTAAGTTTTTGTCTGTCTTTAAAGTTTTTGTGCCTCGTAATAAGCTAAGCCGTTTGTTTTCCGCACCAAGTTTTTCATTTTCTGATTCCAAAGCCTGGACTTTGTTTCTAAGGACAGCTGCTTCTTGTTCAATCACTTGCAGTTGTCTTTTTAGATCCAAAGTTTGCTGGTCTAGATCTAATGACCTGAAAATTAAATACATTCAAGTGTTTTTCATTCGCTAAAAGGTTGATTGAGCTTACTTGCTTTTCTGCATACTCTTAGACCTTTTCTGAGTTAAGCTAAGTTCAGCATGAAGTCGTTCACAGTCTCTTTCTTTTTCTATAAGTTTCTTTCTGAGGTCATTCGTTTCATCTTCTAATACTTTCAATTTCTGACTATTTAGACTGCTCCCATTGTCGCTGCCTAATAATGACCGTCTGCTTGTGCTCTTGGCTGTACATTTATCTTGCAGTTCCTTAACTTTAGCTTTCAGTCTGTGATTATCGGCTTCGAGTTCTTCAACTTTTTTCCGAAGAACTGAAACTTCTTGTTCGCTTAACTCCATTTGCAATTTAAGTTCTGCTGGGTCGTCATCGTCAGACACTTCCCCTTTTTCTGGTGGTTCAGGAGTCAATCTTTGGTTGGTAGGACTTAGTTTTCTACCTACAGATGAGGATGGAGCTTTGAGTAGTTATACAAAAAAATTGAACACTTCGTCAAACTTAAGCAAGAAATTTGGGACAAATTAAAATTGCAACTGTAGAAAATGGCTGGTACTATATTGTTAAATACATTTGCGTTAGTAGGCGTCTAAAATTACTTATATTATTCGATATCCTTCCCAAAACAAATAGTATTAGTTCAATTTAAAATAATAGTGTTGTTAGTTTTATTGTTTTAAATTTTGAGGCAGTTAGTAGGCTACCTTTACATACAAACAGATAAATATGTACGTATAATTCAGGAATTGAAATGAAAAAGTGGTTTATTTAATAATAAATATTGAAATTTGGTTTTTTGAAATGTGCTAGTTCCTGAATTATATGTTTTAAATGTGTTAGACACACAATTCTGGGGATGAACATACTTCTAGCTCTGGTAGCCATTTTCTTCAGCTGCAAAACCAAAGATTCATTATCATCCTCAATCCTAGATACTTTCTTGCGTAAAGTTTGAGCCTGAAAAGTTAAATAAAGCATTACCCATCACTGATAGCAGAGTCGACATCGGTGAAAATGATCTTGCAGGTTGATACATTTTGGACATCGTTAGGTTTCTAAACTGTAAGGCGTTTAGAAAAGTATTCCTAGATTTTCTTGATTCACTGTCTTCGTCAGTTTGTGTGTGTTTGTTATACATTGAAGGGTATGTCCAGCTATTTGATAGAGTCTGCGTGCTTATAGAAACGTTGTTGTATAAGGTTTGAGTATATTTGTTTAGCCAAGTAGATGATTTCACACGTCGAGTTTTGTTTGATGACCGTTTGGTCTGCTAATACAAAGATATGTGAATAAATATTATATCACTTCATCCACAGTTAGTTTTAGTAGTAGCGAGTGTTATATGTGGTTGTAAAATTTCTCCGGGTTCCTTTCCGCGATATGAGTCCTCAAACAAATGGTTCTTTTGAGGACCATGCAGATTCATCGCGGAGAGGAACCCGGAGAAATTGTACCATCATATATATATATACATATATCTAATGTAGTAAGTTTGATCAAACTGTTCCAGAACTGATTGGATAACCTCTCAAATAGGTAGCCAACTTGTGCGGATCGTATATTGAGATCATGTTAGTTGTTTTCATTGATTGAACGGGAGTTATTTGACATTAATTCTTTCCTTAAGATCAAATATATTGTCGATTACGTAAAATTACATTGTATGTTTGTGTCCTGAAACGTTTTGATCGGACCTCTCATAATGTTACCTCTTCTTCTGCAAATTTGAGTTGTTCCCTGAGGTCGGCCTCTCTTTCAAGGGAATCTTGCAGATCCCGAAGCAGTTGTGCAGGATCGTCTTGTGAACCCCCTCTAGTAAGCGATTCCCGAGAAACTTTCTTCTTGAAAACAAATGTAATCATTTAAAAGCCCAGTTTTTCGATTATACTTACTTACACCGTCAGTCGAAGAGTTCTTTCCGATAGATCCAAGCATTGGCGCTTTTTTTTTACCCGTAGGGGTCTTACCATCCTCCGCTTTACTGAGTCTTTGGTTAGCTTCATCCAGGTCTTTTTGTAGGCGTAACGAGACTTCATTTGCCATTTTCAAATCCTGCTCCAGCTGCTTGATTTTTTCTATCTGGTTCAGTGTTGTACCACTTCCTGAAATCTACATAAAAATGTGACAAATTTTATTTAATTTCCAAAGTACTTACGTCTTTTAATTTTTTGTCTATTTCGCCTTTCTCAAATTCAAGTTGTGTAGCTTTTCTTTCGGCTTTTCTTAATTTGAATGATAATATTCTACAATTTTTCGTCGTTTGGTCTAAGTCTTTCTTCAAAGAAGTGTATTCAACAGCTTGGTCTTCCCTGAAAAGGCGAGATTATATGATGTAAACTATTTGTTTATTACGTACCTAAAATTGTCTTGTAACTCATCCATTTGTTCTTCCATATCTCTTAGTTCCTTTTTGATATCTTCGTTTTCATCCATTAGTTCTTCGCATAAGGTTTCAGCTGCTAAAAGTTTGGATCTTAATTCGTCAGCTACTTTTTGAGCTTGCTGAGCGGTTGGTCTTTGTTCTAAATCTTCTTCTAGTTCCTTAACTCTCAGTGTTAAACTTTTCTTCTCGTCCTTGTAATCTTCTAATTGTTGTTGCATCTCATTACATTTCTGTTGCAGTTTGAGCACTTCTGTTGCGGTCGTTTTACTAGTAGTGGTTTCCATGGCAGCAAGTCTTCTGAGAAGTATGTCACTTTTTTCACGTTCCAGTCTGTCGCATTTTGTTTTCGTCATTTCTAGCTCCTTCCTCAAACTTTCCATCTGGTCCCTTAATTCGCAATCTTGAGCGTCTACTAGAGTTGTATCTGTTGTTTCTGTTCCTGCAAGGCTTACAGTGTCGTCGTTATCCGAGCTGTCTTGCGAGTGAGACTGTTCTTTTTGGGGCTTTGCTTTCACCTGAAGCGTTAATTGGAGTCACTTTTTGAATATCGATTGTCATCTTACGAAAGTTGAAGATGTCAAATTGCACTTTTAAGCCCCCGTATACTTGTATAATTGTCTTTTAACTATTTTTAATTAATAAAGAACAAGTAAACTCATGTATTTTATTTTTTTACTTTCGAAAGATGAGTGAAGTTATTAGTTGTTAGTTCTTCTGAACAAAACATAAAAGAATTCGAGTATTAAGACAATAAAAGCGTGTATAAAAAAATCAAATGTGAATTACAGAATACTTGTATATGTGTCTGAGTTATATACAAGGTGGAACATAAACAGATATTTTAAATTTGTTAGTTATGTCTATATACGACAAATTGTATCGGGTTTTTGTTACCCTCCTCTGTTCCTACAATCTGTAATCTAGATAATTTTTAGTTTTAAATTACAGAGGCAAATTTACATTTTATTTTTATTTCCACCATTTCTTAAAATTGTCTACCCATACCACAATAAGTGTGTTTGTTGTTCTTCAAGCAGGCGACTAAAAAAACTAATATATCCGAATTAAAAATACATTATCTACTTCTACCAGACATTAGAGATTTGTATGGAATCTACTGAAAGCGTAAAATGTCTCGAATCAAGGAACAGGTAAGGGTTAAAACACGCACAAACACGTAATTACATGAATTAAGAATTGTACATCGTGATTGGTTGGTTCCTCCGATAACGTCTTTACTTCTTTTATCTGTATCCTCTTCCCCCTTTCTGAAGATTCTTTGATAGCTTGTAACTTTTTCGCCCTAGTTGCTAAACTGTCAGTTTTGTTGAATACTGTCGACTTGTCTTTAATAGTAAAACTATCTGAAACTAAAAAGGATTTACAACCGAGGATTTGACCTTAATTTTCGCTTGACTACCTGTTCTTTGTCCTGTGTCTATAGGTTTCTGTTTCCTTTTAGGTAATTTAATGCTGACTGTTGTAATAGGTTGGGTATCATCTTCAAGATTGGCTAGATCTGGTGTAGACGTCCAGGAAGAAGGGTTGTTATAATCAGTATCCCCTGAATTGGTCTGATCACTTGCCAAATTAGAACTAGATACCCAACTCCTCCTCTTAGTTTCTCCGTCGCTTAAAAATATAAAATAGACCTGTTGCAAGGGCTAGAAGATGTCAGACTTACCTAGAGTTCCAAGATAAACTAGGGGTCGATGCTGTAGATGCATCTCTCCGTAGGTTTTTGTCATCATCCCTTTTCTTCCCTCCATGTTCCTTGTAGTCCCTGTGAAAGTTTCAAGAATTTGATCACTGAAATTATTGTCGTACGTAGTGAATTCTACCTGAAGCAACGTTTACACCTCGTAGGCCATCTTACTTGAGGGTGGAAGCCTAAGGGACATAAGGGGTCGCCTTTGGCTAGGGGATATAAATGATGCATGTTTTTCGCTGCACAACGCTGAAAGAAGGCCAAAGCGTAACAGACGTAAAAAAATTATTTTTTAGTCATTAATGCACTGCAGTTTTATTCAGTGCACAAGTATAGAAATGTACAAAAAAAAATGGAGAAACGGTCTAGCAAAAGCACTCTGTATATATAGAAGCAATATCAGTTAAAGTTTAAAGCAAGTTGCTTTAGTTTTTCTAATTTATTAGGAATATCGAACATTTTCACTCCAGTATTAAATTACATTCGAAAATAATTAAATTAATGATTTTTGAAGTGCATTAAAAATAAGTTTTAAGGTACTTTATCAATTCTAATGCACGCTGTATAATATAGAAACAAATCTAAAGCTAGTTGCTTTGTTTTCTAATTAGAAATATCGAACATTTTCACTCCAGTATATTGTCAGTGAAATTAAGAAACATTTTTTCGATTTGTCAGGTTTATAATTACTGTCGATTAATATCTCATTTATTTTTGTTCCTATTAAATTAAATTATATTCGAGAATAATTAAATTAATGACTTTGGGATTACATTGAAAATAAGTTTTATTCAGTTTTAAGGTGCTCTATGAATTCTAAAGGATCCTGTATAATATAGAAGCAAATCTAAAGGTAGTTGCTCTGTTTTCCTAATATATTAGAAACATCGAACTTTTTCACTCCAGCACTTTGCGGGTGAAATTAAGAAAGTTTTTGGAGTTGGCAGGTTTACCATTGCTGTCAATTAATACTTCGTTTATTTTATTTCTGGCAAATAATGTAGTATTTTTAAAATAAATTACTTTACTAATCTTTGTAAGTATCTCATTGGTAACGTCAAGGATGTGTTGAAATATATTAATTACATTTAAATTTATTTATTTAAGATCCTGCCATCCAACATAAACGTATTACAGGGTGTGAAAAATACAGAAACAAACATCTATAATGTTTTTCGTACAAGCTAAATCTATAATTATTCTCGAAACGAAAAATTTTGTTTTAAATAAAACATCACCGAAAGATTTTCGTTGCATGTTATTTTAAAATGTGTATTTATTTTGGAATCTAGTTTTAATTTAGATCATACATTGTTATGTAGATATATTTTAATTTTAGTAAGTTAAAAGTGTTAGTTAAGAAGTTGCGTGAAAAATTTTGGTATGTGATTCTTACGTAGTGTTGTAAGTTATGTAGTTAAAAGAAAAAATGGGAGATGTTCAAGTACAACTGCCTGATTCCTGTTTCGAGTTCTATCTATATATAGCTTCAGCTTGTTAACGCGTGTATCTAATATTCCAATCCGCATATAAATTAAAAACTATTAAAGCGATAATGTAGCAGTTCCTGGATAAAAACTTACTGTGTATTTGTTGCTGGAAATTCACAACAGGGCACTGCACGAAAAAATTCATAAAGCGCCGAATCAACGGATTCGTAACAAAATTCTTTTAACTAAGAACCTTAAGGTTACATAACACGGGAGCCAGTACATCGGAGTCCTGGTTTTTGGAAAAAAATCACTGCGAACATATACACACGTTGCCGCAAACCGGAACACGGCCGAAGCTAGAAGACAAAACTACGTTCAAGTCGGAGAACGACGTCACTTTTGCCAGCCAGATTTTCTTGCTGGGTACTGTATTGTAGCTCATCGCTTATCTAAATTCGGGACAGATGCCAAATATCGCCAGCTCTCTCTAAATCCTTATTTCTTAAAATTAACATCACCTTTTTCCCTTACTTAACACCACAATACCTTCCAAAAGAAAGTGAACTATTGATACCTCATAACACAAAGTATAAGTTATATATCGTAAAATTTATCCCATTGCTTGACAACGTGCCAAAATCGTCGTAAACACATATTTTTGTCTTTCTTCTTAAAAAATGGGTTACATTAAGCACGAAAGGGTTACAACATTGTATTTTCAAAATGATACAGGCATGAGAAATATTAAACCTTTTCAGTTATCTTACCTTTTTCTAATAAACCAATACAATTTGACTTTGAATTGAATAGATATATTACTTATCAGGAGTTTGATGTCATTACACTCAGACATATTTTATAATAAGCTAAACATGTTTACAATTTTATATGGGATAACATTGATGTAAATAAAATAAAATATTTATGTAAAAAAAACTATTTATTATACACTTTAAAAGTATTTTTTACTGTCTTAGAAAGCTAATATAAATCAAATATCCTACAATTCCTATCAATGAAGTCATATGTATGCTCTCTGATACCAAACATCTAGGTATGCTAATCAAAAATTCCACAGATAAAGGCTATTCAATAATTATCTAAAAAAATGAACCTAGCTAAATTTACTAACCTGGTTTAATGAAAACACTATAAATATCTAAGTTCGCTTTTGAAAATGTGGGAACTCGAAAATTCAACCACAGTAGATGAGATCTGACCTATTTCTGCATTTTTAGGATTAGTTAGATATTTGACTCAACCTAAAGGAGGCCACGTGAAGAAGCAATCTATTCCCATTTTTTTTTCTAAATCACCCTGTATAGTTAGGTGTGTTATTTTTACACTCATGATATTGTACTGGTGTAAATTTTATCTAGACAGTAATCAAACGTTATTTGACTTTACAATTCAGTTTAATTCAGAAATAATTTGTGTTTGGATTTTTGAAATAATTTTAACAATTTAAAATATTCTTGGTTAAATTAGACAACTATTAGATGTAGGTGATCATCATCTATGTTGGGATAATGTGGAATATGTTACGAATGAGCTTAAAATATTAATATATATTTTATCAAATTCGAAATCTTAACTGCTACTAAATTATTGCAGGTAGTATAAGATGGTTACTGGACCTACTGTATTTTATACGCATAGGCGGAGCTAGAGGGAACTTGGGATGCTAACGACCATTATCATAATAACTGTGATATTTGATTTATTATAAAAGCTGAATAGAGAAGAAAAATAGTAATTATTCTATAAAATAAACATTTCACAACTTTAATCTTTGAATTATGAAAATTCCACGGAATGTTTTAATAAAAAATGCCTGTAGACAAATTTGGTAGATACGGCGTCATTCACAAAATCTTGACTTATATTTGGCACGTTAAACGATCCGACCTTTAATAACCGTTAAAAAATATTTTGATAATGCGTTAAAAATACTAAGTAATTTATATATTGTGACACTGGAATAAAAGTTAAGACTACGTTGGAAATATTAATATTGGACTGTAAATATTTTTATTTCTAGCCTAGCCTTGGGTTAGATTTAGGCGTTTTAGATGAAAGAGCACAAACGTGCACAGCAAAACCAATGATTGTTTAATTTAATATGTAAACAGATGCGTAGTGTAACGCGATTTAAAATAAATTTTTCACATTTTAAAATTACCCTTCTGATACTCGTAGGTTTTTTTCCCAATCACATAATCTTCTATTTGATTTGTCTGAAAAAGCAATCAACTTATTGGTTCAAGTCAAAAGTTAATGGAATATCATTCCCTAAAAAATAATTATTTGCGATAGTTAAATCTTGAAAATTTGCAATGCAATTGTGGTTACCCACATGAGACCTCAAACCACGTCTATTTTGGTTGGCTTATTGTTTGTTAATTATGTCTATTTTTAGTTTTATGTATTGAATCTAGATATAGGGCGGTGGTTAAAATAAATCCAATTTTTTTTTCAAAGGAATTTCGCGTCAAACTTATTTAATTGAGACTTTAAGAATGCCCACAACTGTTTTTGATTTATTTTTATTTGATAAGAGCAGCTGAAAACGAAATGCACCACCATAACCCCCTCTACCGGCAGCCCTAGAGACAGAGATGGTTTTCATATAAAGCTTTCTATACCATGCGAAAAGAAAAATTTCAAATATGATGTAAACCTTGAACAATAGACGAGTGTACAAACTTTCGAGTGGAGATGATTTTGTAGTTTTCTAAGCACCGGTAGATTTTGCCGGATATTCAACTTGCTTACAGTTAAATTTGGATATCTAATGTTCTATTTGTAGTCCTTGAACGCAGTAGGCTGATGTGACGCCAATATTTTTAATAGACATACGAATGTTCCTTTATAATGAAATTCCTTTACTGCTCATGTCATTTCATGAGATGCAGTGCTATGTTTGCATGAAAACTTAACAAGTGTTACGCTAATTAAACAGTCAATGTTAGTAGCATAGTTAACTTGATATTTTACACATTTCTGTGGCAGTTATACCGGCGCATCCACCATTTTATAGAACAATATTTCGTGAAACGAATATGGTATCTAGCTTAAAAGCAAAATCGTTTAGTGCCTTGATTTTCTCATGGTTTTATAGTCCTGGAATTTTGCGATTTACTAGAAAATGTTGGCAACCCTTTGACGTCATTGCCAGATGTCTAGTGACGTAATTACCATGTAATTACGTTTTAGTTACAATGGCTTACAAAGCTTTCTCTTAACAAAACAGTAAAGGCCAGGGCTCAGCAAATGCGATTTTTTTATAATTCATTCAATAAAGTTTGACTTGATGGTTTTTTCCAGCAATGCGATTGTTCAGATAAGAATCTTTGTATCCATTTTTGATAGTTTGTAATCCAAAAACTACGCGAGATTTAACGCGCAATCTCTAAAAATTAATTTAAAATTTGTAATAGTGAAATATATCAAAAAGTAGTTGATAATTTTTATTTAAGGGTATTTCCTTTTTTCGAAAGTTGGCTGTGGGTGGCTTTATTTTGTGAAATAGGGTTGAGGTGATAGTGAAACGATCGTGTTGATAATAATAAAATATATTTGTCCAGAATATCTACATAAAAAATGTGAAAGCTAAGTGATCGGATGACTGTAATATACTTATAAAATAATTTATAAATTTAATTGTATCGTAACTAAGAGTAAATGATAAAATATCATGATTAAAGTATATTTTCCACGAATAACTGAAAGCTGCTGTCACGAAATTAGACTACAAACTGCAAATAAATTACATTTCACGAATTACCTAACAATGGGGAAAATAAAGAACTAGTTATACTCGTCAAATTATTTTGTAAAAACAAATTTTTAAGAACAATAAGTGAATAAATAACAATTATAAAATACGATAAAATTAATAATGTTTAAGTATTAATCATTACAACATTAATGGACAATATTTAACATTTAGTTACATTCAATATTATAGAAATTCAAAGAAATTTTAATTGAACAAAATCATAACACGTGTGTTGCAGAACCATCTTTCTTTTTGTAAATCGAAGCTGTAACACAAGAACACGACTATATATTATTAGTAGTATGTTCAAAAAAAATTTGTACACATTTCCGATTTAAACAAAAGTAAGCAAATTTACGTATATTCACACATATGATACTGAAATAACATTATATTTAAGTGCCTGTTTTTTATTGAACACATATATAGAGAGAGAGTTTACTGTACGCAACAGGAGTTCTTGTGTCCATTCTTTTTCAGCCTAGATTTAGGACGGTATTTCTCCAAGAAAGCCAGCTGTTTGGCATTGATTGCACCTCGTCTCTTCCTGTAAAAAAAAATTAAACATATATATTTTTGCGGTTAACCGATTTTTACTGTGGGGTCATTTAAAAACAAAAATGTATGTCAAACTTATTGCCAGTCAGTGTTGTAATCCTATTATGCTCAAAGAATATTACTAAATAATATCTATTTAAATTATTTAATTTATTATAAAGGGTGTTTTTAAATGAAGTAGCAAAAATGAGACCACAGATTCCTTAGATGAAAATACATCGACTTAACCTAACATACCTATATCTCAAGTCGCATAATAAAAAATATACAGGGTGTCAAAGTTAAAGTTTTATTTTCGATATTTTGTAAATAACTTCTTAAGAAATCCAAATATTTACATAACAATTGTAAATCGGGCGTTTTTGCGAGCGGGAAATTCAAATTTATTTCTTATTTTGACGTCACTAGTAGAGGGCGCCACTTGTGGCACACCATGTTTCTTTTAAATGGCAGAACGTTTTTCCATCGTGTATTCATCTGACTATTGAAACAATCGATTCTCCTACCTGTTTTAATTGAAGTCGGTAGGAGTAACCATTTTTTAAATAATCCTGATTTGATTTTGAATTTACAAATTTTATGTATTTAGATTTTTATCTACAAATATCGAAAATAAAATTTTAACATTGGACACCCTGTATCTTTTTTATTATGCGACTTGAGATATAGGTATGTTAGATTAAATCGATTTATTTTTACAAAAGGAATCTGTGATCTCATTTTTGGTACTTCGTTTAAAACACCCTGTATAGGTACTATAGTGAAAATTATTTATGACTGTGCAGGAAGAAGACTTGGGTCTAGCAGGACAACAGCATGTACGTTCTATCATGAATGTTGTGCAAGTAAAACGTCTACAACAGTCACGAATATTAAATAGTATATTTTCTGGAGTATTTTATAGGTACCTCGAAGTATGAGGAGGCAGCAATATCAAAAAATGAAATGTCTTTATTTTTATGTACGCATTTTATAATCGTTTATTAACCATAGTAAACCGCTTTAAATGAGCAATAAAATCAACCAGAGTTGATTAGAATGTATTTTATGCGTCACTTACTGCATGCAGTAAACTTCGTAATGCTTCAACTCGATTGGAGCATACACCTTATTGCTTTAATAAATAATAAAGATTTATTGTTCGCCTGTTCCACGCGTTCCGTTTCCTAATCGTAGGTTATTATTGCTTTTTAACGTCTGCGTAACTATTTCTTGTAATATACTACGGGAAAATAGAAATCGTGGTCAAGGCGAGGGTTAAAAATATCCTCACATTTCGAAGTGGATTGGTTGGAAGATTGAAGGGTGTAAAGTGTATGACACGCTTAGTATCGTAATGCAAACGAGGCTTAATGCGTTTAAGAGCGTACTTACTCTCTGATAAGTTCAACAGCCTCTTCATATTTAAGTCCGAGTTCAATAAGGGCCAAAGCAACCATGACGGGGGCTCTACCCAGGCCGGCGATACAATGCACCGCGACGCAGCCGTCTGGATTGTCGTTGAATTGTTTCTTGAGGACTTTGAACCATTCGTCTACTATTTTGTTTGGTGGGAACGTACCGTCGTCGTAGGACAAGTCAAACACCTCGATGTTTACCTTGTTCAGTTCGTCTACTTTGTAAGATGGCTCGCACACCCTCACTACGGCGGTCACATTGTGTTTTTGCAACTCCTGAAATAAAACCAAAAATATGCAGTAACATATCCACATCTGGAACCACCGATTCATGAGCACGTATATTCACAGTGTGTCCCAAAATGACGGAACAAAGGTCAAAGGTCAATTGTTAAGTGAAATACAGAGAATTGAAATTTTAATTATGATTGAATACGAAGATAAAATAACAAATAGTACTAGAACATAAACTATACCTAAAAATTTGTTGGTTAGACCGCTATAATATTCGTTTTACTTCGACACCTTTGAATATTCGCAGCTGACATGAGATAACATTGCTGTTATTTGCTAAACTCTATATTATTTAGTTCTTGAATGTCTAAAATTGCTTGTATTTGTAAAAAACACTATTTCAAGAATACAGCCTTAACTCTTTTAAATCTCTCTTTAGAAATAAAAATTTAATTTTGCTTCATCATTTTGGGACACACTGTATATTTCCTCAGTGCGTAAACAAGGAACACATTTTAATGGAAAAAATACAAACTTGTATTAACGAAAAATCGGCTTTTAAAGTAAACAATAAAGTTTCAAGGAACAGTATTTATACAGTCGACTATAACTGCAAACAAATTTTATTCATAATAAAGCATTTAAACAATTATTTGCAATTACCTACTGCGTTAATACAAACATTATAGTCGCCCTTCCTGTAGAAATCACGAAGCTACATTCTATGATTAACGATCTGCTTCATCAGCAAGGTTAAAATATGGCATTGCAACGTCGGTAAATATCTGTTGATGGCATCGGCTGTTTCTAATTTCTAGCATGTAAAGACGCTTTCAATTGTTATAAATGGACATATTTGGAAAATAGTTTCCATGGCCTACTAACCTAGTCTCGTCCAATCGTTACTACTGTTTGTATTTTTACCAACGTGCAATGCAGGCAGTCACTGCAGTTTCGAATTTTAGGAACTTTACCGATATCATCACTTTTCCTACCTTTCTGATACCAAATAATGTTAAATATGTGTATTTCTAGTGAGATTTTTAACAAGAATGAATATCTAATATCTATACTTTATGTAAAAGTACGCCTTAGAAAATTTACTTATAGAATGTTGAAAATTGGGAGTGCACTTGCAGTCCCAAAATATAGTAATGTTAATTCGTAGAGAAAGAGAATTGAATAGGATTATATAAGGATTAGAACGTGGTTGTAATCTATTATCTCTTATCTTCCTGGTGTCGATAATATGTAAATATAAAAACTCAAGGATGACTACACTAAGAAAACAGTTTTGTTGAATAATGTAAATAAAGCGAACTAAAGAGAAATGTGTGTATAATTTACCTGGATATAGGCGTGGATGTTCTGGTCGGAAGGCCTATCAGTGATCAAAAATTTGAATCCCTTGTATTCGATTTCAGCCGGAGCTGGCCTAATGTCCTTTTGGCGCATGGCTGCAGTGATGAGCCCGGCTTGTCCTTGAGAAGTATGATTCATTCCCTCACAACACAAGGTAATTTAGAATAGGTATCACACAACTACGGCAGATCCCTCGAGAATCTCCGAATTTGCCAAATAATTTGTTAAAGAATAATTAAGTTTTTGGTGTTAGGTGGTGAAAATAAATTCAGTCTTTTTCAAACAAAAAAGTTATTAGAACTTTTTTCGGTTTTAATAATTGTTATTTATTTACACTAGTTGATATGCTTCAGCAAATTTAGGGAAGAACAGAACTAAAATAAATATAAGTTAATTTTCCGTCGGTAGTGATAAATTCAAAAAAATCAACGTACTTATTTGGCTTTCGATGAGGTAAATCCAATAATTATGGCAATGATGTAAAATGACTAAGTTCAATGGTTTATTATTTTATTATTAATTTATTTGTGTTGGGCCTGGCAATATTCTGCGCTGTCCAAGTGGAACTCCATGTATGCGAGCACTGTCTCACCAAAACACTGAAAAAAAAAATAACAGTTAAAAACACGTTGACGCTACACCCTATCACTACATCTAATTTACGCTCACTTGTATCACCAATACAAACAAATCCCGAGTTGTGTCACAATTAACACTATTCGATGCAATGTATATTAAAAATATACTTACTCTACACCGTAACTGTCATACTAATTGCTATGTTATGTATTTTTCGTTGACATGCTAAACAACAACTAGCATTTTTGCGAATGATAGCTCTGGTATTTTTAGACTTATCTGCTGTAAGCATCTTAAACACACTTTGAACATCGGTTATCTACAGTTGACGTATATCTTTATCTCTAAAACCATTAACTTGGAATCTTATCTGTTTCATGTTCTGTAGAAAATATACCCCCAAATTAGATAGGTGTTCATAATCCTCGATAACACACGACTGACATAAGCAGAGAAAATAGTTTGGTGTCTGTATTCGAAAATAATGTATGGTATTGCCACTAGATGGCGGCAAGAACGTTTTTTTTTTAGATTTTATGCACCGAGGTATTTTATTGTTGGACCAATTTTCTGTATTTTTAAATAAAATTGGAGAAGCCTGGTCCTTAAATCAAAACTTGGATGTAACAATGACCCTCCCAAAAATGCTTGAGATACTGCCAAAACATCAAATTGTTTTATAAATACAAAATGACGGGAAATATGCAAATCAATGTCACCTTCATACCAAAAGCAATTATAAACGTTAATTTAAATGTTATTATGATCATACTATCTTACATGTAAGGCGACACCGTTGTAATCTTAGTAATGTTGGTTGTCTTTCGAACTGTAACTATTAGAAGCACGTACAGTGTGTCATGAAATTTCTCTTCAAACTCCACAGTATATACACAAACAGAAAAAATATACGTTTTAATACTTTTAGTACTTTCTAACGTCATTAATGCATTAAACTTGTCCAAGAATTTAGTATGAATTTTCACCACAACCATAAACTGCTGTCCTGAAGTTTTATGACAGCTACGGGTCTACTTATTGTTCAATAATTTTAAATAGTTATTTATTAATCCTATATATTTTTTGTGAAAAACATTTTTTTTTACTTCAAATGACAAATCCCTGTATTTAGTGTGAGTATGTATATCAAAGGCAAACAGCGTATAGGATTAACTCTTGTTTACAAGTTGGAAACGTTTTTAATAAGTATCTATCAATGACAATTTGCTTAACAAATAGTAAACGATTCATACAGTGGTCATAATTGGAAAGTTGACCGAAAACAACCATCTTGGCAGTTCTTTCGCGTTTATTTTTACATCGTAGTACGTACCTACTATAAGTTTTGGGTGGCAGGGCATAAGGCAAACAAACATAAAAAAACGCATACAGTTTTGCGCGCTACAATTTAAAAACAAAACACACGTGGTCTGCGTACTATTTTTGAATGTGTGATGCCTGTTTTGTTTTCAAATTCTGCAGATACTCAAAATAACCCCAACTGTCACACACACATACAAAACTAACACGCTAGGCGTATAATCTTTTGGTTCGCAGCACTTACATTTATGTAGACCGTCTAGACACTTAACTGACTGATACCCAGGCGTCTATCACTTGAATGCACAACCTATTTAACCTTCCGACAAGAACGCAACTGATAATGAAGCATTGAAGGGTTAAAGGAAACTATCAGGATTCGGGTGTAGGTTTGTAGGTTAGGGACAATTTGTTTTAAATTTGAATCTTGCCCCGCCTCTAAAAATAGTACTAGTACCCCTCCCCTGATTATCACTTGCTGAAAATCGTGGAAGTGGCGTTTCGTAACCAAGTACTTACTCTTACATTTTGGTAGCCAGTTGTTTTGAGTATAAACATTTTCTGTAGCAGATGAACGCAGTGTAAATAAAAATTATCATAAACTTTAGGCAGTACCTTATATGACAGTAGAATACCACAGATGAATACACAACTATTAACAATTAGAAAGTGGGCCGAAAAAATATAATAACCAGTATCTTCTTCACGACACTACCTAAGTAATGGGTTTTAATTACTATAATAATGAATATAATTGCGTATGAATTTCTAAAAACACTCGCGGATTTTAAAACAGCGAGAGTTGAAATGCCAACTATTCGATATTTACCTATAATGTTATAAGGAACCCAAAAATATGTTTCTTTAATAAACTGTCTGTCCCCTGACAGTTATACTTGACAAATCTGTTTACCAGTTCGTATTTACGATGCAGATTTTCATAAACATAATATTTTCAGAGCGTAATTTCAAATAATAGCTCGGTAACATAAGTTAGTGACCCTGCATATCAGGCAAGGCTGATTAACTTTTATAACATCTTTCGTAGTTATACTCCAGGTAGGTACCAGTACCCTTATTAAAATTAAAAGGTATTAAAACTCGATGAGAAAAATAAAGTAATCTAATCTAATAAAACTACCAAAACCCTATTAAGGTTCGAGAGATTAGTGAAATATGTATGTATATGAATTAGGAAATAAAACTGATACTGAAATTATCATATCACCATACCAATGTCAAACAACTTGATCTATATGCTAACTTTCTATATCTATACCGACTGTCATGTTCATCAGCTTTTTTTTTACTGTAGTACCTATTTAAAAAATACACAATACCTATAAGGATTATTTTAATTGTAAACAATTGTAGAAAGGTTATTCTGCATCATTAGAGTGAATTGATTGTCATTGTAGTTAAATCAAGCCGTCATAAAAACATTCCTTGTTAATAACTGGTGGATTAAATGGCGACTATGATAATCTTGTAATTATGTTTGTTACAAGTTATATATCTTGCAAGATGGAAGGATACATTAAATGTTATTCTACTGGATCGAATAAACCTGGTTGGTTAGGTATACAGTGTTGTTATTTCAAAGTAGCGATGAACGTTTCCAATACTCGAAGTGATTTTTATCTGAGAAATTAGTCATTTCCGTGATATTTTTCATATTACAACGATCTTAAGAAATATTATCTACACAGCTACATGTAAAAGAGGATCAACTGAATTTGTTTTCAATTTACAAGTCTACAAAAGTAATAATTATTGAGATATACTTCTAATCGTTGGCGCCAAGCTACTAGATTTTAGTACATATACATTTTAAATGAAAACTAGAAAAATATCGAGTACATCGCTTAAAAAACATATCTACTTGATTCTCGAATGAAGATAATCTTGAATAGATCTACAAATCGATGAGTGAGTAGAAAAATAACAATTTTTTTGGCGCCATAGTAGATTAATCAAATCCAAACTTATAGTAAACAACTTAGGTATGTCAAAAAATTACAGACATGTTCAAACTTTGGTAAAACTCAACAAGTAAAATTTGTCTTATTAAAAACCATAACCCCTTGTACCATGTACTTTTGTAATATTAGTGTACACACACCCTTATTCTTATTTCATCATAGTTATTCAAGTTTTATATTATCTATATATGCGGTTTATTTTACCGTCGTATGACGCACGATCTAGCTATAAAAGTTTCTTGTTACAATAATTAAATCAAATTATGCAGATCTATGTTTCTCGAAAATATGCAGCGATTGCAACGTTTTTTTTTGTTACGTAATATTGAGCTAGTGACATAATTTATACGAATTACTCCACAAATGAGTCATTTTAAGTTTAATATTTATAATCATATAAAAACAGCTTTTTTATTCTTTAAATTATTGTTTAAGCACAAAATGAGTAAGCACAAAATTTGCGGAATCAATTTGACTCATATGAATGATAAAACGTCATTGGGATAGTTGTACATACATTGTACTTATTTGATATTTTTTTTAGAAATATGAATAACTTTTTGCCTGCGCTTTGTCTCCTAAATCCTTTAGGCATTACGAGCATTAACGATTACAACGGCAAGCTTGATAGGGTTCTTCGTGGGGCCAAGTTGATCGACATCTAACCCAAGTCAATGACCTCCTATAATACAACTCGACAAAAACCAAGTGTACCCATCTCACAAAATTTTGTTTTTGTATAAAGGATACAAACCCAAGACGAATATAGCTTTATGTAATGAACTGATTCATAATAAATCGTTTTTATTCTCCTACAAGGGTGGAGTTGAACGCACCCTAAATGGCCTAAATGGAGTATTAATTATTAGTATAAGATTTAAATCATACACAGCTTGATGGCTTGGTTTCCTGTGTTAATATAAAGTATTTCCTATCAATTGTAGGCAATCGCTGATTTGTAACACTGACAACTTGGTACTAAAATTAATTTCTATGGATTTGCGTCACTTAAAACTACTGCAAAATCGTACTGACCTTCAATGTTGATGTCATATTAAGCTAGACAGTGAATCAAACTTTTATTGCGATGATACTGTATCAATTGCTACTTTATATCGTGTATGTATTGATTCTATATTAATAAAATAAAATAAATCCTTGAATAAAAGTTGTACCTATATCATAAATATAGGATAAACCAGGGATTACTTCCACGACTGAAGCGTGAAAAAATTGGACTAAAGTTGTGTAATAAGATTATTCTTTTTCCTCAATGAAAGGTTTTACCCCAGTGAGCAGCATGTTCCTAAGGGTAGAAGATCCTATTCAATAATACATAGGCTGAACTAATATTGAGCAATGTTGCGCGGTCTTTCCACATCACTAGGCGTAAGTGGGACGAAAAATATATACAGTATACAGTATTATTGAAAATGGAAATAGGCACAGTGTCCAGGAACTGAAAACTATCGGAAGTAATAAAAAAAATGAAGACAAGTTACAGTGATGCAAGGCGTTTTTTGGAAATTTTGTTTCCACATGTAAAAATTATATATTTGGAAGGGAGTTTTAATACGTACGTTTCGTTTCTCAAACACGATTTATTCTAAATCGGTTTAGAATTATTTAAATGCGCAACCAAGCGTTCAATTGTATTTTATCACATCCGCTTTTCAATGTCTGTGAAATTAAAAATACACTATCAGGAAATGCTCTGAGGTGGACACGACAAATTTTAGTACGAATTAAATGCAATCTGGTGTAGTCAGGAATCTAACCCATGTCAGTATACAGACCGTCCTTTAGGGAATAAGCTATTATAAATAGAATTTATTCAGGCACCATTGTACAATGATTTTACCTGCCTACTTTACAGCTAAGGTGTGTTAACGATTCAGGTAACTACACAATGTGTTTAAAATATATAAATTAAGTTATTTAACTATGACAATCAAACAAGTTTGATTGCTAAAATTTTCTTAATCAATTGGAAAACCCCGAGGCATGGAATAGTGCACACGAGTGCATTGGTATTTTTAGCTTCGGATAATATGTTTATCAAGTTTGCAATAGGTAGGTAGTGTGAGGTGAGTGCAACTTGAATCCTCTTCTAAATGAAAAGGGAATGCCATATGTTTATTGTTTCTGCTAAAGGACCGATTGTTTGGTGTCGAGATCCACAAATATTTTTCCAATTGGGGAAAACAAAATCCTCAAACCTCTTAATTAACTCTCGCCCACGGGCCAATTTAACCAGCTCTGAACGTTTAATTGATCGCAATTAAAGCTTCGTTTAATGAAGTAAAATTAATGTTTTCTAGCTATAGCATGGTCTGATGATGGCCTTGCTAAAATACTGTCGATTCTCAAAAAAAAAACAACAAAAATTAGTTATGTGCTAGCCTTATAAACTGTACTTAACTTGATTAGGATGAACATTTTTATATAATTCAATCTACTCTCCTAGTTTTACCGCTCCTATCATAAATCGTGTAGATAACAAATAAATTGTACTTTGATAAAAGAAGTTACACCATTTTACATTAAAAAGAAAGTACAACCTACCGTAAAGCATTACTCTTAATTATATATTTATTATATTAATAATTCTTTAATTAGTTTTCTTGGTCTTGGTATGGACGAAAAAATTTATTTTTACATGAATATTGTGTGACAATGATTTTTGAATTGTGCAAATGGTTTTATAATCATCGGTGCAGCTATATTTAAAAGAATAATTGCTTAATTCGTTACAAAAATACACGGTGGCTGCCAAATTCTGGTGAAGCAAATGTACACAATTTTTGCACAAAATTTCCCAAAAAAAGAATTGTTCTCGTACCGAATCAGAAATTGCTGTGTGTCTTCGTAACAATTAATAATTAAGCAACATTAAAATTTCTCTACATACCTCTATAGCCATACACATTGAATTTGAAGTTGCCAGGATAATATTGGAGATCCACAAAAACGTGGACAAATTATAACACAGCACAATTTACCACTAACAACCAGACAGTACCAAAGCTTTTCGCTTTAGCACACAGGATGGGTCACCAAAATGGTTGTCGGATAACTTCGTCTGACGTCAGTAAGACTTACCCCCTCCCCTTCACTTTTCGTGACGACTGTCAGTCGTGACGTCACGGTATGTCCGATTCCCTTCTGTCAACCGTAAGTAGTATAGTGACTTCTCTATCTAATAAAATCGTTATTGAACGAAAGCGTGTGGAAGTATGCACAGACCCAATTGTAGGCAACCCTTAATTCAACGAATTCGCTTGTTTTCTATACTGTACAGTACGCAGACGGAGAAAAAAAATTGGATCTTAAAATAGCTCAGCTACGCCCACATAAGCCAATTAATTAAGCTATTTTCGTAGCCGTAAAATATTTTAGTACATACAATATTACTTCTAATTTGTTTTTTTGCGCTACTTTTGTTAATTAAATGAGAATAAAATATTTATATAGCAATCAACGATTATATACGCGCGAATTCCAACGCCATCTACTCATAATTTTAAGACATTATTTATACTTATAAAATATAAGTCTGCTGTGTTCACAACTCTCTACCATTATTTAAACATTTCAGTATCAGACTGGTACCCCTTAACTGTTTCCCTCTGGTACCCCTTTGAACACGCCGCTGGTTATAGTGACATTTTATGTCATAGAAGTACCTACCTATTACTCACTCATCTTTCAAAAATGATATCAATGTTTTTTTTTTGTAATATCGTTATAAATAAAACAATACATAAAATATAAATTATATATTTAGTGTATTAAAATCATTACATTAAATGTTAAAAGCAAGAAACTCAATGACAATTAAAATGTGATGGGGGGTCTAATAATTTATTTTGGACCTCTAAATATACATAATTTGTTTCTTTTGTCATTTTATATTGCTTTAATATAATTACTATTCAGTGACAGCATGAAAATTGAAAGGATTACATTTTGTTTTATTTTGCAAATTTCGTTTGAAACTTTTTCATCACGAAAGTTCTCCGTGACCCTAGAAATCATCCACTATCAAAATATAACCGCTAATTTTCACCAACCGCCAGTTTTACTATTACACCTACTTAATGTAATAAATTGAGTGTTTTTCAGCACATTAGAACCTTAAAAATTCTATTACCTACTCAGTGTACAAAAAATAAATTATTTTAGTTATATTAAAAACAAAAATATATAAAATTTGCTTTGTTTGATCAATTGATGCCTATATTTTTAAAAGCATTGCAATATTTTAGTCTATATTGCTCTGAATTCTTCAAATATTTTAAACACACTATCTAAGGGGAAATCTACCCTTTCAGAAAAATCACCTAAGTGAAAATTTAGAAATGTTTTCCCTGCAATTTATATTTTACCACAATATTTAAGGCCAGTTTTCTCAAAAGGGAAACAAAACAATTTTCTCTTGACAATAAGCTATTAGTCTGTCTGAAGAGCCAGATTTGCACCCTCTTGACTTTAAATTCAGCATAAGTGGTGAATCATAATAGCTGCATGAATTTAACTAATTATATAAGTACAATCTTAATTGTAACTAGCATATAATTGGAATGTTTTCAAATTAGCATCATCTGTAAAAGATTCACATGTTTACCTACAAAAGTATTCAATTGACCAAGAGATCACCTGGGCTACCTTCCGTTGATAAGTAAAAGATTTTTAGCTACAGACAGTACAGATCCATGCACTACTAAATTAAAACTAGATATTTTCAAACATTGTAGCAAGATAAAAAATTTGTGCATTTTGCTTTACTGCGCAAATTTGAGCTTAATTACAATACACTTTTAAGAAGGTAGAAACATGATATGCCAATACCAGTCTTTAATATCAAAAAATGTTTTCAACCTGAATACAATTCGAGTATTATTTGAGATTGTTCAATGTTCAAAAACTTGATTATGTATAGATTACAACTAGCTAAAACCTTTTACTTTCAACTCAAAGTTTAACCGTGGATAAGTAAGATCGGTTATTGCCATAATTGCTTTTACACTACATAACCTCACAATTTCAATTCTTCATTTAAAAATTACAGGAACATAAAAAATATGTCGTAGATTATATTATTTTAGATTCGTGAAGTACGAAGTTGGCTAAATATCCAATGGACAAAGGCTAATAATTTTATGTTGTGACTTTTCTTCTAAAATACTTCAAGAAAATGAATTTTAACAGTTGATTATATCCATATGACACCTATAAATATACTATATTAAATTATAATTACATGTGTATAAAATTTTATGCGGGTACTGTTTTAAAAATCACATCCACATAATTTTTATAATTTTTAAAGTACTGCATAACTTGACATTCTATTTTAGCAGCATTTATTTAAATTTAGTTAATTTTGACACAAACTAATTGTTTATAAATAATATAATTAGTCAACCAGTCATATTTAGGGGGAAAATAATAGATGGCAATACTCATTTAAAATCCAAGTCACCGTTGTCTATGATATGGATTTTAAAAGAGTATCGCCATCTATTGTTTTTACTCCTAAAGTTTGACTGGTTAACTAACTATTACATATATAAACAAGGATAGTAACTAAATTGTAAAGAACATGTTAATCATTGTTTATTGCACATATCAAAATATTACTTTGCTTTTCTTACACTTTATTGGTACCTAATTGATAGCAGTGTATTCTTTTGCAAAATTTCATTTAAAGTAAAAATACAATACCCATTTTTAGAAATAAAATCTGAAAACATAAATAAAAAATATATATTTTATTGTGTCGAAAAATAATAAAGACACATCGCGAAATGTAACCTATTAATTCCACTAAGGTTAGGTAGACTAGCTGAAAATTGCACTGTTATTTTTAGCTCTAATGCACAGAAATTCTTAAAATATAATTATGTATTTTAAATACATATTTTTTACAGTAAATTGAGAACACGTTTAACATTGTGAGGTTATGTTGATCGACCTAATGCTCCTTATGGAACATATTTAGATCATGACTTCCTCTTTTAATATTTTGCGTATCGTTCTACTTTTTAAAATACCTAATAAGTAACTTAAACACGAAATGATCTAACGATTCTAAAATACCACAGTTAAACAAAATTAAAAAAATTAAACTAAGTATTGATCACTTTTTCAGTGCGAGATAAATTAAACGTTTGTGTGTCGAACAATTCTTAAGGCAGGAATAACAGATTTAAGTGACGCTATTAAGTCTACATGTGACGCCTTTTCAGATTTGCGTGGTCGAACTGCGGTCCTGTTTGGCCCATAACTTCCGAAGGTGCACACTCGTCAGACACATCAGAAGCGTGATCCTTTTGCGGGTCATTCTCTTGACTCGCAGTTGGTGCTTTAGGAGACCCAGGGCATTCGCAGGCACTGACGGAGCTCAGGTTTCTTCTATGTCCACTTTCGTGGTGTGGCTTTTCCTCAAACACTAAAAATTATACGAAATTTCCATAAAAGTCTTTTAACAGTTTCGGTAACTTACATCTATCTAAACTGATGATCGATCCAACTATTTCATTTGCTGTTATAACTTTGTCCTCGTCTAGTTGTTTACGTCTTCGAACTAACCACCAATCGACCATAAATATGCCTAACGCAAGAATTTTTATTCCTGCGCATAATCCAACATACCGGTACCTAAATTGTTCTATATCGTACAACAGACATCGTCCTCCTTTGGATCCGCAAGTGCTTTTCCAAAGTAAACACGTTGAGTCTATTAAGTTGCCGAATAGAATTGGAGCTGGGATATAACCGAATAGCCTAAATATCACAAATTGCATACCGAGAGCGAAAGATCTTTCTTCCTCGCTTACTGACCTAAAGATTGATATTGTTAATTGTCTTTATGAGAACTAAAGAAAGCCACTCACCTTAACACTATCATAAGGAGAGGCATCTGCGTGACGGCCACTATAAACGTCATAAAGAATAACAGTATCAAAAATGGATATATCGTGTGACAAGACGAATTGCAAGGTCCTGCTGTTGCTACAGGTACAACAGTAACCTCAGCATATTCGCTTTCCACCTGGGAAGCATAGTTTAACGTGCTCGTCCCATCTTTTAGTGACATATTTCCATGTATACCTACGAAACATTAAATATGTTACAAAAATGACCAGAACTCACAAAAAAGTTACTAACAGGCACAGTTGGTATAATTAGAGCTGAGAATCGAGGTGCAGCCGGCATGACAAGGGCTAAAATAGGTCAATCCGTTGTTCCCACAAACAGGCTCCACATCGTTCATACTACATTCACAACCAAAATTACAGGAGGAAGTTAAATTGACTTGAAACGGCTGTGTGCTGTTGAAGTACGGTATGGTAGTCCCAGCCATCTTCAAATTATCGCACCCCAAAAAAAACAACAGTCCGTAACACAATAGACAAATCGCATTCGATATCAAAACGAACTGCACTGCTCCTTTTGGACGCAACTCCATCTTTTTTAAGATCACACCACCCATGAAAATGCCTATGCATGCACCAGGAATCGCAATAGACCCTAAAAAATCATCATTAATTTATAATAACACGGAACATGAAAACATGAACAATTAATTACCTGTAAATACACTGGCTTGGCTTTTTCCTAAACTAAATTGTGTTTCTAGATATTTTGGTAAAAATACAACAAAACCAGATACAATAATAAGCTCCATACAAGCTCCTAGGCAAGTAACAATGTAGACAGGGTTGCTAGCTAGCCTCCACATGGACATTGGGATATCTAAAAGAATATTTTGCTATACAAACAACACATTTATGATACAATGCCTTTTCAATAATATTGTCACATAATTTCGCACCCAATTAGACGACTGTGGTATTGCAAAACGCTAGATTGTCCCGATCGCCCCTACGCGATGCTGGTAAACAAACAAAATAATGCCGTGTATCGAGGCGCGACTGGAATATTGAGAATCGACGAGAATCGTTCCAGATATGGATCTAGAACTGCTAGAAAATACACGAAATATTTGTTTGGTCTATAAAAGAAGAATAAACGGCCAAGTCAGTCACTCTTGAATTAGAGTTTTTCAGTGAGATCAATTGGAGATTCAGAGTGATTTAGATAGTGATTAATTAAATAGTGTTTAGTTGAGTTGTAATTCGTATTCAGTAGTGTACAGTGTTAATAAATATCAGTAAAAATTAACTGTTTGTTTTTCTGGTAAAAGAAAATATCGGGTTGGGAAACCTGTAACAATATTTCATTATTTAAAAATACGATTCACCTTTTATATCCTTCCCATATCCCGTGTCATTCTTCGTAGAGTTAGTGGTTACAATCTTAGCTGCAGTTGTAGTGTTTGTGTTGCTTGTGCCGGCACCAATAGCAGCTGCTGCTTTTTCCATAAGCCTTATCTTCTCTTTTTCATGTGTCAGCACTTTAGGGAAAGAGAAAAACGGTATGGATACCGTTATAAGTAGTAATCCACCAAGAAGGAAGCCTCCCCACCACATTCCCACCCATCTGCTGTCACCAGCATCTACAAATTTTAATTTGTTTAATAAGACCGCTATGGTTGACATAATTCTTTTACCTATTGATATGATTTGTGTGAAAGAGTCCATGTGGAATGATAAGAGATAGGCACCTAGTAAAAATCCCAGTACTGGCCCAAAAGCTGCCATGCTATACATACAACCTGCAATATAGAGTTAAATATATATTTTGCGCCTCATTGCATGGTTATATGTAGTTTACCAATGTATATAGATGAACTTTCTGGTCTAACATGATCATCAATGTACGTAGTTCCTAAAGTAAATAAAGGAGATCCACCACATCCTAATAATAATTGTGCAAGAACAAAAAGCAATACTGGTCCAGTAGTGGAGGGCGAACCCTGAATACAATTATCACCCCTCAAGTTATTGGGGGCGAGGGGTGGCGAGGACAACCCCGAAGATAGTCTTCCTAAACCCATATCCTGTTCATGTACCGACACTACACGACACATGTTTTCATCCGTTGTATTGGCAACAGTTATTCCGTTGTTCTCCTCGGCTATAAAGTGAGGCACCATGAAGATTAGGGATCCAACTCCCATTATGACAGCTCCTACTCCTATCCACACAGGGATGTGTCTTCTGCTTCCGAGATAACTTACAAATATAACAGTTATCACATTTCCAATTTCATAAGATGACGCCACTAGGCCTGAGAGGCTTGATGGTATTTCAAAACGTTTTTCAATTGTTGTTATCACAGAATTGATATATCCAGAACTTAGGGCTTGTTGTAGGGTAACAAGGAATGACAAGAGTAGAACAAAAAACTGGAAAAAGGTTTATTTCTAATTTTAAATAGTTAGTTGTAAATAAAAAAATAATGTCATACCACTATTGTTCAAAATTAAGGCCAATTCAATTTAGAAGGTGTTAAACTATTGTAAGATGGAATAGGTTTTTCAAAAAAGGTAGTACATGGGGTAAGCATATGAAGAAAGCTCATTGATTAACATAATTTCTAATTTCAGTAGAGAAAACTAAATTTAAGCAATACCATAAATTACATAATAAAGAGAACAGTACTGAGAAAATGTTAATTTTATTCTAGAGAAAGTGTATAGAATTTTTGATATGCCAAAATCATTTAAAAATATTAATTGACCCCGTAACTGTAAAAGATTCACTTTCCTTCTTAGTTGGACTATCTATGTTTTAACAATTATAATTTTACATGTAGGTATAAGAATATTAATAATTTCAATGTGTCATCATCCATGTTTTGATAACTTGTTTATAACACTCAACGAGATAATTTTTAATGTTTAATTTATTCAATTATTAAACTATCATACAATTGATAAAATTGAAGGCAACTTCTACTGAGAAAAAAATGTATAACGGTCAAATATTAAGAATTCCATAATATAATATTAATTGTATATGTAAATTGCCATTAATAATCCGAGTTTTGCGTTGGGAACCAACTGCACTAACGTGTATTTTTATAATCTATCAATTGCACATGTAAATTACCTTTTATAATCCACAAATCTGCATCGAGAAACAACTGCACTGAGGTGTACTTTTATGATCTTATGGTCAAATATTAAGAATTGCATAATATAATATTAATTGTACATGTGAATTGCCATTTATAATCCGAATATTTGCGTTGGAGCCAACTGCACTAAGGTGTATTTTTATAATATATTAATTGCACACGTAAATTGCCTTTTATAATCCCCATATCTGCGTTGAGAATCAACTGCACTGAGGTGTACTTTAATGATCTTATGGTCAAATATTATGAATTGCATAATATAATATTAATTGTACATGTAAATTGCCATTTATAATCCGAATATTTGCGTTGGGAACCAACTGCACTAAGGTGTATTTTTATGATCTTATAATAAATTGCGTACCTTAATCCCAGCACACCTCTGGAGACAAGACGGTCGGCACCGAAGAATGCCACACTCTTTTGAATCCCTTAGTATCACAGGTGGTTCAGTATATGTTGCGGTGTGGGCAGCCTTATCCCTGTCGAAGCTAGCAGAGGGATTTCGACTGTGGCACTTGATGACAGTGTCATGGCAGAATGTCGTCGAGCATTTTGTTTCCGTTGTTTCGTCTTGCTCTGGAATTGTTTCCGAGTACAAACCTGTCATAGCGTACATGGACTCCTGTCTTCGGTGGCCCTTACAATGGCCCCCCTGGCTGGTGGAGTTCGATGTAGACGCTCCATGAGTCGTTTCGCCATTTGGGGTGCTCACAGTACCATTGCCAGTCATTTTTTATGTTGTTTCTGTGAGCCCTTCACAAAGTTTTTACATAATTTCTCGACCAACGCATCTGCGAACAAATATTTTGTACATGTACATTTAATAAATTTACTTCACTTCTTAGCAATTTTTATTTATGGGCAGTGTATTTTTAAATAGTATGAAGCTTTATTTTATTCCTCTATTTTAGCAAAATTAGTGTTGCGTTACATAATGTTATATGGTGCTAGAGAATTGGATGCGAACTAGTATTCACATCAAGGTTGAATTTAAATAATCCAATTAGTACTTGCTCATTACCAGGGTTTTGAGTGTTATGGTTCCAGTTGGATGAACTAGAGTGAAAGAATAATATAACAGACTGATAAAACAGATTAGATATTTGTCATTTGGACGTACGAAATAATAATGTGGTTAATTCAGACTCCAAAATATGTTTTTATAGCGTAAGTGTTGTGTGCTGTTATAATAAACTGAAATCCACGTATTTTAATTATTTTTTTCTTGGGTAGTTAGTTAATTATCAAAATAAAATGCAAACAAAACAGATTGAGCATTTTGGAAGCACTATAAATTCTACTTTCAGAATTGCCTTGTATAAGCGAATAAACTTAATTGCTGTAGTAGAGCCGGTGAGATATTTTTTATTTTTACTTCATCCTTCACACCGACGTAGATATATGACAGTTTATTATTGATGAGGCATTGATTGGTTTTTAAAAATACATCGGACGGGCGATCAATTTCACTTCCTCTTTCCAAGTAAACGAGAATGAAGAATGCCGTACCTGTTTCATAGAATTATAACAAAAAAAAACTACCAAGGCAGATGACAAAATTAATTTATTAGCCCCTATTGTTTTTATTATTCTAAGAATCGTTAATACTCGGTAAGTGAATATAGCACGTTCAAAAGTCAAATTAAACCAATAAAGAAATTGTTGTCCTAAATCTGATGGAAAGGCTATAAATAGAAGGCGGTTTTTGTCGCGTTGAAAATAAAGAGATGAAACACCCCCAGGTAATTATAATCTTGAATGAAAATACGTATCGATCGTGCTTTTATTATGAATCTTAATTTTCGCCAACAAAAACCTTCCCTGCATCGACAGGAATTTTTCCATGACGTCGAAATATTGGCTCTTCATATCGACCTTGACCAGAATTTTGAGGCCGGTATTTAACTATTAATAGGGGTAGTTTTCACCAACTAGCATCGATTTTTGGACAACACATTACTTCGAAAGCTATTTTTTAAATCTCAATCGATCTGGGTATTTAAATATTAGGACAGACAGATATTATTATTATTGTCACAGTTAAGTTTTTACAATAATTTTCCACCAGACAAATTTCGTCGCAGAAAGGTTTTACTTTGAAGAGATGTTTTGTATTTGGTGCCCATATTAAGTAGGTACAGTAACCTCTTCATCAAGAAGGTCAATTGGGTGTCAACCCAAGCTAAATTTCTCACTCATTGACATGCAAAAAGTGGACACTCACCCAAGAAAGTTATACAAGAGTTTTCAGTTCACACTAGAAAGATAAAAAATCCCCTGCCAACGCTTTTTAAATAGCTTACATTTATTTTCAGCGTGAGTCACAAAAATCAGGTGCTTCAACAAAGAAATATTTTTCTCATAAACACGATATGCGGACGTACGTTGATAAAATGTTTCATGCACTATTATGAATCATACGTAGACAATTATTTTTAAAACTATTATTGTAATGTGTAGTTGTGCATTCGAAAGAAATAAGTAGATGGTATTTATAAATTAAATGCGGTTAAAGTATTTTCATTGATAAAAAATATCGCTTTTAGATGTAGTTTTATATTTAAAGGGATGTCATGACACCAGTTTTTTTAATTAATTATCTATGTTTATTTGTTTATTAAATAATTACGTACATTTTGATAAGATTATAGAGTGGTGATCGCTGTTAATAGTAGTCTAATGCTTCAAAAATCCTGGTTGGGATTCTATATTACTAAGAGTTATCTGAAAAATATAATTATTAATCATTATACAGGTATTGCTACTTAGAGAGAAGCTTGAAAGATTAATTTTCACTTGTGTGGATGTTTTGACGACCTCCAAATTGTAGTGATGAGAAATTTCAACACTCCTCATTACAGTTGAATGATTTTTATATTTATATTACACAAAATCATAGAGCGTCAAAGTTATCTTCGGTGCAACGTATCAAGGATAAATAAAATAGGAATTAGGAAAAGAAATGAGTGTTTCTGCAAATTCTTAATTGACAGTTCTATTCTGATTTTAATACAAAACAAAATTTTTCCGAATCAGTTAATTTAAATTTGATTCTGTATTGGCTACCTGTCAATTTACGCACGAAAAATTGATTTTGTACAGCAATAGGTACTTTCTAGAAATACAGAAATTATGAAATTAATGTTTACATTGTGTGAGGTCATAATGAGTTACATAAAAAATTGTTTCACTCTTACGGCTATATTTGTACTAAAACTTCATGGTTTGGGAAGCCTCATTATTTGTTTAATTTAACCAAGTAATGGAAATTGTGTTTGTAACAATTTTTCCCAAGCGTAGAAAGAAGCCAATCCAACTTTGACAGCTGACAAAACAGTATTAGTAAACATTAAAGTTTTAAAATAAAATTAGATAAATATAAGATTATGATTACACTTATTTGTTGTTCATAATATTTATTAAGAAAGAGCTTTTGTTGTAATGGTTGTTATTAAACGTAAAATAGTTACTTTGCAAATCATTGAGTCGTGATACAAATGTTTAATATATTCTTTTGGAATTGCCTATTGGTTAAAAATAGCAATTGTACGTGAAGTGGTAAAAAGAAAGGTGCGTTCTCAAGTCGATTGTGTCACTATTACTGCATTACAATAATTTTGGCAATACGAAACATTAGCGTGATAAAAATACATGTCAGAACTGATTAAAAATAAACAAAAATCGGGTCTTTATAGGATCAGCAACAAAAACTGCAAGAATACTCACTCTCAGGAGGTCAACGCTTCGCCGTACCCTTCTACATACTTTAGGAAAAAATATAAAATTCGTTATCGTATCACAACACGGGAAAAATCACAGCACTCGATTTGATCATTTTTTTTCTAGTTCACTTAGAAATAGCAGTAATAAAGCGATATTTAAATTACTCCAGATGCCACAACACGGGAGGGCACATGCACTAAAACACAGCTGTGTGCTGTCAACGCGGGGTCCAACACCAAATCCTGCACCCATCGGAGGGGCAAGAACCAGAGCTCACCAATCCCAAAATACACGCTCACAGAAACCTGCTGATACTTTCAAATTTGCCACGTGAAAGGTTTCATGTAAATTCAAAGAGGCGAATAGCACGCGTAGACCTAGATGGCAGCAGCTGCCTCTCGGTTGGTCTTATTAAATTTTGAACAGAATACGTATTTCCTTTATTTACCAAGTCAAATATAATAACCTTTGAAACATGATGAGCTCGAAACGACAGACTTCGTAAGAAATTTAAAAACAAAAATCTAAGTAACCTATTTGTAATTCAACTAATGACCCTGCTATTTTATAGATAAGAAGGTACTTGCTATATGAGATATCTATATCAGTGTACAGTGTGAGCCATAGAAAATTTGCCACCCAGATACAAGAACAAAAAATGTTTGGATTCGTCAACTTTAATAGATGAAGCGAAAGGGTAGATAATACTTTGCAATGAATTTATTATTACCATCTACTTTTTAAATATATGGTTCATTTAATAGCCTTTCCCATTCGAATTTTTTTCCAAATTTGTAAATATGGCTTCTGTCCTTCAGCTATGCAGTTTGAATTCTTTTTAGGCAAGAAAAAATTGGAATTGGAATGAAAATCATATTTTCGATGCTTCGGGCGTTATTGGACAATTAGGTTTTTCGTAACATACAGGGTGTTTCAGGAGATGTACATACTTCAGTATACTACTTTCAATTTTAAGCAAAACATTTCCTATGAACTTCGGTCTGGAAACGCTTCGTTCAGGATATACAGAATGCCAAATTTAAAAACTCTCGACTACTTTAAGTTAAATTCATAAAATTTTGTATGCGAATGTTTTTTGGGAAGGAAATTCAAATTTTATGGACGATTGTCTGTATCTCCACAAGCTTCAACTTTTTTATGCTACGGTGTATGCCATTTTGGAATAGAAATACATTTTCCCCTACCTTTTCTACTTAAGAAATGTACACTACCTGTGTTGGATATACAGGGTGTTTCGAATTGGGACCAAATATTAACAGGTGTTGAAACTTTCTAAATTAAGAAAATAAGTTTAACAGAAATTTTGAAAAAAAAACTTTTTAATTAATGGCCTTAGATAAAGATAAAAATTTGAAAATTGGCAAAAATATTGCTTATAATTCTTTAAAATTCGTTTTTGCCAAAATGATCCGCACTGTTTTTGCAATACTTGAAACGGTAGCAGATTTGGGTTCTATAGACTAAAAAGTTTTGTTTGCATCATACTCTATTATTATTATTCATTAATTTAATAACTTTCTCTAAATCCTAAATCAACATTTTGCATTTGTTTTATCGTTTTCGATGAATTCTGGTGGTTAGTATTATATATTCGAAAATCTAATCGGGTAGCTCCGCCTTCACAATATGCTGAGATAACGAGGCGGTTTATAAAAGTCGCATTCGTACTGGGATTAGAATTTAATTAATATCTGAATAAAATAATACCATTGTTTAATCAGAGAGAATTTGGATATCCCGATATTAAGAGAAAATATGAGCTTTTGGCTTCAGCAAATCGGTTATCTTAATTATTTTACCTATACAAATAATATCAGATGCTTGCTAGGCTTTATTAATATGTACATGAGAGGTTTATAAATAACCGAATACTTCCATAAATTAGCAAAGCACTGGCTACCGTTATAAACAATATTAATTTTACTGCTTGATAAATATCGCTGTATTATTATAATTTGTCTCAATCATAAAACGATAATCCGATAAAATATTCCGATGTTGTCATTCTAAGGGATATTGAAAATAATATAGGTTTAACTCGCAGAATAATAGGAGGAACAATTTAAAAGTCATGATTTAATTAAGAAAAATTGTCGAGAGAATACTTTTAAATATTAAAAATGTTACTTAAAACTCTAATTTAAGGTTAATAAAACTTATTGAAAATACGATAAATCAGTTAACGTTATTTAAATAATGCAGCTTAATTAAAATACGTCCTATACAGGGTGTTCTACTAGATTTATGACAAACTTTGGCAGATCAGGATCAGATATCGAACTTGTTGGACATTCCTAGATTATGCGTTGTACGGATAGTACACGGATATGAAGAATTCGATACAGTGGAAAACGGACCACGTAGTGGACGTCCTCGAGTATCTAATGGAAGGAAGGATCGGTATTGGTGCAATATGCTCGTGGACACCGCACATCTTCAGCTTCAGCTCTCAGGGCCCACTTTCAATGTACGTTTCGCAGTGTTATATCGACACCTACTATTCGAAAACGACTCCACAACACAAACTTACTCGCTAGAAGACCATTACGGGTCCCCACTCTACTTCCAAGGCATTGTGCTGCCCGTCTCCAGTGAGCGCGTGAGCCTAGAGTTTGGCTTTTACGCCAGTGGCGGTGGGTCTTATTTACGGACGAAACCAGAATAGGGCTGGTTACTGATGACAATCGACAAAGAATCTGGAAGGAACCAGGTCATCAACAGCGATTTTGTGTTTATGGACGACAACGCTCGACCACATCGCGCAAGATGGGTTTGAGAGACACTCGAAGCAGGACATATCAATATATTAGATTGGCCAGCCAACTCTCCTGACATGAATCCTATTGAAAACATGTGGGATTTCGTTGCTAGAACCTTTCATAATCTCCTCCACCTCAGACTGCAGATGAGTTAGTCGCGGCGGCAGTAGAGGAATGAAACAATATTCCGCAAGAGATCGTTAACCGCTTGATTATCTCAATGCACAGACGTGTCAATATGCTATTGGAATGTGGTGGAAGTTAACCGACTATTAGTCAAGAATTTGCTTTGTTACTTCTTTGTTTTCAACCAAAATTTAATAAATTACCTAATATAATTTTAGTAAAAAATAATAGTTTCCATAAAAATTAATCTAGAAATAATTTCTTGATTATCCTGTATATCGGTCGGTGAATGATTGTTTGCGTAAATTGTATTTCAAGTCAGTGTTTATATGTCAGGCGAATATAATTTACTCTAAAATATATATTTAGTTTATGAAACCCAAATATCTAGTGTAGAGGGAAACTTATACCCATTAAAATAATTTTATATCGGATCCTTTTTAATGAGCATGAAAAGTAACGCAAAGCAAGTCTATTTAAAATTTGAAGTCGCTAAATTTAAATTAGTTGTGATCTATATACCGTTTGGCTGGTCGCTAGAGCTGTAAATGTACCCGTGTATTATTAGTTGTGCTCTTAAAACAATTTTTAGGTATATTGTTCGTGTTAGACGTGTTATACGATGTGATACGAAAAGCTACCGAATACATTTCTAAAATTTAATCGTGTTTTCAGAACTCCCACGAATCTCATCTAAAATTTTAATATGGTTGTGAAGAAATTATGATATTTACATAAAAGTATTTTTTAAAGCAAACGGTGGTTGAAAATTTGTTTACTGATTAAATTTATAATACAAGAGATTTAAAATTTTAAAATTCCCAAGAAAAATATATGAAATCGTAAGTTTCATTCATAGGCGCACCTAGCATTTAATAATCAGGGGCGCTTCCAGAATTTGGGAGGGGGGCTGTAGGTGATAATGGAGAAGTCTTGTAAAAACTTCTTTATGCTTGATTTCTTTGAAAAGTAATTACATATTTATAAAAAAATTGTATTTGTACATACAGTGATTCAGAATTCATCTAAAAAATTTAGGAATAGATGCGTCATGTATAATCGCAACTTAGATTTTGATTCATTTGTTCGTATGATATAAGTCGTCTGAATTCTTGCCGCGAGTATATACAAGATACAGTAAATATTTCTGTTTCACAAAAAACAAAACAAAAAATGTTACTTCAATAAAATAATTTCATGTTTGGTAGCTATTAATTTCTAAATTGAGAATTATATGATTTGTGGGTGTTAATTTTAGATTTTGACAAACTATTTTTAATTTTGAGGGTGCTAAGCACCCCCGATGCCCCCTAGCTGCGCCTATGGTTTCATTTATTTAAAGCGCGTTAAAGATGAGAAAATATTGACCGAATCCGATCTATTTAGATTTTGACGTATCGTGGAGACCAATTCTCAGTGGCAAAGGAAGGGACAATGGGTTAGCTTTTCGAAAGTAGAGTGAAATCTTCAGTCCAATCCTGTAAAAGGAACATTATCTTTCGTATCTGCGCGGGCGGCTTACTATCAATAATTGCTATCATCGGCTATCAACTTAGTATATAGAATGCGTTCATAAAATGTGTTCGGTCCGCAGTGGCTGTACATTTTTCGTGTCATATGTGGTTGCAAACCGTTACCGCGTTGTTTAACGCGCCTGTACCCAGTGATGTTTCTCATCATCTTCTTGCTACTCTTTGGAAACTCCTTATCATCCGAATTCAACAACAGCATCCTCCTTACACCACCTTGGGCACTAGAGGGGAACTGTCCTTCTTTACCTGACACCTGTGGCAAGAATTTACCCGATAAACCATGTCTTATTTGCAACAGCACAGGGATCTGTACCGTGTACGTTGCTGTGGTGCTACCCCTTTCCGACTTCTACATAGTACACCTCACTAGGGTAATGGCAACTTCCGAATTCATTACGAATTTCTTTGTTTATGTAACACGCGTGAAACGTAAAACATTTTATTTATGACGTGGGTAGTTTTCTTTGTTAGGGGTTACATCCCAGTTTGAAACAGGAGAAAGGGATTTTATATAATTAAATTACGTAGAGTGGATGATTTTATCGATATCAGTTCGTGTTTTCACTTGAATCATGTCTTGCTGTTTTTTATGTAGTGTTTTTTCTTAAACTAATTTGATAAGAGTTTACATCTATTAAGTGTATTTTACTGTAAAAATTAACCGCTTGATAAAGTGTTGAGTAGATCAGACTAAAAATAATACTCAAATTTGTTGTTGCTATTTATCGTTGGCTCCCATTGCCGAAAAGGAATTATATTATTATTACGGGTGAAGTACGTATGTACGTTTTTATAAAATCGTACTACAAACAGAGTTATCACATAATATGTCATTTCGTTGTACGAAAATATCGAAACATTCGGTCATGTGAGAAAGCACTAGATTATTTTTCGTTCTTATAGTAAGTCATTGTAATTACAGTTTAAATAATTATCAATTACATTCTATAAATAGCATTGGTGGTTTATCTATTTATTGATATTATAATATAATAAGAACCTGGGAGATAATATCATACTGATTTTAAAGTATCTTTTCTAGATTACACTTTAAAAATAGGCGTAAGGTGTCACACATTTTTTTGCGTAATTAAAAAGTTTCAATATTTACCAACACATATACAAAACAGCTTTCAACATTATTTACTGAATTTGTAATTTGAAACACAATTTATTCTCAATTTTCAAAATGCGCGTTGTGTAAGGTTGTGTTTTTTTAATTTTTTTTTCATATTTTCGTAATTTTCTACGGCTACTAAAACGATGAAATCAACACGCTACAATCACCGTAAAATTTCAGGCTAAGCAAACTCTGAAAGAGGCGGAAAATAAGACTAGGGATCTTCAAATGTTATCCGACAATATTGTCGTCGAATACCAGTTTTACAATGACGGTTGTAGCCAAAGTCAAGTTTCCGGCGCAATGGTACAAGCCATAACAGCCAACGATGGCTGTTTAAACGTCATGTTCGGTCCAATTTGCGAATATCCTTTGGGTAAGTACCAATTTTAATTACATAGGGAGTAAATTTATCGTTCGGCAAATTTTTTACTGCTGACGAACTTCGTGCATTCCCCTTGTACATACTCATCGAGAACTACTTCTGAATAAAGATAAACAATTATTGTAATATTGCTACATTATCATCCACAGCCATATATTTAGCAGCAACGATATATTAACAGATTTTCTGGCTATATAAATGATTAAGATAACTGAACTGATTTGTAGTGGAAAAGCCACGAAAAATTATATGGAAAATTATTCGATAAAAGTTTCGTTACTATTAAAAAATATTTGTTATGCATTTGTATTTAATTACGATTCGTTGGAAATGTCAGAAAAACAATTTGACTGCCGCACAAGTCAAATAAATACACATTTATTATTTATACAGGAAAATATGTTGATATTGATGTGCGGTTTCCTGATATTAAATTTTCAGTTGAGCAATACGTCAAAACAGGATGTATTGAACACAGATACATATATACATATATTATGTAGGTACTTATAAATTGTAAAAATATGAATTAGGAAAATAATTTCTATAAATGAAACAATCTATTGCAATATACGCAGAATGTGAGCTTTATTTTTTGACAAAATAAAATTTTCCGCTCATTTTGAATACATTTATAATACAAACAAAATCAAAATCGGTCAGAAAATTAAAATTTTGCAAAGATTTTGCTATCCATGATGTGGATTAATCGAAATGGCTAAAATATATAAAAATTAAAGATTTTTACAAGGTGGACATATAAAAAATATATATTTTTAGCCACAGCAGGAAGGATGGCAAAATATTTAGGAAATGATGGGGTACCGCTGATAACACCATTGGGATTGAGTTTGGATTTTACCAACAAAAAGACTGTCTTCGATAATGAGATGTATCTTTTGATAAATTCCGGATCTGTTGATTTCAGATCTTATTCTGAGTTCCTTCATTTATTAATGAACAGGTAATATTATTTTAATTGTATTAAAAACTCAAACAGAATGTTTCTGAAAGTGGCCATTTCCCATTATTTGACAATACCTAGTACCTTCATTTTAAAAGCCAGAAAATATATTATATTGAAAAATCCTCTTTCAGAAACATCCTGTGTATCAATCCTACAGTGGTGTAGGAATCGTGTCTGATGAGTAGCATTGCATAGAACGCTATGTTTTGATTTTGTCACTACTTTTAGAAAGTTCTTTGAAGATATCAAATCATGTTTAAATGTGATTTATTTAATATAAACAGTTGTCATTAGAATTATCTTTAACACGTGCTGAGAGATATGAAAATGTATACGCATTTTGTAAAGATAAATATACCGGCACAATGAGAGGTTTTTGGCAAGCGAAATATTTATTTGAAAGATCGTACATCGATCCAAAAATATTGCTTTAAGTAAATTGTTGATGGAACTGTCAATTATTTCAGGCTTCTTGTTGTAAGCGGGTAGATCTTTCATCAAGTTGGAGTTGACTTTACAATTTAAAACGGGCAATATCGCCTCGTGAATTTATTTAAATAATAAATTAATTATAGTTACTTATATTTTGCGTGACTCCTGTATATCATTATGTATTTGGTTCTGGGATTATTATTTTAATCTTAGAAAATCCACCAAAATGTGATAAGTCAGCGTTAACTGCTTTAAAACTGCATACCTAGATAATTATATTTACTGTAACTTTAAAATTAATCACAGAAAGAAGGAAAATTACTTAATAATAGCACACCTTATTTAAAAAACGAATGTTTCCGTTCAAATCCGTCTGTCCTAGATAATACAGGGTGTTTATTAAAGAACTGGACATAATTTAAGGCTAGCTTCCTCTGACGAAAATAAGGTGATCTAAGGCAACTTACCTTAGTACAACTTACCTTCCTTAAGAAGTTATAGCAGCATTCTATTAGTTTTTAAAAAAGCTATACTTGTTACATGTCGCTAAAATGCACTATTTTAGTGAAAACTGCATTTATTTTAATGCTCTACAATCACTATTCATTAAACAGTGGACCATACATAAAGGTTAGCTGCCTTGGACGAAAATAAGATGAATAAATCAACTTACCTTAGTACTACTTTTCTTCCAAGAAGTTATAGTCTGAGAAATAAATACTTTGTCGGGTATTTTTAAGGAAGCAAAGTTGTACTAAGGTAAGTTGAAAATAAAGCGATTTGAGCCAACTTACCTTAGTACTACTTTTCCTCCAAGAAGTTATAGTATGAGAAAGTTGTTTTTTAATTACTTTATCGGGTGTCTTTAAAGAAGCAAAGTTGTACCAAGGTAAGTTGACTTAAATCACCTTATTTTCCTCCCAAGTCTGCTCATTTCATGAACACCCTGTATATGTTTTAAAGTTTGGTTGATAATTTCTAAAAAAAAGAACGAAGATAAATATCAAAACAAAATTCACAGCACTTCAGAGGTCGCTGCTTTATCGAAGTGTCTAAAATCCTATTCTAGCGGTGCTTCTTCGTAAAAGTGAAGTGGCAAAGGTAAAGCAGTTAAATACATCACTCAAGTTAATGTTTTGAAAGCTACTTGGGTTTTCGTTATCAAAACTGTCCTGAAATATTTGTTTTAACTTCCACCTTAAGCATTTGTCGCTAACAGCAACTGAAGTTTATTTTTTAATAATTTCAACATGTTTAGTTGTGTTTATATTTGTTTTATACAAAGATTCGAGAAGTTTGTTGTAAAGTTGCAAACTTTTGATGCTTCGTCGTCTCAGATTTCTATTTCGGTATTTTTAATTTCCTCTTATTGCAACAGAAACCCTTGTTATAGGGTATAATTATAATTAAGGGCCAAGTTCAACCTGGTTTTAGGTTCGGCTGGAGAAAACTTGTGCTAATGTACGAGAAAAACCAACAAGTGGAAGTAGGAGGTGAACAGACCTGTTATTTATTCATGAAAACATTGATCTACGAGATACAAAACATTTCAAACTTGGACTATGTAGATGGAGACATTAGTTTGCTCGGCTCTAATTATTCGGATTTTCTGCAAGATAAAGTTGGAGTCAAATACGGAAGTAAGTACAAATTTTCGATGAAGTACGACAATACAACGCATCCTTTCCTTGCAGTTATATTGACCTGTGCCAATCAACAGAATATAAGGGAAATAATAATTGAAGCAGCGAAACTGAATATGATGGACCGAGGCGAATATACCTTCCTGAACTTCGAGCTATACAACAAGTAAGCGAATTCTGCGCAAACTCAATTAAGAGATTCGTTAAACTTGAGGTAAAACCGGGGTCTTTGCTAATTCAAATTATCTAATTGTATAAATCTAAATTAATCGAAAGTATCGGGAAATAATTGATGTACACTTTTTTGTGCATTTTATTTTACCCACTTTTTCATTATTTCAGTTCCACCAAACCATCCAAACCTTGGTACAACAACGAAGATACGAGGGAGAACAACGATTTAGCCAGAAGAGGCTATCGAGCAGTCTATACATTCATGCCTTTACGGGAAACTAATTTCGATGAAATCGAAGAACAGGCACAACGGGGATCGATTTATCTTGACAGCTTGTACGACAGCATGATGATGTACCTTCAGGCTTTAAACCGGTCTCTTAAGGAGGACGAATCTGGGAATCTACTACCCAATCAGACGCTGCTTGGCTGTGAAGTGGCTCACCAGATGATGGGGAGAACGTTCTTAGGTAAACGTGTATAAAAATATTCACTCATGTTTCATGTGACTTCATTAAAGCTCGTATCTTCTGAGTGCAAAATTCTTGAGCTCTCTGAAGTTTCACTACCGTTTTGAGGGATTGCGGAACATCTTATGGGGTTATCTTTCTAGGGAAGTCTGGACAAGAGATGGTTATGAACTGTAACGGGCAGAGGACAGCACAATACGCCCTTCTAAATGTAAATTCCAGTGGGGAGTACGAGATAGTTGGAATTTATTCGACCTCGAGTAAATCTGTCAATAATTGGTCTGTCAGTTGGCCGTTTGGGGTACCACCCTCTGACACACCTACGTGCGGATTCGATTTGTCAAAATGTCCAAGTAGGTTTCCTCGAATAAACAAGTTTCTGACAACCTTAAAAAATATATTAGAGAGATTTATAGGTCCTTGTTTTGTTTTTTTTATATTTATTTATTTATTTTCAGCCTACGACAAGGTTAAGATCCTAATTATTTGCCTAATATGTGTTATATTCTTGGGAATGACCGTGGTTGCTATTATTTTGTACAGGTAAGTGTACATACTTACCTAATTTGTTTCGCGAAATATCCGTTACCTTTTGAACGTATTGATGTGAGATTTCCCACATTCCGGACGCCCTGTATAATCGATTTTTTTTAATGTACCCCATTACAAGTTTTGAGGCACGCTCTTGGCCACGGCACAATTAAAAATGTAGCAGCACACGAATTGTTGTAGGAATAAGCATCTATTTTAAATAGCGGTAAAACCATTAAGCTTTCGGAACTAAGGCGTTAAACTTCCGGCTGAAGTTATGTGGAGTCGAGGAAAATCATATAAAGTTACGTACATGAAACTTCCAGGTTTAATATTCGTAGGGTTATTCGAGGCTCTTCAAATAACGCAAATTTAGGGTCACAAGTTCCTTTATGTACGAAATTAATAGTTACTTGGGGGGTATCCCTATTCAGAAGTCAGTACTAACACTAACGTCACTTGTATCCGATTCTTCATCAACAGTTATGATTTTAACTGTTTTGTAAAATTTTGGAAAGTAAGGTCTCTGTTTAATTGACTACATATTAATTCAGTGGAATTAGAAACACAGCAGTATGGACGCAATCGTAGAACGTAGCCGTAGCCGTCTCATCAATAACGTATTTCTTTGCAAAATTATTGCTTTTGACTATGCAGTAACTTCAAACTAGCATCGTACGCAATTTTATGGATTTTGAGAAATCCTTGAAAATTCTTTTCTTTGTGCCAGTATCGGAATCATGTCTGAAAGTATTGACTGATATGGAACGTTGTCTAATACTATTATTAGATCATTTGAGCCACTTTGGGATCGTAAATCCCAAAGCTTTAATATGTTACGTTTAATGGCTTGGTATCTAACTCGGTAAACGACAAGAAATAACCCTTAAAATGGATTTATTCAGAATATTTATAATGTAAAGCTAATAATACAATATATTAACTAAATAATAAGTTGGCGACTTCTATTGTCCTAGGTCTGGAGCTGCAGGGAAGAATAATGTAAAGTTTGTAATGTTATTATGAATTTGCGAAGTGCTAATGCTAATTATTCGATGTCATATACATATTTAATAATTATTAAAGGATTACATTTTATAAAGACAAGGATATCTTTCCATGAGATACAGAAAGCGGTTACCTTATTTATGTGAAACGTTACAACGTCGCATTGCAAATAGCGTCGTGCCGATATAAGTTTTTATATTCGAGCAGTGGCTTCGATTGGGAAATATAAACACTGATTGATGGCGAGATGAAAAATGTGTCCTTAAAACCCACTCCGATTTGAATAATATCGAGTTAGATGACTTAAATAGGCAGGATATATAGAATTATGTTAATATACATATTCTAATGATTTTTCTAATGATGTTTACGGCCGGTGTCTTTTGAAATGTTTTGTATTCCCTGATATTGATGAAATAAACTATACATTACCGTACATTTTTCTTGTAAAACAGTCAGAAGGAATTTTATTTTTTATAATTTCCGATATCGCCGTATAGGCGAACATCCGAGCAGAGAGCTGCCGCCATCGAATAATTTCGTTATCTGAGTAGATGGGCTGTAACCGAGAATTGCTTCCAATATCGTTGCCGCTACATTTTATAACTAACGATGTTACCGCACCAAAGGAGATTTTCTGGTGTTTAATTTTTATTTATCTTTGCCATTTATGCCCCTAACAAACAGAGGAAAACACTCAACGGAAACGCACACCTAAAGGCCCGTTTTTTTTTGTTTCAGACAATTCAAACTCAGATCTGAAATTGAAGCAAAAGCTTGGAAGGTAAATTACAACGATATTTTATTTCTGCCCGCGAAGGCCCGAAGCAGTTTCCAGTCCACCGCATCCATAAGGGTATGACACATGTATCATTTACTTGATTCATCCGCTAACCGCCTTGACTACTACTCTAAATTTAATAAGAAAAAAAGACAATTGCTTCTTGAAATTAATCAAAAGATACGCGCTGGAAAATGGAACTCCATTATAACAAAAGGGAATTGGATTCTCAATTTCGCTTTTAATCTCGTTTCTAGAGGTCCGCATCTATATTTTTTTTTTTGTAACAACGCATATTATTTAACCACGGAATTGCCAGATGTACAGGTTCTTAATAAAATTCAAGCACATCCTTTATTCTATCAAAACTAAACCTACTTTAAATATACTATATTTTGACAAAAACGCTTCCTTGGAATCACAAATAGGTTTTCAAAATAGTAGAGAGTGAATAGTGTGTAAATTCTTTGTATAAAACGCCCGTATATCCTAAACGCTCTAACCTAACAAGAGACTAATATCGGATGAAAAAAAAGTATTAAGGGGTTATGGAGCGAGACAAAATTGTAAGTGTAACTGTTGCCTTTTTGAAGTTCGGATAATACACATAACGTCAAAAGTCTTGGACCCCCCCTCATTCTTGTTAAAGAAATCTTTTTGTCGGAAAAATCAAATATATTGTTTTCTGAATCTTTTTTTGTGAAAAGAATATGTTCGATAAACTGAGTAAGTACTTAGAAAATTAAAGACCAGCAAATGTGTGACATTTTTGACAAAATTTATTAAATCAAAAAGAAGTTACAAAGCAAGTTCTCTACTTGACTAATAGTCGGTATGACCTCCACCACGTTCCAATAGCATATTAATCAAGCGGTTAACGATCTCTTGCGGAATATTGTTCCATTCCTCTTCTGCCGCCACGACTAACTCATCTGCAGTCTGAGGTGGAGGAATATGATTATGATTGGCTCTAGCAACGAAATCCCACATGTTTTCAATAGGATTCATGTCAGGAGAGTTGGCTGTCCAATCTAATCTATTGATATGTCGCGTGTCTCTTGAACCCTTCTTGCGCGATATGGTCTAGCGTTGTCGTCCATAAACACAAAATTTTCACCTAATTCATTACGTAGGGGGTAGATAATGGATGTAATAACTGTGGTATGCGAATTAATGGGGTGCGGCGATTGAACATTATTCCACCCCAAAACATTACGGTACCCTTTTCATACGGAACAACTTCACGGGGAAAATGAAGTCGCTGTTCGGCCTGGTTCTCTCCAGACTCTTTGTCGATTGTCATCAGTAACCAGTCCAATTCTGGTTTTGTCTGTAAATGAGATCCACCTCCACTGGCGTAAAAGCCAACCCCTATGCTCTCGCGCCCACTGGAGACGGGTAGCACGATGCCTTGCTAGCACATAAATTTGCGTTGTGGAGAGGTCTTCGAATAGTAGGTGCCAATATAACAAGGCAAAACCTACCCTGAAAGTGGGCCCTGAGAGTTGAAGCTGAAGATGTGCGGTGTCTACGGGAATATTGCTCCAAATACTGATCCTCCCGTTCATTAGATACCCGAGGACGTCCACTACGTGGTCTGTTTTCCACCGTATCAAATTCTTCATATATGTGTACTATGCGTACAACAGATGATCTAGGAATGCCCAACATGTTCGATATCTGATGATTAGAATGTCCTGCATCATGTAAAGCAGTCATTCTTGCTCGGGTAAATGGAGAAGTTTCACGTCAGGCATGTACAAAAATTCAAAAGCTGAATACACTACCAAACTGACTAGATTTGTAAAAACATTGGTAATAAAGTAAAGGTCATGGTCTGCAATTTGTTATTGTCTTTTTTGTTTCCTAAGTACATGCACTTTTTACCACATTAAGAAAAACCACTAGGACTTTTGACGTTATGTGTAGTATAATTTTTTTTGGTCGACATAACTCGATGAGGGTTTGCAATATATCATTTGGTCTCAACACACTTGTCTATAATGCAACTAATAATATTTCGAATTTCAGACGGACATCGACGGTTTCAGTATAGCTGGTGACAAGCAGCTGTACGCCACTGTAGGGTTCTACAAATCCATTAGAGTGGCGGTAAAATTCCTCCAAGACATCAAGATAGATCTCAATAGCAGCGAGCTTTACGAATTGAAAGTTATGAAAGACTTATCCAATGATAACTTAGTGAAGTTTTACGGTGCGTGTTTGGACATCCCGAACTGTATCTTGACAGAGTACTGCCCCAAGGGCAGTCTCCAGGACATTCTGGAGAACGAACAAGTGAAACTAGACTGGACTTTTCGGATGTCGTTAATAATGGACTTAGTGCGCGGCATGCATTACCTTCATCGTAGCCCCATCAAGTCTCACGGTGCTTTAAAATCGTCGAATTGTTTAGTGGATAATCGCTTTGTTTTAAAAATTGCCGATTTCGGACTGAACTTTTTGAGGATTCACTCCAACGAGGATTTGTTTGATATCGAATCGCATTCGTACTGGGAAAGTAAGGGTTCTATTGCAATAGCATTCGAAATAGCAGCAACATTTATTTTCTGCTTCAGGGCAACTATGGACAGCTCCAGAGCTTCTGAACTCCGATCCATTCCCTCCTGGTGGGAGTCAGAAGGGAGACGTTTATTCATTTGGAATAATAATGCATGAGATCATCATGAGGCAAGGCGTTTTCTACCTAGGAGATCAATACAGGGAACCAAAAAGTAAGTGACATCAACCATACAAATTAAAATTCATTATTAAACTTATTTTCCTTTTTGCGGTGAATCCACTCGCTTCGTTTTGCCTGGCGGAGCTTAAACTTGGATTATACTGTCACATTTCAATTTGAATAACGTTCAAGGAAATTACTCAAAACGCAAAATTCATATTTCATCTCTCGACTATCGTCCTGGCGAATGTTACAATACTCTGTATAACAACAGCCGTGTTACTGACCTTATAACGGCGAATGCCGGAATAGGAAAGCGTAAAAACTTCCCTACGACTTGTAAACCTTGTATCAACCATGTTTATCCAATGCTGGATGAGTTTCCTATTTATTCCTAATATTTGCCCGACCGTTCCCAAATATTTTCTTTCCTAAAATTCTTACGGGCAAGGATAATGTAAGTACGTAGATATATGACATATCTAATATTGATTCAGGCTGTTATATAGCTGCAAGCCGTCATATCTAGACGCTACACCCAATTATAAAATGCTCGACGAATCTTGTAACTCGAAATTCCTAGCTTATGCTTCACTTAAGTTAGGCAGTAAATTTATTTACTTAGTACTAATTTGTATATATAAACTTATTAGGGTATAATGTTCGGCCAAACAGTGTAGCTTTTATCAGGCTCCGCCCATCAGTACCTTCAACGGCAAATTTAAGTTTGAGCCCCTGTAAGTTAGGCAATTGTATGCAGACATTTAGCAAAACATGTCTTCTTGGCGGACAGATTTCATGAATATAAATGCAAAAAATTGAAATCTGAGGCAATTGTCTGTTATATGAAGACTTGATTTACTAGCCTACAGCTTTCTTTTTTATAATAGTGCTTAACAACGTCTCACCGCAGTCCTAAATGTGGGCAATATTGCGACCGAAATATTGTTCAGATCTAATTTTTTTTTGAAAATATGGATCTGCTGTCTAGTAAAATAGACTTTTATTAGTTGATTAAAACTTGCGCCATCTTAATACTAATTTCCATTGAGGAGAAATATGAAAGCGCGTGGACGTCTAAAAACGGCTTTGTAAAATTGCGAACATTACAGCCTTAATAGTATAAATGCATAGCGCTATTAGGTGTACGAACATAGGTATTATGTAAAATCGATATACTACATTCATCATGTAACATTTTAGACTTAGTAATTACGCGAGGGAATGTACGTTTATACAGTTGAAATAATAAAAGGTAAAAATTGTATTTTTTCAATAAGTCGCAATGTATCTGTTTTGTACGCAATAAATTAGGTTGCGGTGTAGCTGAAATTCAAAAGTTTGGAGACGAAAAGTTAAAACTTTAGCCCACCAATTAGCCGTGCTTGTTAAAATGCCTTGAGCAATCAGCTCGAAGATTTTAGCTTCGTACGTGGTCATAGTTTTGGAGTTCTCGACTTTATAAATACTATTATTATAACGTAATTCCTTTCTTCACTTAATACCTTGTATATTACATTTCGCTTTGTAAATACAATACATGTCTAGAATTCCATTCTCAAAAACGCGTCAAACGTTATTTTGCATTTCCTAGCATTAACTGATAGGTTTTTTTCTTAAAGTACCCTTATGGTTTAGATAAGGACGAAGTAGATACTATTTTGGAATGACTAAGCATACAATTTTACAGCCGATCGATCTTTTAAGAGCGGCAAAAAAAGGAGAGTTAGATTCACAAGAATCCCCACAAATATTTTATCACTTTAAGTGTGGGAAGTATTGCAAATCTATAAATTCGAGCGTATCTTCAATATTGTATGAGGAGCAGTCAATTTAACCCGTCAAAACGATTTGGGAAAGCGAGGCAACATTTATTGAACGGAATGTACCATGATTTTTTTTGAACGGGAAATTGAGTAAGGCGTAACATTGAAATTCGACATAGTGAAATAAATTTGCGAAAGTTGGGCGCATATTTTTGCGAAAATAATTAAAACTACGGTATATACGATACAAATACAGGATGTTAAAAAAAGACTGTAAAATATTGAAGGAGGTAATATGAACCAAAATAATCAGAAAAGTCTCAATAAACATGGGTCCGCAAAGTAACGGTTGCGTATTTTCTTATAATGGTTGGTGTTTAGTGAAATAAACAGTCCGTATTTGACAGTTGTTCTCAGTGCACAAGTTTTCTTTCGCTATGGCTGGTTACTTTAACGCAGAATTAACAGACGTGCAGTTCATGTATGGTCGTGCTAATGGGAACGCCACCGAAGCGCGACGTCTATATGTTGACGCTTATCCAAATCGCCAGATTCCTTCACAACGCATGTTTGGAAGAATTCACCAAAGATTGCGTGATACCGGTTTCTTGAGCAAACAGTGCCATTTATCGGAAAGACCAAGGTCGGTATTCACTCCTAAAGCAGAAGAAGAAATTCTAGCACTGGTAGAGCAGAATCCAGGTACGAGTGTGCGGAGAATATCAGCCGAGGTAGGAATTAGTGGTCCTCTTGTTTGGAGAATCCTTCACGAACAACTGCTTTATCCATATCATGTGCTACGAGTACAGGCCTTAAATCCAATAAATGATCATCAAGCACGTTTGGTTTTTTGCCGCTGGTTTCTACGTCATGATGCTGAAGACCCTCGTTTTCTTGCAAACATTCTTTTTACGGATGAGGTCCGGTTCACAAGAAATGGAGTGTTTAATTTTCACAATACGCATATTAGGGCCGACGAAAATCCTCATGCTCTAATAGAATCTGGACATCAGGCACGTTTTTCATTAAACATTTGGATGGGTATTGTAGGTGACAGGTTTCTAGGTCCTGTTGTTTTACCAAACCGATTAACAGGCGCTGCTTACCTCAACTTTCTGCAGAACACACTGTATAAGTTTTTGGTTTTTGGTTAGAGAGCATTTACACTAAACTTTCCTAGATGGGTAGGAAGGGCCGGACCTGTTTTATGGCTTCTAAGATCGCCTGATCTGAGCCCTCTAGATTTCTTTGTTTGGGGATATTTGAAGACATTAGTGTATAGTACTCCTGTAAATAGCCTTGTTTATTAAAAGCTTCCTTTGTCGGTTTATTCCTAATGAAATAAAATATTTGAAAAACTAATAGTGATCCATATTTCCGCAATCGTTACTTTGCGGACCCATGTTTATGAAGACTTTTCTGCTTATTTTGGTTCATACTATTACCTCCTGAAATATTTTACATTCTTTTTTTAACACCCTGTATACAGGGTATTTTCAAAATACGTAGTAATTCAATTACCCTTTCTATTAAAAAAGCGATAATGTGCTGTTCATTGTTGCGAAACTTTGCACGTTTGTTTTCGTTACAACTAAAAGTTGCGGGAATGCACCTCTTGTACAAAAAAAACGAGTGCGAGTTTCTTGCATTACGCACCGTGGGTGTAAAACTTGTCCCGTCTATTAGTTTAGCGGACACAATGGGCATTAATTTGGCAAATTCTTGAAATCAAGAAAGACATCGGGAAGCACTATCGCACCAACGGCAAGTGCTGTGCCCGAAACGCAGACCGGCGCAAAAACATCGATTTCTAGCGGAGTCTAACAGTGTGGTAGTCGTGGCCGTAGCACAGCTATGTGATTCACAAGTTGCGTGCGTTAAATTAGTCCTGGCATGACAATGCTGTGAGCGACATGACGAGTGCGAGTGGCACGGGGCCCAGCGGCATGTCGCTGAATCTGCCCCAGGATGCCTCGAATGGTCGAGAAGGTGCTGTCTCGACCTCTCCTAGGAGGGCTGTTAGCCCTCTTCTGGAAGTTCGGAGGCCGCATTGCACTCTGAACTGCGACAATTGCAACGCTATCCTTGGCGACAGATTTAAACACGTTATCGCTAGTCAAGCCGCAAGTAAATATTATTATTCCTAGTCGCATTGTTTTGTTCTTTAGTTTGCATGCTGTTTTTTTTATAAGTTCAAGTAGCTTAGTTTGAAAGTTTTTGAAAGTTTTTGCCGATGGTGCCATGCGTACTCTCGACGCACGTTTTGGTTTATTTACTTGAAATTCATTTTCCCCTCGCTAAATTTATGCCCAGCATCAGCGTTAAATACGTATATAAACTTTATTCTCGGTATAGCGTGCTTCGTCGAATAAATACATATTTAATTTTTTTCGAATAATGAATTTTGATCAAGATATACATAAATTAAACTAGTATACATTTTTCTATTGTATTTCATCTACCTTGAGCAAAATACAAATACAAAAGCTGCAAATCTTTTTGATAGCTTAGAAATTCACGTTTAGAAGAAACAAAAAACGTCGGAAATACGAGTTCAATGTGGAATATATGTTTTTTTAATGGAACTCTCTGTATTACATCGTATTTTTGAATTGTTATTACTATTTTTCCTGCTAAAATTATAAATATTTTGTTTGCAAATATTTCCTAAGACAATTGTAATAGAATTTGGTATGTGATATTATAAAAGTGAAAAGTAATGCACAAGCAATCACTTGTTTGGATTATTTTCACCGTCACTATTTCTATTTCATACTAGAACATAAAAAAAATTATGTGCATGTTTTTAAATACTCGATATTTTGTGTTTACGATTTAACGGCCTTTTCTCGTAAATGAAACTTAGTTAATTTGAAATAGAATTGCACCGAACAAAAATTAAAAGAATTATAAAATTGTTACAGCTTTAAATAGAACAGTACGTTCTTATTACAATTTGGTTGAAATTAAAACCCTGTAAATGCATGTTTCTTTAATTTCACCAACTTGGAACCTTAAAGTTTGTAGAATGAAAAACCATTTGCGTTAAATCCTTTATGCTGAGGTAAAATGGATTATTCATTTCTCAACGGAACATGAATGAGGGAAGAACAAATACAACGGCGTATACTAGTTCGGAAACCGACGGAGATCATAACTCTTGACATTTTCTTTCAATATTCGCCATAATAAGGTGTATTCACTGCGTCGCGAGCATTCCTGTAGAATAATTGAAGGGATTCAAATTTAGAGTTGATTTTACCCATTCAGTTTATCTGTTTTTATTAAAGGTACCTCGTAGTTTTTTCTCCGAGGCACGTGAACTTCTTGATTTTCAAAACTGTAGTGCGTTTTTCAACTCATAATTAGTTTTATAGTCTTTAAGCTTTATTAAAAGTAAACAATTTTACTGTTATAAAATTATCATTGTAATGTAAGAGAAAACTTCGATTGTGTGAAAAGGGGAGGGGGGAGGAAAAACAAAAAGCCGCCATTTATAATAATAAAGTTAGGTATATTTAAATCTCGGATTAATTTCTTGAGTTTGTTAGACGTAGTTTGTTTGTTCAGAACTTTGACGAATTAGCGAAGTAAATAAAGATGTTTATCCAGATACCGCCTCCGTGTTTGTTTAACGAAGCTTAAGCTATGCTAGCTGCGTCAAAATTTAGTGTAAATAGGTATTGTCGCTGTTAGGGGACCAGAACCGCATATTTGGCGGTTAATTACAAGATACCACGTCAATTTGCGGCTAGCCTGTTGAATTTTACATGAAATTATGGGGTATGTCGTATTCCCGTATGGGGATTTATATTATTATCCAATTTTACATCACGTACGGTGTGCTAATTGATCAGAATTTTAAAACACGAGCATATGTTGCAACGATATTTTGTAATGATTACCAGATATTAAAAAAATGCGTTATATATGGCACTAGCTCATAATATAAAAGTTTCAGAAGCAGCACTGTTTTATATCTAAAGTTTTCATCGATTTTATCATTTACCATTATACCCCACATTCGTCGTTCGAGGCAGTATTACTCTGCTAGCTAGTTAAATTTATACATTCTTTATTCCTACAGTTGGGTATATGGTTTCCAATCAGACTTCAGATAGTATCGCAAATCGCTTTTTTTAAAAGCTCCACGAGGTATTTTAAGTAACGTAAATAATATTTATTTCGTAATGCTTTAAACCTGTTTGAAAATCTATACAGTGTGTCCCAAGGTGATGGAAGAAAATTCAACTTTTGGGACACACTTTAGTTCATCTTGTAATATTTTTTTTTGTCTTCTAGCATATTTTTGAGGTTCTACTTAAGTTTGTTTAGTAATATTTTCTTCATAGTGTGTCAAATCGTTTGAAAATATATACAGTGTGTCCCAAACTGATGGAACAAAACTCAATTTTGTGACACACTTTATTTGATCTTGTAATATTCGTTATTTCCCTTCCGAAATAATTTTGACGTTCTACTTAAGTTTGTTTAGTAATATTTCCTTCATAGTGCGTCAAATCGCTTTGAAAATCTATACAGTGTGTTCGAAGGTGATGGAAGAAAATTTAATTTTGGACACACTTTACTTCATCTTGTAATATTCTTTATTTCTCTTCTAGTATATGTTTGAGGTTCTACTTAAGTGTGTTTAGTAATATTTCCTTCATAGTGTGTCAAATCGTTTTGAAAATATATTCAGTGTGTCCCAAACTGGTGGAACAAAACTCAATTTTGTGACAAACTTTATTTGATCTTGTAATATTCGGTATTTCCCTTCCGAAATAATTCTGACGTTCTACTTAAGTTGGTTTAGTAATATTTCCTTCATAGAGTGTCAAATCGTTTTGAAAATACCTAGGAATCTGCTAACGTAATGTGACGCGGCCATCTTAAATTCCTTAAATCAAATTCGCGTTTCAGCGAATTCCCTGTGATATTGCTCATTACGCCAAATGTTGCCCTACATTTATAATTATTGGCTCTAACGCAATTGTGAGATCCACGGAATTTTCAACCTTTGTCCCAACGCCAGAAATCCCATTGACTTGCCAATTACACATTCCGCGATCTACTCCAAAAACACTTACTAATTCGCTTGTGACATAGTTTTTCTCACTCGCCGAGTCGAGGAGAGCCCTACACGTGTGTTTATTACCCTTTTTATCCATTACATGAACGATAGCTAAAGGCCATAAAATAATATTTGAAACACCATTGTTTTCAAAATTTGCCTCACTGGCATTTATGATTGTTGTACAAACATCTGTAGCAGTACCTGGATACGGCTCGAAGGACCATAATGTCGCTACCACGTTAACCTTACACTTATGGTAGCTGAATAAAAGGCGATTCCTTTTATACTAATTTATTCGAGCTGTACAAGATAAAAAATGCAAGACCCCTAATTCAAACTGATGGAACAAAACTCAATTTTGTGACACACTTTATTCGATCTTGTAATATTCGTTATTTCCCTTCTGAAATAATTTTGACGTTCTACTTAAGTTTGTTTAGTAATATTTCCTTCATAGTGCGTCAAATCGTTTTGAAAATATATATAGTGTGTCCCCAACTGATGGAACAAAACCCAATATTGGGACACACTTTATTTTATCTTGTAATATTCTTTCTTTTCCTTTTGAAATATTTATAGGTTATACTTAATTTGGTTTAGTAATCCTTTTACCATTTCTATTAACTAATTGAGATTAATTGATCAAATGATTTTGAAATCAGTTAAATATGGGTTAGAAGACGGGTTGGATTAGATTTTCAAATAAAACGGAAATTGCATTACTTTTATTAGAGACGAAGCCTGACATTCAGACTAATGAGAAAGGAGATTAAAGCACAATTCTAATTATGTAACTCGGAAATTTACATTGTCAGAAGCTCACGGGTCCTTCTAGGGAAAATCTAATATTACATAAACTCTGAGGTGCAGGATATACTGCTGTCAAATTTGTCCAAAACAAAATAAATAGATTCAGTCAATATCTCAAAAACAAATAGGAGTAATTTTTCAGGATTTTCGTGCCGTACTATTAAATAATGTTCGCAAAAAACGGTTTTGTGGATGAACAGTTCTGCTGATAGAATGCAGGACAGATCTAGTTTCCTTAATTTTTAGAACGTTTATCAAGAAACTTTTCCTAAGAACTGAAAGAGCATTGCTTAGGCAAGTTTTTAATAATATCTGAATAAACCTACACACAAAGGTTTAAATAAAATCCACGTTTAAGTTTGACTCTTCGCTTTTACGAAGCAGAAAATCCATGTTCCATCCATTCGACAGTAAAAATGACAACTCTGTTGACGCCTTTCTCAGTTCGTATCAATAATTGATTTATATTTTAATAATAAATATTTATTTTCGACTATTAAGCAGAACTTAAAGGCTCTGCACAAAAGTATTGAATATGTTAAGAATTGTTAGATTTCGTTCGCATTTGCAGTCCTTTGTAGCTCAATTTATGAGGAGAACCGCTGGGGTATATTCCCTTATAATATTGCAAGCGCTCTCTCTAAATTCTTCAACTTTTTCATAATAATTTCATATTAGAAACTTTCGTAAAGTTGTTGGAATTCACCCGATCCGGCCAATCTGCATTGTATACAAAGATAAAAACCGACATTTGGAAGTGAACAAAGAGGCTCAGACTGAATTCTTAACGGTCGTTTTGTAATAACTTTTTTCGTCGACGGATTAACTGGGGGAGTTCCAAACGATGAATTTTTAAATAAAGAACCAAATCCTCGCGAAATCCTCTAGGAAATATTCCACGTTTTTTTTGTTAAGGTATTATTTAAATTTTAATTACCAGCACTAAGGGCTTCTTTCTCAGGCATTCGGAGAGGCACTATCGGGATAATTTTATAATTTAAATTAATATCCCGTCTGCATCTCCATCCTAATTGGCAAAACTTGGATTAAATTGTATACCTGAAATAACTGCACTAATTGAAGTACTTTGAAATTGAAACAACTTCGCAGATGTTGCGTGACTTGTTTTTTGTGAAAAAAGAGATAAGTTTTAAGTTTTTTCAGATTATTTTGGTATTGTAATAATATTTCCAACAAAACACAAACGGGATCATAAAATATATACAACATCAAATGTCTTGGACCCCCTGTATATAAAATGATTCGATTAAACCTAGTAGTTTTTTGTGTTTTGGTTCAATATGTCCGTAGACACCTCACATCTTCAGCTTCAGCTTCAGGACCCTTTTTCCAAGTACGTTTCGCCGTGTTATATCGACACTTACTATTCGAAGACGACTTCACAACGCAAACTTACGTGATAGAAAACATTACGGATCCCTACTCTAAACTTTATTTCATTGATGGTTGGCCCGATTTTTCAACAGTAACTAATCTAGAAACATTAGTATATAACAGAATTAGGGGTTACATCTAGAAAATTTGTAATATATTTCTTAAATCCGGTAAATAATAATAATAAATAATAATAATGTCTCTACTCCTCATTCTAATCACGAGGATTAGCCCAGAAGTCGAACCTTTTTGTGTTACTTATTTCCTTTCGTCTCCAAATTTTCATTTTAATTGTTTACTTAACGAGAATTTCAAAAGTCGATTAAACGTAATCTAGATTAATTAAATCCTGCAATTAATCTGATAAACCAACCCTAAGAGAATGAATAACTGCAAACCCGTTTTTTTCTTCGTATTCAAAGCGTATCGTTGCAAAATTTAATAGCATAAATTAACATCCCTCTTTCATCTACCACATAATTAATAAACTTTGATTAATTAGTGTGTGTGATCTAATTAGTCTCCGAACGTTTGTGTTTGAAGCTGAACATGATGTCTCCTTGCATGTACAGAACAAACAAGCCAGTTTTCTTACCACCTTCCTTTGTAGCTGAACTGACACGTATGTTTCTGCACGCTTTTAACCTTTCCTTGACTTTGATAAAATTCGATTTCAGAAAATCGACGTGTTGGTTGACCTTTGGTTTTGTTTCCACCTTCTTTTGTCGTTAATGTTTAAAAAATAGTTGGAATTACTTCTTCAACGGCAACAGTTTCCAAATGTCTATTTTATACAATAAATTTATTTAGGTAGTTATATCTCTCTACCTCTGTAGCAAAATGTCAAACACACGGTCCACGAAATTACGTTAGTTGATGTGGGACCATCAGATCTCTCGAACCCCTATACCTGCATGGACTTGGTTAGCGGATAACGGCGAGATATCCTCACTAAATCTGGAGATTCCTAACGCAAAACACGTGCTCGAATAGCTGATTAATAGCAGGAATGATAACGGGTTTTAATTTGATCCTTATTTTAGGGTACAGGTCGAGTTCCACTTTCATCTGAAATTATCATCTGTTCTGGTAGAATTGTCACGCCATTAACATTTTTAAATTTAAGTGACTTTTAAAAAATACTTCCTATATAAACAAGCATCTCAAGGGTCTAACTTAGGCCCATTACTTTCCGTATTTATTTGTAAAAGTGCGTTTTTGTTTCAGAAATCATAGACACTGTAAAGAAAGGTCCGGATGCGAGCAATGGCCAACCTTTGAGACCTCTCCTAGGCCCAGAAGCATTGTGTGGTGATGAAGTAGCACAGCTTATGAACAAATGTTGGGCTGAGGATTCAATAGACAGACCTGATTTTGCTACGCTTAAGAACAAATTGCATCAGCTCAATAAAAAGTGAGTAACGTATCAAATTTACCTGATAGCATCGAATATAGGTCAATTTGTTTCGTCCAAATAACTAGTGCATGTAAATAATTGTATCAATGTCAAACACATTAAAGGAAAATGGCAATTAATTATAAAATTAATTAAATTGAAATATATAAAACGGGAAAACCATTTATAATTATGCACATGGAATACAAATTGCATTACATCTCGTTTTCCACTGAATAACAATATTTTGTGATGTAATTGATCGAGATCTCCTGAACAATTTAAATTAAGGTGGAATATCTTTGTTGTCTACTGTCGATAAAAGAAGATAAATTGTGCGTCGAACTGAAATCTGACGGCCCCTTTTGTAGTGTGTGGGATCGATTTTCCGTATTCTGACTGGGTGATTGACCCAACGCTAGTTTTGGCCTATGAACTTCAAACTTGCGAGACTATATATTTGGAGACTTTCCAAAAATACACCAGAAATGATTCCAACGAATAGTTGCTAGTCTTAGGTTATCTAGAGGGATATAAAAGACGTTATACAGAACAGTTACGGATTTTAATATACAGCGTGAGCCATCTAGAACTTGCAACCCATAGTTTCCTTGCAAAATGCAGTAGTAGAGATTTGCTCCATAATTTCTCAAGAAATGTATTTAAAAAACTTGATGCCCTTTAAACTGATGATCAAGTTTACAGTCCACGCTGTATCTGATGTCCACCAACACATGCAGGAATACCCGCCCTCTGCCCATAATCTCCTTGAAAATATATTCCCTTTTTATAAATATCACTTTTATGAACTAACCCATGCGTGAACCTCCAAACCAGATTTTCCGCTAGGCCAAAGTCTCTTACGTGAATGGTGTTGGGCAACGAACATTAAGTAAGTGCTCATATTTTATGTAAAATAATTTTCTGGGGCTTGTTTTGGTGAACTCGGAGAGATCTATTATTATCCACAAGGATATCGACCACGATTAAGGCAAAAGTAATTATTCCTAAACTGGAGATATTTTTAAAAACTCACGATCGTCGCAGATTCGCCAGTTTCATACACAGTGCACGCAAAAGATATTTGATTTTATCGAGTAGGGATTTGAGATGTTCCCACTACAAACGGGTAGGATGATTCATCATTGTCATAGTCATAATACCTGAACGTATAAGAAACCAGATGCATTTCAACACTGCCTCTTCCTTTGTAGCGATATCTAAGCAGGATTGTTAGGTATAACTTATGTTCCTGTATTAAGTTGGGAGATCTGTCTGCAGTCTGAATTAACCGGAGTTTCCTCGAACTTAAACAATCACTTTCGCGGATTTCCGATCGGCATTGTTCCACACAACGATTATACCGGATGTACCCGCTTCCAAGTCGTCTCTTCTATACAAGGTTACCCTCACACAATTGAGTAAAATCGCTTCAGGTTTATTTTAAGATATGGCGCGGCTTATCTTTTCAATTATGTACAGTGGCTGCGTTTCTAGTAGATTGGAGCTCAGATTTACAGGAATCACACAAACTCAAATTGGGTTGGATTAGTAACAATATTTAAATAGGATTATTACTTTGGTTCTAACGTTGATGTTGCGTGAAGCTTACATCACACCAAGTTGCATTAAAAATTAGAACTGGAAGAGGTTGATACTTCAGCGCGAACTTCAAGCGTAGATGTGCATCGCTTCGGTAATGGTACTTATTTTTCATCACCGCGTTGGTAATTTTTTAAGTCCATCGCCTTCAGAAGTTTAGGATGTGATATGATTAATCAAACCATTTACAAGGGCTTTAGAAACGCCTAAATTGTTTCTACTTTAACGTCACTGTAACGCTGCAACTGATAAAAACAGTTTGCCAGGTTTCCTCAAGACACTACATCAAAAGTCTTGGACCCGCCCTCATACTTGTTAAAGAAATCTTTTGGCAGAAAAACCAAATACATTTATAAACGTAGATAAACTGTGTAAGTACTTAGAAAATTAAAAACCAGCAAATGTGTGACATTTTTGACAAAATGTATTAAACCAAAAAGAAGTAACAAACCAAGTTCTCTACTTGACTAATCGTCGGTATGACCTCCACCACGTTCCAATAGCATATTAATCAAGCGGTTAGCGATCTCTTGCGGAATATTGTTCCATTCCTCTTCTACCGCCACGACTAACTCATCTGCAGTCTGAGGTGGGGGAATATGATTATGAATGGCTCTAGCAACGAAATCCCACATGTTTCCAATAGGATTCATGTCAGGAGAGTTGGCTGGTCAATCGAATCTATTAATATGTCCTGCTAGCTTGGAATGTCTCTTGAATCCTTCTTGCATCTAATTCATTACATGTAGATAATAGGCATAATAACTGTTCGATGTAAATTTTACTGGTCATATTCTGTGGTATGCGAATTAATGGGGTGCGGCGGTTGAAGATGATTCCACCCCAAAACATTACGGAACCCCCTTCATGCGGAGCAACTTCCCGGGGAAAATAAAGTCGCTGTTGACGACCTGGTTCTCTCCAGATTCTTTGTCGATTGTCATCAGTAACCAGCCCAATTCTGGTTTAGTCTGTAAATAAGACTCACCGCCACTGGCGTAAAAGCCAACCCCTATGCTCTCGCGCCCACTGGAGGCGAGCAGCACAATGTCTTGGAAGTAGAGTGGGAACCCGTAATGGTCTTCTAGCACATTGCGTTGTGCAGTCGTCTAGAACAGATGATCTAGGAATGCCCAACAGGTTCGATATCTGATAATTAGAATGTCCTGCATCATGTAAAGCTCGGGTAAACGCAGAAATTTCACGTTCTGGCATTACAATGTACAAAAATTCAAAGGAACACTTGATTTAAAGTTAAGTAAGAAAAACCCTGAGCAACAACTTCGACATGCAAAAAATCCTATTCGGTGTCACCTAATTATGAACGTGCATTCCCAACTTGTAGAGTACAATCATGACAAATTCAAATCATGAATTAAGTACTGAAACAATCTAAAGTTAGCCTACGTAGTTAGTATATTGAAATCCGTATTTTCATGTTGCTCGGCTAGCAGCTATACACGAAATCACCTAATTAATACATGAAATTTGAGTGAATGAAACTGGGCATGTAGCCGGAGCAATAATGATTAGGGATTCAATTAATTGCTAGCAACTACCCACACAAGAGCATTATTAGGGGTTATAGTTCACTTTGGCCTAAGCCTATTAGGTACCTGGGTAGTTATATAAGTCTAACGTTCGGTTAAAAACTAGGGTACAAGGGATAGATCATATTGAAGTAAATTTTTTGTAAGAAAGGTTCGGATTGGGTTCTGTACTGTACTTAAAAAGACTTAAGACTTTTTTCTTTTGCAGAGACAGCGGTGGGAACTTATTGGACGATCTGCTGGCTCGCATGGAACAATATGCGAACAACTTGGAGACTTTAGTCGAGGAGAGAACAGCGGATTACTTAGAAGAGAAGCGCAAATGCGAGGTTTTGCTCTACCAGCTCCTCCCTAAGAGCGTGGCGCAACAGTTGATATCAGGGGAGGCGGTGATAGCCGAAACGTTCGATTCCGTGACCATCTATTTCAGCGACATTGTCGGTTTCACTGCTCTGTCTGCTCAAAGTACCCCGCTTCAAGTTGTGGACTTGCTCAATGATCTATACACGTGCTTTGATTCGATTATAGAGAACTTCGACGTTTACAAAGTAAGTCTTCATGCGTTAACAATGCAAACAGTCTTATTTATCGTCGATTGTGTATTCTGTGGTAAACGAATTAGGTACATTGATCAATATTTTAATCCCATTCAAAACAGGGGAAGAATTCATTCCGAGTTTCTGTGCATTCAATATTGGAATAATGGTTGTAAATAATATTTCTTGGTACAACCGACTACATTTCGTATTTATTTAAAAAAAATTGTCGGTTTTGCAAAGACGTGTTTTCTTATTCGAGGCCCGCCTGTAAGCTGTGAAAAAATCTCGCTTCGCCTCTTCGATGAGGCTAAAGAAGGAGTTCATCCAAATACGGGCTACATCTTGATGGAAATCAAAAGGATGGAGTTCCTTGTAAGCGAGGGAATTCTAGCTAAATTAGATAAAGGTTCAACGCGGGTTATCGTTCTAAGCCAGCACAGTTTTCTCCCAAGCCCTCGCTTGTTTCTTTTTAACGCTTCCATTCATAAAAAGTTGGTTCATATAATTGGTAGGAGTACAAACTGAAGCGTTCGACTTCAGCTGTGAAAGCTTTTTGTAAACGCAAAGCCGTAAATTCCAATCTTGTAAAGAGATAACACTAGCGTACCTTTCGCTGTATAAGTTTTGAGGTATTATACAGGGGATGGATGATGTTTGTAACCGACAGCTTCTTCTATGTATTTTCAAGGTCCAATGTTTGCAACGAAGAAATGTTGCTAGTACGGTCCTGGATGCAGCAATTATAAGCACTTGTACGACGCTTTTGATGTTTTGCTGATGTTTCAAGGAAAATGTAGAAACGTAATTTTACAAGTCCAGAATAACAGTTGAAAACTACTATTTTAAAATGATTCATTGAATAAAATTAAAATTACTTTTTTAGATTTGCATTGACGTAAAATACCTTTATTAAAAATACGCGCTAACGTGGAATTCAAAACACATCGACACCTTGCCTGAGGCACAGAATACAAAGCAATTTTTTTAATTAATAGAAATTAAATTTTGCCCTCACAAAGGCCCTTTCGGTTGTTGCGTATCAAACAAACCACAATCAATTTCTGTAAGTAACACAAATTAAATCTTCGGATATATACCTACTGTTTTCTTATCAGAGGATGTTATTAAATTTCAGTCGATATGTTTTGCACAAAATTATATCAAAGGGAATAAATTTCACTTAGGGCAACCGGTTAATTATTCGTCCTTTGTACCAAAAAACATGGACGCTTCAAAGAGAGGAGGAACAGATACTGGCTTTTGCTGGAAGTGATTTCCGAAATATTTAACGTGTAACACGTAAAAATATACATACATACACGCTTGGAAAACGGTGATGGTCCATCTGCCGTTACATGAGAGCGACAAAGTAAAGTATATAAATCCGTGCGATAGACAAGGATGACTATAGACGTTTTATAAAATAGAATAACATCTGAGCAGTCACTCCCCCTTTTATTTGTTTTGAATGGCGAAACGGGCGGTGACTATTCAGATTTTAAAACGTCGTCAATAAAGTCATCCTTGTCTATCGCACGGATTTCTTTGTCGCTCTCATGTAACGGCAGATGGACCATCACCGTTTTCCAACCCTGTATATGATGATTTATACACGTTCATGGACTCGTCACTAATGCCGAAAAACGGAGCAACACAAATCTGTTCATTAGGTTTATTTATTACAGAGATATTGCCGTCAATCAGTTTCAGAAACGGACAAAATTAGCATCGCCCGAAAAAACATTTCGTGAGTCCTTAGCCGTCTCACATTGCCATAAACCAGCTTTAGTTTGCAATTAAAAAAATTGCTAGAGTATCGATTTTGCCTAAACCACTTAGTTAATTAGGTACTATACCTGGATTCGGTGGAGCCTGTGCATGCCGTACTCCTAAAAATGCGGATAATGTAACCATGCTAGCTTGTAGCCAGGCTAAACCGCCAAAATCGAGTTGGTATGGTAATGCAGCATAATATTGGAAACCGAGTAGCATGCCATAGTCTATTATATTATTATCTTGTGTTAATTAAATCAATTTAAGTCCGCATCGTTGAATAACTAACACGTTATTTTAAATAGCTTCAAGCAGTTTAATAAATCGATAAAAAATAGCACACTGCGAGGAAATAAATAGTTCCAAAAATAATTATAGCATCATTTTGGTATATAATAATTTTCGGAAGATTTTATCAGGATAATGTAATTCATTAACTAGTGTTATCGCGAAATTAAATTATTACTGAAATACGAATATAAAGGTGTGTTTTTTATGAATATTAAAAAGGGTTGTGTTAGGGAAGCATGACTGAAAACAAAGGGCAAATCAATTGTAAACAGTTTTTACATTGGTCCTTATACGATAATCGTAATTAAATTTAAGAAATATATTGAAAACAGAGTAACAAAATTATGCCGATTTTTAATATTTTATAAGGAATAGTCTATTAAATTCCTCCATATTATTCGGGGACAAAAATGTAGGTATTCGAAAGCGTGTATCCCAGAAATACACTTTCGAATATCCAGTAACAGTAACGACAGCGAGATGGAATATTAAAAATTCCATTTTATCTCTGCAAAATATTTTTAAATAATCGATGAAGTCGTGTCATTATTGTACAACGTGGGACCCCGAAAACTTTTATTTTATGGATGTACCAAATTTCTACCCTTATTTTGGATAATCAATTCTTGAGAAATTAAACAACGCGATCTCCAAAAATGCCTTCCCAGTTCTTCTGGATACAAAAAACAAATATTAAAAAGACGCCAACCGCTATAGTTTTGGTTAAGCTCTTGGGCTGACATAATTCTTTATAGTATATCATGGTGTTCTAATATTCTTCCAACGGTTGAAACGTCTGATCGTTTTGTTGTACTCAGAATCATAATGTGGGTAACTTCAACTGCTTCATTTCTAGCTTTCAGTTATCCACGCTGTATGTATGTGAAATTTAATATGTATCTAAATTTTAGCAGAGGTATTTTGCTTGCAAATCTCGACTCCTGAACTGTAATGAGAATAAATTGGCATATAAAAATTTAAGGCTCTTAGTATAAGCCCTCTTATATGGATAGCGTGCTTGCTTTTTAAATTTCAAGCAGAAAATATCCAAACGGTAGAACAACACTTATCAACTGATCAACTCAATCCCTCGCATTATTTATCCTATGTCTTCTGAATTGCGGATTTTGCTTTATTTCGAAAAAAACATTAGCGACTGTGATTGTGTAATATAAAGGTTTTTTTTTTGGTAAAGGTGGAAACCATAGGCGACGCTTACATGGTAGTTTCTGGTTTACCAGAGAGAAATGGAAACAAGCATGCTGGAGAAATAGCTCGTATGTCCCTCGCTTTGTTGAAGGCAGTGAGGAAATTCCAGATTCGTCACAGGCCTGAAGATCCTCTTCAACTTCGCATAGGCATACACACTGGTAGGATAATTCTGTTTTAACTGCGTATTAGTGTTGTACAATTATTTCTTGTTCCCAGGACCTTGCGTAGCAGGTGTGGTAGGTTTGAAGATGCCCCGCTACTGCCTCTTTGGCGATACTGTCAATACTGCGTCCCGGATGGAATCAAACGGACTGCCTTTGAAGATACACGTGAGCCCTATAACCAAAGGCGTTCTTGATACATTCGGCACTTTCGACCTAGAATGTCGCGGAGAGGTGGAGATGAAGGTGAGTCCCTAAATTTATAACACGCGATAAAGGAAGTCATTTTTCACCAACCAGAAATTCTATAATCTTCCCTGATTTTCTTTCCATCGATCGTAAAAAATTCAGAGGCAGAGTATTTTTATTCTGTCACTTTAAATCGTAAAAATGAATATCTTTCAAATATCCCTGACAGCTTAAATTTTGAAGTAATTTTCGCACCGCGGAAATGTAGATTCTTTCTATCAGCGACAAATTTGCTTTAATAGGGTAAACAGGGTTTTCCTCTTGTTTAATTTCTCTCCAATTCCTTTTTCCGTCGAGCGAAACTTTTGTACGCGTAGCTCTGCCATTATTTACGTTTAGTCGATCCAGTCAGTCAAGGAATACGAAATCACAGCACGCCGTCTTCCAGCGATGCGACGTGTTGACTGTATCGCTGTATGGACAGTCGTCCGCCTACGGCTGTTTTTCTACAAATGTATCGTAAAATATCAAATACACATTTAGTACGTTATTAAAAAATGCAATCTCGCCTTTTGAAATATTTGTTATCCTGAAAATATTTACAGTAATGACAACATTCAACTGCGTTCTCTATCTAGTAAATATAGGTTCTGGTGACAGTGAAAGTTCTTGATTCATTAATAAGTTTAGAAGAGTTGATAAACAGTTTCTCGGTGTGCTATCCGACTGTCTGGCAGTTTCTATTGGTTTTGTTACCAGACACAGACAAAATGTACATAGTAAACACCGTACTTCGAGATTTTCGAAACGTACGATTGTAAGGATTCTTTTATTAATAAACACTGATTACCGTCGATGTGTGGCTTCATGACTATACGACTGAATGCAGAGAGGTTATAAAATTAAATTAATTGTTACACAGGACGCTGTAAAACATTTTTTTTGCGAAAACTTTTACAGATTCAAATTTGGTGCCGATGGAATAAAATCAAAATCGTCGAATCCAAAACACATCGACACCTTACTACCTGAGGCACAGTACAAAGCAAATTTTTGTAATTAATACAAATTAAATTTTGCCTTCACAAAGGCCCTTTCGGTTGTTGTTTCGTATCTAACAAACGACAATCAATTTCTGTAAGTGACACAAATTAAATCTTCGAATATATACCTACTGTTTTCTTATCAGAGGATGTTATTATATTTCACTCGATATGTTTTGCACATAATGGTATCAAAGGGAATAAATTTCACTTAGGGCAACGGGTTAATTATTCGTCCTTTGTACCAAAAAACATGGACGTTTCAAAGAGAGGAGCAACATACCGGCTTTTGCTGGACGTGATAGATTTCAAAATATTTAACGTATATAATGATTTGTACACGTTCATGGGTTTTGCACTAACTTTCGCTTAGTGTAAGGAGCAAGTGACTCATGATTAATGCTGAAAAACGAAACAAATTCTGTGTGAACATTTACAACACAAATCCAAGTGTTCATTAGGTTTGAGCGGAGTTCATTTATTTCAGAGATATTGCCTTCACTTCGGCTTATTATATTTGCAAATGAAATTTTAATGGGAATAGCGAATGATCCGAGAAATTCCGTTTGATTCCTTTGTTGTTAAAGGTGAAGCTTTATTCGCGGAACAGATTAGATTTTGCCCGAAAAGAGGACAAAAATGGACTGGGTTATTTCATAAAAAATGAGCCCGAGACCAGTTCGCACGTGCAGTCACGATTTGGAAGTTACACAGGTGGATGATTAGATTAAACAATTTTAATAGATACTTTTTGTAACCATCGAAAACAATTTAACATTTACCATTCACTCCAGAGAGACGAAAGGAAAATTAATTTTTCCATGAGGTTGGATAAAATGAAAAGACATCTAATTCGTTTTTAATACGAATTTAATTCCAATTTCATGAACAGAATATAATTATTTACATGAAAACAAAACACAACATGAAACCATATGTTATAGTAAAGGAATTAATAGAATAAAGCTATTAGTACTTTAGTTTCCATTCATTTATTGATTATTTGTAACGTTACGATATATTACAATTTTCGGAACAGATTAAAAATACCTTTTTAACCGGTTTTTACGGAAGAAAGCAGAGAAATAAAACTGCTGAAAATGAATTTAAATCATAAATTTTGCCGTCTCATCGACTAGCACGTCACCGTTGAGGACGCACTTTATCTGGATATAAAGACTTCGCGAGGGTGGGATTCATACGTTTTTCAATTAAATAAATTTCAAACCACAATTTTCGTTCCATATTTCTCGCGAAGGAGTTATTAGGGCATGTGCTTTTCACACTGCTCAGCGACTTAGCTCGCCCACATAAATATGTACGAAAAGCCGAGTTAGGAATTCTGCGGCCTTATTTTATCTTGGGTTATACGTATAAGTATTTAACGTTGAATTTATGGGCATTACAGGGTTTCGATTTAATACCCCTATATCACTTCACGTTTTATTATAATATATCAATGAATATTTTCTACTCAACTCGTAAACTTCAAAGCCCCTTTGAGAAACGACGTATAAAGTTATAATAATTCAGTTTAAAAAATATCTTCATATATACATTTTTTACATATAAGACTAAGGCTCAATAGAAAATAAACATCTTTGTGTTTGTTATCCTGCGCGATAGCGAATTAACCCAGTAAATATGTTTACAACATCCTGCCAATTGACAATGGAAATTTTGCGGCTTAGTATTATTTCTAGCAGTCATTATATTGTCCATAATCTCGAGAAAAAGCGTGTGTGTGTGAAGGAAATTCAAAATATGCAAGTGCAGATTTGTCTCAGTAGATTTCACTCTGAGGTAAATTAAGTTCATATGTGTACGTAATATCTTTACTGAGAGAATATTAATGAATGAGGTATACGCTAAATCCTGGAGTTAGTTTGAGAATGGCAAAACCTAATGCCGGATAATTAGTATCAACGAATGTTATTGCATGTCTCTGATTTTCAGTGTTAAGTGTTACCCGCTCTGCAGGTAAACCTGGTTAATTGAATATAATTACGTGCTCAAAATAACTGCGACAAACATGTAACATACTGTTCCAACAAACCTCGCTCGTTAGTTAGTTTAGTTTTCGTTAGATCTCAGCTCTCTAAAATGTTTTGAAAGACACACGTTGGATGCGTTCAGAACTGTATTAATTTATATAAAACAAGTGTTGAATCATGTATTTGTAACTTTTTCAAAAAATAACAGGCTGGACTGTTCATGTATTACCACATGCAAAGATTGTACTATTAAAATATTAATGATTTTGCCATTGAAACAGTAAATTTATTGATGTGCTTTCTTGTTTTAGGGTAAAGGGAAAATGATCACTTACTGGCTAAACGGAGAGCGTACTAACAACAAAATCGTGACTAATCCAGGACCGTCTCTGGAGCAGAAAATAAACAAGCTCCCCACCACACCAATTCCCGTAAACGTTCGCAAAGAGATGGCTAATAACGGGAAAGTGCTAAATGCTATAGCAATTCCAGACCGTCAAAATGATGAGGCAGAAGTACCATTATTAGCCATAACTTCGCCTCTGGATTATCATTCAGATTCCCATGCTTGAAGTACTAAGAAATTAAATTCCTGATAATTGTTCTTGATTTGGGAATGACTTTTTCCAGACATTTAAGACATTGTGACTTTCTGAACCACCTGCTTATATATAGTCTCTGTGTTGCCTACATGTTTATATATTGACATCTAAGCATGTTAAATATGTCTATAAAAGGTTGCTCAGTATTATCTACTTTTGAACTATTGATGTTTGATCGTCTCAAAGCAGAAAAATTGCTGTTCTTAAATGTCATTGATGTTGAAGGATGTCAAAAGTTGAATTTTTGTAATGTATCTTGATGTGACCAAAGAAATGTGGATAATAACTGTTTAGATGTATTACAACGCACATATTATTTGGGTGTGAATATCACAAACATTGGTGTTAGATGATATTACTCAAATTATTTGGGGGATCGTGCACATGAATGTTACAAATAGTTAAAATATATTTATACAACCTTAGATGCTGCCTCACATGTTTCATGGGTATCGTAGTAAAGTCTCGCTATGTACCGAGTACATAATCATTTACACAGTGCTACACACTGTACAGGACGTCTTACAATGGGCTAGTCCTGTCTGGAACTCTATAGTTCAGTATTGCTGTTTCGTAACACTACCAAGCTTTCCCTAATGTAAGAGACAGGAAAATTATGTGTGAACAATGAATATATTTGAAGTGAGCCCTTCACAATATATTTTTGCTGTCTGTGAATGTATGACTGACCTTATCTACCTGACCATTCTCGCGGACCACACTTATTCATTTGAACAGTATTAAAGGATGCTGTAATTTTCTTAGTGCAGCATGTATTAGTTTTTAGAGCAATCAGTTTACTATTTACGCCTCTAGAGTTCTTATACAGGGAAGAAAATATATAAATGCTTACTTGTATCTGTTAAAAAAACCAATATGTAGTATTACCAGTGTTTATATAAAGTACAGTTACTCAACCGGCCTTAGTTGTGGACCATGTCGGCTAGATGGCGGGGCTATAATATGTGGAAAATCTCTTAAACGAGCCCTAGGCAAGTCAGTAAACAGACTCAGTCTGACTTTGTTTTTAAAATAAAGTCAGTGTGACCGTGTTTACCGCCTTCTCTATGGCTCGTTTAAGAGATTTTGCACGTGTCATAGTCCCGCCATCTAGCCGACATGGTCCACAACTAAGGCCGGTTGACTAACTATACTTATATAAACACTATTGCAGAGGGTGTTCAAAATTGACAACGCTATAAGAAAACCCTCGGAATTTGTTCAAACATTGTTTTATTACGTTACTATTAAGAGGATATCGTTTATTATATGTTACTGAATGAGAGTATATGGCTGTTAAACATTTGTACAGTATATTAATGCTAAGATTGCCAAATTTTGTATTTTTATTCGCGTATTTTCTATTTTCAGTGAGTAATTTTGTGATATAAAGGATTACTATAGCTGTTTCATTCATATATTACTAATATTACTTTGACAGTGTGATTTCGGACATTTTTTTATCCGAATATGTATCTATTTAGAAAATAGAACTAATGTGCTGGCTGAAATGTATTATCATACATAGGAATTGTCCAATTTGAATACCTGACATTTCTTAAGTATTTGCAGTATTTTATTGTAACTTTATCTCACCCTGTATACATAACTAAGTAAATTACTTCCAAAGACTATGTACTTAATAATTTAATATTTATTTATTTATACTATTGTATTAAAAATATTGTACGAAAGAATAAAATCCTATCATATACCTATATTAATTGTTTCTTTCTTCTGTTACAAAGCGGTTCTCGACTCATTCTCATAAACGCTGTAAGTGGCGTCATCTCTTGGTGGCGATAATTAGTTTCATGTTTAGAAACTGCAAGTTGTAGTATAGACGGCGCCACATATTTATGATCGGCATAATTTTATGTAAAATACATAGGAGGCAGTGTAGTCGATGGCGATGGATTTTCTTCACATTGAAGAACTTGCGGAGAAAACCAGATTTCAATAAATCAATAAAAAGGTAAGGATTTCCCATAGTTGCTTGATTTTGTATCTGAATTAGAATTATAAAGCGGACAGAAGTATATTTTCATAAATGTCGATCGATATTGAACTTGTAGCACACCAGCTTTGTCATGATAAAAACACTTTCTGCTTCCGATTATTTATTAAACAAATGACGTGTGGCTGATATACAGTTGAATTATTGTTTAGCTATGGTGTTCTTTATAATCCATGGAATGTATCTGTTGACCATTGTGTAGATGCCTGGACTACCTTTATTTCCGCAGCCTATACCCCAAGACACCACTCCAATCGATACCCAACGTGTATTATTCAACTGATACATCAAAGGACCTCCAGAATCACCCTAAAATATAAAAAAAATAACTTAACAATATTTTCATGTAGTCTTAAATACTCACCAAACATGAATCTTGGCCTCCTTCGTAACCAGCTGCGCAGATATTGTCATCTGTGACCTTCTGCACAAAAGCATCGACACACTGTTGATGCGGCCAAACGGGAATCTTCACTTGAAGCAAAACCTCACTAGTAGGACCAGCATAGTACTGTTGCCCCCATCCAGCCACTATAGCAACTTCATTTTCGAAGGTTTGGTCAACGGGAGGTAAACAGATAGGCCAAATATAAGTGTTGAAGGTAGTTGGTTGTTCCAATATCACAATAGCAATATCGTTTTCGTATGTCGATAGTACAAATCCTTCATGTTCTATTATTTTGGCAACTTGGTAGTCACGAGATCGCGTCTCGTTGGGCATTGCAAAGTTGTACTCTCCTAACCTGACTCGTATTTCTGCTGCTGTAAGGCTGAAACAGTTTAAGTTATTAAAGAACTCTCGTGAGTAATGCGTGTAGTACCCTTGGACGCAGTGTGTAGCTGTTAGGACGTGAGTGTCTGTTATGAGAGATCCTCCACAAAACTGTTGCTCTAAGTTCTGTTCTAGCTGCTTCTGGCGGTACAGCGCAGCTATCCAAGGCCATTTTTGAGTTCCTGACTTTGAATCTGTAATACCGCAACCTGAAAAATCACACACACTTCCAATTTTCATTTTGATGAAAGGATGGTTCCATTCATGTATTTTATCCGATAAACTTTATATGATAACATACCTGTATTAGTAGAATTATCATCATAATCATAACCTCCTGCTGGTAAATCCAATACAATAACTGATCCTGCTGCACCAGGGCTAGCTATATCGTCGGGACAACAAACTCCAACAAATCTAAAAAAGTGTGTTAACATAAAGACAAATTTTGTACTAAATAAATCAGTTCTTACGACTTTTCTATGATACAGAGGAATTCCAGTTTATTTTGAGAATTGTTCATAACATCCATTCGGCAAAACGGCAGATGTTTGCAGTGACCTTTCACATCTCCAGGTCCAACACACTCCTGATATCTTTTATTGAGCTGTAAAAGAAATGATTTTAATTTTATTAACCTTACAAAAAGCATGTATTACTTACCTTAAATCTCAGTCCTATGTACCGTTTTCTTCTCACATGGTCCCTGTTCAAAAAATAATTTCTATCCTTATCTAGTTTTGGTTTATTGATCAGAATTTTGTCCAGATCTAAATAAAAATGTTACATGTTATTTCAGAATCTATAATGAAATATTTTTAATAAATACCATTTTTAACAATGTTACAGATGCTACTACGAAAAATTTCTAAAAAAAATAGCACGATTATCCCAGAAAGATGCATATTTTATAAACCCGTCCACTAAATATGACAATATAAAAATAATTTAATTTAAAACAGTTACTGATAGATAATTCGACTTCCTGTTTTTTTTTATCAATGCGTAGGAGGATATGCTACTCTCTCTAACTTATTTTTTTATTTATTTCTGTACCAAATTATATATATATGATAAAACTGCAGTTCGGGCTACTAACGGCTTCCCAAAGCTTTCACGCGACCCAACATTGTTCAATTCTCTCGTATCGCAAAATGCTAATCCCCATGTGTGTATGTGTATGGAGCGATGGTGGTCCAAAACAAATCCTTTTGTTTCCTGATTCCATGGAGTTTTGAGGCAACACCACCCAAACCAAATGGGAAAACAAATATTTCCTTTTTTCTGCTTTTTATAAAACGAAAGACCATGGCTATTATTTCACGCACTGGAGAATGAGGTCACGCTAATATTAATAAAAAACATAGCACTTTGCTTTATTAATGACTTCCTCTAATTTAACAAATTAAATAAAACATACCATACAGAAACAACTAAGAGTATGATACGAGTACAAAAATTAGATTAAGCTAGAAACAATTCAAATTACACTGCAGTAAATACCGATGGTCTGATAATCCCTTGTTGTTGCGAGTTGTTTTAAATTTATTTCATTCTACTTTCGACTTATCAAATTATTTATTATTTATAATAAAAAATACCTCCATGCGGTGTTTTAGCTGGATTTTCAGTGAAACATGGAAACTGAAAATGCTGCAATCAATTTATGCGATTTGATTGTCAGCTTGCCGGGCAATATTGAATTCAAATAACGTGTTCGATGGTGAAGGATTTTCTGTGTCGGAAATTGAAAAATGACCAAACTATCAAACGAGGTTTGTTGATACACGCCGTTTTTCACTTTTGGCTGAATATGTGGTTTATGACATGCAAATTATGTCAATAAAATATGTATGCGCCCTTGATGTTTAGGGGAATGTAAACGAATATATAAATCCTTTTGATATATAAAGCTCTGACACTGGCAAAGTATTTAAAATATGAAATGCATTACATTTTTAAAAGCAACGAATCCGTTACATACCACAACCCAGAAACATTTTTTCTGATATTAAAACTTCCATTACTAAATTGTTTCCTCTTTTCAAGCCAATAACAAAAATACTATGTGTGTCAGTGAATAATTTCTTCTTCATTCTAAAGAAATGTTTGTGTTTTTGAATACGCCTGCGTTTATGCATATCAGGCCAATTAAATAAACATGATAGTAAATTCGCCGTATTAAAAATGTGAAACTAAATTATTTTTACCTTTCCTTATATGTAAACATTAGGAAATGTTAGAGCGCTCGTTTTACATAAAAGCTGTAGTATTTTGTAACACTTCACACGCATTTGTGATCGTTTGCCTCGATTTAATAACCGCTTGGCGCCAAGTTGAGTTCGCTGTAAGAAAACCTTCAGGCTGTATCATGGATAGTTCGAATAGACTTGTCCCTTTCTTTATACGAGGTGTAAAGACGTGTTTTTTTTAGTTTCAATATGAAAGCAGTTTTTGTAATATTGAACTGGAGAGGTTCGAACTAAGTCAAGGAGTTGATGGATACCTGGATTAACCGCATTATTTCCAGTCTGAAACCCCCATATGGTATTTGGAACTGGTAATAGTTTTCCTCATCAGGAAAGAACAATGCATGAAATTCTTTCTGCCCCCGTAGAGAACTTATGCTTAATAAGAGTTGTTATCCACTGTTAAAATATTCATTCGGATTATAATATATACAAGTTGGATTTTTTCGAGTGCCAACTGAACTGAGTGATAGTAAAGAGTGGGCGCATGTAAATTAAGTAAAGGAATGATGCAGTGGTATCAGGTTGGCCTGCGAATTGTGCCACGACTGTTCTCGGCTGGCTATATTTGTTTTGCAACCGAACAGTTAATCATATGTAGTAAACATTGAGTGTGAGTACTCGACTCGTTTGTGAGTTGTAAAAAATATGAGGTTTATGTTAATTAAAAAATTGATAGGTTTACTATAACTATAACTTATAACGTCCAAACCTGCAAAGTGATTAATTTGCGATTTAGAAACGAACTTCTCAAATATTTTTGAAGAAAATTTTTAAAAACGAATTTTTTCTGAAAAATTTTTGGGGCAACAACCGGTCTCAGCAGGTCGGGTATGAATCCCCCTATACATTCTTCCCGGTTTTTCTAGGAGGTACCCGGAGCCGTTATGCTCTAAAACGAACGGTTTTCGAGATATTTGAACTTTTTTAAAATATTAGGCTATTTTCAGGACGTCATAACTTCCTTATTAGTCGACACAGTCGAACGCGGTTTATTTCAGGTGAAATGCTAATTTGACCTGTCTTTTAGTTTTTCCATATCTGTAATCGTTCGAGAGTTACGGTAGATCAAAGTTTAATAATTATCTCACCAACTGCAGCCGTCGAGCAGAAATCCGACGCTGATACGCTGACACCTTTTACAAAATAGCGTCTGCAGCGTCCATAACGAGTCCAGTTTCGGACTCCCCAGGGTCGATATAGTACTGGTGAATTATTTCAGAATTTTCTGAGCCCTTGAACATTTCGAAAAAATCGAAAGACTATAGCCTTTGAACATTTTATCGAAAAATTCAAAAAATAAATTTGCGATTTAAGGACGCCTCTGTACGTATTTTGGGGCGCTGAACACGCTGGTGTAGCCCGTTTTTGTGTAGGAGGCTCCGTTGACGAAAAAATATTAATATCTCGAAAACTACGAGAGCTAGAATGAAACCGAGGGCAGTTTTGGAGTCCCCAGAGTCGATATAGTGCTGGTGAATTATTTCAGAATTTTCTGAGCCCTTGAACATTTCGAAAAAATCGAAAGACTATAGCCTTTGACATTTTCTCGAAAAATTCATAAAATAAATTTGCGATTTAAGGACGCCTCTGTACGTATTTTGGGGCGCTGAGCCCGTTTTTGTGTAGGAGGCTCCGTTGACGAAAAATATTAATATCTCGAAAACTACGAGAGCTAGAATGAAACCGAGTCCAGTTTTGGAATCCCCAGGGTCGATATAGTGCTGGTGAATTATTTCAGAATTTTCTGAGCCCTTGAACATTTCGAAAAAATCGAAAGACTATAGCCTTTGAACATTTTCTCGAAAAATTCATAAAATAAATTTGCGATTTAAGAACGTCTCTGTAAGTATTTTGGGGCGCTGATCACGCTGGTGTTGCCCGTTTTTGTGTAGGAGGCTCCGTTGACGAAAAAATATTAATATCTCGAAAACTACGAGAGCTAGAATGAAACCGAGTCCAGTTTTGGAATCCCCAGGGTCGAGAGAGTGCGAGTGAATTATTTCAGAGGTTTCGGTGCCCTTGAACATTTCGAAAAATCGAAAGACTATAGCCTTTGAACATTTTCTCGAAAAATTCGAAAAATAAATTTGCGATTTAAGGACGCCTCTGTACGAATTTTGGGGCGCTGAACACGCTGGTGTAGCCCGTTTTTGTGTAGGAGGCTCCGTTGACGAAAAAATATTAATATCTCGAAAACTACGAGAGCTAGAATGAAACCGAGTCCAGTTTTGGAATCCCCAGGGTCGATATAGTGCCGGTGAATTATTTCAGAATTTTCTGAGCCCTTGAACATTTCGAAAAAATCGAAAGACTATAGCCTTTGAACATTTTCTCGAAAAATTCAAAAAATAAATTTGCGATTTAAGGACGCCTCTGTACGTATTTTGGGGCGCTGATCACGCTGGTGTAGCCCGTTTTTGTGTAGGAGGCTCCGTTGACGAAAAATATTAATATCTCGAAAACTACGAGAGCTAGAATGAAACCGAGTCCAGTTTTGGAATCCCCAGGGTCGATATAGTGCTGGTGAATTATTTCAGAATTTTCTGAGCCCTTGAACATTTCGAAAAAATCGAAAGACTATAGCCTTTGAACATTTTCTCGAAAAATTCATAAAATAAATTTGCGATTTAAGAACGTCTCTGTAAGTATTTTGGGGCGCTGATCACGCTGGTGTTGCCCGTTTTTGTGTAGGAGGCTCCGTTGACGAAAAAATATTAATATCTCGAAAACTACGAGAGCTAGAATGAAACCGAGTCCAGTTTTGGATTCCTCAGAGTCGATATAGTGCTGGTGAATTATTTCAGAATTTTCTGAGCCCTTGAACATTTCGAAAAAATCGAAAGACTATAGCCTTTGAACATTTTCTCGAAAAATTCATAAAATAAATTTGCGATTTAAGAACGTCTCTGTAAGTATTTTGGGGCGCTGATCTCGCTGGTGTTGCCCGTTTTTGTGTAGGAGGCTCCGTTGACGAAAAATATTCATATCTCGAAAACTACGAGAGCTAGAATGAAACCAAGTCCAGTTTTAGAATCCCCAGGGTCGATATAGTGCTGGTGAAGTATTTCAGAATTTTCTGAGCCCTTGAACATTTCGAAAAATCGAAAGACAGCCTTTGAACATTTTCTCGAAAAATTCAAAAAATAAATTTGCGATTTAAGGACGCCTCTGTACGAATTTTGGGGCGCTGAACACGCTGGTGTAGCCCGTTTTTGTGTAGGAGGCTCCGTTGACGAAAAAATATTAATATCTCGAAAACTACGAGAGCTAGAATGAAACCGAGTCCAGTTTTGGAGTCCCCAGAGTCGATATAGTGCTGGTGAATTATTTCAGAATTTTCTGAGCCCTTGAACATTTCGAAAAAATCGAAAGACTATAGCCTTTGACATTTTCTCGAAAAATTCATAAAATAAATTTGCGATTTAAGGACGCCTCTGTACGTATTTTGGGGCGCTGATCACGCTGGTGTAGCCCGTTTTTGTGTAGGAGGCTCCGTTGACGAAAATATTAATATCTCGAAAACTACGAGAGCTAGAATGAAACCGAGTCCAGTTTTGGAATCCCCAGGGTCGATATAGTGCCGGTGAATTATTTCAGAATTTTCTGAGCCCTTGAACATTTCGAAAAATCGAAAGACTAGCCTTTGAACATTTTCTCGAAAAATTCATAAAATAAATTTGCGATTTAAGAACGTCTCTGTAAGTATTTTGGGGCGCTGATCTCGCTGGTGTTGCCCGTTTTTGTGTAGGAGGCTCCGTTGACGAAAAAATATTAATATCTCGAAAACTACGAGAGCTAGAATGAAACCGAGTCCAGTTTTGGAATCCCCAGGGTCGATATAGTGCTGGTGAATTATTTCAGAATTTTCTGAGCCCTTGAACATTTCGAAAAAATCGAAAGACTATAGCCTTTGAACATTTTAATAAATTTGCGATTTAAGGACGCCTCTGTACGAATTTTGGGGCGCTGAACACGCTGGTGTAGCCCGTTTTTGTGTAGGAGGCTCCGTTGACGAAAAAATATTAATATCTCGAAAACTACGAGAGCTAGAATGAAACCAAGTCCAGTTTTGGAATCCCCAGGGTCGATATAGTGCTGGTGAAGTATTTCAGAATTTTCTGAGCCCTTGAACATTTCGAAAAAATCGAAAGACTATAGCCTTTGAACATTTTCTCGAAAAATTCATAAAATAAATTTGCGATTTAAGAACGTCTCTGTAAGTATTTTGGGGCGCTGATCACGCTGGTGTTGCCCGTTTTTGTGTAGGAGGCTCCGTTGACGAAAAAATATTAATATCTCGAAAACTACGAGAGCTAGAATGAAACCGAGTCCAGTTTTGGATTCCTCAGAGTCGATATAGTGCTGGTGAATTATTTCAGAATTTTCTGAGCCCTTGAACATTTCGAAAAATCGAAAGACTAGCCTTTGAACATTTTCTCGAAAAATTCATAAAATAAATTTGCGATTTAAGAACGTCTCTGTAAGTATTTTGGGGCGCTGATCTCGCTGGTGTTGCCCGTTTTTGTGTAGGAGGCTCCGTTGACGAAAAATATTCATATCTCGAAAACTACGAGAGCTAGAATGAAACCAAGTCCAGTTTTGGAATCCCCAGGGTCGATATAGTGCTGGTGAAGTATTTCAGAATTTTCTGAGCCCTTGAACATTTCGAAAAATCGAAAGACTATAGCCTTTGAACATTTTCTCGAAAATTCAAAAATAAATTTGCGATTTAAGGACGCCTCTGTACGAATTTTGGCGCGCTGAACACGCTGGTGTAGCCCGTTTTTGTGTAGGAGGCTCCGTTGACGAAAAATATTAATATCTCGAAAACTACGAGAGCTAGAATGAAACAGTTTTGGATTCCCCAGAGTCGATATAGTGCTAGTGAATTATTTCAGAATTTTCTGAGCCCTTGAACATTTCGAAAAATCGAAAGACTATAGCCTTTGACATTTTCTCGAAAAATTCATAAAATAAATTTGCGATTTAAGGACGCCTCTGTACGTATTTTGGGGCGCTGATCACGCTGGTGTAGCCCGTTTTTGTGTAGGAGGCTCCGTTGACGAAAAATTATTAATATCTCGAAAACTACGAGAGCTAGAATGAAACCGAGTCCAGTTTTGGAATCCCCAGGGTCGATATAGTGCCGGTGAATTATTTCAGAATTTTCTGAGCCCTTGAACATTTCGAAAAATCGAAAGACTATAGCCTTTGAACATTTTCTCGAAAAATTCATAAAATAAATTTGCGATTTAAGAACGTCTCTGTAAGTATTTTGGGGCGCTGATCTCGCTGGTGTTGCCCGTTTTGTGTAGGAGGCTCCGTTGACGAAAAATATTAATATCTCGAAAACTACGAGAGCTAGAATGAAACCGAGTCCAGTTTTGGAATCCCCAGGTCGATATAGTGCTGGTGAATTATTTCAGAATTTTCTGAGCCCTTGAACATTTCGAAAAATCGAAAGACTATAGCCTTTGAACATTTTCTCGAAAAATTCAAAAATAAATTTGCGATTTAAGGACGCCTCTGTACGAATTTTGGGGCGCTGAACACGCTGGTGTAGCCTTTTTGTGTAGAAGGCTCCGTTTGCGAGAAAAAAACAATATCTCGAAAACTACGAGAGATAGAAAGAAACCGAGTCCAGTTTTGGAATCCCCAGGATCGATATAGTACTGGTGAATTATTTCAGAATTTTCTGAGCCCTTGAACATTTCGAAAAAATCGAAAGACTATAGCCTTTGAACATTTTCTCGAAAAATTCAAAAAATAAATTTGCGATTTAAGGACGCCTCTGTACGTATTTTGGGGCGCTGATCACGCTGGTGTAGCCCGTTTTTGTGTAGGAGGCTCCGTTGACGAAAAAATATTAATATCTCGAAAACTACGAGAGCTAGAATGAAACCGAGTCCAGTTTTGGATTCCTCAGAGTCGATATAGTGCTGGTGAATTATTTCAGAATTTTCTGAGCCCTTGAACATTTCGAAAATATCGAAAGACTATAGCCTTTGAACATTTTCTCGAAAAATTCATAAAATAAATTTGCGATTTAAGAACGTCTCTGTAAGTATTTTGGGGCGCTGATCTCGCTGGTGTTGCCCGTTTTTGTGTAGGAGGCTCCGTTGACGAAAAAATATTAATATCTCGAAAACTACGAGAGCTAGAATGAAACCAAGTCCAGTTTTGGAATCCCCAGGGTCGATATAGTGCTGGTGAAGTATTTCAGAATTTTCTGAGCCCTTGAACATTTCGAAAAAATCGAAAGACTATAGCCTTTGAACATTTTCTCGAAAAATTCATAAAATAAATTTGCGATTTAAGAACGTCTCTGTAAGTATTTTGGGGCGCTGATCACGCTGGTGTTGCCCGTTTTTGTGTAGGAGGCTCCGTTGACGAAAAAATATTAATATCTCGAAAACTACGAGAGCTAGAATGAAACCGAGTCCAGTTTTGGAATCCCCAGGGTCGATATAGTACTGGTGAATTATTTCAGAATTTTCTGAGCCCTTGAACATTTCGAAAAAATCGAAAGACTATAGCCTTTGAACATTTTCTCGAAAAATTCAAAAAATAAATTTGCGATTTAAGGACGCCTCTGTACGTATTTTGGGGCGCTGATCACGCTGGTGTAGCCCGTTTTTGTGTAGGAGGCTCCGTTGACGAAAAAATATTAATATCTCGAAAACTACGAGAGCTAGAATGAAACCGAGTCCAGTTTTGGAATCCCCAGGTCGATATAGTGCTGGTGAATTATTTCAGAATTTTCTGAGCCCTTGAACATTTCGAAAAATCGAAAGACTATAGCCTTTGAACATTTTCTCGAAAAATTCAAAAATAAATTTGCGATTTAAGGACGCCTCTGTACGTATTTTGGGGCGCTGATCACGCTGGTGTAGCCCGTTTTTGTGTAGGAGGCTCCGTTAACGAAAAAATATTAATATCTCGAAAACTACGAGAGCTAGAATGAAACCGAGTCCAGTTTTGGATTCCCAGAGTCGATATAGTGCTGGTGAATTATTTCAGAATTTTCTGAGCCCGTGAACATTTCGAAAAATCGAAAGACTATAGCCTTTGAACATTTTCTCGAAAAATTCATAAAATAAATTTGCGATTTAAGAACGTCTCTGTAAGTATTTTGGGGCGCTGATCACGCTGGTGTTGCCCGTTTTTGTGTAGGAGGCTCCGTTGACGAAAAAATATTAATATCTCGAAAACTACGAGAGCTAGAATGAAACCGAGTCCAGTTTTGGAATTCCCCAGGGTCGATATAGTGCTGGTGAATTATTTCAGAATTTTCTGAGCCCTTGAACATTTCGAAAAATCGAAAGACTATAGCCTTTGAACATTTTCTCGAAAAATTCAAAAATAAATTTGCGATTTAAGGACGCCTCTGTACGAATTTTGGGGCGCTGATCACGCTGGTGTAGCCCGTTTTTGTGTAGGAGGCTCCGTTGACGAAAAAATATTAATATCTCGAAAACTACGAGAGCTAGAATGAAACCGAGTCCAGTTTTGGAATTCCCCAGAGTCGATATAGTGCTGGTGAATTATTTCAGAATTTTCTGAGCCCTTGAACATTTCGAAAAATTCGAAAGACTATAGCCTTTGAACATTTTCTCGAAAAATTCATAAAATAAATTTGCGATTTAAGGACGCCTCTGTACGTATTTTGGGGCGCTGATCACGCTGGTGTAGCCCGTTTTTGTGTAGGAGGCTCCGTTGACGAAAAAATATTAATATCTCGAAAACTACGAGAGCTAGAATGAAACCGAGTCCAGTTTTGGAATCCCCAGGGTCGATATAGTGCTGGTGAATTATTTCAGAATTTTCTGAGCCCTTGAACATTTCGAAAAATCGAAAGACTATAGCCTTTGAACATTTTCTCGAAAAATTCATAAAATAAATTTGCGATTTAAGAACGTCTCTGTAAGTATTTTGGGGCGCTGATCTCGCTGGTGTTGCCCGTTTTTGTGTAGGAGGCTCCGTTGACGAAAAAATATTAATATCTCGAAAACTACGAGAGCTAGAATGAAACCAAGTCCAGTTTTGGAATCCCAGGGTCGATATAGTGCTGGTGAATTATTTCAGAATTTTCTGAGCCCTTGAACATTTCGAAAAATCGAAAGACTATAGCCTTTGAACATTTTCTCGAAAAATTCAAAAATAAATTTGCGATTTAAGGACGCCTCTATACGAATTTTGGGGCGCTGATCACGCTGGTGTAGCCCGTTTTTGTGTAGGAGGCTCCGTTAACGAAAACATATTAATATCTCGAAAACTACGAGAGCTAGAATGAAACCGAGTCCAGTTTTGGAATCCCCAGAGTCGATATAGTGCTAGTGAATTATTTCAGAATTTTCTGAGCTCTTGAACATTTCGAAAAAATCGAAAGACTATAGCCTTTGAACATTTTATCGAAAAATTCAAAAAATAAATTTGCGATTTAAGGACGCCTCTGTACGTATTTTGGGGCGCTGATCACGCTGGTGTAGCCCGTTTTTGTGTAGGAGGCTCCGTTGACGAAAAAATATTAATATCTCGAAAACTACGAGAGCTAGAATGAAACCGAGTCCAGTTTTGGAATCCCCAGGGTCGATATAGTGCTGGTGAATTATTTCAGAATTTTCTGAGCCCTTGAACATTTCGAAAAAATCGAAAGACTATAGCCTTTGAACATTTTCTCGAAAAATTCATAAAATAAATTTGCGATTTAAGAACGTCTCTGTAAGTATTTTGGGGCGCTGATCACGCTGGTGTTGCCCGTTTTTGTGTAGGAGGCTCCGTTGACGAAAAAATATTAATATCTCGAAAACTACGAGAGCTAGAATGAAACCGAGTCCAGTTTTGGAATCCCCAGGGTCGATATAGTGCTGGTGAATTATTTCAGAATTTTCTGAGCCTTGAACATTTCGAAAAATCGAAAGACTATAGCCTTTGAACATTTTCTCGAAAAATTCAAAAAATAAATTTGCGATTTAAGGACGCCTCTGTACGAATTTTGGGGCGCTGAACACGCTGGTGTAGCCCGTTTTTGTGTAGGAGGCTCCGTTGACGAAAAAATATTAATATCTCGAAAACTACGAGAGCTAGAATGAAACCGAGTCCAGTTTTGGAATCCCCAGGGTCGATATAGTGCTGGTGTAGTATTTTAGAATTTTCTGAGCCCTTGAACATTTCGAAAAATCGAAAGACTATAGCCTTTGAACATTTTCTCGAAAAATTCAAAAATAAATTTGCGATTTAAGGACGCCTCTGTACGTATTTTGGGGCGCTGATCACGCTGGTGTAGCCTGTTTTGTGTAGGAGGCTCCGTTGACGAAAAATATTAATATCTCGAAAACTACGAGAGCTAGAATGAAACCGAGTCCAGTTTTGGATTCCTCAGAGTCGATATAGTGCTGGTGAATTATTTCAGAATTTTCTGAGCCCTTGAACATTTCGAAAAATCGAAAGACTATAGCCTTTGAACATTTTCTCGAAAAATTCATAAAATAAATTTGCGATTTAAGAACGTCTCTGTAAGTATTTTGGGGCGCTGATCACGCTGGTGTTGCCTGTTTTTGTGTAGGAGGCTCCGTTGACGAAAAATATTCAATATCTCGAAAACTACGAGAGCTAGAATGAAACCAAGTCCAGTTTTGGAATCCCCAGGGTCGATATAGTGCTGGTGAAGTATTTCAGAATTTTCTGAGCCCTTGAACATTTCGAAAAAATCGAAAGACTATAGCCTTTGAACATTTTCTCGAAAATTCATAAAATAAATTTGCGATTTAAGGACGTCTCTGTAAGTATTTTGGGGCGCTGATCACGCTGGTGTAGCCCGTTTTTGTGTAGGAGGCTCCGTTAACGAAAAAATATTAATATCTCGAAAACTACGAGAGCTAGAATGAAACCGAGTCCAGTTTTGGAATCCCCAGAGTCGATATAGTGCTAGTGAATTATTTCAGAATTTTCTGAGCCCTTGAACATTTCGAAAAATCGAAAGACTATAGCCTTTGAACATTTTCTCGAAAATTCAAAAATAAATTTGCGATTTAAGGACGCCTCTGTACGAATTTTGGGGCGCTGATCACGCTGGTGTAGCCCGTTTTTGTGTAGGACGCTCCGTTGACGAATAAATTTTAATATCTCGAAAACTACGAGAGCTAGAATGAAACCTAGTCCAGTTTTGGATTCCCCAGTGTCGATATAGTGCTGGTGAATTATTTCAGAATTTTCTGAGCCCTTGAACATTTCGAAAAATCGAAAGACTATAGCCTTTGAACATTTTCTCGAAAATTCAAAAATAAATTTGCGATTTAAGGACGCCTCTGTACGTATTTTGGGGCGCTGATCACGCTGGTGTAGCCCGTTTTTGTGTAGGAGGCTCCGTTGACGAAAAAATATTAATATCTCGAAAACTACGAGAGCTAGAATGAAACCGAGTCCAGTTTTGGATTCCTCAGAGTCGATATAGTGCTGGTGAATTATTTCAGAATTTTCTGAGCCCTTGAACATTTCGAAAAATCGAAAGACTATAGCCTTTGAACATTTTCTCGAAAAATTCATAAAATAAATTTGCGATTTAAGAACGTCTCTGTAAGTATTTTGGGGCGCTGATCACGCTGGTGTTGCCCGTTTTTGTGTAGGAGGCTCCGTTGACGAAAAAATATTAATATCTCGAAAACTACGAGAGCTAGAATGAAACCGAGTCCAGTTTTGGAATCCCAGGGTCGATATAGTGCTGGTGAATTATTTCAGAATTTTCTGAGCCCTTGAACATTTCGAAAAATCGAAAGACTATAGCCTTTGAACATTTTCTCGAAAAATTCAAAAATAAATTTGCGATTTAAGGACGCCTCTGTACGAATTTTGGGGCGCTGATCACGCTGGTGTGTTTTTGTGTAGGAGGCTCCGTTGACGAAAAAATATTAATATCTCGAAAACTACGAGAGCTAGAATGAAACCGAGTCCAGTTTTGGAATCCCAGGTCGATATAGTGCTGGTGAATTATTTCAGAATTTTCTGAGCCTTGAACATTTCGAAAAAATCGAAAGACTATAGCCTTTGAACATTTTCTCGAAAAATTCATAAAATAAATTTGCGATTTAAGAACGTCTCTGTAAGTATTTTGGGGCGCTGAACACGCTGGTGTAGCCCGTTTTTGTGTAGGAGGCTCCGTTGACGAAAAAATATTAATATCTCGAAAACTACGAGAGCTAGAATGAAACCGAGTCCAGTTTTGGAATCCCCAGAGTCGATATAGTGCTAGTGAATTATTTCAGAATTTTCTGAGCCCTTGAACATTTCGAAAAAATCGAAAGACTATAGCCTTTGAACATTTTCTCGAAAAATTCATAAAATAAATTTGCGATTTAAGAACGTCTCTGTAAGTATTTTGGGGCGCTGATCACGCTGGTGTTGCCCGTTTTTGTGTAGGAGGCTCCGTTGACGAAAAAATATTAATATCTCGAAAACTACGAGAGCTAGAATGAAACCGAGTCCAGTTTTGGAATCCCCAGGGTCGATATAGTGCTGGTGAATTATTTCAGAATTTTCTGAGCCCTTGAACATTTCGAAAAAATCGAAAGACTATAGCCTTTGAACATTTTCTCGAAAAATTCAAAAAATAAATTTGCGATTTAAGGACGCCTCTGTACGAATTTTGGGGCGCTGAACACGCTGGTGTAGCCCGTTTTTGTGTAGGAGGCTCCGTTGACGAAAAAATATTAATATCTCGAAAACTACGAGAGCTAGAATGAAACCGAGTCCAGTTTTGGAATCCCCAGAGTCGATATAGTGCTAGTGAATTATTTCAGAATTTTCTGAGCCCTTGAACATTTCGAAAAATCGAAAGACTATAGCCTTTGAACATTTTCTCGAAAATTCATAAAATAAATTTGCGATTTAAGGACGCCTCTGTACGTATTTTGGGGCGCTGATCACGCTGGTGTAGCCCGTTTTTGTGTAGGAGGCTCCGTTGACGAAAAATATTAATATCTCGAAAACTACGAGAGCTAGAATGAAACCGAGTCCAGTTTTGGAATCCCCAGGTCGATATAGTGCTGGTGAATTATTTCAGAATTTTCTGAGCCCTTGAACATTTCTGAAAAATCGAAAGACTATAGCCTTTGAACATTTTCTCGAAAAATTCATAAAATAAATTTGCGATTTAAGAACGTCTCTGTAAGTATTTTGGGGCGCTGATCTCGCTGGTGTTGCCTGTTTTTGTGTAGGAGGCTCCGTTGACGAAAAATATTAATATCTCGAAAACTACGAGAGCTAGAATGAAACCGAGTCCAGTTTTGGAATTCCCAGAGTCGATATAGTGCTGGTGAATTATTTCAGAATTTTCTGAGCCTTGAACATTTCGAAAAATCGAAAGACTATAGCCTTTGAACATTTTCTCGAAAATTCATAAAATAAATTTGCGATTTAAGAACGTCTCTGTAAGTATTTTGGGGCGCTGATCACGCTGGTGTTGCCTGTTTTTGTGTAGGAGGCTCCGTTGACGAAAAATATTAATATCTCGAAAACTACGAGAGCTAGAATGAAACCGAGTCCAGTTTTGGAATCCCAGGGTCGATATAGTGCTGGTGAATTATTTCAGAATTTTCTGAGCCTTGAACATTTCGAAAAATCGAAAGACTATAGCCTTTGAACATTTTCTCGAAAATTCAAAAATAAATTTGCGATTTAAGGACGCCTCTGTATTTTGGGGCGCTGATCACGCTGGTGTAGCCCGTTTTTGTGTAGGAGGCTCCGTTGACGAAAAAATATTAATATCTCGAAAACTACGAGAGCTAGAATGAAACCGAGTCCAGTTTTGGATTCCTCAGAGTCGATATAGTGCTGGTGAATTATTTCAGAATTTTCTGAGCCTTGAACATTTCGAAAAATCGAAAGACTATAGCCTTTGAACATTTTCTCGAAAAATTCATAAAATAAATTTGCGATTTAAGGACGCCTCTGTAAGTATTTTGGGGCGCTGATCACGCTGGTGTTGCCCGTGTTGTGTAGGAGGCTCCGTTGACGAAAAATATTAATATCTCGAAAACTACGAGAGCTAGAATGAAACCGAGTCCAGTTTTGGAATCCCAGGTCGATATAGTGCTGGTGAATTATTTCAGAATTTTCTGAGCCCTTGAACATTTCGAAAAATCGAAAGACTATAGCCTTTGAACATTTTCTCGAAAAATTCAAAAATAAATTTGCGATTTAAGGACGTCTCTGTAAGTATTTTGGGGCGCTGATCACGCTGGTGTAGCCCGTTTTTGTGTAGGAGGCTCCGTTGACGAAAAATATTAATATCTCGAAAACTACGAGAGCTAGAATGAAACCGAGTCCAGTTTTGGAGGGTCGATATATAGTGCTGGTGAATTATTTCAGAATTTTCTGAGCCCTTGAACATTTCTGAAAAATCGAAAGACTATAGCCTTTGAACATTTTCTCGAAAAATTCATAAAATAAATTTGCGATTTAAGGACGCCTCTGTACGTATTTTGGGGCGCTGATCACGCTGGTGTAGCCCGTTTTTGTGTAGGAGGCTCCGTTGACGAAAAATATTAATATCTCGAAAACTACGAGAGCTAGAATGAAACCGAGTCCAGTTTTGGAATTCCCCAGAGTCGATATAGTGCTGGTGAATTATTTCAGAATTTTGCCCTTGAACATTTCGAAAAATCGAAAGACTATAGCCTTTGAACATTTTCTCGAAAATTCATAAAATAAATTTGCGATTTAAGAACGTCTCTGTAAGTATTTTGGGGCGCTGATCACGCTGGTGTTGCCCGTTTTTGTGTAGGAGGCTCCGTTGACGAAAAAATATTAATATATCTCGAAAACTACGAGAGCTAGAATGAAACCAAGTCCAGTTTTGGATTCCCAGAGTCGATATAGTGCTGGTGAATTATTTCAGAATTTTCTGAGCCCTTGAACATTTCGAAAAATCGAAAGACTATAGCCTTTGAACATTTTCTCGAAAAATTCATAAAATAAATTTGCGATTTAAGAACGTCTCTGTAAGTATTTTGGGGCGCTGATCACGCTGGTGTTGCCTGTTTTTGTGTAGGAGGCTCCGTTGACGAAAAATATTCATATCTCGAAAACTACGAGAGCTAGAATGAAACCAAGTCCAGTTTTGGATTCCCAGAGTCGATATAGTGCTGGTGAATTATTTCAGAATTTTCTGAGCCCTTGAACATTTCGAAAAATCGAAAGACTATAGCCTTTGAACATTTTCTCGAAAAATTAAAAAAATAAATTTGCGATTTAAGGACGCCTCTGTACGAATTTTTGGGGCGCTGATCACGCTGGTGTAGCCTGTTTTTGTGTAGGAGGCTCCGTTGACGAAAAATATTAATATCTCGAAAACTACGAGAGCTAGAATGAAACCGAGTCCAGTTTTGGAATCCCCAGAGTCGATATAGTGCTAGTGAATTTTTTCAGAATTTTCTGAGCCCTTGAACATTTCGAAAAAATCGAAAGACTATAGCCTTTGAACATTTTATCGAAAAATTCAAAAAATAAATTTGCGATTTAAGGACGCCTCTGTACGTATTTTGGGGCGCTGATCACGCTGGTGTAGCCTGTTTTTGTAGGAGGCTCCGTTGACGAAAAATATTAATATCTCGAAAACTACGAGAGCTAGAATGAAACCGAGTCCAGTTTTGGAGTCCCCAGAGTCGATATAGTGCTGGTGAATTATTTCAGAATTTTCTGAGCCCTTGAACATTTCGAAAAATTCGAAAGACTATAGCCTTTGAACATTTTCTCGAAAAATTCATAAAATAAATTTGCGATTTAAGGACGTCTCTGTACGTATTTTGGGGCGCTGATCACGCTGGTGTAGCCCGTTTTTGTGTAGGAGGCTCCGTTGACGAAAAATATTAATATCTCGAAAACTACGAGAGCTAGAATGAAACCGAGTCCAGTTTTGGATTCCCAGAGTCGATATAGTGCTGGTGAATTATTTCAGAATTTTCTGAGCCTTGAACATTTCGAAAAATCGAAAGACTATAGCCTTTGAACATTTTCTCGAAAAATTCATAAAATAAATTTGCGATTTAAGAACGTCTCTGTAAGTATTTTGGGGCGCTGATCTCGCTGGTGTTGCCCGTTTTTGTGTAGGAGGCTCCGTTGACGAAAAAATATTCATATCTCGAAAACTACGAGAGCTAGAATGAAACCAAGTCCAGTTTTGGATTCCCAGAGTCGATATAGTGCTGGTGAATTATTTCAGAATTTTCTGAGCCCTTGAACATTTCGAAAAATCGAAAGACTATAGCCTTTGAACATTTTCTCGAAAATTCATAAAATAAATTTGCGATTTAAGAACGTCTCTGTAAGTATTTTGGGGCGCTGATCACGCTGGTGTTGCCGTTTTGTGTAGGAGGCTCCGTTGACGAAAAATATTAATATCTCGAAAACTACGAGAGCTAGAATGAAACCGAGTCCAGTTTTGGATTCCCAGAGTCGATATAGTGCTGGTGAATTATTTCAGAATTTTCTGAGCCTTGAACATTTCGAAAAATCGAAAGACTATAGCCTTTGAACATTTTCTCGAAAAATTCATAAAATAAATTTGCGATTTAAGGACGCCTCTGTAAGTATTTTGGGGCGCTGAACACGCTGTTGTAGCCCGTTTTTGTGTAGGAGGCTCCGTTAACGAAAAAATATTAATATCTCGAAAACTACGAGAGCTAGAATGAAACCGAGTCCAGTTTTGGAATCCCCAGAGTCGATATAGTGCTAGTGAATTATTTCAGAATTTTCTGAGCCTTTGAACATTTTCTCGAAAAATTAAAAAAATAAATTTGCGATTTAAGGACGCCTCTGTACGAATTTTGGGGCGCTGAACACGCTGGTGTAGCCCGTTTTTGTGTAGGAGGCTCCGTTGACGAAAAAATATTAATATCTCGAAAACTACGAGAGATAGAATGAAACCGAGTCCAGTTTTGGATTCCCCAGAGTCGATATAGTGCTGGTGAATTATTTCAGAATTTTCTGAGCCCTTGAACATTTCGAAAAATCGAAAGACTATAGCCTTTGAACATTTTCTCGAAAAATTCATAAAATAAATTTGCGATTTAAGGACGTCTCTGTAAGTATTTTGGGGCGCTGATCACGCTGGTGTTGCCCGTTTTTTGTGTAGGAGGCTCCGTTGACGAAAAATATTAATATCTCGAAAACTACGAGAGCTAGAATGAAACCGAGTCCAGTTTTGGAATCCCCAGTCGATATAGTGCTGGTGAATTATTTCAGAATTTTCTGAGCCCTTGAACATTTCGAAAAATCGAAAGACTATAGCCTTTGAACATTTTCTCGAAAAATTCATAAATAAATTTGCGATTTAAGGACGTCTCTGTACGAATTTTGGGGCGCTGATCACGCTGGTGTAGCCTGTTTTTGTGTAGGAGGCTCCGTTGACGAAAAAATATTAATATCTCGAAAACTACGAGAGCTAGAATGAAACCGAGTCCAGTTTTGGATTCCTCAGAGTCGATATAGTGCTGGTGAATTATTTCAGAATTTTCTGAGCCCTTGAACATTTCGAAAAAATCGAAAGACTATAGCCTTTGAACATTTTCTCGAAAAATTCAAAAAATAAATTTGCGATTTAAGGACGCCTCTGTACGTATTTTGGGGCGCTGATCACGCTGGTGTTGCCCGTTTTTGTGTAGGAGGCTCCGTTGACGAAAAATATTAATATCTCGAAAACTACGAGAGCTAGAATGAAACCGAGTCCAGTTTTGGAATTCCCCAGAGTCGATATAGTGCTGGTGAATTATTTCAGAATTTTCTGAGCCCTTGAACATTTCGAAAAATCGAAAGACTATAGCCTTTGAACATTTTCTCGAAAATTCAAAAATAAATTTGCGATTTAAGGACGCCTCTGTACGAATTTTGGGGCGCTGAACACGCTGGTGTAGCCGTTTTTGTGTAGGAGGCTCCGTTGACGAAAAATATTAATATCTCGAAAACTACGAGAGCTAGAATGAAACCGAGTGCAGTTTTGGATTCCGCAGAGTCGATATAGTGCTGGTGAATTATTTCAGAATTTTCTGAGCTCTTGAACATTTCGAAAAAATCAAAAGACTATAGCCTTTGAACATTTTCTCGAAAAATTCATAAAATAAATTTGCGATTTAAGGACGCCTCTGTATTTTGGGGCGCTGATCACGCTGGTGTAGCCCGTTTTTGTGTAGGAGGCTCCGTTGACGAAAAAATATTAATATCTCGAAAACTACGAGAGCTAGAATGAAACCGAGTCCAGTTTTGGAGTCCCCAGAGTCGATATAGTGCTGGTGAATTATTTCAGAATTTTCTGAGCCCTTGAACATTTCGAAAAATTCGAAAGACTATAGCCTTTGAACATTTTCTCGAAAAATTCATAAAATAAATTTGCGATTTAAGGACGCCTCTGTACGAATTTTGGGGCGCTAAACACGCTGGTGTAGCCTGTTTGTGTAGGAGGCTCCGTTGACGAAAAATATTAATATCTCGAAAACTACGAGAGCTAGAATGAAACCGAGGGCAGTTTTGGAGTCCCCAGAGTCGATATAGTGCTGGTGAATTATTTCAGAATTTTCTGAGCCTTGAACATTTTGAAAAATCGAAAGACTATAGCCTTTGAACATTTTCTCGAAAATTCATAAAATAAATTTGCGATTTAAGGACGCCTCTGTACGTATTTTGGGGCGCTGATCACGCTGGTGTAGCCTGTTTTTGTGTAGGAGGCTCCGTTGACGAAAAATATTAATATCTCGAAAACTACGAGAGCTAGAATGAAACCGAGTCCAGTTTTGGAATCCCCAGGGTCGATATAGTGCTGGTGAATTATTTTAGAATTTTCTGAGCCTTGAACATTTCGAAAAATCGAAAGACTATAGCCTTTGAACATTTTCTCGAAAAATTCATAAAATAAATTTGCGATTTAAGAACGTCTCTGTAAGTATTTTGGGGCGCTGATCACGCTGGTGTTGCCTGTTTTTGTGTAGGAGGCTCCGTTGACGAAAAATATTAATATCTCGAAAACTACGAGAGCTAGAATGAAACCGAGTCCAGTTTTGGATTCCCAGAGTCGATATAGTGCTGGTGAATTATTTCAGAATTTTCTGAGCCCTTGAACATTTCGAAAAATCGAAAGACTATAGCCTTTGACATTTTCTCGAAAAATTCATAAAATAAATTTGCGATTTAAGGACGCCTCTGTACGAATTTTGGGGCGCTGATCACGCTGGTGTAGCCTGTTTTGTGTAGGAGGCTCCGTTGACGAAAAATATTAATATCTCGAAAACTACGAGAGCTAGAATGAAACCGAGTCCAGTTTTGGATTCCTCAGAGTCGATATAGTGCTGGTGAATTATTTCAGAATTTTCTGAGCCCTTGAACATTTCGAAAAATCGAAAGACTATAGCCTTTGAACATTTTCTCGAAAATTCAAAAATAAATTTGCGATTTAAGGACGCCTCTGTACGAATTTTGGGGCGCTGAACACGCTGGTGTAGCCTGTTTTTGTGTAGGAGGCTCCGTTGACGAAAATTATTAATATCTCGAAAACTACGAGAGCTAGAATGAAACCGAGTCCAGTTTTGGATTCCTCAGAGTCGATATAGTGCTGGTGAATTATTTCAGAATTTTCTGAGCCCTTGAACATTTCGAAAAATCGAAAGACTATAGCCTTTGAACATTTTCTCGAAAAATTCAAAAGTAAATGTGCGATTTAAGGACGCCTCTGTACGAATTTTGGGGCGCTGAACACGCTGGTGTAGCCCGTTTTTGTGTAGGAGGCTCCGTTGACGAAAAAATATTAATATCTCGAAAACTACGAGAGCTAGAATGAAACCGAGTCCAGTTTTGGAGTCCCCAGAGTCGATATAGTGCTGGTGAATTATTTCAGAATTTTCTGAGCCCTTGAACATTTCGAAAAATTCGAAAGACTATAGCCTTTGAACATTTTCTCGAAAAATTCATAAAATAAATTTGCGATTTAAGGACGCCTCTGTACGTATTTTGGGGCGCTGATCACGCTGGTGTAGCCTGTTTTTGTGTAGGAGGCTCCGTTGACGAAAAATATTAATATCTCGAAAACTACGAGAGCTAGAATGAAACCGAGTCCAGTTTTGGAATCCCCAGGTCGATATAGTGCTGGTGAATTATTTTAGAATTTTCTGAGCCCTTGAACATTTCGAAAAAATCGAAAGACTATAGCCTTTGAACATTTTCTCGAAAAATTCATAAAATAAATTTGCGATTTAAGAACGTCTCTGTAAGTATTTTGGGGCGCTGATCTCGCTGGTGTTGCCCGTTTTTGTGTAGGAGGCTCCGTTGACGAAAAAATATTAATATCTCGAAAACTACGAGAGCTAGAATGAAACCGAGTGCAGTTTTGGATTCCCCAGAGTCGATATAGTGCTGGTGAATTATTTCAGAATTTTCTGAGCCCTTGAACATTTCGAAAAAATCGAAAGACTATAGCCTTTGACATTTTCTCGAAAAATTCATAAAATAAATTTGCGATTTAAGGACGCCTCTGTACGTATTTTGGGGCGCTGATCACGCTGGTGTAGCCCGTTTTTGTGTAGGAGGCTCCGTTGACGAAAAAATATTAATATCTCGAAAACTACGAGAGCTAGAATGAAACCGAGTCCAGTTTTGGATTCCTCAGAGTCGATATAGTGCTGGTGAATTATTTCAGAATTTTCTGAGCCCTTGAACATTTCGAAAAATCGAAAGACTATAGCCTTTGAACATTTTCTCGAAAAATTCAAAAGTAAATTTGCGATTTAAGGACGCCTCTGTAAGTATTTTGGGGCGCTGATCACGCTGGTGTAGCCCGTTTTTGTGTAGGAGGCTCCGTTGACGAAAAAATATTAATATCTCGAAAACTACGAGAGCTAGAATGAAACCGAGGGCAGTTTTGGAGTCCCCAGAGTCGATATAGTGCTGGTGAATTATTTCAGAATTTTCTGAGCCCTTGAACATTTTGAAAAATCGAAAGACTATAGCCTTTGAACATTTTCTCGAAAAATTCATAAAATAAATTTGCGATTTAAGGACGCCTCTGTACGTATTTTGGGGCGCTGATCACGCTGGTGTAGCCCGTTTTTGTGTAGGAGGCTCCGTTGACGAAAAAATATTAATATCTCGAAAACTACGAGAGCTAGAATGAAACCGAGTCCAGTTTTGGAATCCCCAGGTCGATATAGTGCTGGTGAATTATTTTAGAATTTTTTGAGCCCTTGAACATTTCGAAAAATCGAAAGACTATAGCCTTTGAACATTTTCTCGAAAAATTCATAAAATAAATTTGCGATTTAAGAACGTCTCTGTAAGTATTTTGGGGCGCTGATCACGCTGGTGTTGCCCGTTTTTTGTGTAGGAGGCTCCGTTGACGAAAAAATATTAATATCTCGAAAACTACGAGAGCTAGAATGAAACCGAGTCCAGTTTTGGAATCCCAAGAGTCGATATAGTGCTAGTGAATTTTTTCAGAATTTTCTGAGCCCTTGAACATTTCGAAATAATCGAAAGACTATAGCCTTTGAACATTTTATCGAAAAATTCAAAAAATAAATTTGCGATTTAAGGACGCCTCTGTACGTATTTTGGGGCGCTGAACACGCTGTTGTAGCCTGTTTTTGTGTAGGAGGCTCCGTTGACGAAAAAATATTAATATCTCGAAAACTACGAGAGCTAGAATGAAACCGAGTCCAGTTTTGGATTCCTCAGAGTCGATATAGTGCTGGTGAATTATTTCAGAATTTTCTGAGCCCTTGAACATTTCGAAAAAATCGAAAGACTATAGCCTTTGAACATTTTCTCGAAAAATTCAAAAAATAAATTTGCGATTTAAGGACGCCTCTGTACGAATTTTGGGGCGCTGAACACGCTGGTGTAGCCTGTTTTTGTGTAGGAGGCTCCGTTGACGAAAAAATATTAATATCTCGAAAACTACGAGAGCTAGAATGAAACCGAGTCCAGTTTTGGATTCCTCAGAGTCGATATAGTGCTGGTGAATTATTTCAGAATTTTCTGAGCCCTTGAACATTTCGAAAAATCGAAAGACTATAGCCTTTGAACATTTTCTCGAAAATTCAAAAAATAAATTTGCGATTTAAGGACGCCTCTGTACGAATTTTGGGGCGCTGAACACGCTGGTGTAGCCCGTTTTTGTGTAGGAGGCTCCGTTGACGAAAAAATATTAATATCTCGAAAACTACGAGAGCTAGAATGAAACCGAGGGCAGTTTTGGAGTCCCCAGAGTCGATATAGTGCTGGTGAATTATTTCAGAATTTTCTGAGCCCTTGAACATTTTGAAAAATCGAAAGACTATAGCCTTTGAACATTTTCTCGAAAAATTCATAAAATAAATTTGCGATTTAAGGACGCCTCTGTACGTATTTTGGGGCGCTGAACACGCTGTTGTAGCCCGTTTTTGTGTAGGAGGCTCCGTTAACGAAAAAATATTAATATCTCGAAAACTACGAGAGCTAGAATGAAACCGAGTCCAGTTTTGGAATCCCCAGAGTCGATATAGTGCCGGTGAATTATTTCAGAATTTTCTGAGCCCTTGAACATTTCGAAAAAATCGAAAGACTATAGCCTTTGAACATTTTCTCGAAAAATTCAAAAAATAAATTTGCGATTTAAGAACGTCTCTGTAAGTATTTTGGGGCGCTGATCACGCTGGTGTTGCCTGTTTTTGTGTAGGAGGCTCCGTTGACGAAAAATATTAATATCTCGAAAACTACGAGAGCTAGAATGAAACCGAGTCCAGTTTTGGATTCCCCAGAGTCGATATAGTGCTGGTGAATTATTTCAGAATTTTCTGAGCCCTTGAACATTTCGAAAAATCGAAAGACTATAGCCTTTGACATTTTCTCGAAAAATTCATAAAATAAATTTGCGATTTAAGGACGCCTCTGTACGTATTTTGGGGCGCTGATCACGCTGGTGTAGCCCGTTTTTGTGTAGGAGGCTCCGTTGACGAAAAATATTAATATCTCGAAAACTACGAGAGCTAGAATGAAACCGAGTCCAGTTTTGGAATCCCCAGGTCGATATAGTGCTGGTGAATTATTTCAGAATTTTCTGAGCCCTTGAACATTTCGAAAAAATCGAAAGACTATAGCCTTTGAACATTTTCTCGAAAAATTCATAAATTTGCGATTTAAGGACGCCTCTGTACGAATTTTGGGGCGCTGAACACGCTGGTGTAGCCCGTTTTTGTGTAGGAGGCTCCGTTGACGAAAAATATTCATATCTCGAAAACTACGAGAGCTAGAATGAAACCAAGTCCAGTTTTGGATTCCCCAGAGTCGATATAGTGCTGGTGAATTATTTCAGAATTTTCTGAGCCTTGAACATTTCGAAAAATCGAAAGACTATAGCCTTTGAACATTTTCTCGAAAATTCATAAAATAAATTTGCGATTTAAGAACGTCTCTGTAAGTATTTTGGGGCGCTGATCACGCTGGTGTTGCCCGTTTTGTGTAGGAGGCTCCGTTGACGAAAAATATTAATATCTCGAAAACTACGAGAGCTAGAATGAAACCGAGTCCAGTTTTGGAATCCCCAGAGTCGATATAGTGCCGGTGAATTATTTCAGAATTTTCTGAGCCCTTGAACATTTCGAAAAAATCGAAAGACTATAGCCTTTGAACATTTTATCGAAAAATTCAAAAAATAAATTTGCGATTTAAGGACGCCTCTGTACGTATTTTGGGGCGCTGAACACGCTGGTGTAGCCCGTTTTTGTGTAGGAGGCTCCGTTGACGAAAAAATATTAATATCTCGAAAACTACGAGAGCTAGAATGAAACCGAGTCCAGTTTTGGATTCCTCAGAGTCGATATAGTGCTGGTGAATTATTTCAGAATTTTCTGAGCCCTTGAACATTTCGAAAAAATCGAAAGACTATAGCCTTTGAACATTTTCTCGAAAAATTCAAAAAATAAATTTGCGATTTAAGGACGCCTCTGTACGAATTTTGGGGCGCTGAACACGCTGGTGTAGCCCGTTTTTGTGTAGGAGGCTCCGTTGACGAAAAAATATTAATATCTCGAAAACTACGAGAGCTAGAATGAAACCGAGTCCAGTTTTGGAATCCCCAGGGTCGATATAGTGCTGGTGAATTATTTCAGAATTTTCTGAGCCCTTGAACATTTCGAAAAAATCGAAAGACTATAGCCTTTGAACATTTTCTCGAAAAATTCAAAAAATAAATTTGCGATTTAAGGACGCCTCTGTACGAATTTTGGGGCGCTGAACACGCTGGTGTAGCCCGTTTTTGTGTAGGAGGCTCCGTTGACGAAAAAATATTAATATCTCGAAAACTACGAGAGCTAGAATGAAACCAAGTCCAGTTTTGGATTCCCAGAGTCGATATAGTGCTGGTGAATTATTTCAGAATTTTCTGAGCCCTTGAACATTTCGAAAAAATCGAAAGACTAGCCTTTGAACATTTTCTCGAAAAATTCATAAAATAAATTTGCGATTTAAGAACGTCTCTGTAAGTATTTTGGGGCGCTGATCACGCTGGTGTTGCCCGTTTTTGTGTAGGAGGCTCCGTTGACGAAAAAATATTAATATCTCGAAAACTACGAGAGCTAGAATGAAACCGAGTCCAGTTTTGGAATCCCCAGGGTCGATATAGTGCTGGTGAATTATTTCAGAATTTTCTGAGCCCTTGAACATTTCGATAAAATCGAAAGACTATAGTTGAACATTTTCTCGAAAAATTCAAAAAATAAATTTGCGATTTAAGGACGCCTCTGTACGAATTTTGGGGCGCTGAACACGCTGGTGTAGCCCGTTTTTGTGTAGGAGGCTCCGTTGACGAAAAATATTAATATCTCGAAAACTACGAGAGCTAAAATGAAACCGAGTCCAGTTTTGGATTCCTCAGAGTCGATATAGTGCTGGTGAATTATTTCAGAATTTTCTGAGCCCTTGAACATTTCGAAAAATCGAAAGACTATAGCCTTTGAACATTTTCTCGAAAAATTCAAAAAATAAATTTGCGATTTAAGGACGTCTCTGTAAGTATTTTGGGGCGCTGATCACGCTGGTGTTGCCCGTTTTTGTGTAGGAGGCTCCGTTGACGAAAAAATATTAATATCTCGAAAACTACGAGAGCTAGAATGAAACCGAGTCCAGTTTTGGAATCCCCAGGGTCGATATAGTGCTGGTGAATTATTTCAGAATTTTCTGAGCCCTTGAACATTTCGAAAAATCGAAAGACTATAGCCTTTGAACATTTTCTCGAAAAATTCGAAAAATAAATTTGCGATTTAAGGACGCCTCTGTACGAATTTTGGGGCGCTGAACACGCTGGTGTAGCCCGTTTTTGTGTAGGAGGCTCCGTTGACGAAAAAATATTAATATCTCGAAAACTACGAGAGCTAGAATGAAACCGAGTCCAGTTTTGGATTCCTCAGAGTCGATATAGTGCTGGTGAATTATTTCAGAATTTTCTGAGCCCTTGAACATTTCGAAAAAATCGAAAGACTATAGCCTTTGAACATTTTCTCGAAAATTCATAAAATAAATTTGCGATTTAAGTACGTCTCTGTAAGTATTTTGGGGCGCTGATCACGCTGGTGTTGCCCGTTTTTGTGTAGGAGGCTCCGTTGACGAAAAAATATTAATATCTCGAAAACTACGAGAGCTAGAATGAAACCGAGTCCAGTTTTGGAATCCCCAGGGTCGATATAGTGCTGGTGAATTATTTCAGAATTTTCTGAGCCCTTGAACATTTCGACAAAATCGAAAGACTATAGCCTTTGAACATTTTCTCGAAAAATTCAAAAAATAAATTTGCGATTTAAGGACGCCTCTGTACGAATTTTGGGGCGCTGAACACGCTGGTGTAGCCCGTTTTTGTGTAGGAGGCTCCGTTGACGAAAAAATATACATATCTCGAAAACTACGAGAGCTAGAATGAAACCAAGTCCAGTTTTGGATTCCCCAGAGTCGATATAGTGCTAGTGAATTTTTTCAGAATTTTCTGAGCCCTTGAACATTTCGAAATAATCGAAAGACTATAGCCTTTGAACATTTTCTCGAAAATTCATAAAATAAATTTGCGATTTAAGAACGTCTCTGTAAGTATTTTGGGGCGCTGATCACGCTGGTGTTGCCCGTTTTTGTGTAGGAGGCTCCGTTGACGAAAAAATATTAATATCTCGAAAACTACGAGAGCTAGAATGAAACCGAGTCCAGTTTTGGAATCCCCAGAGTCGATATAGTGCTGGTGAATTATTTCAGAATTTTCTGAGCCCTTGAACATTTCGAAAAAATCGAAAGACTATAGCCTTTGAACATTTTCTCGAAAAATTCAAAAAATAAATTTGCGATTTAAGGACGCCTCTGTACGAATTTTGGGGCGCTGAACACGCTGGTGTAGCCCGTTTTTGTGTAGGAGGCTCCGTTGACGAAAAATATTAATATCTCGAAAACTACGAGAGCTAAAATGAAACCGAGTCCAGTTTTGGATTCCTCAGAGTCGATATAGTGCTGGTGAATTATTTCAGAATTTTCTGAGCCTTGAACATTTCGAAAAATCGAAAGACTATAGCCTTTGAACATTTTCTCGAAAAATTCATAAAATAAATTTGCGATTTAAGGACGTCTCTGTAAGTATTTTGGGGCGCTGATCACGCTGGTGTTGCCTGTTTTGTGTAGGAGGCTCCGTTGACGAAAAATAATTAATATCTCGAAAACTACGAGAGCTAGAATGAAACCGAGTCCAGTTTTGGAATCCCCAGGGTCGATATAGTACTGGTGAATTATTTCAGAATTTTCTGAGCCCTTGAACATTTCGAAAAAATCGAAAGACTATAGCCTTTGAACATTTTCTCGAAAAATTCAAAAAATAAATTTGCGATTTAAGGACGCCTCTGTACGAATTTTGGGGCGCTGAACACGCTGGTGTAGCCCGTTTTTGTGTAGGAGGCTCCGTTGACGAAAAAATATTAATATCTCGAAAACTACGAGAGCTAGAATGAAACCGAGTCCAGTTTTGGATTCCTCAGAGTCGATATAGTGCTGGTGAATTATTTCAGAATTTTCTGAGCCCTTGAACATTTCGAAAAAATCGAAAGACTATAGCCTTTGAACATTTTCTCGAAAAATTCAAAAAATAAATTTGCGATTTAAGCACGTCTCTGTAAGAATTTTGGGGCGCTGATCTCGCTGGTGTTGCCCGTTTTTGTGTAGGAGGCTCCGTTGACGAAAAAATATTAATATCTCGAAAACTACGAGAGCTAGAATGAAACCGAGTCCAGTTTTGGAATCCCCAGAGTCGATATAGTGCTAGTGAATTATTTCAGAATTTTCTGAGCCCTTGAACATTTCGAAAAAATCGAAAGACTATAGCCTTTGAACATTTTCTCGAAAAATTCAAAAAATAAATTTGCGATTTAAGGACGCCTCTGTACGAATTTTGGGGCGCTGAACACGCTGGTGTAGCCCGTTTTTGTGTAGGAGGCTCCGTTGACGAAAAAATATTAATATCTCGAAAACTACGAGAGCTAGAATGAAACCGAGTCCAGTTTTGGATTCCTCAGAGTCGATATAGTGCTGGTGAATTATTTCAGAATTTTCTGAGCCCTTGAACATTTCGAAAAAATCGAAAGACTATAGCCTTTGACATTTTCTCGAAAAATTCATAAAATAAATTTGCGATTTAAGGACGCCTCTGTACGTATTTTGGGGCGCTGATCACGCTGGTGTAGCCCGTTTTTGTGTAGGAGGCTCCGTTGACGAAAAAATATTAATATCTCGAAAACTACGAGAGCTAGAATGAAACCGAGTCCAGTTTTGGATTCCTCAGAGTCGATATAGTGCTGGTGAATTATTTCAGAATTTTCTGAGCCCTTGAACATTTCGAAAAATCGAAAGACTATAGCCTTTGAACATTTTCTCGAAAAATTCAAAAAATAAATTTGCGATTTAAGGACGCCTCTGTACGAATTTTGGGGCGCTGAACACGCTGGTGTAGCCCGTTTTTGTGTAGGAGGCTCCGTTGACGAAAAAATATTAATATCTCGAAAACTACGAGAGCTAGAATGAAACCGAGTCCAGTTTTGGATTCCTCAGAGTCGATATAGTGCTGGTGAATTATTTCAGAATTTTCTGAGCCCTTGAACATTTCGAAAAAATCGAAAGACTATAGCCTTTGAACATTTTCTCGAAAAATTCAAAAAATAAATTTGCGATTTAAGGACGCCTCTATACGAATTTTGGGGCGCTAAACACGCTGGTGTCCGTTGACGAAAAAATATTAATATCTCGAAAACTACGAGAGCTAGAATGAAACCGAGGGCAGTTTTGGAGTCCCCAGAGTCGATATAGTGCTGGTGAATTATTTCAGAATTTTCTGAGCCCTTGAACATTTCGAAAAAATCGAAAGACTAGCCTTTGAACATTTTCTCGAAAAATTCATAAAATAAATTTGCGATTTAAGGACGCCTCTGTACGTATTTTGGGGCGCTGATCACGCTGGTGTAGCCCGTTTTTGTGTAGGAGGCTCCGTTGACGAAAAAATATTAATATCTCGAAAACTACGAGAGCTAGAATGAAACCGAGTCCAGTTTTGGAATCCCCAGGGTCGATATAGTGCTGGTGAATTATTTTAGAATTTTCTGAGCCCTTGAACATTTCGAAAAAATCGAAAGACTATAGCCTTTGAACATTTTCTCGAAAAATTCATAAAATAAATTTGCGATTTAAGAACGTCTCTGTAAGTATTTTGGGGCGCTGATCTCGCTGGTGTTGCCCGTTTTTGTGTAGGAGGCTCCGTTGACGAAAAAATATTAATATCTCGAAAACTACGAGAGCTAGAATGAAACCGAGTCCAGTTTTGGATTCCGCAGAGTCGATATAGTGCTGGTGAATTATTTCAGAATTTTCTGAGCCCTTGAACATTTCGAAAAAATCGAAAGACTATAGCCTTTGACATTTTCTCGAAAAATTCATAAAATAAATTTGCGATTTAAGGACGCCTCTGTACGTATTTTGGGGCGCTGATCACGCTGGTGTAGCCCGTTTTTGTGTAGGAGGCTCCGTTGACGAAAAAATATTAATATCTCGAAAACTACGAGAGCTAGAATGAAACCGAGTCCAGTTTTGGAATCCCCAGGGTCGATATAGTGCTGGTGAATTATTTCAGAATTTTCTGAGCCCTTGAACATTTCGAAAAAATCGAAAGACTATAGCCTTTGAACATTTTCTCGAAAAATTCATAAAATAAATTTGCGATTTAAGAACGTCTCTGTAAGTATTTTGGGGCGCTGATCACGCTGGTGTTGCCCGTTTTTGTGTAGGAGGCTCCGTTGACGAAAAAATATTAATATCTCGAAAACTACGAGAGCTAGAATGAAACCGAGTCCAGTTTTGGAATCCCCAGGTCGATATAGTGCTGGTGAATTATTTCAGAATTTTCTGAGCCCTTGAACATTTCGAAAAAATCGAAAGACTATAAGCCTTTGAACATTTTCTCGAAAATTCAAAAATAAATTTGCGATTTAAGGACGCCTCTGTACGTATTTTGGGGCGCTGAACACGCTGGTGTAGCCCGTTTTTGTGTAGGAGGCTCCGTTGACGAAAAATATTAATATCTCGAAAACTACGAGAGCTAAAATGAAACCGAGTCCAGTTTTGGATTCCTCAGAGTCGATATAGAGCTGGTGAATTATTTCAGAATTTTCTGAGCCCTTGAACATTTCGAAAAATCGAAAGACTATAGCCTTTGAACATTTTCTCGAAAAATTCATAAAATAAATTTGCGATTTAAGTACGTCTCTGTAAGTATTTTGGGGCGCTGATCTCGCTGGTGTTGCCCGTTTTTGTGTAGGAGGCTCCGTTGACGAAAAAATATTAATATCTCGAAAACTACGAGAGCTAGAATGAAACCGAGGGCAGTTTTGGAGTCCCCAGAGTCGATATAGTGCTGGTGAATTATTTCAGAATTTTCTGAGCCCTTGAACATTTTGAAAAATCGAAAGACTATAGCCTTTGAACATTTTCTCGAAAAATTCATAAAATAAATTTGCGATTTAAGGACGCCTCTGTACGTATTTTGGGGCGCTGATCACGCTGGTGTAGCCCGTTTTTGTGTAGGAGGCTCCGTTGACGAAAAAATATTAATATCTCGAAAACTACGAGAGCTAGAATGAAACCGAGTCCAGTTTTGGAATCCCCAGGGTCGATATAGTGCTGGTGAATTATTTTAGAATTTTCTGAGCCCTTGAACATTTCGAAAAAATCGAAAGACTATAGCCTTTGAACATTTTCTCGAAAAATTCATAAAATAAATTTGCGATTTAAGAACGTCTCTGTAAGTATTTTGGGGCGCTGATCACGCTGGTGTTGCCCGTTTTTGTGTAGGAGGCTCCGTTGACGAAAAAATATTAATATCTCGAAAACTACGAGAGCTAGAATGAAACCGAGTCCAGTTTTGGATTCCTCAGAGTCGATATAGTGCTGGTGAATTATTTCAGAATTTTCTGAGCCCTTGAACATTTCGAAAAAATCGAAAGACTATAGCCTTTGAACATTTTCTCGAAAAATTCAAAAAATAAATTTGCGATTTAAGGACGCTCCGTTGACGAAAAAATATTAATATCTCGAAAACTACGAGAGCTAGAATGAAACCGAGTCCAGTTTTGGATTCCTCAGAGTCGATATAGTGCTGGTGAATTATTTCAGAATTTTCTGAGCCCTTGAACATTTCGAAAAAATCGAAAGACTATAGCCTTTGAACATTTTCTCAAAAACTCAAAAATAAATGTGCGATTTAAGGACGCCTCTGTACGAATTTTGGGGCGCTGAACACGCTGGTGTAGCCCGTTTTTGTGTAGAAGGCTCCGTTGACGAAAAAATATTAATATCTCGAAAACTACGAGAGCTAGAATGAAACCGAGTCCAGTTTTGGAATCCCCAGAGTCGATATAGTGCTAGTGAATTATTTTAGAATTTTCTGAGCCCTTGAACATTTCGAAAAATCGAAAGACTATAGCCTTTGACATTTTCTCGATAAATTCAAAAAATAAATTTGCGATTTAAGGACGCCTCTGTACGTATTTTGGGGCGCTTATCACGCTGGTGTAGCCCGTTTTTGTGTAGGAGGCTCCGTTGACGAAAAAATATTAATATCTCGAAAACTACGAGAGCTAGAATGAAACCGAGTCCAGTTTTGGATTCCTCAGAGTCGATATAGTGCTGGTGAATTATTTCAGAATTTTCTGAGCCCTTGAACATTTCGAAAAATCGAAAGATTATAGCCTTTGAACATTTTCTCGAAAAACTCAAAAATAAATTTGCGATTTAAGGACGCCTCTGTACGAATTTTGGGGCGCTGAACACGCTGGTGTAGCCCGTTTTTGTGTAGGAGGCTCCGTTGACGAAAAAATATTAATATCTCGAAAACTACGAGAGCTAGAATGAAACCAAGTCCAGTTTTAGAATCCCCAGGGTCGATATAGTGCTGGTGAAGTATTTTAGAATTTTCTGAGCCCTTGAACATTTCGAAAAAATCGAAAGACTATAGCCTTTGACATTTTCTCGAAAAATTCATAAAATAAATTTGCGATTTAAGGACGCCTCTGTACGTATTTTGGGGCGCTGATCACGCTGGTGTAGCCCGTTTTTGTGTAGGAGGCTCCGTTGACGAAAAAATATTAATATCTCGAAAACTACGAGAGCTAGAATGAAACCGAGTCCAGTTTTGGATTCCTCAGAGTCGATATAGTGCTGGTGAATTATTTCAGAATTTTCTGAGCCCTTGAACATTTCGAAAAATCGAAAGACTATAGCCTTTGAACATTTTCTCGAAAAATTCAAAAAATAAATTTGCGATTTAAGGACGCCTCTGTACGAATTTTGGGGCGCTGAACACGCTGGTGTAGCCCGTTTTTGTGTAGGAGGCTCCGTTGACGAAAAATATTAATATCTCGAAAACTACGAGAGCTAGAATGAAACCGAGTCCAGTTTTGGATTCCTCAGAGTCGATATAGTGCTGGTGAATTATTTCAGAATTTTCTGAGCCCTTGAACATTTCGAAAAAATCGAAAGACTATAGCCTTTGACATTTTCTCGAAAAATTCATAAAATAAATTTGCGATTTAAGGACGCCTCTGTACGTATTTTGGGGCGCTGATCACGCTGGTGTAGCCCGTTTTTGTGTAGGAGGCTCCGTTGACGAAAAAATATTAATATCTCGAAAACTACGAGAGCTAGAATGAAACCGAGTCCAGTTTTGGAATCCCCAGGGTCGATATAGTGCTGGTGAAGTATTTCAGAATTTTCTGAGCCCTTGAACATTTCGAAAAAATCGAAAGACTATAGCCTTTGACATTTTCTCGAAAAATTCATAAAATAAATTTGCGATTTAAGGACGCCTCTGTACGTATTTTGAGGCGCTGATCACGCTGGTGTAGCCCGTTTTTGTGTAGGAGGCTCCGTTGACGAAAAAATATTAATATCTCGAAAACTACGAGAGCTAGAATGAAACCGAGTCCAGTTTTGGAATCCCCAGGGTCGATATAGTGCTGGTGAAGTATTTCAGAATTTTCTGAGCCCTTGAACATTTCGAAAAAATCGAAAGCCTTTGAACATTTTATCGAAAAATTCAAAAAATAAATTTGCGATTTAAGGACGCCTCTGTACGTATTTTGGGGCGCTGAACACGCTGGTGTAGCCCGTTTTTGTGTAGGAGGCTCCGTTGACGAAAAAATATTAATATCTCGAAAACTACGAGAGCTAGAATGAAACCGAGTCCAGTTTTGGAATCCCCAGGTCGATATAGTGCTGGTGAATTATTTCAGAATTTTCTGAGCCCTTGAACATTTCGAAAAATCGAAAGACTATAAGCCTTTGAACATTTTCTCGAAAAAATCAAAAAATAAATTTGCGATTTAAGGACGCCTCTGTACGAATTTTGGGGCGCTGAACACGCTGGTGTAGCCCGTTTTTGTGTAGGAGGCTCCGTTGACGAACAAATATTAATATCTCGAAAACTACGAGAGCTAGAATGAAACCGAGTCCAGTTTTGGATTCCTCAGAGTCGATATAGTGCTGGTGAATTATTTCAGAATTTTCTGAGCCCTTGAACATTTCGAAAAAATCGAAAGACTATAGCCTTTGACATTTTCTCGAAAAATTCATAAAATAAATTTGCGATTTAAGGACGCCTCTGTACGTATTTTGGGGCGCTGATCACGCTGGTGTAGCCCGTTTTTGTGTAGGAGGCTCCGTTTGCGAGAAAAAAATTAATATCTCGAAAACTACGAGAGCTAGAATGAAACCGAGTCCAGTTTTGGAATCCCCAGGGTCGATATAGTGCTGGTGAAGTATTTCAGAATTTTCTGAGCCCTTGAACATTTCGAAAAAATCGAAAGACTATAGCCTTTGAACATTTTCTCGAAAAATTCAAAAAATAAATTTGCGATTTAAGAACGCCTCTGTACGTATTTTGGAGCGCTGATCACGCTGGTGTAGCCCGTTTTTGTGTAGGAGGCTCCGTTGACGAAATAAAATTAATATCTCGACGAAAAATGGAGCAAAAAATTGGAATAAAAAATCACCGACTTTCTGTTAAAATTTTATTAAAATTCGTATAATAATTTTTTCAAAATCGACAAAAAATAGAGCAAAAAATGTCCTTTGTTCTCGGCCGACGACAAAAAATGGGCAAAAAGTAGAACAAAAAATCAATTTTTGTCAGGAACATAAACACAAAATCTTAAATTATATGTTTTAATTTCTCTACAAACATTTTTTATATGCTGCATTTTGCTGCGGTCTCTGGGTGGGTGGCTATGTTGATGTGAGCAACAACAACAATATACTCCTAGCCCCAGACGGTATATTATAATGCCTGGGAACTAGGAACATACATCTTCGAAAGTTGCTCCTTTGGTGCAGTTTCCCAGATAAAATCCTCCTGAAAATAAGAAATCAGAAGTTTAGGTGCAGCAATACCAAGTTGGAAATAATAATATTTGTATAAATAAATATATAGTTTTTCCAAAGAATTTTTAGATACCAATTTTTTCTGAAAAATTTTCCGGGCAACTATCGGTACCATCAGGTCGGGAATGAATCCCCCTATACATTCCTCCCTGGTGTTTCTAAGAGGTACCTGGAGCCGTTTTGCTCTAAAACGAACGGTTTTCGAGATATTTGGATTTTTCTAAAATTATAGGCTATTTTCGGGACGTCATAACTCCCTTATCATTCGACGCAGTGCGACGCGGTTTGTTTCATTCGAAAGCTCTCTCGAAATGCTAATTTGACCTGTCTTTTAGTTTTTCCGTATCTGCAACCGTTCGAGCAGAAAACCGACGCTGATACGTTGATACCATTTACAAAATAGCGTCTGCAGCGTCCGTAACGATATTTTAGCCGGTCGCAATTGATACATTATAGCGTAGTCATTTTTGAAGAAATTTTTTTAACGCCTGGTTATTGGGAACATACATCTTCCAAGCTCCGAACCACTTAAAAGAGAATAAGGCCTAATTAGGATGTTTTAACTGACACAACAGCTTTCATATCTGCAAACAAATTATAATGACCATTAACCTACAAAATAAGAGGACAAATAATCGCATAAAATACTGAAATTATAGCAATTCAAGTAAGAGCTACTCAAAAACAATGTAGTACGTTGCATAGTTCAACTAGCACAATACCCTTATGAAACATGAGAATATGTAACAGTGGGTAGAATCATAAAATTAGGATACAAATACTAATTTCTTTTCAAAAATAATATTAGATTACAGTGTAAAAGCACTAGTAAATTCAGAAAAGTTTATGACACCATGTACTTGAATTGTGATTTAAAAACAACTTGCAGCCTTGACAAGGCGCCACTACGCAAATATTAAAAGAAAACAAACGCGTTTTAAGTTATATTATAAGAGCTACGCAAACTAGCCTCTCATTCGAATCAATATTAATTCTAGTTTACAGTTATCACTTATTTTGACCCACAATCTGCTAGTTCTGTGGCGTGTCACATTCGTCTTGACCCGAAGAAAATGTTTGCAATGGCCAAATACCGAGGCGATGTGTGCCATTTTTTCTAGAGCAAACGAATAATTAATCACTTTATACACGTATTCGTACGTTCTTGACTCTCGAATCTCGCAGCATGATAAAAATTAACGCAGACAAATCCGCGAGAAAGGTCAAAGAATCAGATCGCCCACGTATGTATCTTCTCCGGAGGGAATTGGTGTTCTCTAGGGTTTACTGTAAGTACGACGAGTGGTTTTGTGATACTCCAGCCCTGGATGTAGTGGAGCAAGTAGGCAAAAACGGTAATTTTGCGACAATATGGTTATTAATTGTGCCATGTGTTGGCTGTCGCGATCGAACGTGGGATTGGAAAAAACAAACCAGTTGGATGAAATAAGAAGTACAACGTGAGTCGGAACCTGTACTCCATGAACTCAGTATACGCAAACTACGGGGAACAATCAATTAAAAACACTATTTTTGTGCCAAAAAAATTATCTACTAAATTGTTCTATTTAAACCGCGCATGCTTAGGTAACAAAGAAGACTAATATACAGTAAGCTCCAAAGTAATACGCTTACCCACACATCACATACTGGACTTGATAGATGATTAGCCGGTCGCAGTTGATACTTTATCGCGTGGAAATTTTTGAAGAAATTTGTATAAGGGATTTCCCTTATACAAAAAACGAATTTTTTCTGAAAAATTTTTCGGGCAACAACCGGTCTCAGCAGGTCGAGAATGAATCCCCCTATACATTCCTCTCGGTGTTTCTAAGAGGTACCCGGAGCCGTTTTGCTCTAAAACGAACGGTTTTCGAGATATTTGGGTTTTTTTTAAAATTATATCCTATTTTCGGGACGTCATAACTTCCTTATTATTCGACGCAGGGGGACGTGGTTTGTCTCAGGTGAAAGCTCTCTCGAAATGCTAATTTGACCTGTCTTTTAGTTTTTCCGTATCTGCAACCGTTCGAGAGTTACTGTCGATCGAAGTTTCAGATTTTCTCCACCAACGTCGACCGTCGAGCGGATAACCGACGCCACCGACGCCGATACCGTTAACAAAATAGCGTCTGCAGCGTCCATAACGATATTTTAGCCGGTCGCAGTTGATACTTTATCGCGTGGAAATTTTTGGAAGAAATTTTTATAACGGAAATTTTTAAAAACGAATTTTTTCTGAAAAATTTTTCGGGCAACAGCCGGTCTCAGCAGGTCGGGAATGAATCCCTCTATACATTCCTCCCGCTGTTCCCATGTGATACCCGGAGCCGTTTTGCTCTAAAACGAACGGTTTTCGAGATATTTGAAGTTTTTTAAAATTACAGGCTATTTTCGGGACGTCATAACTTCCTTATTAGTCGACGCAGGGGGACGCGGTTTGTTTCAGGTGAAAGCTCGCTCGAAATGCTAATTTGACCTGTCTTGTAGTTTTTTCGTATCTGCAACTGCAGTCGTCAGGGAAAACCGACACTATCAATATAAAATAGCGTCTATACCGGTATTGTATCTGGACGCCATCGATGTTTATCGCGACGAAATTGTTAGAAACGAAATATGTGTCAGAAGATCGGGAATGAATATCTCTTTTTTTAATCATTATGATTTTCCGAATAATGTAGGTTAGAACAATTATGTGGTTAAAATTGTTCACCGTTGTCCAACAAAATGGTATCACACAAGCTCTGTTTTACTTGTAATATCTACTTACAAAGAATATCAAATGGTTTTCCGTAATTGTTACATGGAACTACACACGAGCTATAACGTTCCTTAAGTCTTTTTTTACGACATTTCAAATTGTTTTTATTTAGTATTTACGTAGCGTATACAGCGAAACACATTCAGCTGTACCACGCTGTGCATGGTTAAGCAGTGTGTTCCTTCGAATTGTGACATGAAAGCTTTATTTATCATTTATAACTTCTGAAAGAAGAAGTGTATAGTAAATATAATCGCGAAAGGTCGACAATAATTTTTTAACATATTTTTATTTATTAATACTAGAAAGATAAGGACATATTTTTAGAAGTTTAGAGTCACGCTGTCTGTTTTCGAAAAAGTATCCCTATATTAATATTATTACTGATAAAAGTGATAAAACTGACAATTTTTGCTCATCTACGTTCGAGATAAGTAGTAATCTTGCCATAAACGTGTTTACACTCACGTATTTGCAATACACGTACAGTGGTACTAATTTTTTTAAAACACGTGATATTTTCACTCAAAAACAAGTAAATGGAAGGATTTTGTATTCATTTTACGGCCTTGCAAATAATCTCATCCACATATGCAAGCCACAGATGTTTATCAAAACAATCCAACCTTTGACTTTTAATACGGTCTGATTATTTATGAAGAAAATTCAAATTCATCCAAACCATTCGAAAAAGTTAATTTGTTTTGATTTTAAGTCGACTTTAAATGTTGCTTTGTATTGTTTTAAATATGTAAGTACCTTACATTTCAAGAAGTACGAGGAAAATGACATTACAGACGCAAAAGTGCGTAACATCAAAACAAAACGGTTATTTAGAACCTTTTATTTAGAATTTTCACAATAGCTACAACAAATTTCCAAATAGCAGTAATCTTTTATGGACTGCTCAACAGATTTTGTATTAATTATGTAACAACTCCAATATATTTCATCCTGACGTAAATTTTATGTAGGTATCGAATTTTTACAATTTTGGCGAATGCGAGGGGTACACATAATGGACAATATAAATAAAACAAGAAAGTATTTAAAAAGGTGTCATTGGCTTATGCCTTATGCCCACCTACCTGAACCTCTAAACTATGAAATCGTATAGAAAATAATAATTATTATACTAGTCTAACATAATCTGTATAACCTGTTTGCCGCGCGTGCGTAGAGCCTGATAGTCAAGTAGCTAAGTAAAGTTTTTAAGTTCTAAAGATTAAGTAAGCCTTCTCAAGAGAACCCCACTAGTCTGTCTTGGTACGTTCACGCTAACAAGTTCCGTGGTACACGGTACGATCTGACAGTCTGTTTATATACCAACAACCTTACGATCCTTCACTCAAGGTCGTTCGATAATCTCGTTCATTTCAAGGTATCTGCCCCGATTTTTCTATCAACGGATCATTTTTGCTGGTACTTTATGCGATATGTGCGTGTTTTGTGATAAAAAAGTTGCCGATTGGTGTTATTCGCAAAATTCTTAGCAGATTTCGAGTGACTGAAAGCTGGACAATGTTTTGCCGCTCCCCCTCCACATTGACCTCACTGTGACTACTGCACAATGTTTGTTAATAGAAAATCGTACTACTTGTAAGTTTCTGCAAATCACTACACATTTATGTCTTTCATTTATCTGACGAATTTCTTATGTTTTCGGATTAAGCTGCGCATATGGCGCCTATGTATGTCACTGAACGTATACCGGTGTCAAATGGACAAGACAAACACGTCTATTATGTACAGGATGTGCTTGTATTACTGGCCACAGTGTTTAAGCTTCACTGAATTAAAATATATACACTGGGTAATATAACCATATACATATAGATGTTGTCTCGTTAAAATACAAGTAAATATACCCCGGCTTTATTTAATAATATTTATTTAAAGTACTCTGTTTGTTTAATACAGATAACATCAGTTTCTTTACTAAAAGGCTGTAAGTGTCAACATAAAATCTAAACAGCAAATTTTAGATGCATTCAAGATGTATAAAAAAATCACAGCGTGTTAAATAGTTTATATCAATTTACAAAACACTATTAAACTGACTTCATATAATAATAATTGTCTAAATTGTCTTGATGCATAAACAACTATAAACTGATGGATCTTTTAATAGAACTATAATGTAAAAAGTTCAATGCCAACATTAAATTGAAAACGCATATACATATTAAAATGTAATAAAGTACTTTGTCAACTTTTTCATAAACCGGATGTAGATATACGTGAAGAAATATAAGCTGCTCAACAATTGAAATGGCACCAAGGTATAACTTCTTTAATATGTTTTCTTATATTATTTGGGTAATGTAACAACCTGTGAAAGTGAAACTTCAAACTTCTGAGATGTTCCAGAGTTCAGTAAGCTTTTCAGTAATAAATTCCATGTTACAAAGAAGCGGCCATTGTTATTGTTATCGGATTTTTTAAATAAAAGGAAGGCAATTCCAGTCATTCTGATAATACCAAGCCATTTGACCTTATAGATTGTTCAATACACTTCTTAGAAACGAAAGTAGTTAACGCATGATTTTTGCCTGATTCTTGGGATCTCGCTGTATTAATTACTTATAATTAATCTGCTTTCATTATTCATTATTTGAGTAATTCAGACATTCCGGAACAAAAGGATGTTGTGTTTAAATAAAAAAATCAGTACTTAAGCTTTTTACGTCAAACAAGTTAAAAATATCTAAATAGCTATATCATTTACATGTTTAAACATTTTTGAAAAGCAAATATGAAATTATGGTGTATTTCTTTTAATTTGGCCATTAAGATAAAGGCAATACGCTGTAAAACACGTAACAACCTGGTGCATGTCGTGCAAACAACATAAATTAATTTAGTTCTCTTCCAAAGAAAATAAAACTCGACAACTTGGCCTGGTACGGCATTTACTCCAGATGTTTTTGTATACACTTGCAAATTAGTTCACAATGTTTAGGCTAAGGCGGGAGTTGTCGTTTTTGTCAACAGTCGTCTCATTATCTAGTAGACGATATGAACCTAACTTTCGAGTTCTACAAAAATAAACGACAGATACAACTTTATATAAGAAAAAACTTAGATAGCCTCTTTCGTTTCAAGTCATCGACTTACTCTGTATACTAGGGACTATTGTCGTACATTGGAATTTTAAATGCTATAAATAAGCAAATAGTTCGTAGGCACCCGACATATTTACGACCACCAAAGCAATCATGTTTCTCTTCCACTACCCTGCTTTGCAATAAGATTGTGGAGGCTGTTGTTTTATTTCTACTATTTATTTTGATAATGTCCCTATTTCGTGCAACGTTAAAAGTACGTACTTCAAAGTTTTCGGAAATACAACAGCATGTAGAATTTTTAAACTGGTACATACCATTTGCGGATTGCCAGGTGTTTACCTAATTTCGATAAAAAACGAGTTTAAAAGCTACCTGGTTATGTCTAAATACTTAAAATACCTATTTTTATCCACTTAAAATAGTCAAGTATTTGGATTTTTTACTAACACAGAAAACAAGTAAATTTAGTGAAATTTTGTAACAAAAGCCCATAGCTATTTGGATACTCGCCCCACGTTATTATTACATTAATTTAATGTGCACTAAAACCTCTCCCAGGTCTGAGTGACGATCGCTTCAAATTATCCAAATTCAATAGCGTCATTTTTCACGGCTAGATGACAGCTTGTCATTTTTTATGTTAACATTTCAATAGCTTATTCAAATGCGGTATGGAAAGTATACTTTTATAAATTTGTTGGATTTATTCTTTATTTATTCGAAAAATGTTTGTAACTTCCAAAGCAATTAGTGTTTTTATTTCTCTTAATTGTTTATTTATAACAGGAGATACTGTAAAAGCAAATACGTTAATAATTACAAACAACAGCATTAGAATGCGTCAATATTAATGCATATGCGTGTTTGTTTCGATATCTACATTTTCCAAGGAATCTTATCGTTCCCTATATCGGATTGATATATGAATTACATCACAACAGGTATCAATTACATAGGTTACAGTTTTGAATTTAATAGCTTTATCGTCTGAGTTTTCAAACACATTTCGAAATTAAAATATAATAACTTTATTAGATAGGATTCCATTAACTTTATCTGAAAAGAGTAAAGTACAGGTACAAAGATTATATAGATAATGTGTAATTTATATTTGTCTTAAACAAGTTGCTATTGTTGTATTTTTTATTTTCCTCTAATATTTTAAGTCAAAAGTATGAATTACTTTTCGTTTGCGTTCTAATGGGTCTGCAGATTTTGATTATGCAAAGACAAAAGCAAAACAAAAACCTGATTATCATAACTATGTAACAAGAATTAATTTTCTTAACGCTGTACGAGATTTGTATGGGTCACAACCTCTAGCTCTCCTACTCTGTTTTTAAAAACTACAAGCCTTCAATCCTTAAACAGAAGATCAAGGTTACGGGTGAAACAAATTTGAATTATAATGTTGAAGGTGATAATAGTATAATAGCTAGATGTAGTTATTATTTTAATATAGCATTAAGTAAAATCAACATGTGTGCGTCGACTGAAAGACTACACAAAATAAATATTTAAAAATAATTCAAAACTATTCCTTTCGACATACTTACCTATAATATATTACAAGAATACTATCAAAGATATGGTTCACCAAATTAGTTCTCTCCCTGTATACGCCCTCTTAAAATTTTGTAAACATAAACCTATTTGTGCTCAGCGATGCGGGCATATTCTGTCAAGTTCCGGAATGAGATCTTGATACAAAAAGTTGAGCGAGAATCTTCAATACAGTTACTCATCATAAAGAAGTGATAACACATTTGACAGTTTAGAAACTTGGAACGAGACAAGTTGTCTATGAAGATTTTTATGTTCCAAGTTGCACAGTAAACAATCTGTTGTATGTCAACTTCAATATTCAAATGAGCTCTTTAATTTTTTGTCTGTATACGTTATATGGTGTAGTGAAACTAGATTTTTATTTTTTATTGATATTTCGTGAGATTCTCATTTTGTATTCATAGATTCGTTTGCATTTCTATAAATAGTAAAGTTTTACAAACGAGACTACTCACTACTCGTTCTTTTATCAACACCTACATATATGTAAAATTATCGACACAAGTAACTATAAAGCTGATAAATGAATATTTGCCATAAAAACTGAATGTTTCACTGTGATTTGCCTGATGTTGGAATCTTCGCCATATGTTTCAAAACTTCAAACAGATGTTTGGCATGTGCTTTTACTAAATAATAAATTACAATAGATCTTTTCTGATTTTCCTGTGATTATTCAAATACTTGCGAATCGTCTAATATTAAACAAAGATATACAGGTACAAAATTGTTCTCGATTATAAAAACATTTTGGGTTCCTATTTCTGGAACAGCCTGTATATCGTCGTCGTAATTAAAACCTTCAAACGTCAATTAAGCATCCTATATGTGCAACCATTGTATTCTATAGTAGGTATAATTAACATAAAAATAGGAACAGGTAGAAACCCAAAAACGAAATTGGTTAGGTAGATATTCATGCACAAAAAGTAGATAGTATCACAACAGACACGGGTCTGTTTAGCATAAAACATTTTTGTAGGGTATACCGACAGAAAATGTGAAATCGACAATGAATCCAGGCAAAGGGCAGGTCAAAATTACCCTTAAATCTCTATCCGCCACAGTAACAAATTCTTTCCATGGCACAATTCAAGTCATTTTTCCACAAACGTGAGTACTTTGTAAAGATGTGCAAATAATTATAAAAAAAGTAATGATTCTGAATAAGTCACGATCATACAATCTCGTATGCATATTATGTTAAAATAATTTTAAATTGATTACTAACGATAATGTATATTTAATTAATTTCTAAAACTTATTGTTAAAGATTACATACTCAGTGAATTGATGCTTATGCCTAAACAAATTTTCTAAGAAATCATGATGAATTTATTCATGCAATCTACAGGGTATTATATATCAGTAACAATATTAAATTGTCAGCAAAAGTAACACCTGATAATTTTACAGGAAAATGATATAACAAGCACCAACTCATATTTTAATAAGCTAAGCAAAAATTTATTGTATGCCTTCATTTTTCAGATTCTGCTTTACAGGAACTATTTATATGGGTAATATATATTTTGACGATCTTGATACATAATGTTACAATATACAGTGCCTTCATAAATTATTACAAGCCACGTGATCAGGGTCAAGATTCTGAAATCAATCGCAGAGCAATTCATATGCGAATATCCTTTTCCTCACTACGGCAATTGAGAGAGACAAGAAATCTATTTGCATTCGAGTTGTTCTTCGAGAATCACAGTTCTGGTCACGTGGCTTGTAATCATTTATGAAGGCACTGTACTAAAAAAAATCATTAATTGTACCATTAAATCCGATACTCAATTGTAAAAAATATGTTCTTATACGTGCTATTTTTTTGCAGAGATTATTGATAATGATACCAAATGGCATTGCAAGAGCTCTCCAGGTTTGGTTGCTGACTCTATTCGCCACTGCTGGAAACATAATCCAAAATGACTTCAGATATATATCATACCAAGGTAAATAATAATTGAATAATATAAGTAATAAAAGTTTAATGATATCACTACGTTCATTTCTGACATAATTTTTGTGTAATCCCTCATGATACGATAAATAGTTTCCAATTTATTGCCAATTATTGGTATCTAATCTTGGTAATAGGGTCAAGTCTAAACAGAACTAAGAAATATAAATTGTTTGTCAAATTTTAATACCACCTTCCTTGTTATATGATTCTACAATTAAGTATAACAGAAAAATTGATAAATATATGTTATCAAGCTGATTATTTACCTACAGATTTATTTTAGGTTAGTTATATATTTTATAATCTTATCATGAGTGTTTGTTAACAGTTGAGGTGTTGGAAAAGATTAACAATGTTGTTTTTATATGTCACTATGCCTGTAGTATATAAAAAATTGTTTTGAAATCTCAGTTCTGAGAATATTGCACAAAGCTTGCTACCTTTTTTACGTTGTTGTTATTATTATAAGTATTAGAGTTGTCACATTTAGCCCCGAAATTTACCATGAGTTACAAAATGTGCTAGATTAGTTTTATTGAGCACGCCACTCGCATCTGAACCGTTTTATGTCTTCTGACAGATAAGATTTTAAATAATTTTTGCAATTTTTTTGTTTGTTTTCGTATTAGACGAACGTCGAAAATTGCAGAACTTTCTAAAATCTAGTAAGTATGCAAACGTGTGGTTTGATAAAAATCGAGTGGGTTTGATACCTATTTAGAAATATTTTCTTAACACGGCCAGTCTCAAATGTTTCAAATGGTTTCATTTGAAAATATCACTACGTATTTGTACGAATAAATATTACATGGCTTTCTTTTTGATACCTTTTGATACCATCAAGTCATAATGTTTTCATATTGGTAAAGGTAACAAAACCAAAAATTAATTCTTCAACTTAATAGTTACCTAGATTTAATTTTTCTCAACATTATATGTTACTTGTTTGAAAAATGTACAATTTTCTGATCAAAGCAACTGAGTAGAAAATATTTAATTGGAGAGGTTTCCGCTGTTATAAATAATTGCCAATTTAAGGTTGTGTGTAACTATTTTTCTTGTTAATTTTGGAACCAGTAGATTTAAGAATAAATACCTCTAACATGAATATATTATAGAAACACCAACGTCCTGTACTATGTACAATCGTTTGCAATAATAATGGCACTTTAAAATTAATTTAGCGATCTTTTGAACTGCTGACGAATTCGTAATGAAATTTGTACTCAGAACTTCCAGATGTTCAAAAACTTTTTCCATAGCTCTGTATCCAACATTTTCATAATTAAGAAAAAAGTTACATTCTCTTTATGTCGTGTAGTGTAAGATGTGTTTGTAGGTACACACATGACAATCAGGGAGACAGACATAAAGCCATACATCTTGTTTGGTGTTGTATTTTTTATTTAACTTAAGATAAGTGTTTATTATATTTACACAACACTTGTCTTGAAGCTTTGAGATGCTGTGGGTCACAATATTTATCAGTTCCCCTGTAAATCGAGTTAAATGTGTAATAAACTTTTTGTCACTTATTCTGTTTCTAGAGTCTAAAAATAAATAGAATTTTTGATGAGTGTTACCATAGAAATATATAGAATTTCAAATAATGAATAAATATCTACATTTATCCATAAATTAGTATTAAGCCTTTTATCATAGTGTGAATTAAAATAAAATATTTACGTTTATATTAATAAAAACTATTTCAGATTTACAGCCTTCAATCAACGTATTCTTTTCGAAAGGAGTTAGTTCTTACTCTCAGATGCTCTTTGACGTTTCCCGAAGTCAGGTTTTCTTGGGAGCTAGGTAAATTTAGCTTTTTTTATTGAAGCAATCAATTTCAATTATCTTTTTTTTAGAGATGGATTGTACAGACTTTCATTGTCAAAGTTAGCGCTACTAGAATATGCTGAATGGCAAGCAACTCGAAACAAGATGACGTTTTGTGTTGATAAAGGACAAAGTGAAGAGAATTGCCATAATTATATTAAAATTCTTTTAACTAACGGTCGACAAATATTTGCCTGTGGCACATATGCTTTTTCACCACTTTGTTCATGGAGAGAAGTATGTTAGAAAAAAACATAAGGAAAATATACCTATTTAACAATTTATTATTTTCAGATCGACAATATATCAAATGTAACACAAGTAGTGGATGGCATCGCAAAATGCCCTTATAATCCATCAGCTAATGTAACAGGATTTTTGTCAGAGAACGGAGAATACTACTTCGGTGGCACTACAGACTTTTCCGGGTCAGATTCGTTGATTTCTAAAAACGTTGAGAGCACTCCGATGCTACGGACACAACAGTATAATAGTTTTTGGTTAAATGAACCTCAGTTTGTAGGCTCTTTTGAAAGTGAAAAGTTTATTTATTTTTTGTTCAGAGAAGCAGCTGTTGAATACATAAACTGTGGTAAAGTTATTTATTCCCGTATTGCAAGGGTTTGCAAAAACGATCGTGGCGGAGGCCATACTATGTTTAGAGACAATTGGACGACATTCATCAAAGCAAGACTGAATTGTTCTATTAGTGGTGACTATCCGTTTTACTTCAACGAAATTCAAAGCATGTCTTATGTACCTGATGAAAATATCGTTTATGCAACTTTTACAACATCTCCAAACAGCATTGCAGGCTCCGCAGTGTGTGCTTTTAATTTAACAGCAATTAATAATGCCTTTAGTGGTCCTTTTAAATACCAACATGATATGGGAAGTGCGTGGAGTAAACATGATATCCCATATCGAGATCATTTTGAATGTAAAAGAGCACAACATAATAATTACTTACCAGAAACTTCAAAATACCAACTCATGGATTCTGCGGTGCAAGCTACTAGTTTAAATCCTTTACACGTTGCAACTCTAGAACGTTTTTCTCATATTACTGTAGATGTAGTTAACACAAAGCTAGGTAACACTCACGTTATATATGTTGCTAATGAGGAAGGCTTGATTAAAAAACTGACGGTACTTCCTAGACATAGAGAAGCTTGTCTTGTAGAAATTTGGAGAGCAGTACCTGAAACAAACATCCCAATTAGAAATATGCATTTTCTAAAAGAAACAAATTCAATTTACATCACAACTGATAAAGGTTTGATGCAAATTTCTGCAAGTCACTGTAAGAGACACGCCTCTAAAGAAAACTGCATAAATTCAATGGACCCATATTGTGGTTGGAATGAAAGAGAAGAAACCTGCACCGTTGCTCCTAATGGGGAACCTCATAACCGATTTTGGAAGCAAAAACTGCACTCATGTCCTATTGTGGATACACCAGTAGATGGTGGCTGGAGCAGTTGGTCGGATTGGGCACCTTGTTATCACCGAATTTCTTCTGAAGTAGACCCCATGGATACTTGTCTGTGTCAAACACGTCAATGTAACAATCCTGCACCAACCAATAACGGCAAACCATGCACAGGTCCTTCAGTAGCTGTAATAAACTGTACTGTGCATGGAGGTTGGTCAGATTGGTCAGCTTGGTCGGCCTGCTCAGCTACTTGTGGCACAGCTGTTAAAACTAGATCCAGAACTTGTACAAACCCGGCACCAGCATTTGGTGGTAGAGTCTGCGTAGGCCAAGATCGTACAGAGGCTTTTTGTACAGAGTCACCCCCTTGTCCTGCTCAACCTGTTGATGGAGGTTGGGGCCCATGGTCACCTTGGTCTCCTTGTTCTGCGAATTGTGGAGGAGGCTACAAAACAAGGCAAAGAAAATGTGACAAACCTTCACCTTACAATGGTGGACAGGGCTGTGAAGGAAATACTAATGAATATGAAAGGTGTAATGAACACTTATGCAACGAACAAAGAAAAATTCATACTACAGAATGGTTCACCGACATGAACATATCAAGTAATACGTATCACAAGCGAAGATACAGGATAACTTGTAAGGCTCCTGTAAAATATGCAAATCAGATAAAAATCATTGTGAAAGATGAAGGACAGATTTGTCACTCTAACCAACACTGCAGTTCTGATGAAAATGACCACTTAGGTTGGACTTCTTGGTCAAGTTGGAGTGAATGCTCAAGTAGTTGCGCCGGGGGTATTCAGAGAAGAACTCGGCACTGTAAAAGTAGAAGTAAAAGTTGTCCGGGTGAATCAGAACAAACCAGAGAATGTAACACTCATAGCTGTGAAGATTCTTGGGGATGTTGGTCAGAGTGGTCTCCTTGTAACGTTTCTTGTGGATGGGGTGCTAAAACAAGGACTAGAACTTGCTTAGGACACAACTGTAAGGGCCCATCCAGGGAAGAGCAGCCTTGTGAAGATCAACCCTGTGAATGTAAGTCGACTTATATCTAATTAAAACTTTATAAAACAAACACGTTTTGTTTACAGCTGTTTTGGGTTGGGGCAATTGGACAGAATGGTCTCTGTGTGATCAAAACAACGAGCAACATAGGAAAAGAAAATGTTATCATCCAAATCCAGGTCCACAAATGTGCCAAGGGAAAGAAATGGAAACTAGAATGTGTTTAGGAGAACTGTCTAATGGTATATTATAGCTAATGAATTATTATGTAGGTTACATCTTACTTTTGTTTTAGAAATTTATACACTTGGTATTCAAGCCGAAGACTACTCTTGCGTTTCAACGGGTCTTTCATTTTTCTTCATTGGTGCCATCATAGGTATCATGCCGAGTCTTATATACTTAGCATACTACTTATTTAGGAAAAAGAAAAATACCATTCCTAGTAGTCCACATTATATAACTGCGGAACAAAATCCATATATTTCAGTGCCTACACGGGAAAAAATACCGAAGAAGCCAACAGGGTCTAATATATATCCATCAAATGGAACCGTAAAATCAATTAAGTGTTATGTTGATGATTATGAGATTCCAACAATGACTTTAAAGCGTAATAGTCATGAAGTTAGAAACGGACATTCCAAGCAATATGAAAGTGACAAATTTTTATACGACTGATTAATATTTTAAGACTTAAAAGGACATTTAATTTATTTTATGTGAAAATCTGCTTAATATATGTATATCACATATTTCTTCAATTTAAACTGGTATAGGTATACAAACCTTTTTTGGATCTGAAGTTGAATGTGATCAATTATTAAGTAGTGACAATCATTAAATTTTATGAGTAATTTTATTAAAATTACTCTAAAATTTAAAACATAATTATTAAATATTTATTGTGATATAAATGTAAAACAGAAACTGGTTCCTGTATTTTGTTTTGTTTTGTTAAATGTATAAACAGGTTCGATATAACACTGCATACTTTTTGCAACAAAATTTACTAATAAATATTTGTACCTGCCTATTAATATATGTCTGCTGCCATATGCAAAAATTTATAATGAACTGTTAAATTTTATAGTTATTCAGATTTTATACTATTAACCAAAAATATTTTTTACTTTTGTAAATACTTGTAAGTACATATTTCTCATATTGAGAAAATAACATTTATTTTATAAAAACGACTTTTATTTCTCTTTCCACTGTTCGGTATTCTCAAAAAAATCTGTATGTTAATCTTAGCTCTTTATTTATGGCAACTTTAAGCACATATTATCTACAAACAATTTATATAAATTACTTTTTATATACCTATTTATATAAATATAAGCTACAAGTAATACGAAAATAATGGAAAAATGATCCTCACTGGTCACAAAAAATCACAGGCCGAAGTTGTTATGGTGCAAACCTTGGTGCAACATAGTGAAAGAAAAGCAACAGTGCACATTGTACAATTAAAACATTTAAAACAATACAATAAATAACACTGTGACATATTTAAAAACAGTACTTTCACTTCTTCTTGATCTTTGGTGAAGTAGACTGGAAAACACTCGAAGCAGACATCAAATTCTCGATGTACTGGCCAAGCACTTGATTTTCGGATCTCAATTTCAAATTCTCTTCTTTAACACTATCCACCCGTTGCGACAGATCATCCAATGTATTCTGTAATTCGAGAACTTGAGATATCAAACGGGCCTTTTCTTCTTGCTCATCGGGGCTTGTATCGGGTTCCAAACTATTATGCTGCGGACTAGAACTGCCATTTGTAAAAGTTGATTGTATGGAATCCATACTTCTTCCATGAATCATGCTGGAAGAATTTCCTTCTGACATAGAATTAGGGTCTGGTTCGTCATTTATAATCACTAAAATAAATTAGTACTCACGATTTAGGGCAAAGATAATTTGTTGTAAAATAATTACCTTGTGGGTCGTCATCAGCTAGAGGAATATTGTTAATATCTTCATGCAATTTAGCAGCAGCCATTTAGGTCAGGAATTAATTAAATTGCTTTGTCCACTGCTAATTTAAATACTATATTTTCCAACTATTTTACGTCAAATTTATTGACAGATAGATATTAGCACAAATCGAAATCTAGGGAATATATAAAAAGATTAGGGTGAATATGCGTGTGGTACTATGGCAGTGGCTAACTTACAACAAAAATTAAATTATTAAATACTTGTTGAAATGAATGACAAATTTAACATTTAAAAATTTTCTTGCAGAAATAAATTCAAACTGATCCCTAGCTAAAGATTTATGTTAACTATGAACAGAAATGTAGTTTGATATTTTACTATCCAAAAGAAATGGAACACAACACCAGCTTTGCATCAGATACTTGAAGCACTGCCAAAAGGAAGGCCACAAGTGAATTAGTTTCTATCCTTGAAAACAATCGCTATCTTCGTTCTTAATTTGAAAAATGACAATAACGCTATCTCTTTCTGGGAATTATTTCAGATTCTACGAACAAAAATATTTAGTACTTGCAGATGGCAGCTCTGTTGTAGTCACAGTCATAGTCAACTTTAACCATGGATTGCAGGACAAGAAAGTAAACAAAGAATTTAATTAAATAATCAAATAATAATCGCTTATCCAGTGCTCTTATTTATTTAACATTAGACCATAACCTTCTAGCTCTGAAAGTTCATATTTAACAAGGTAAGTCATTTGAAATGGATATATTTAAGAAAAACAATTACATGTGGACACCAGTACTTGAATGAAGCTTTTTTTATCATTACATTAAATCGTGTTGTAGACACATGGAAGGTTTTGATGCTATATACTATGAAGAAGAAATAGAAAACAATGATGAAATTGAGCCTACCGATATATCACTGGTTCCGGATCCTGTAGTAATTCGCGGTGCTGGAAATATGACAGTGTATGTGAATAAATATATTCTTACAACTTAGCATGAATGCCTATTACTTCTTGTATTTTATAATTTTTTTCACGTTATTGTATTTTTTAGGTTTGGATTAAGCAATAGATTTAGTACAGAATTTCCTAGTGGTTTAGTATCGAGAGTAGCTCCTGAAGAATTTAAAGAAACTGTTATGCGTATTAATGGCATTTTGAAAAAAACTCTTCCTGTGAATGTTAAGTGGCTCTTTTGCGGATGCCTTTGCTGTTGTTGCACTTTAGGTTGCTCTCTATGGCCTGTTATATGCCTTAGCAAAAGGGTAATAATAGTTTTCTAAGTTTCATATAAGCGGTTTTTTTAATACAAATTATTTTTAGACCCAGCACTCGTTAAACAAACTTCTAGAATGGGAGAATAGTTATCTTTACAATAAGTTAGGATTACATTGGCGATTGAGCAAACAGCAATGCGATTCTTCCTCGATGATGGAGTATGTAATACTCATTGAATTTTTACCAAAAATACCGATCTACAGGCCAGATTAGCGAATATCTGCTGTCGACCATTATTGTATATACTACAATTACTTAAAAGGTTAAGTTTTACTGAATCTCTTATTTACATTGTAAATAATATCTATGTGATAATAGACATATTGACATTCATTTTTAAAACATATAAGTTCTATTAATCTTTTATTTCGGTAGTACAAATACTTTCAATTTCATATTTGTAAGTTCGGCATGTTTCTTCCATAATTGTCATAAACATAAGTTATTGTTACATCTATGTATTTAATTATTGTAAAAATTGATGTTTGGAAATTTTATTGTTAGTACGGGTGATTATTGTTGTTTATTAAGTGTAAAATTAGTGCAATTTGTTACTTCTATATAATTGGATTAATTGGTTCTTCATATCAAACATTATCGATTTAGAATAAATTTTCAATGTTAATTTACCTGTTGCTTGTAATTTCTAATAAATTGTTAATAAATGTGTACTGCATTATTTATACAAAAAAAACACTAATATAATAAAAACAATATATATTAAATGTTAAATATGGTACATACAAGAATTACTATAAAAATATGTAATATATTACACAGAAATAAGCCATAAGGCACATTATATCACATATACAATGTGTGTAAACAATTCCAGTAACAATAATCACATGTTAATACTCCAAATTCCTAACCCTGCTAATAAAACTGTTTATACAACAGTAAAAACTACTAAATAATTTACAAATATGTTAAATTTTATTATTAGCTACAACATTATCCAAAACACTTGCAAGTGTAATTAATGTTTTCATATATTTGGGATTCGATCTACGAAATTACTAGGGAATTGTCCCGTTTGACCATTGCATTCTCCATAGAGCCAATCGTTGTTGATTTTTCTTAAAACTTTAACTGACTGACCAGGCTTTAACGCCAAATCACCTGCCATTTGTGGATTAAATTCATATAAAGCCATCACAGTATTATGATCTTCAGATAGAGGCACTTGAATATCTACAAAATTTGCCGGAAACATCCCTTCTTTGTCCAGAACTTTTCCATATAACCACTCACTATTTATACGACGTAAGAGAATTATTACATCACTGACCTAAAATAATAGCGTTTATTCTTCAAATCATAAATTTTACTATCATACAAGGTAAATGATAAATAAATTACACGTAGAATAGAACTGATAAAGGATTTAGCTTTAACAAAATGATTGACGGATCATAAAGTTCTATTTATGCTATTGGCGATTCAAGCTAAGAAAAAAAATTTTTAAACTATATCTAGTCGGTGATTTGAGTAATTTTGTAACATATTATTTTATTCCTTTCTATGGATAATTAAAGAATATTTCATAAAACAATAAAAATATATTTCAAATGAGCTTGGTCCCCACTGAATCTCCATTATCCGAGGAATGATTTTAACCGTAGCAGCTATAATACCAATAACAGAAATCGATATATGGGCGGGCTCAAGATTGTTGATAGCGGGTCCACCTCAACAAAGCTGTTACTGGTAGTGACCTATGTCACGGTATAACAACCCAGAAAATCATTATATCAACAACGTGGACGGTGTTAGACAACGTTTTAAAAATTAATTTGAAGCAGTAATATTACTAAATAATTTATTTATCAAATAGACTTGAATCATTTCACAAAATATTGTAAAAAAAGCAACAAAACAGCTACATTTCATAAGTTGCATAGTTTTATATTGAAAATTATATAATAAAAGTAGAAAACTTACCTGGAATGAAAGATCTCTAGGATCTGTTGATTCATAATCGTACAAAGCGATACCAAAAGGCACCTCAACATCTGAAACTTCCTTAGGAGGCTTGGGAGGAGGAACTGAAGGCATTGGTAAGACTGGTGACGGAGGATCACTGTTATTTTGTCTTCGTTCACTCGGCTTCATTTTAGGTACTTGAGCTCTTATTATCGTTGGTCCAAATATAGTTGGTACATTGACTTTCGATACATTATTTTGCTTAGGAATGCTAACTTGTTTTGGTACTGATGTATTTGGTTTTCCATACTGGATAGTTTGTTGGAGCGGTGTGTTCGGCTTAAGGTGGTTTTGATAATTACCATTTGTGTTGATTGGCCATAAATTATTTGTCACTGGTACATCGTATTCAAAGCTTTTTTTACTCGAAGCTAAACTACTTGTACTACTACTGAAAGAACTGGATACACTCCCCCCAAAAGTATGGGTTCTTTCAACCGTTGGGGAATTCGGCGGACTCCATTCTATAAGGCTCTCGAAAGGTTGGTTTAAATTAAACGAAGACTTACTCTTATATTTAGCAAAATTTGGAGGTGGAGGTCTGGGAGGTGGCTTCTTTTTGCTTTTAAGCCCTATTTTTGGTTTGTGCGTAACAAATGACATCACTTTTCCAACTATCAACAAATTAAATTTTTTGATGTTTGACACTTTTCTCTGTCATGTTGAGCAAGTAGGAAACGTAGGAATTTAGAATGTAGGAAACCTCGCTGGCACGCTGGCTGACAAAATCCTGTCAGAAATTTATATTGCTTATCTCCAATAGAGGGCTGAACACAATTTGTAATTGAACATCATAACTTCTTGTTTTCACCGTTAGATGGTGCCCTTGTCAAAGTTTTTTATATATTTTATTCAAAATTCTTTCTAGCGAACGCAAAACATCATTTAACTATACACAAAAAAGTAGGATCGTTACTTTTTTCATTTAAGGGTCAATTTGTACTAGATTATTTGGCTGTGAATAATTAAATCAAATCGAAAAACACGTCAATTGGTTCTACGAGTTGATATATTATTTGAATAAATTACGAATTTAAAAAAATCAGCAAGATAAACTTGAGATTTCTGTAAAATACCAAATTGGAAAATTTTTGAAAAATATTTGTCTTGTCCCAATTGAGCACTACATTTTGTTTACGCATTTTGCAATTGCATTAGCAACATAAGTACTTTACCAACCAACTCTTTCTACAAAATTAAGTCAAATAAAAAAAAGGAAGGTCGGAACGCTGGAAGAAAGTGCAGGATATTTACAAAAAAAATTAAGTTAATTCCAAGAGGCTATTTCTAGGCACTAGAGCTACAAATTTAAATTCGTGCACAACAAATACGGACAATTTATCAAGTTTAATGTCTGTACGCATTTTTTCTAGGATTTCTAAATTACTCTGTATAAGAAAGTAACGTTTTGTTTTAGAGCTCTCCCAAGATTTCATTTAGATCCCACTGAAAAAGTTGGCTGTGAATGTGGTACAGACCACAATGGCAATGCGCAGAAAAGTGAAAAAACGCAAGTGACTCAAACTATCCACAGTTCGTGATTATAATTGATTCTGACGCATCAAGTGGCTCAGTATTTCCACAATGTTTACTACTCTAAGTAGCACAAGCTCTCTACAATACATAAATCGTCTCAAGAGATAATATCAGGAGAGTACAACATGTTACCTAGCCTAATTAATATAAGTTCTAAGGTCTGTTCAAACAAGGAATCCAGACTTGTTTCAAACCGTCAAAAATGTTCGTCCAACTACTTGCACGGTGCTTACTGAAAACAAATTTATAATTTTACTGATCGAATATGTCTGACAGTTTGAAACCATTCCGGATTTCTTGTTTGAACATACCTATTGACAATTAACTAATGTAGAACGAATCTTTCTATTATCCTGTAAGACATAATTAATAATTAGTTACTTAGTGAAACAAAAGCTCACCTGCGCAATTCTTTTCCACAAACTAGCACACGAACAACACAAAAACACAGATCTGTCACCACTGCTACATTAATAATGACCACTATCGAAATGGACGTTAAACAAAAACTCGATGTGCACTTCACTTTTTATTTTCAACGACTTCTAGATTAAAAAACGTATGACAGATCTATGGTTCTTTGTTCAGTTTTATCTACTTCTATTATAAAGCCCAAGAAAACGGATCACGTTGCGTGATATGCTTCAAATTCTTATGCAATGTTTATCTAGGGTGGAATTCATAGATCACACGGTTAAATATGCACTTAGCAATTTATATGATCAAAATGTAGGGTGACAACTTACTAATTATTTCGTACCACACTTTAATAAGTTTTTATTAAGGTTAGATATGAAGTAAGATATTGAAGGGCATCTTATTTAAGTATACCGTAAATGAAAAGTCAAGTCAGACTATAAATTCCGCCTTTATATATGTGAGGCATGTGTAGGTCAAATATTTAACAGAAGCACAGAATATTGGAAAGGTACAAGATAATATGAAAAAATAATTTCAGCAAAGAATGTGATGAAGAAAAATAATAGTAATTAATAATCAGCCTTATTATTATTTATGAAAAATGTTCGTACTTACCTATACTTTAGCATCTATTGAATTGCGAAGTTTTTTTTGTACCTACTTGTATGTTTTGACATAGACGTAGCAAATGTAAAGACGTTTGAATTTGTTACCATTTATAAATATACCAATGTACGGGTACGGATGTGTTTTTAGTATTTTGCAGCATTTCTTTATTTAAAAATGATGTTTTCTAGAATTCCTGTCTGTGCTGATGGGGTACTCTTTTCTTGCTGGTAGGTTTAATGGGAAATTTAAGGGTGTAAGTAAATTAAGAACTGGGCAAATTTAATGTATCAGATCTATTTTATACATCATTATATTACAAATAGAAGTTTGGAAAAAAACTCAATTCAAATGTAGCTTTCATAGTTTATTTTATTGAGTTTTGTCAACATGGAAAAGTACAAATATTGCATTACACCGACTTCTAGCCTGGAATACACAATTGCATTGTGTGTAGAATTATATAGTTGACCTCGATGCAACTGTCAATGATAAACATTGCAGATGCATCCATACTTTAGTATTTGCCAGTGTCCAGTGTACTTATAGCTTAGTTCGTCCTACGTACTATCAGTATCCGACCTGGTTCCCAGCGTTACACAGCCTTTCTCGAAACGAAACCCATTTTTAAATCTGAACCGAACTCGAAACATCTTCATCTGACGATGACTTAACCAAATCGAACGAAACATTTCACCGTTATCTCTGCGTTCGCGGTCCCGTACACTACACAAATCTCGAATCTCTAACGATTCAACTAATACTAATATCAGTACTGATACAATTAATAAATAGGTATATAAGATACAAATAACCATCAAATGACAATAATACACACAAATGCGGCATGTGACACTGGACAATAAGCAAGAAAAGACAATTAACAGTTTAATATATAACTAACGTAACGCATATATACTAACCCAACGGAACTTAAAGTGTTGGAAACACAGAGTGTCGTCGCGGCCTGCGCTCGACTAGATTAGTAGACTAAAATCTGGTCGGAGCGCAGGTCAAAACGTCGTACGGTTCGAACGTGTCGCTCGTTACTAGCACATAAACGTATTAATTTATAATAATTATTATAGTATCGGTAATGAGTGAATCAGTTCAGTTCCATCTAGTCACGACGTTAACGCAAACTCCGGCGCCCTTTTTGCGCCAACTGATGCGATTCTTAGATATTAAAGGATATATATCAAAAATAGTCAAGTGTTTGACGCTTGCCATTTGTAGTTCCAGCACCTAGTAGCATTATTTGCACACAGTCAAAATTCGCCCCATGAAGACGCACTGTATTGCGAGTTTTGGTGGCCTAAATCTGCCGCATTGTATTATTACTTTTTTTTATTACTATTATTTTTTGCGTTCTTTGTTTTGTAGATTGCGATTTTTATGTTGTCATCATGCGGGGAAATGACAGTGTGTAATTGTGGTACAAGTGCAGTTAAGGATTTTCGGCTAAAGGAATGAGTATCTGTAAAAGTAGTATATCTAGAAATCGCATCGAGATTGGCGAGAACGCGAAGGGTATGCGTCGACATCAGAACTAATAAGCGGGGTTGCATGGTGCACCGGTCGAGACTCTGGGAGAATATGGAGTCGTTGAGTCGGTGGTTTTCGGCTGATATGTCATCCACCTCCTCCTCGTCGCCCGTAGCGACCAGCGTCCTCCTGCCCGGCCGGCGCGCGGCGTCGCGGCAGAAAAGGTGCTTCAAATCCTGCACGACTCGCGATGCGGCGCGAGGAGGAAAGACGGCCGGTCGAGCCGCCCCGACGAGTCGACCGGCCATCCATGAGTAAAAGAGATCGTACAAACCTCGCTTCTTATATCTACTAAAGCTAAAGTATATTGTAATTAGAACTTTCTTATATTAAGTTATTGCATGAATTACAGTTATGAGGTACTGTACTTCCTAATAATATAACCTCTGTACATATAACTTTTGCACTCGATATTTATAATAATAACCACAATTTTATCAAAACAGATAGAATATAGGCATGAGTATATATAATATATGTATATATTAATCAGTGGTTTTTCTTTAAATAATGGAATGCATCTCGTCACAACAATGTTTGAGCTATAAGCCCCGCTTCGTTAAGCGAGGCTAGGACGAGCCAGGTTTGACCGGCCCGGCCAGGGCGACCGTTCCGACGACGCGTCAGTATGCGGCGTCGAGACGGCCGCCGCAACACAACAGCTACACATAGAGAAAATAACCAATAGGAATATGTAATGTACTATATTACACTTATGCTAGAGATCTACACAACACACAAAGAGATAACCCTTATGTAGATACAGATACGATACGTATGCAATAGTGCGATACGTAATCAATAATAATTAATTAATAATCAACCATCAATAATAATGAAAACGTTAAGCAAAGTTATATATAGCAAACGCTAGTCAAATAGAAGCTAAGAATGGTAAATAAGCACTGATGACAGACATATAATATCATTTGAAATATATCGTTGTTCTGTATATGGAATTAGTCTACACGAGTTTCGATTTAGGCCAGAGTAACCAATAACATCACCTATGTCGCTAGTAAAGTTTGTGCTCGGAACACTGTAACTGACTTAAAACTGTAAGATTGTACATTATCGACCCGTACGGCGTACACAATTGCGCGTTTGTACGGCGTCGGCGTCTGGACGCCATCGGGTCCCTACCGTCGCCGCTGAACAGCCTCTTTACTTACTTCCAGGCCCATTGTCGCGTTCGCGGCTACTGTATCACAAGCGGGGGCAAATCTGTGGAATATCTTGCGTGTCATACGTCCACTGCCTGAAGTCTCTTCGTTATACAGAACCTAAATTTAAGCTACATACAAGGGAATTATAATCTTAACAAACGAACCGACACAGCGAATTATCTTGGTCAAACTTCGATATAACTCATCTCCCACTCCTCAAGTCACCTATACAGCAGCCACCAGCAGTTAGTGAAAATTAAAGTGATCAATTTTACACACATGCCGTTATTTACGAAATTATTTTCTTCCACTCTAAAAACATTTCAAACGAAAAATTAACAGTTCTTGAAATTTAGAAATAGGTTGCACATATAGGTTTTTAGCTTTCACGAAATTATCTTCTTTTTTTAATTATACTTAAGGGCGCCGTATTCTTAATATAGTGTTTTAGACATTTAAAAACTGAATAATATAGAGTTTGGCCAATGTCATGCCATAACGGCTGAAAGCGATCTAGCTAACAAATTTTTAGGTACAGAAATCTTTCAAAATACGTATTTTCTTTAAATTCAACTAGACGAAATCATTCCATAAATAACGATATGGACCCACAATTTATTATTAATTTTTACCAACCACTACTGATATACAGTGAGGAAAAGTTTACAAGTATCTACCATTTGGAGTTTTTCTAATATTTTGTTCTCTACACATTCATTCCATCCTTCCATTTTGCACAAAACGTTTTAAGTTATACTGTCCAGTGCTTCAGTCAAAATAAAATATGCAAATCGAGTGAAAAAAAATCAAATATACGTCGTTCATGTCCGATTTCGTCAAGTTAAAAATTTCTTGAATTCCGTATACAATACAGATATGGTTTGGGTATCTCCAAATTTGCTTGCGCAACATTTTTCTACAAAATTGGAAAAAATTTCAATATTATCGCAGCCAGAAAAATATTGTTTAGATAGAGGATACTTGTAGATTTCGAATTTTATTTCTCACTGCATATTTTAGATGTTGAGTAGTAAGTAGATCGAAAAGCATTGACCAAAATGAATCTTGTCCTGTTTCATTCGCTTATAACAACTATTACTATTATTTCAAAACACAGTAAAATTCAACATTTTTAAAACCTATTGGATGGCAACCTTCCGTGAAACCTGTTGCAAACAATAGAGATACGATATGCTGAAAAACGGCGTTTCTCCATATCAGTAAGGTCCGTGTAATTAATTGTCGGTGAACATGATCGAGTCAAGCACATTTCCACATCAAAGAACCCCGCCACTGTTAAAGCTATCAAAAGACTTGTCTTAATAAATTGTACTTATTTGCCTACTTCGATCAAACATAATTTCTATGTACAATTCGTATTCTGCGCTGCCTGGCGGGCGTGTGCGTTTCGCTATTTGACTTTCTATCATCAGCCGTCGAAGTGTTAAGAGCGACGTGATAATTATAAGACGAAAAAAATTGCATAATCCTGATTATGTTTTTTATTTTAATTACAGTCAGTCTGCCACGGTATATTTTACTCTATAAATATCTATCGATTTGCTCATTATTATTATCCGATCTCAAGGTACGAGTGTTTACAAAAATAAATTGTTTAAGTGGAAGTGGCTGGTTAGTTTATGGGTGGTTATATAGCCGTGCCCGCTTTCTATTACCACCGCCTATGGCATGCCGGCGGACACACCATTTGTGCATAGCATATAGTTTTTTATTATGGGTCGTCTTCAGCGGTCACTACGAGACACAACACTGGGAAAACAAAGAAAAACAAAATAAAATCAAAATGATAAATAAACTTTAATCTATATTCAGAAAAAATCAAACAGTAAACCAAAATCAATTCTTCATAAATAAATAACTAAATTAATAAATTATAACTTAAAAAGATCAGATCTGGACCAGACCAATTTGGCCCGTTTCCGTGAAAACTAAAAAAATAAAATAAAAAAATGAAAAACTAAGGAGTTGTGGTCTCGCTAAAGCACTGCCGTCGCTTAACTGATGGCATTTTAAGCAAAACCACGCATTTCAGAGAAAGCTGAAGATGTTAGAAAAAGTCGTAATAAACGTGAAACTAAACACAACACACAAATGAGAAAAAGCGGATCTTTGGCGGCAGGGGCAGCCATCGTTAAAATCTGTTACATTCAGTCGGTCTGTGTTTCTCTATCGCTATTTATTTTAACTAAGCTATCACAAAGCGGGATGGTGCCCTTACCGCCGCCGACACCGCAAACACAAATACAAAATGCAACGTCACAAAACAAATGCCCATCTATGTATGACTTGGCTGCTCTGTTTGGCCGTTGCGTTGCGACTAGTCTGAATTTAAGAATACACGAAAACACTACATATAAATACATAAATTAATCTACTTAAGACATGAAATTAATATTACGAAATAATATATAATAAATACTATTTGTAAATATATATATGTATATATAGTTTAGCTATAATCTTTGGGTCATTTCCCAACATATAACGGCGATGGCACAATAATAATTAATACAAAAACATCAGACCGTAGAAATGTTTGCTATAGGAAACGCGAATGCACTTCTGACTAGCTTCGTATTTTATAAGTACTAAGTTATTAAATTAGGGGAGGTGCGCTTCTGGCGGGCAGTGGCACCCCCGGGCTCGCTGCACTCTGACGCAGGCCGACGCGTTCATTACCTAATAAGTTGCGACAACAGCATCGCCCAAAATAATAAATAAATAATATTTACTGGCGACAGCGACGCAGAATGCAGCGAACGCGCTGGTGTCTACGAATTCTCGTCGCTCTATGTGGTTTTGCTCTTGTTCGTTTTGAAGCTGACCTGCAAAACACGGTTGCCCAGCGTGTAACCGTTTAGCGACTGGATGGCCACTACAGCTTCATCGTAATTGGTCATCGTGACAAAACCGAAGCCTTTACATTTGTTGGTCTGCAGGTCACGGATTACTTTGACGCTCTGGACTGCGCCAAATGGGCCAAATAGCTGCCAGAGAACGTTTTCCTCGGTCTCTGGGGCAAGATTGTACACGAAGATACACCAACCAGAACCGTTCATTGCGTTTCCGGGCAGCATCGAATTGGCCAGCAGGTCTCCGGCCAGCGGAGAATACCTAACAAAAAAAAACAAACTGTCAACCTACTATCCCCCAATCCTCAACCCCCGTTAAGAGAGACATCTTTAAATCAGAAAGGGGATCAAAAGAGCAGTCGAGGAGTGATGGAAGCCATCAAACCGCAACAGGTGACAGATCGGGTCGACCAGAAGGCACTTCTGTGGAATCTAAAGGCGGTTAACAGTCTTACCTGAAGCGTCCCGTAGGATGGTGGATCGGGCCGGCGAATCGTCGCGTGGCTTGTGGAGTAAGGTAAGCTGCCAATGGAGGAATGGCTTTGTTGTTGTTGCTTGGATTATTGGCAAACTTTACAGTGATGGGTTCGGTGGATCCCTTGGGAATGGTCCCGTTTAGCTCTTGGATAGCTCTCTCTGCTTCTAAGCGTTGGTCAAATCGGATGAATCCTACTCCTTTTGACAGACCTAAACGAGTTTCGTTATAATTATACGTTAGGTACTTCAAGATGGAGCTGGTGAATTCGTCGCCAAATTTCTAACGGTTTTGGCAATTTGGGAACGCTTCACTGCTCCTTATACCAGACATAGGCCGCCAGGTAATGACTGTTAAGTAATAATAAAGTATAACAAGTATGCATAAGCGTTTTGGGACGTCTTCATTCATGCATTTAGACCGAACCTCAAGCACATTCCTAAACAGCCTATCTTGGTGTTGAAAATATGAGAAAAGAAAGATATCTATTATTGAAAATATTAATGCAATTTGTAAGTACATCGTTCTTTTCTTTGTATGAATACATATGTATGTGTGTAGGTGTGTGTTGGTAGTGATTGCTCTGCTCTTTTAATTACAAACAGAACGAAAACGAACAAAAAAACAGCAACTAAAAATTCACATGCCACGATGCAAAATCATAAAAAATCTAAGCTGTAGAAATTAAATAAAAGAGTCGAAATAATAAAAATTGTGAACTTAAGTTTGACAAGTGTTCGTCAATTGATTAGGGGGATGGGTGCATCGTTCAGTTGTCTTCAGTTTAGATATTTAACAGTTAAGTTCACGTTTAAGCAAATAAACAGCTGTTTGATAAATTTTGACAACAGACGAATTGAGATTAGTGCTGTTTCAGCTTGACTGGGTAAACTAAATACGCGCCCCGAAACAGAACAACCAAAAGGTGGATTTGGTGGTTGTGGGTGGTGTTCATTTGGGTGTTATGGTAGAAAGGTACGTACCAGGCAAATTCTCTCCGGCCCCCGAGACAAATTGACGTACTAGGGAAGAGAAGAAAAAAACGCAAAATATAGGTACAGTAAGACAAATCAACTGGTGATTGGCAGAGCCCGGGTGATACACCACGAACGTCTACCGCTATCAAAGCCAAATTTCAACAGTAACTCTGAGAAAAAATCATATAATTAAATCAAAGCTACATCCAATAAAAATAATAAAAACTAAATATTTACTGATTATAATAATCAATAAACAAACTGCAAGTATGTTCATGTATTTTGTATGTATGTTACTGTGATTGTGGCATTATACATTTCATATTTCAGAAGATCCCTGGCCCGCAGAAATCGTCAAAATTGAATCTGTTCGCGATTCAATCAACAGGCCCAGTCGGCCCAAGGACCTTTGACTCAAACTTTACGACACCACTAATGTCGCTAAGGTGAAGATATATTCAGTACTCCAACAAACAGCTTCAACGAGTATATATATTCACCGAATTTGAAAACACAAAGATACAACAGAAAACCTTACCGGTAATATTATCGCACAAGATGCGGGATGTTATTATCCGACCAAATGGACTGAAAAGGGCTTCTAAGTCTTGTTGGGTCATGTTCTTCGGTAAACCGGAAACGTACAAATTCGCGCCTTTAATAGCCTCTGAACTCGGCCTGGCATAAGAAACCTGCAAGAAATGAAGGCGAAAGATCAGGAATGCAATATTCCGAATTCTACAGCCCGTAACTTGCTTGCGTTCAAGTAAAGAGTCAACAAGACGATGCAGATTCGTTGCCAAATGCAGGTCAACATAGTTATTCACAACATTTAGTCAGTGATTGATGTGAACGACCCTGTCATGCTAACTGAAATCGGGTAGTCAATTACGTTTTGTTTCACATGAGATGAGTGCGTAATAATAATGTGTACACATTAATCTCTATCTGATCAAAACGATTTTACTATTATCTCCGTCGTCCTTTAGCTTTTTTTTGTGGTAGGTATATTTTCTTTCTATGCAATATGTCTTACCTTTATAGTTTTATTTTGTAATCTGAGTCCATTTAGTGTATTGATGGCTTTTTCTGCATCTTCTGGTCTATGGTAATTTACAAATCCGTATCCCAACGATTGCCCTGTAAGTAATGGACTAGTCAGAACCCCCGGAACTGCAGGAATTAAGATTTCGAAAAAAATACGTGTTAATAACACAAAAGCAAACCAAAACGCAAATCAGGAGAATTATTGTTAACAAAACTCAAATAAAACATACAAATATATAACACTACTTATGCTTAGTATTCATTCTATTTATGTACCTACTTTTTAACGAAAATCTATACATATTTTTATGTTTTATTTGGAAAAAATCTTAGTTTGTTAATTTTGTTAGTAGAAAAACAAACAGTCAAAAAATATATTCAAATATTCTTACAAGGCAAACTATAAAACTTAACCGAAAAAATATGTACTGACAAAATTCAAAAATCACTTATCGGGACATTCCTTGAAACTAACACGCCGCAATTTTATAACTAAAATATAAATATTAGAATAATGGCTGCAAAAATAAATATGTACACAGAATACGGTTCATACACAAAGATTCTTATCTAGGGTATGGTTATCCAAGTGCTAAATTAAATAAGATACAAGTTGCAGCGTCCCCCATCTGCATATTAGTGGCGATTTTTTGACAACATAGACTATCCGAATGCACCAACATTGCGAAGTTTAAAATAGGAAGCTAAAAATACTATAGGATATGCCGTTTATTGGACTTTTTAGGCTAGCTTTGAAGTGACAGAGAAGACTGCGTAATTTTCGCCCAAATATTGATCGTATGATGTCATAATATTTTTCCAATATCGAATTGGCATTTTGCCCAACTTTATCAAGATGCCGGGATAGTTTAAAGAGTCTGATATAGCAGACGAATATTTCACACTAGTTAATTTTAAAGTACCCTATACGAACAGTTGTCCGGCAAAACATACTTTCACTTGAAAGAAATTTCTACGTTTTTGAGCTCTACAGATTTAAGTTATATATAATTTCTTCCGCCCGTGAAAAATTATCACGTATTAATACACTGATTTATGTAAAATTTTGAGATAAAACTAGTTTCAAGCGCTTGCCAAATATTAATAAAAATTTAGCTGCTGAATATTTTGCCAAACATATGACATATCTTCTTTACTTACTTATATCAACAGAAAATTAATAACATTACTATCGCGTTTTCCAACACACATTTCAATTATTGAAATCATAATAATAATGAAAGCACGGCATTGGCTAACGCTGACGGAATAAGGGACGAGACATGTCTCGCATTTGAACAAAAAAGGGGCATGCACGTGTCCTAAAGATTGCAGGAATGACTCACAAGGGGAACAAGCCGTCGCGACGAATGCTTAAGTTTTCTGACCCCGCTCTTTAAAAAATCTTACTCTAATATTTATTACAACCGTATATACAAATATAAATGATAACGGTGACCACTAATTTTGTTTCTTCCGGCGGTTGAAAAATATTTAGCTTTAGTAGGTGTCGAAAATTTCCGGTACTTACTTATCGACAGATACAACAAAAGATAACCGCTTCATATCAATAACAATAATTACAAAATATGAGTGACTGCAGGACACGAGACAGATTATATACAAACGAGATAGCTACATACTTTTGCCAAAGAGTATTTCTACTCTGCTTTTGCTTTAGGCACAATCGAAAAAAGCGAGAAAATGGAAAAGCTACAAGATGCTAGTAGGTGAGCGCGATATTATGATTAATTCTAAAAATAAAATCGATGTAACGTTTATTTTCACTAGTTAAACAAATATTTTCCGATAAGAGCCAACCATGTGTAACCGAAACGGCAAATTGGCTTATTTAGTAATACCAGAATTAGTCTATACTTCTGCTTCTGTCTACCTTCGCCAAATATGCAAGTACAATCTCTGCAATAATAATGACACTCCCTCAAAACAGTTACTAGTTGAGTAGAAATTTCATTAAATTTCTACTGGTGTAGTAAATTCATTATTACTACATCAGATGATCGAAACAAGCCGCCAAATTAGTTTTAAAGAGTTCCATTATTATTGCAAGAGATGAACAAGGCACATGACAAAAATGCGTCCCAGCTAATAAACGTATAAACTGGTGTGCAATCGTGTATTCTACTTTACTATTTAATATGTGCAAGCCTTAGAACGCCTGTTCAAAACAAAGCTCCTAATTTATCGAGTTAGAGTACAGGAAGTCATGATACTACACAGTGCAGTGGCGTATCCCTGAGGGGGACCCACACAATCAGGGCCATACCGTTACTTAACAACAATATGCAATTAAATTTGTTATTATTATTTACTAACAAAAAGGGACGACTGGATTTTGTACTGAATAAATGTTTTTATTTATGAGAATATTTTTACACAGATATAACCTATAACTGTTATTTTTGTTTCTGTACGTACGAGATTATTTTTTAAGATTAATACTATTTCATTTAAATTTTCTAAGATTTCCCCATTACCACTTTAAACCAAAGTGTTGGATGCGCCACTGACACAGTGGTGTCCCAAATAGAGAACGTAAGGTGCTTATAATGGCATTTAAACCGAAAGAAATGAAATTACATACGCAATAATTTTAATTGTTTTTGCAGCTATTATCATTATGCATTTAAATTTTAAGGTAGGAAAATTGTGTTTCTGGCTAGCAATATGTGTTTTTCATGTACTACATGTTGTATTAGTACAGTATGTTAAAAAAACATATACAGGGTGTTCATATTTATACCTCTCACTACGCACTTTTGTTTGCCTTGTGAATTTAACTGAATTAAATTAAATACTGATCTTAATTAACTTTACAATAATTTACAAATTAAAATCAGTTCCCATCCCCAGTAATTTTCATTAGTTCAGCATATATTAATTGTTAATTTTTATATAAACTAATAATTTGTACCTTCTACGCCAGGAACCATTTTAGAAAGATTTAAAGATGGAATTTTGTCTGTAAATAAATAAATATTTTAAATTACAGTGCAACAGAATATTTTAAATTACTTGTGACACCAAACCCATATTTTATATGTAACTAGCATTTTTCGCAGACCACCCTGTATATGATATAGAATATTTAGTGATTAAAAAAAATAACTGCGCCCTTTTATTTGAAGCTTTAAAACAACGTTATAAGTAAAGCAGTTTCGTATTAAAGTACCAAGAATACTGATGTGGTTTAAAAAATTGTTATTTTGTTATACGTTAAAGTTAAAGTTAAATTTTTCACACATATTTAGAATATGTACAGGGTGGTCACCCAATTCTCGGGCGTTAGGGATGTCTCTCAAAAAGCGAGAAACATAGACTAAAAGGAACCAGTGTCCAAAATTTTAAAAAAATTAATTATATACCGCATTATCATAGTAAGCGTAGACAAACAGTCTGCTGAGAGCAGAATGCGAATTATTTCAATTGATACTTAGAGTAACCTTGATTGACGTTTTGTACAGCGTCCTGTATGTTGTGAAATTGTAACTTAACGCTAACTATACTCGATCAATGATGTATTTTATCTAAATCTGCAAGACAAGTAATTCCTTTTAACCTATGGTTAATTATGATAGGAACTGAACAGAGAAATATGATAGTTTGAGAGAACTTTGCTAATGTAATGGATTTTTTTTCTGACCTCCAAAAAAATCGAATACTATGATCCGCTGCAAGATAATTTATATTTCTGAAAAAAACAGTAGGCCGCTAAAAATAACTCTAAACTTTATATAAGCGCCATTTTAATTAGTGTTTTGTTTTTAGTTGTCATTTTTTATTAGTAACAACATAGAAACTTGAAACGAAAAATGGAAGATGATTTTTTACGTCGCTAAACATTTAAATGTTTATGTTTTATTTTTACCAGGTATGTACAGCGATTAACCGAAAAATCGTTTTAACTGCAATTTCAAAAAGGAAAATGTATAGCCAATCTCTTTTCTACTGTAATAATGCATTGGCAACATGACAAAATATTATAAATTCTATAAATAACTGCTAGTTGCTACGAACAATGTTTTGCATTTTATACATAATGGGTGAAATTGTACACATTAAAATAACTACTCGCGGCTTATATATTTGTTAAAAAGAAAAAACGGCTCAACTTAACCAATAAATTAGTAACAAGCTGAACAAAATAAAAACGAAAATTAACCACCACCAAGCTACCTAAATTGAGAATATTAGAGGCAGATGAATAAAACAATATCTGAATACCTTCATATTGTGACGATATCCTTGTAGTATGCCGATAGTTTTCTTTCTAGTGATCTGTCTAAAAATCTCAGGTTGTTACTAATTTATTATCTACAATTTTCTCTCGTAAATACACGAAGATTTAGATTATTTTAATTACCAAATGTACAGGGTGGCTATATTAATAAAAGTAATAATATTAATAAAGAAAACATATTAAATGAGAATTAATGGCTATTACTGTAGCACTAAACAAAATGGTAAAAAACAAAGAACATTGAAAAAAGATAAACTTCCAATCAATCACTCTAATTAAAACAATAGGTAATATTTAATGATTAAAATAGTTCAAATACATTGTTCTGTATTATTTCGATAAAAGCAAAAGCTGTTACTAGTTTATTTATTAATACAAAACGATTCTAATAAGTGTCAATCTCTTAGTAATTGTAATGAGAGATACATTACTTTTGACTAGATATTTAAACAGTCATTAAACATTTTTGACGCTCATCTAATTATTATACAATTTTTTTTTATATAGAAAATACCTAAATCACGTTATTGTTTAAATGAAAACTCGCAAAGCTTTCGCATTTATATGTTAACAACAAGCAAAACATGTTTTAAGAGGAAACGTACCTGTAACTTTGTCCCTAATTAATTTACAGCTTTCGACTTCACCAATGCTTGAAAACAGAGATCTAATTTCTTCTTGGGTCATAGTTTGAGGTAAATAGTTGACAATGAGGTTAGTTTTTGACTCTTCCTGTCCTCCGCCGACATTGTTACCACTACTACCATTTTGCTGTCCTACAACTCCAGAATCTAAACCATTGGACATCATGGTTGGTTTTTCGTCACTCAAATTAAAAGTGGTAATGGTAATTTTTTTAAATAATTCTTCTATTTTGATAAATTAATTTATACTGTACACTTAAATTTACTTGGTGTTTTCTTGTTTTGACGACTTTGTTTCTTGATTTTATTTATTACAAAATTTATTCGAAGGACTGAATTTCTACGATTTTTTTTTCGTTTTTTTGCAGGGTAAAGCTTACCCTATTTTACGATCTGGAAAAAAGAGAAGGCATCATAGGACGGTAGACGAGTAAATAATCTCAGTAATTAAAATTTAAAATTGTCTTGTGGCGCCAAGTGCCAAAACAATCACAGTGAACTTTTACTAAGCGCCATTTAAGCAATTTTCATTTGATGCAGATATAAAAAATTACATATTTTACTGACTAATCAATAAAAGTTCTATTCTGGACTTTCGAAAGTATAATGAATAAATAAAAATGGCAAACTAGGTTTAATATGTCACTCTCTCAAAGAATAGCACCACCCTGTCTAGTTCAGCAGCTGCATTTTTTGTTACTTCGAATAAAACCGGCCCCAGTAAAAGTACGAGTTCAATGACTTTGCGGGAAATAACATGAAACATTTTTTAGGTTTCTTATGAAAAGTTGTAGCGAATTTATATTTTTTTGTAATAACCAGTCCATTATAGATACCTTTCATAAAGTTCAGCTGCATATTAACTAATGTTTGTGGACATATCGCAATATAAAAATAGGTTTTGAGCGTTCTTGAAAATTCCTACACATATTGCAAAATTGTGAAGGTCATTTGCATATTCTTCAGTAGTAAAAAATATTAGGCATTTCTTTTTTTATTCAAAGCTTTGTTTCCTGTATGTTTATCTAATAAAAATTCTTATAAGAATGTATACGTACAGAATGTTCTAATTTCTAATTTTAATAAGTGGAACACAGAAATTTTGTTTATAATATACAACTCTAAAACCCACTCTATGAATTTAAGAGGAAAATGTGGAAACTAAAAATAAGTAGAACCATATGAATACATTTGTAGGTCGTAACATGTATATAAAAATATAAAATCCTATCCAAGAATAAATACTTTTTGCGATATTTATATGAGGTAGTTTGTTTGATACAGCTACAGCATGTAGTATAAAATGAAGTAACTTCCTACTTATACTGTAGCTCAAATGAATTTAAATTCAGTTTATTTTTAGATGCTGCAGCTATTCTCGTTTAAAGAAGCATATACAAATCCCGTAGAAAATTTTGAAGAATATATACCAATACGAACACTAACCATTAACGTTATATCTAGGTGGTAATTACCCCCGCAAATTTTCCCAATATTCTTTTGTATTCTCAGTTCGACTGTATTGATTATGCTTGTTTAAGTCTACACATTTTTAATTTAAGTAGGTGTAACCTATTGAGAACATGTTGAAAATGACGATATCAACCACGTGCGTTAGGTTTCACTTTTTTGTTCAAATTAAAGTCGTTAATCACTTCTTTTATGTGGTGTAGTATTTATAGTTTACATGTAATTTTTGCACTGAAAATGTTAGATAATATTTAAATGTACATCACTGCAAAAACTCCAACAAAGCAATACTGCGCACATATAATTTACACCAAATTTGCTGGTTTACATATGCACCAATTACTGACGCTGAATGTTATTATTGATTATTTTATTCACAATAATTGTATCTAGGTAACGTAAACTGCTGACAAAACTGTCGAACTCACCTAAAACCTGCAAACTACACATGCGTGGCGTCACTATTCATTCAAAAGAAGTTACAAAAGTGAATGTTTTCTACTAGTCGAAGCCAAAATAAAATTAACGAAAACAAAAAAAGAAAAAAAATGAAAGAAAACCGAAACCGCTGCCCTCCGCTCTCGGAATCGTACTAAACCGGGTTCTGTTATGAAGTTGCGACTGAAACGCGCTACCGGCACCAATGCGATACCACACATGCGTGAATAGAGACCGCCATGCTCTATTTTTAATTTTTAGCAAATTTTGTATTTTAATTTCCTAAATTATTTGAATCCGATCATTCCTCTACTACTCAAACCATGTTTTTACTACGTTCAGACATTTTTTTGCAAACAAAAAATACTCGTTCTAAAAAAATATAGTAGCGTGGCATAAAGTACTTATCAAATTGTTAACGTATTGACTCCAATATTATTTGTTAAGCGGTATAACAAAAAAAAAACTATTATTACGAGCTTACTGTTTCTATTATCTACTCAACCAAAGAAATCCAAATAAAAATGATGTTTTAAATTTCGGTGCAACTATATTTCTTACGTTTTTTTTTTTACCTATTTTGTATGGTAGTGCGGCAAAAAGTATTAATGAAATTATCAATATCAACTTAATTAAAATGATATTTTAATATTTAATTTTGTTCTTACGCATTGGGTAAAGTATATAGTACGGCAAAAACTATTAATGTTATTAACAAAAAATTAATTGATTCAAATATTATTTGTTTTAAGGATACTACAAACAAAAAAATAATTTTCGCAGCCTACTAAGAAATCCAAATACGACTAAAATAAAAACGAGATTTTAAATTCGATGCAACTGTATTATTTACTAATATTTAATTTAGGTAGTAGTAGATGTGACAAAGAGAATTAATACGATTATTAACGTCGATTGAATCGTTATTTGATAAGTGTATCAGAAAAATATTTGTTACAATCTACTTTTTTCTATTATCTACTCAACTAAATCGGAATAAAATAAAAAAGAGATTTACATTTTGATGCGACTATATTCTCCATGTTTTAATATTTAATTTTGTTCTTAAGCTTTAGGTTTCATAAGTTTTGAGGGTAGAAGAGTTGCAATATATCACTGATTTTCGGGTGAATGCCCTGTATCTTCTGTCTGGGAGTGGGCTAGACCAAAACCAGGGGACGAATCACCCTAAGCTTGGCTTTTGTACATTATCAGCTGTTCTCACCCAACCATTAGAGCACACACCCTTCTTCCATACTTCACCATGGAAAGTATATATCGTCGTACTGTCGTACTAACTATAACATATATGGCTTCGCCTTGCTGTACAAACGTAGTAGAGGCTTAGAACATTAAAATGTAGGGGATGCAATGACCATATGCCGCACGTGCTTATTAAAACATAAGATACACACGAATAAAATCATAAACTAGCATTAGAGGTACTTCCACAAATTCCAATTATTTCACAATTCTATATTTTTATTAATAGATATATTTTGTGGTCCAGTTTCAGAGAAATGTAAATTGCACACAAATAGACCATATCTTTCAATAAGTAGTGCTAGAATTTAAATATTTAGAATATATATAAGACACTCGTTGTTTATATTAATACACATTTTTATTTTAAACAAACAGTTGGTATGAAATATATATTAGAGAAATTATAACTTCATTATCGCTAAAGAAATGTATATGCCTCTCTATATAAAATATGTTCTTCAATTATGTATGCAAAGCCTTGTTTTCATAATTCTAATCTACACAAAATTGAATTTACCGGCGTTCAGTCACATAGACGGTTCTTTCTTCCTTTTAAAGCAGAACATATGCATCACCAATATTTAATTTTATTTAAATTATGAATAATGTTTCATCATTTCATAGGTTATATTAGAATTGGTGGAAAAGGGTTAAAGTTATACGCCATACGTCTCAAAATTGTTATATTAATCAAACCTAATTAGCTCATACCCACATGGTTAGTGGTGAGAATTTTGTCATTACACTAACAATGAACCAGGTGGGCTGTGTCCTGACAAAATTTTACGTAGGGGCAAACTGTAGATTAGATCATATCACCTAGATTTAGGTGAAGCATTAAATACATACCCTAAGTTAATGAATATTTAAATCAAGTTAATCTGCACGCAATTTCTACGTATATAACCGAGCAAAACACTTTCAAAGTATGGATTTCTTACTGCAAATTTCGTTGTAAGCGGCATCGTTGAATTTGAACGTGAAAAAACTAGACGTCTAAGCGTATGCTAGTCGTGGTTAGTGCTTCAAATAAAATGCGTTTATTAATTATATTTTGACCTGTTTCCGGTCACGGATGTTGTTAATCAGTAAATTGTTGGCTGCAATATTCTCTTTCTGAATAATAAAAACGTAATGGACTGAACTCTAAGTCTATAATACAAGTAGCAGCTAGCTATGAACGTTAGTAGTATATAAACTATGAATTATACATTTGATTCATCTGTAAATCGATAATCTATTTTTAACTTATTGGCAGAAATGGTTTCTATAGGAAATTAAGTTTCTGCAGCTTTGTGAAAATAATCGTAGTAATTTAATTGCACCTTGCTTTGTGGTCAACTGAATACGTCGGGTATGAGAAATAGGTACATAATTACTGTATCGATCGATTTTACAGGGGAAACAAATACCACACAAGTACAGAAAACAGAAGCGAACGCGTTAATTCCTTTGAAAATTAAACTCGCTCTATTGATAGTGGTAGAATAATATTTACCTCGACCCACCTAGTATTACTAATTTCAAAGTGATTTAAGTTAACTTATTTCTGTAAATTTTTACGTTCTACACACTTACCTGATTTGGCACCTGTCAGCCAAGATTATTCAAAGTTGAAAATCTGCAAAAGAAAACATTATGTAACCACTCGAAAAGTTAAACACAATTAGGGGACACAATAATTGAAAGCTATTTTTTTATTCAATTCATTTATTCAAATTTTTCCAAAAACTACAAGAAAAAATAACTTCCAATATGATTACAGGTTAATGGGTCACCAAATATGCCTTCAAAAGTTATTAATTACATTTAGAAACCCATAACAAAATTAAAATAAAAACAGTATCAATTTCGAAAGTGTGGATGGTTCCTATTAATTTTTTAGTACACAGGTTTTAAAGTGGCTTGTTAATAATAAACAATGATAGGGTTGCGATTTTTAGGGAGCAAGAGCTGAATGAAACGGTAACCTAGCAACCATCAAAAGGGGGAGATTGACTAAATCTCCACTACTACAGGATTTACAGTAAACTTTAATGAACCCTCTATATGCCAATTTAAAATTTCATATCAAGTGTCACCATGAAACACAGTTTAAATGTTATATACGCAGAAAATAGCAATAAAAACAATGAACCTGAAAAAAGAAAACAGATTAAAAATAAAACAAGGAAACAAATAAAATAAGAAATAAAAATGAATAAATCATTAATAATAATAGGTATTTAACTTTTCCGGTTAGAATATCAGAATCGGGATTTTTCGAAATTTCAAAAATAAAATCGTGGTAGTAACCAAAAATAGTAAGAATTGTGTGAATGAATGAACTAATCTTCAACTTAAGAAGTTGTAGTATCTGCAATGTATTTGACAAATAGAGAGAAGTATGTTAACATTATTATCTTTAAATATAGACTGTCCAAACGTCAAAATGACGAGCGAAAAGGAAGGTCCTGCCTAAAGGATAGCGTGTATCATTGATCCAGATGTGATTTTTCAATAATGTGGGCGAATCAGAATATCAAAGTTGTGAAAATGGTAATCGAGTTCAGCTTTGACCAGGCCTGGCTCTGGGTCTAGTATTGATCCGCGCGAGCTACTCCCTTCTCGCTGTTTCAACCCCGCACTACTCCGCGAATCCAGCCACTAAGCTCGAGCTCAAATCGACACCCACAACATATTTCACGAAACTTGCACACACTATTTTGTATATTTGATTATTCATTCATGTCTTCGATTCGTTATCATGTCTATTTCCTATGTCTTTTGCATTGCATTTGAGGTTTTGGTTGCTTTTAGATTTGCAAAAAATTTAGGGGTGGAAATCATGAGAATATTTTACAAAAAGTTAGAGTACTTACCGTTTTTTTTTTAAGTTGTTGAATCCCAATGAAGTAAACGATATAGAGATTAAAAACTGTATTTATTACGTATCCACTAAAAGTGCGAGATTGAAGAATTGTTTGATAAATGAGTATTGTACAATGACTAGAATGAGTGACGAATATTGAAAACAATATTTAAAAGATTGCACTTATTTTTAAAAGACGATTAAATATAATAAATTCTAACGATGCAAGGTTATTAAGCCAACCTAGAGTACAAGAAAGAACCGAACTATGAAACCGTTAATAAATATTAAATAATTTATATATTATTACTATTGATTAAATATAGACAATAGTAGTAGGAATTATTATTAATAAGTATAATTATGCAAGGAATGATATTATTACATAACGTACACTACCAAACGTAACACAAGTGTTATTCAGAGAGTGCAATAACTAAATGGTGTTGCATGGCGTTTGTAGGAAGGGTGTCGGCCTGGGGTTGCTGCTGTGGGTCGATATTGTGCGCGCGCTTGCCACCCTTGCCGGTCTCAGATCGACGCTACCGACGCCAAAGATGCCGCCCCCATTCATACATCGGCCGCCACGGCCAAACCCGGAACCTGCTCCACATGCTATCCCACTCAACTATTCCTGCTTCTCAACATCTCACGCTACACACCTCTTTACGCTCGAATACTGTCGCAAAAATGACAGTGTTGCAATTTCTCCATACTTTCGAATTTTTCAATAACGTAATTCCATTGAGTTTCATTCAACGATTCTTCATCAAAACTAAACTACTCCACTGAGGTTTCAGACTTTTGCATTGTCTTTCGAAAGTGTAGTGTTTCTGAATTATTATTTATTTTTCATTCCAAATTAATTTTAAACCAACTATATGTTAATTATCAGAAAAAAATAACAAAATATATGTTTATAGAAGGTGCCAACATGTTCACAATTGATTACATGTCTTCGCCTCAAAAATTTCTGGCATTTGTTCGACTTGCTGACATCCATTTACAATTCGTTGTCTTAAATACGCTTCATTTTCTGCTGTTTCATAAACAGTGGATTTGAGATGCCTTTAGGCCTCCGGTTTTATGGTTGTAATATATAGGGAGAAGAGAGAACTGACATTTTCCATAGATAGTTGAGGGGAAGATTTATACAAGGGTAACTACGATATGAAACTAATACAAAATGACAAATAACGCCATTCACTTATTTTAAGACGGTTGCCAATAGGTCTGTTCCAACAGCCGTTGGGAACTGGTTCAGAACTGTCAGAAATGTTTGACCAACACCGTTTTACGTCGTAATCGCCGATAGTACATTAACAACTGAACTGACTGACTAGTTCTGGACGGTGCAGAATCGATTCTTGCTGTTGTTGGAACAAACCTAATGTTTATGTAAGATGTTATTAGATCCACAACTCTGTCAATTTTCCTGAGTCATGCTCCGCGTATTATATTTTAGGGAGTTTTAAATGTGGGGTTTATTGAACAGTACAGTCCGTACAAGGTGTTCTGCATATCAGATTTTAATACTTTGCGAGGTTGTGTGGCGTTTAAAAATAAATTCACACAAGTTTATCTTTAAATTCAATCCCTTAGAAAACTCCAAGCTTAATTAAATTAATAAAGTATTTTTAAATGCGTCTGATATTATTTTCAGAGTTAGCAGCTTACTATAAATATAAAAAAATATGAAATCAACACTTCCGGGATGTAATTCTGAAGGTTTAGCTAGCGTCCAGAGCCTAGCCCGATTATCCTTGCGCTGCCAGGATACGCTGTAACAGAGTAAACCCTCTCCCCCCATATAACGTCAGCTAGAAGGCCTGGGCAGGCATCGACGTCATAGGCATATGTATATACGCTTAATTGGCTATTCATCTTAGGTCGCAAATATAATCTCCTTTTACCCCTTTATTGTATTTCGGTCCATGCACGTGGCATTCATTTTTAAATTATCTTTATCTTTTGAGATTTAATTGTTTTAGATGACAAAACTTTCTTATAAGCCCTAAGTATTTTGCTAATTAGTTTACAAGATTAGCACTCAGTATATTGTTGACTGTACGTTGACATTATTGATGGCTTTTGCAGAATTGTGTCATGTTCTACCTTGTACAGCACGTAACTTGGATTGGCGAAGTCCAAAACGTTACCTATATTTTATGTTCGTGACAATTTCCTGTCATATTCGGGACAAATAAGTTAGTCTTGAATGCGATGGGGTTAATATCGATCAAACACGAGCTGAAAAAATGTCAACATTGATAAGAAAGCCAGTCAGTTTGTCAGAGTTAGGTGGTTGGAAACGGCCATCCAGCAACCTTCAAAACTTTCGCGATTTAGATCGAATATTGCTTTGTTCTAAATCTCTAACGTTGCGTGTTTAATGATGAAATTAAAGTGTCTTGTCTGACGGCTAGCCTTTGTGTTAAATCATGGGGGATTTTGGGGAAGGTATGTATAACCGCATCAACCTGCCACTTTCATTATTAAACAGTATTTCGCAGCTTTATAGCTCCGTTTATAACCGCTCGGTTCAGTCTGGTATTTTAAATGCTTAAAACTCACATTTATATCATCGCATTTATTACAATTTATATCACTTGCTATTCGTACGTCTTATAGACCTTACTTTTCAAATAACACGTCGTTGTATACAAATAGATCTATTTATTGTCATTGAAAACATTTATTGTATCTTCCTTACAATGGAGATAATAACAATTGTAAATAAATAACTATTTCGACATTATATCGATATTTTTTTCATCTTTACTATATTACTATAAGGAATGTTGTTATTAATACCTCCTGTACAGTCAATAAGCTTTTCTTTACTACGTTTTATTTTACTAAATTATCTGATATTTATTTACTACATACTTCAAATTTTTATTTACATTTATTTTGAAATACGAAATTATGAATGTCATACAATCATTATTATTTTTCATAAATTATACTTAAATGATATCTCATTGGTTTAACATTTCTACCAAATTTATGTATTAAAATATATAAAAACTTTTCAATCAATCAACCTGATCTGATTTTAGTATTGTTAAAACCGGTTTTCTATCACACAAATCACAAAATACTGTGAATCCCTCTTAGTAAATTAGTTTCCAAAAAATGTTCAGGGTAATTCTCCTAAATGTACCAAAATTCTCGGAAAACTGTGTTATTTTCAGGTTCGAACTTTTTCAATTAAAAAAAAGCCTGCTAACATTTTTTATTTCAACAGATTACATATAGCTATAAACTGGTTTTGTTGAACTCTATCAGCAAATTGCTTTTTATCGTTCTGGTACATCTACAGGTATTTCAAGTAACATGCATGTATACAATACATGCTGCTTCGTACATTTTAGAGTAGGGTATTTTATTGATCGACACCGCCAACTTCCCACCACCCAATCTACTGTTCCTGCTGTATTTTCACATCCCGATTTAATTTTCATGCTGACTTCGATATCAAACGAATGACTGAATAATTACAGCATAGTTAAAAATGAAATTCGTAGCATTCGAAATAATTAGATCTAATTAATCCAATTTGATAAGGCTCTAAAACAAATTATTGAACAATTGCTCAGCTGAGATAAATCTACGTCATATTTCCCAGATAAATTTTCACCGCAGCTTTACAACTTAATGAAGTCCTATTTATTGCGAAGAAAACAATATTTACAGTATGAAGACTTTGCATCGCCACAATTTGTTCCTACATCGGGTGTCCCACAGGGATCCTTAGCTCTTTCTATTGTTTATTAATAGCTTACTGGATGAAGTCAAAACTCATAACTTTGTATATGCAGATGATTTGAAACTGTTTCAAATTATCAACACTGCCAATGATTGTTCATTGTTACATGATTTAACCGCTATTAATAACTGGTGTCTTAAGAATAAGTTAAATTTAAATATATCCAAATGTTTTGTCTTATCTTTTAACAGGAAAGTGTCACCAATTTAGAGATTTAGGAATGCTCTTTGATGAGAACCTGTCTTTTAACCTTCATTTCCAACAAATAATTGCATCTGCAAGTAAAATGTGGGGTTACTTTTACAATACAACTGTTTTTCAAATTTTTTATTTTGGTTTAGTCGGACTCACGGAGTTTATACTGAGAGAGGAACGGATCCGGAATTACTATTTGACCGATTTCGATGTATTTCGTTAGCCGACAGAAGGAAAATTTGATCAGTTTCCTTTTTGTACAAGTTGTTGCATAACTGTATTGATTGGGAAACTATGCTATACAAAATAAACTATTTGGTTCTAATACTTCATTCGAGACGCAAGCCTACATTTTACTGCGGAAGACCTAGGACGAATACTCTTATTAAATCTCCAGTTCATTCAATGTGCTGTATCTTTAACTGTATTGCTGATTTCTGCAACACTAATCATGACACCTTAAATTCTATAATCTCTAAACTATTTGTTGCTACTTAGTCAGTCTATGTATGTTTTTTTCTCTCTTCTTTTTATGTACAGTGCCTTCATAAATGATTACAAGCCACGTGACCAGGACTGTGATTCTCAAACAACAACTCGTATGCAAATAGATTTCTTGTCTCTCTCAATTACCGTAGTGAGGAAAAGGATATTCGCATATGAATTGCTCTGCGATTGATTTGAGAATCTCGACCCTGATCACGTGGCTTGTAATCATTTATGAAGGCACTGTATATATTTATGTGTGTATTTTTATAAGAGTGTGTATGAAAATTTATGTATATTTAATCTAAGTATTTGTTGTAATTGGGCGTTAGAAATTAAATCTATCTATCTAAAAAGATTGACCTTGCAAGGTTTCTTGTCGGTCAAAATGTTTACTTTTAAATACTTTGTAACAGGGTGCAAAATGCCTTCTTTCAATTAAATACACGTTGCGGTTTTTCCTGTCCACGGCCTTCACTGTTCCAAAGTGTTGTTTTTAGGGGTATAGCATGCAAACGACAAGTCATATTTTTGTCATATTCGCACTCTCTATATTAATACCATATTTTAACACCCTGTATTACTTTATCATGATTTTTTGGTGACCGATGAAGATATGATCGACCCTTACACTACTTTCCTACCTATTTCCATTGTAAGTTGGGGTGTAATCGCACCCTGAGATAGTTCCTTCGTGAAATGCTATTGTGTAGATACAAGCAAATGGAACTGATCGGAAAATAACACCTTTCCACAACTTTAATTGTTCCAGTTTCATGCAATGTTTAAAAGCTTCGGATTCCGTGTTTATCTGATTCTATTTCTGATAACATTTCACGCGGAATGCTTTGCGAACCTTCAAACATACTTCTTTGGGTCAGTTGCAACGTAACTATACACCGAGCTGTGTTCCGTATAGTTCACGTTAATTAAATTATTCCAAATACTGCACAGCTATTTTTAATAGCAGTTTCCCTCAAAATCAATAATGGATCAGTATTACGATCCTTTAGAACACACGAACATATACCAAAGAAGAGAAGGTAAAATGTTTATTATCCCTTTTCACTCACTGTAATTTCTTCTAGTCGGCCAAGCCGAGGCTGGCAACTAAGTTTTAAGTTTGAGAATAAACTTTAACTTTCAGATTCTGACGACAGTGATGGAGAAGGAGGTATGGGGAACGTGAATAGGCTGATTATGCGCCCCCCTGGACACAGTGGTAAAGCAAAACGCGGACATTTATGTTTCGATGCTTCCTTTGAAACTGGAAACTTAGGCAGAGTGGATTTAGTCAATGAATACGAATATGACTTATTTATAAGACCAGATACTTGTTCCCCAAAGTTACGCTTTTGGTTTAACTTCACAGTGGACAACGTTAAACAGGACCAAGTACATTAGATGCATGAATAAAATTGTTAATTTAATCAAATATTTTATTTTTCAGAGGGTTATTTTTAATATAGTTAATATAAGCAAAGAAAGAAATTTATTTATGGAAAATATGACTCCTTTAGTCAAATCTTCAAGTCGACCTAAATGGTATGTGTAAGTATGGGCATCCAGAGAAAATTTGACAGGGGGGGGTCAAGCGTGAAAAGTAGTTCTGACTTATAAAATATAAATTAATAGAGATAAAATTTTCTGATATTGTTCCCCTTGCTCCCCCGGACGGACGCCCTTGTATGCAGGTATATTTTGTTTGAGCAGATATAAGTAACCATTTTAGGCAAAGAATACCAAAGAAGTATGTTTTTTACCACAAATCCGTCGTACATCAAGGCCATTACGTCCTAAGCTTTTCATTTGGCTTTGATAAGGAAGACGACGTTTTTCAATTTTGTCTAGCACCACCTTACAGCTACACCAGGCTACAGACGTTTCTCAACGTTTTGGAGAAAAAAGCTACCTACCTGAGCGATAATTTTAAGAGGGAATTGTTGGAGAACAGTGTGGTATTAAAATAAATTCTTATTAAATAATGATCACATAATGTTTCCATTTCAGCAAAAAAGACGGTTAGATTTAATCACTATAGGGTCTTTGGATAGAGCACAACAGCCGAAAACGAAGAGAAGAGTTGTTGCTATAATGGCTAGAGTTCATCCAGGGGAATCTCCGGCCAGTTTTGTATGCCAAGGTAATTACTTCAAGTTACAAGATGATTTAGGAGACTTTTTTTTAAATTAGACAACTTCTTGTAGGTTACAATATATTTGACGGTACCAAAATATAGTTTATAATTTACGTTATGACTTGCACCATCCCAAATTAAAGTTCTCGTAACTGTCAAATTCTATTCATAAATAAATTATCTATAAAAAATACTTATTCAGATTTATATTTTACGGATATGGCTTTCAAATAGAGTAAAATATTAGTTTAAGCGAAAATTACAGAATAATAAAAGAGAACGGTTTTTAGGGCTTCTAGAACTACTAATAAGTTCTAATTCCATAGCAACATTGCTACGTGAGCACGTCATATTTAAAATAATCCCTATGCTGAATCCTGATGGCGTTTTCTTAGGAAATTATAGAAGTACTATGATGGGAACTGACTTAAACCGTTCGTGGCATATAGCAAACCCATGGTGCCACCCAACTATTAAAGCTGTGATAGATATGTTGTTAGTACTAGATAAAAACAAGGTGAACTATAAAATCATAGCATTACATTTTCGCCCGCCCTCGTATACTGACGTCTAGTTCACTTTTAGGAGTTCCAGTTGGACTTCGTGGTAGACATCCACGCTCACTCAAGCTTAAAAGGATGTTTCGTGTATGGAAATACTTATGAAGATGTTTATAGGTTCGACGTGTTTATTTTTTTATCGACGTACCTAAATCCAAAAATAATGCTTTATTTTTAGATACGAAAGACATATTTTATTTCCGAAACTCCTAACCACGACGTCGGATGATTATGTTGCAGAAAATACAATGTTTAATTCAGACAATAATAAAATAGGGACGGCTAGAAGGTATCTCTGCTCGCTGTTGAGCGACAAAGTCAATTGTTACACCTTTGAAGTGTCTATTTTTGGGTACAAAATTAAAGGCTCTGAAGTTACTGTTCCGTACAATGAAGAAAGTTGTATCCTTTTATAATTAATTAGCCATTATTGCATCACTAAACGCACATTAAGCTTAATCAGTGTGCGGATTAAAACAATAGGGAACCTATTTATGTGTCGTCGAGCACAAAACTATCTGCGGGTAAAATCGATCACACAACATAAAACGCTTGATCTTGCTTGCGTTCCTGATTTTATTCTCATTTACTTGTTGTTAGTTGTTACGAATATTGTTCCCATTTAAACTAACATTTTCCTTAACCGACCAAGACATGAGATGTGGAAGGAATTTAATAAGAACATTTCTGGAATATTACCACAACACTGGTGCTATTCCAATGCAAATAGCATCGGAAATTTCAAACAAGAAGCACCGTTCAAGAGCAAATCAAGTGAGAAGGAGAAATAAAAACCGCTGCAAGCCAAGACCCCTTACGAGTAGGACGCAAGCACAACTGCATTTTACAAATTTAAACATTAACTACGACAGTGAAACTTCTCTTGAAGATTTGTCTTATAGCTACAGGAATTCCAGCCCTCAACGGACTTTCGAGAGGTTCAGTGAACACTTGCATTCAAAAAAGAATATTGGAGGTGTAAAAAGTGGAAAAGACTACAACCGGAAATTTCCAAAAAGTGGTTCTCCTCTTCCAACAACGTATGTTGTTTTACCAGAACCAAGTCTTTCTATTATCGATTTCAATATTATTTCCAGAGACGATATTGAGAGGGTCACCAAATTAAACCAAGTCAGAATTAAAAAGGTCAAATAAAAATTTTAAAACTAAAGTGTAATTACTGTTTTTAACCACTTATAATTTTTTTGCAATCTTGAAATATATATACAAATTTGTATGCCCCTACGAAATATTTTATATTCTTATTCTTATACCTATTGGTAGGTACATGCTTTTGCAATAATAATGACACTTCCTCAAAACAGTTTTGAACTTCTAGATCCAGCAGTTAAAAAAAGTTGCAAAATACATTTTAAATAGTGCCATTATTATTGCAAACGATTGTACATGCTTTTGCAATAATAACGACACTCCCTCAAAACAGTTTCTGTACTTCTAGAAGTTCTGAATACTAGTTCATTAAATAATCTCTATTATTGGGTGAGTGAAACAACAAAGAACTAATGTTAAAAGTTGAAAGCAGATATCATTACAAATACGTCAGTAGTTCAAAAGAAATCGCAAAATTCATTTTAAAGGGTGCCATTATTATTGCAAACGATTGTATCTACCTAATACTTACCTACACTACATAAAAAACATGGTTTATTATTTTTTAAAGCATAAAGGGATAGAAGACAATTAATTAAAACAAAATTTTGACATTATTTGCTTTAAACAATTTATTTTAGCAAAAAAGGAAAGTTAAATAAAATAAAAATATAAATTAAGTCTATTTTCTGGCCCAAACGAATACGCCTGCTATTTTCTAAGAAGTGCAACAGAGCGCTTCGCTCTGATTGGTCGAAGATATTGTCACTAACGCTAACCGGCAAACAGGCAACCCTTGATCTAGACATCGCGAAAAAGAAAAAAGCGTCAAATAGGTCGTACTAGTGCTCCAAAAAAGTAGAAGTTTGTTCGTTTTTGCATAATATTTATTGTGATAAACGGTGCGTGAGTAGTTTTATAATGTCGTAGTGATCAAAAGTATACAATTTTTAAATTGAAAATACCTCATCTAATCCAGCTTTCGCGTATCTCTAAAATTATACTTCGAAGGGAGTTTGGGTTGGTTAAATTCACATTTTATAAGAGTTAACATACCTTTTTGCAATTCTCAGCTCATAAATCTTCAAAACAACATCACATTTCAACACTAATAAGAAATTACTAGTTTTTTGTATGTCGTGCCTGGTAAACTTTTGAATTCACACTTCACAGACGTAAAAAGTGTATAACGCGTTGTAACTATGCGTTTTATTTACTTTTTTTACCATTTTATGCACAAAAAAAACTGTAAATTTTACTAGTTTTTCCTATTGACGCTTTTGCTCGTGTTAAATGTTAAGCTCGGGGTAGGCGGAGACTACAGTTCGTGTGCTGCAATTGTTTTCTAACCTAAGTTTAAGTGGTTCAGAGGTTTGAAAACCTATAGGTAAGTTTAAAAACCATTATTTAAAGATGTTATTTTATTAATTATTGCCAAAAATACATGTGTGTATTTTAAGTTTCTACAACTTAACATACGTAACTCATCAAACACATTTTTCTTCCAAATCTGTACGATACATAGGTATACAGTCAGTTACTGTCAGTACTGCTTACAAAGCTTTCATTATATTCAAAATATACTTGACAAAACTTAAACACCATATTTTTGTGCAGTAAATTATCACGTTCATTTTCAAAGAACAAAGTTGGCTTTAGTATTGCGCACTATATGAACGAAGGAGTTAAAAAGAATGATTCTATTAAATTAACTAAACGAACCAGTTCGCAAAATAATTCGATACTTTACAACTGCATTGTTGTCAAACGCTCTCGGGTTCTAAAAGAATGTGGGTAACCGAAACCTCGAAATAGGTTATGAGCTAGATTTAACTTTAGACGAGCGGATTTTCTGCAGCATATGGATTTTTTTATTGAATTAAAGTGTCTGTATTAGAAAATTTAGTTGTACTTCAGCATTAATAATATAGTTGCGGCAAGAATTCAGACGATTTACGTCATAGGAACAAATGAATAATTCTTTATATTTTCATTAAAATATTTAAGAAACGGCAAGTGAAAATGATAAAAAAATATACTACACTAAATGTTTCCACTAAATTACACAAAATGATTGTTTTTAATGCGACAAACCATTATGTAGCCAATAAAAGCAATTGTATAACGTAAGTCGTCTGAATTCTTGCCGCAACTATAGTTAATTTCTTAAAAATTGTCTACCTAAACTGCTTTCAAAGTTGCTCGATTTAAAACATTGGATTTAATCAAGGTTAGGCTCGATTGTAAGTAAGAGGCAAAATCAATCTAAATTAACTTTATTACTGAAAGCAGTAATTATTTACTTCAACGAATACAATTCTCAAAATTTCGTATGTGAAGTTTTAGGCAGAAATAAAACTGTTACAAGCTCTACAAACCTCCATACAATTCAACTTTATACATTATTTAAAATCTAAAGTAAATAAATACAAAGAACTAATCTCAGATGTGTAAAAAATCTTATACATAATAAGTTTTATATACTGAATGGAATTGAATATTATTCATTATAATTAACAGTAAACAGAAAAAATTCTTATTCTCATAATATCTACATCGAAGTCATGTATTCCTCGACCAATTTTACTTCAACAGCGAGGTTCACAGATAAATCCGCAAGTTTACAAATTTTTAAATACAAATATCACAGTAATATGTAAAAATTTCATGATTTGCATTTAATATCGGTTTATTTTGTCAATGATGCAGTGGAAATAAAATTCATCGAGCTATACTTACTCAAAAAACAATATATACAAAATTAATAGTAATTATATTACACATGATGTACAACAAATAATGTTATTAACGATACACGCAATGAAATAAAATCAAACATACATTGGCACTCACTAATTTTTGATTCACTTAATAAAAAAACATGAAATTTATAAAGTCACAACTGATTTGGAAAGTAAATATATCATTCTATAGAATTTGCTTTTTGTTTTTAACTGGTATAATTACACTTGATTTTAATTACTGTTTTCTTTTTCGGTTAATTCTTGATAACGTGCGTACATCATTTTCTTAACACAGTCTTTGTACGATTCACCTGCTAACGCAGTATATCCCGGAAGTTTGTTTCCAAGTCCTACCGTACTACTATGTTGCTCGGCCTGGTAAAATAAAAATTATTGTACAATTTGACTCGCATATGTTTTTAAGGTCGCCGTATTTCTTGCTGTAAAATGATCAAATTTGTGTTCTTTAGGTACAGAAATCTTGAAAAATAAAGCGCGTACAGCAAAAGTAATATCAAAAATAAAATTATTGATGTTTTGTTTATCTACTTTCACTATTTAAATTCTCCTCAAGTAATATAATTTTTTAAATGCAATTGTATCACACATTATTTTGCTATTCTAACCTCACATTTTAAGGTCGCCGTATAATGCTAAAATTTGTGGTGGTTTTTAGGTACTGAATCTCAAAAAATAAAACAAGTAGAGCAAAAGTAATATCAAAAATAAAATTATTGATGTTTTGTTTAAAAAACACGTATTTTGAAAGAATTCAGTACCTAAAAGTTTGTTTTATAGATAGCTTTCTGACGTTATATAATGATTTTACTTTAGTACCTTTGAATATTCGCAGGTGGTATGAGATATCGTTCTTGTTATTTGCTAAACTCTATATTATTCACTTCTTAAATGTCTAAAATTACTTGTATTTGTAGAAAACACTATTTCAAGAATACGGCGCCCTTAATAATTATTTTCACATACTTATAAAAAAAAGTGAACAATCTTATATGCAGAACTATGTAAGTTTATGTTATAACAATATTTACATCTACAGTTAAATTTAAAAAAATATGTATTTTGAAAGATTTCTGTACCTAAAAATTTGTTGGTTATAATCTTTACTAACCTGTATAATAGTTGTCCTGCCTTGATTCTGCTTTCCTAAGCCTTGTCCTTCAGTCCAGCCCATTTTTTGCAGAAGTCTATTACCGACATTTTCTGATCCTATAGGTTCAGAAACTGAGGAAGTTGCCATCGGTATCTCCATTTCTCTAGATTTTAAATATTTTTCTTTTAGTTTACTAGGCTGAGGTTCTTCCGGATCGCCATATTTCATGCGTCTTTCCTTAGCTCTGTCACGATAAACAATTTTCTCCTTCACATGATCACTCTTTTTCTTCTTTCTCGCTTCCAGGTTTTGTTTGTGAAGTGTGGAAAGTTTGGCGTGTTTTGTTAAGGCCTCGGCGGATCCCAGTTGGCGTTTACAAAGGTTGCAAATCAGTTTAGTGTAATCTAGCAGTTCCTCTACGTTATCTTCTTCTCCTGACGATTCACTTTCTCCTCCATAGGCAGCTACCAAAGGTGCTGACGAAGGCGTTGGAGGTTCCTCAATCAATTCTTGTTTGAAAAATGGAGCTGCTGCTGCTGCAAGAGCTACGCTTTTCTTTTCCAACACCGAAAAGCCTATATCGGCAGAAGCGCTACTCGAAGTGATATTATTATCTGTCATTGCTTTTACGTTGGTAGTTTCTTTCTTCTGATTAAGGGTCTTGGCCCACCGTTCCATGTCCTTAGCAATTTTCTTCGCTACTTTGACTTTGTCTTGCTTCTCTGCTTTTGGTTTTTGTTTCTCTGGTTCTTGAGTTGTAGATGCACTAGGAACTGGCTGTTGGTTACTCATGCTTTCGGTGTAGGTTGGAGCAAGCATGTAAGTTGATTTGTCATGGTCCCAATATAAATATTTCTGAATAACATTATTCCAATAATAATTTGAATTGGGATCATAATACAGCCCAGTGGTTTGATCGTATTGATAGCCTGTTGCTTTGTCATATACATATTTAGATACATCGGGGATAGCTGGAAAGGTAAAAATGTTATATTTTTTAAAGTTTCAGTAAGGCGTTACTTACGATATTTTTTTCCATCAGTACCAGTCGGGACAACTAGATGAGTGTTATCGTAGAATGATTTATTGGCATTCATCTGTTGGATAGCGGATTGTGCGACTGCTGCAGCTGCGTTAGCTGCATCCATCTGATTTTCTTGATGTAGTGTAATTGAATTTCCAGCACTGATTTGTTGAGTGAAAAATGCTCTGTAATATTCAATGTAGTGCATATATTCTTGTGGTGTTTTTGCATATCTTCTTGCAGCATACTCTGCTAAACTATCAACGTCGGTCATTGCATAAGTGCTAGGTATGGACGCATTAGGAAAGGCTGCATGGTCGGCTTGAGAATATGCTTTCTTTGTGTCACCCATATTATACTTGCAGTAGGATAATATCACTAAAAATACATCAATAATGTGAAACTATTCTAAAATAAACAAAAACGTGCACATACCAGTTTTACCGTCTATCATAAGAGGTGTTTTGGAACTGTTGAGGGCTCCATATATTGCCAAGGCATCGATTGTGCTTTCAGTGCCAAGATAACATATACCTCTTGACGTTGAAGTTAAAGGATCTCGTCCAATACATACTGCTGATATCGATTTTACCAAGTCAGGTATTATATTGTTTAAAACTGCCATAACTGAGTCTTCTGTTGTTAGAGCATCTAAATTTCTCATCATAATTGCTAAAAAATAAATTATTATTATTCGTAAAATTAAAATATTGATAGCTTTACTTTTAGTGGCATAGCTACAAATTTCGTCACTACCACTTCCACCTTCTTCACTTTCCATTCTCGATGCGTGACATTTGAAGCAATTATCTCTCCTCTTAAAGTTTTGTGCTCCACACTGAAATAAATAGAATGTAACAACAGTATTATTTTCGAGTTTTGCATCAACTTACTTTTATACAAAACCAATCAGCCGAGGCTTTATGCGTTGGTGGTTTTTCAGAAGCATTTATGTCCTTTGGTATACTATATTGCATGATCGCACGATATTGGTCTTGAAGCATCAAAACTCCCTGAAATAACAAAAAAACAGTCAAAACTCGGCTGCCGTGTATAACTACCCCTCTTATTAAAGAGACCTTTTCGCTGTTGCCTAGAAGTGCGAAATGAAATCTTTACTTTACTGGCTGGTTACTTGTAATACTTTTTGAATTTTAGTCAAACAAGGCCACCTAATAAAAATTTAAGCACCTATATTACACATAGGTTTAAAAAAAACCTGAGCGTCATTTAACAGTAAAAAATCTTCATAACTTTTATCCCTGGTAATGTACAATACATTTTAAATAATTATACATTAATAAAATGAAAGTTATGAACAATTGCATTAATAAAACTGTAAAACTGTGCCCGGTCTATATTCGAAGAAGAGCAGCCCTACGTCTATTAATAATCAAAGTCATACTTATCGAATTTCGTCAAGAGTACGATAAAGTTTGTATTAACATTTCTTCTTTAAACTAAGATACCTGTTTTATGTCCATCCATCGTATGGCCTCACCCAGTGTGGCAAACTCGACAAAGGCGAAACCGCGGGAAGCACCTAAACAGCACAATAGATACCAATGGCATTACCCGTCCTTATGAGGAGAAATATTCACAAAAAACGGCCTAAAGACAACCTTAAACTAACAGTTAGCCTATTAAATTACCTGTATCTTTTTTCCTGATAAGTCGAATGTCCTTCGGCATCAAACCACATTGGATAATGTCTTGCCTTATCTAAAATACAAACCAGAGAATTGTATCGATTGATTTAGTTTGTAATAACGTTGAACTTACGTCATTTTCAGTTATATGTTGTGCTAAACCCCTGATCATAATCGTGTTGTTTGGTGGCTGACTTTTATATCCAATTATTTCGGACCCACTAGCTCCTATGACGGCTCCGTTAGGGCTTCTCTCACTGTCAAAATTATAATACGTATTAAGTACACATTGTCTAATGATACTTTAGAGCCATTCCGATATAACCTATACCTATCACTGTCCCTATCATCGTCGCGGTATCTGTCTCTGTCCCGAACTTTTCTATCTTCCGATTTCCTTTCCCAGCGTGAGCCACTTCTTGATCTTCTTCTTGCTCTGTGATGTTCTCGGTCTCTGTTTCTGTAGTGTCTACTACTTCGATCCCGGTCTCTACTTCGAGACCGACTTTTTCTGTCACGTTCAACCTCCCATGAATGTTCTCTGTCACGTCTGTACTCCCTGTCACTATCATAGTCGCTTTCCCTGCGAGTTTCAATGTATTCGTGGTGATCTGAAATTAAAAAAGAAAATTTATAGTAAGTCCTTAATCACTGCACACCAAAAGTATGATTTCCAGGTGATTTTTTAATAACATACCAATGTACCACGCGATTATTTTTCTTAGCATGACAAGGTTAATGTTAAAAATGCCAAGACTGGCTGTACAGTGTGCACGCCTCTTAACGCGATAATTTAATTATATAATATATTTTTAAAAACGTATTTTTAACATTTAATATACAGTATATTTTAAAGCTATGATTTGTTCATCCCTGTCAGTATTTATTTATGTCATCTTTGTTCTCGTTGAAATAACAAGATGGCGCAAGGTTATTGCTCCTTGTCGTTTCTATACAGGGAGTTCTATCGCGATCTGGGCATTGTCAACAAAATATATTTTAAATAAGTATAAAAGTTAAACTTGGACACATCGCAAAACTGTTTTATAGTTTTCTAATGCTAAGCATGACATAGGTGACATAAAATTGTAGTTTGTAATATGTATAAGAGACGTGCGATGTTTATTAAAGATAAAAAGTAAATATTTCTGAACGTTACATCACTCCTCATAACTTTAAAAATTGTAATAATCGGGAATTACGAGAAATACTTATTAGGTTGATTAAAAGTATAATCAAGTAATTATTCATGATACAGTCGTATTTAATATCAAGGGAACAGTGAAATTCAAATTATAGGTTTGGAACACACTATTAATAGTGGATGTGATATATTTATTTTTTTTGTTTCGGATTCCCATAAGCGGCCATTTTGAAGCAAAGGCGCATGTGTGAAATTCATTATGTTGTAATTATTTTCTAATTTATATTTCCTATGCCTGTAAGCTTTAAGTAAAATTTAATTGTGAATATTTCTAACAAATTAACTGTAATGTAGTATAGAGTATAGCTTTTGTGTGACAAAACTCTGGTTTTATTTAGTGATAAAAAAAATTGTGTTGCCGCCATGTTGGATTTCCCTTTTGTAGGAGCAGAACAAATATATATTGTACAACAAAATAAAAAAAATAGTTATATAAAACATTTACATAGTAGCTCTTGAATATTTTGTTTCCAATACTGTAGAATATATTACAAAAAATTCAAAAGGTATCCTATATAATGAAAATCCTTTTGGGAAAAGTGTTTTGTTATTAAAAATGGAGTTCTAAAATTTACTTACATGATTTTTTATGGTACGTAGGGGACCTGTAACCATTATGTCTTCTATAATTTGGGGACCTAGAACAAGACCTACTTCTGTGTCTGTAATCTGGAGAATCTCTTCTATAAATTTCTGGAGAAATACTCATAGTTCTACCTCGTGGAGAATAGTCTCGCGATCTGTCCATATTTATTTAAATATACACAATATATACATTTATTGTATAATTTTAGAATACCCTATATTGGGTAAAAATGTGTAAACTTCATAGATGCTTTTTAAGCTAAATGTTTAATTATATTGATAAATTTAAAATTAGTCACTGTAAAATGGCGAATCAGACACAACCGAATCACAGGCACTACATTTTTTATTTGTATTTTTATATACCTAGCATTTTTTATCACCAAAAAAATAGTAAACAAATGATACGTACATATTCGTTTGATAAAGAGTTTAAAATAATACACACAAATACAACGTAAAATCAACTTCACAAGCAGAATCTTCGATCGGTAATTCCGGTTTTCAGCGCAGTTGCTTATTCAGAATTCGGTTTTCATGTCTAGACGTGGCGCATGCGTTACGAAATACGAAGTTATTTTATTTATAAACTGACGTCTAAGCGATAAGGCCGATAAGACAAGCAGGCGTTGCCATGGCGTTGCTTTCGTCGACGTGGATTACTGAATTAGTAGTACTAGTAGCTCTCTATGATCCTTATTTTAATTGGCGTTACCTGCAAAATCCTACCTAACCACGGATTACGGAGTTCATGACAATCTTACCTGCCCGTTTGTTAGAAATTGCTTATTTCTAATTTCAAAATATGTTTTTCTCTAAAAATAATGTCCAAAACTGTGTCTATAACAATTTCAAATGAAAAGATACATTTTTAATGCTTTATTTAGCTGTACAGTTAGTGTCAGTAATGATATTAAATTTGTTGTAAATTATGAAACGTATTAGTCAGATTTAGAAGATAAAACTAATCAAAATACTATCGAGTCTTTGAAACAACATACCAATTGCTTTATACATACACCTTTTTTCTGTAGGTATGGAGAGTTGCATAAAATCATTGTTTGAGATTTAAAGCGCTTCATATAATTTTTTCGAAAATTATATTTAAGATATAGATAACACGTTTTGCTTTCAATATAAAATTTTATTTTTTCATATCAGTCCTTTATATAATATATACGTATATTTTCAATACAAATAAATAGACTACAAAGATACAATTAAAAAAGGGTTAACTGAGATAAGATCATTATAAACAAATTTGGCACTAAAGACGCTAAACTAAACAATTCAGGTTGAGAGACATGAGACAATAAATTATAAGATATTGGTGAACTGGAGTATATATTGTATGTGTACAGTAAAAAAAAATTAAGAGTTCACCAACATGTGAATGATCATAATATCACAAGACTTTTTACAATCATAACTAAGGTAACTTAACAATAATACTGCATTAACAATGGCACTATAAAGTTTATACATAAATATATAAAAAATATATACATAATGGTTCATATCCTACACATTTATGTTCCTGGAAAGCAGGTTTTTTTTGGTTCCATCATCAGTCTTATTAATTTTGGCATGGTGAATGTACAGGGGAATGTTTATTGCTAACACAAATCTAAGGGCAAGATATTTGACAATGTAGTTTTGGTAATTGTTATTAGTTATGTTAAACACCACTACCTCCACTTGGTTTATACACAACAGAACCATTTTTGTCTTGCCTGGAATTATTTGAGGCATGTTTGGAGTCGGAAAAGACTACACTTGATTTGACAAGTCTGAGTAGTTTTGAGTAAGCTGAACGATACTGACGATTACTAGCTGCGTATATGAAGGGATTTATAACACTAGAAGCCCAAGCCAAAATTGACGCCAACACGTGTAGTACTGGGTACTTTATGTCATTGTCATTGTCATCAAACACGTTGACTAGCATCAAAGGCAAAAAGCAAAATAAAAAGCAAATAAATATTAACGCCATTAGCTTGGTCAGCCGACTGTCATCTTTTTCTCTCCTGCTGCTTCTCTTGTCGGTTATTGGTCTGAAATACAAACGTTTTTCATTTTAATCGTTTTCTAATTCTAAGAAATATGAAGCTAACATTTCTATATTTGAGATTTCTGTTCTTTTTGGCATATATTTATAGCTAGGCAAAGTTAAGAATGAAATAAATAATCTGCGTAGATGACAAGCATATGTGAAATTCAACATACTCTTCATGTTTATAAAACAGCAAACTATTTCATCTGAGTATTCATTTAAAATTAGAAGCTTCAAGTACGTACGTTATTTGCCAAAAAAATGTAGACACATATACAGGGTGATTTAAACACAATAAAAAATAAATTAAAGACACGATCAACTTTGACCGGTATTTTTTTATTTTCCAGAACTAATTTGTAAAAGCTCTAGGCCAAAATGTATTTACAACTGTATTTTTTAAAGGAAACGCCTGTCAGATTAGGCATTAAAAACAAGCTCCTTTCATTTTTTTTACTACGGAGTAGAACAACGGGGATATTTCATTTTAAAGTATGAATACAAAAGAAGGCTGGTGAAAGAAGGTTTTGATGTCAAAATTGTTGAACTGCGGAAAAGTATCACAACATTTAGAGTCAGTTTAAATATATTTTAGAGTGTATTGTTAATTCCATTAATTAATTTTATTCTGACATTGTCAATGGCTCCCAAAGCTTTCTTTTATACAGAGTGCCCTTGACATGCATGTACCAGAAAGCCACTCTAGGTTCTTAAGGTCAAAATAGGACGATGTATAGTTTTAAAACAATATTAATATCTTTGTATTATCTAATTGTCACTTGTAAATTCTGTATTTTCCGAAATTTTTGCGTATAGGTAACTTAGCATAACTCAGGAACACCCTGTATACATAAACAGGATGTTTTTAAATTAGCAAAAATGAGTACACAGCTTCCTTAGAAAATAAATCGATTTAACCTAACATACCTATATTCCAAGTCGCATAATAAAAAATATACAGGGTGTCAAAGTTAAAATTTTATTTTCGATATTTGTAGATAACTTCTTAAAAAATCCAAATATTTACATAAAATTTGTAAATCCGGGGTTTTTGCGGGCGAGAAATTCAAATTTGTTTCTAATTTTGACGTCTCTAGTAGAGGGCGCCACTTATGGCACATCATGTTTCTTTTAAATGGCAGAACTTTTTTGCTGCTTGCTGTATCCATCTGACTATTGAAACAATCGATTCTCCTACCTGTTATATCTGAAAAAGGTATACCTTGTTGAAGTCGTTAGGTGTAACAGTTTTCGAAATAATCCTACTTGAAATATTCAGTGCACCGATTGAAAACTGTTATCGTTTCAGATAAAGTGCCTTTTCTACTAGTAAAAGAGGCACTTTACCTGAAACCAAAACAGTTTCTACGCAGAGCATTTCAAATAGGATTATTTCAAAAATGGTTCTGCCATTTTAAAGAAACATGGTGTGCCACAAGTGGCGCCCTCTACTAGCGACGTCAAAATTAGAAACAAATTTGAATTTCGCGCCCGCAAAAACCCCGGATTTACAAATTTTATGTAAATATTTGGATTTTTTAAGAAGTTATTTACAAATATCGAAAATAAAATTTTAACTTTGATACCCTGTATCTTGTTTATTATGCGACTTGGGATCTGTGGTCTTATTTTTGCTACTTCATTTAGAAACACCCTGTACATCTCCATCACCACACCAAAGGCTAAATTATTGGGTGTGTACATAGACAGCCTTAACTTCCTTTTATTACGATTTATTAGCTTGCTATTAAAGAACGAGTTTTAGATTACGAAAAAATTACTATGTTCTTTGATAAATTACATACTTACTGGTGTGATTTCAGTTTTTTTCTACTCTTCCGTACACTGTAGTAAATACAAGAGTACGCTAATATTATAACAACACATGGAAGTGCAAATCCTACCAGGAAAATTACTTTTTTCGGTGACTTTCCATTTTTTTTTAATATCGTGCATGAGAAAGTCGACTCGTCCAGTCCCAGTGTCCCCCAAATTCCCAATAGCGGAGGGAGCTGAAACAATGCATTTGTATTAAAAAAAATCATCGCAAACGTTATTTATTTACCATTAATAGAAATGTCGCGCCCCATATGCATACTAATTGGATCCAAATAGAGAGTTTGGAATATAATTGGTTGTAGTATTGATTGCATGAGATAAGAACATATCTGAAAATAAAAAAGAGAATGTCAGTTGTGACTTGGAAATATTCTGTAAACTTCAGATCGATTTCGGGGTTTGGAAATCGTTTTAATTTCAATTGATGAAATATGTGGGAAAGGGAGTTGCTAAATATACCTAAAGCTTAATTAACAGTCTGATCTTATACCGGTTTTATTGCTAAAGATGTAGTGGTATTTATAGCCGACTTGATTAAATTAGTCTTAATGATTTATCTTTGTTTTTTGGCGGTTTTGCGAGTAAGTTCGTTGTCTGATAAAAGGGGCATTGAGTATAAAATTCCAGTAGGTTTCTAATCTAATATGTCTTGTAGAATATTTTTAAAGCATTTCACAATTCCACTTCACCTCATAGGACATCGGCCTTTTCATAAAACAAGAAGCTTTATTGAGACGACTCCTAAACAAGCCTTGCTTTATATTCAGAAAGGAAGCTTCAGCGATTCCGTCTTAAAACAGAGACACTTAAAAGTGGGAAAAGTGTCGAGAGTTTCGTTGTCAATTGCGCTATTAAAATTAGAATGGGGCGCGGTTTCTCTACGTATCATTTTTTTAACGAGCTCGTGTCATAAGTCAAGTCTAGAATAACTATATTAATCTCTTCATTAAGATTGTAGAGAGAATGAACTGTGTATTTCCTATGCTTTAATATTCAAAGCTATGTGCAGTTCAAAAATGAATTAATTTATACAAAAAGGATTCAGTAGAAAGAATAATAGCCTTGCGGTGAAAATATTTGCTAAGTAGATGATACACGGTTCAATTCCTATGCCGTTAACCCCTAGCAATATTGATCGGCTTGAATGCGGAGCCCTCATCTCCATAAACAAAGATAAACAACTTTAGGGAGGCGTCTCGTTATGTTATGATTATGACACTGATAATAATCTTATATAACAAACGCCTTCGTTGTACCGTCAAGTCGTTAACTGAGTTGCCAATCAATTTTTTTTTTAAATTTGCATAAATTCAAGTAACGTTCCCTTGTTCTAGCTTTTATGTCTCGCGAATGGTTTTCAATTATTTATTTATTTACTTGGGACAACCGTTTATTTTAACAAATTCAGCAAGCGACCACAGCTGCAATTGCTTGCATTTATCGCTTTTCTATTGTTTTTTCCTGGGTGGTCAACTAGTCCAAATATAGTCGCCATTATATATTTTTATTATATTACTGTTTTGTTCATAGTTGCGTGCATTTATTATATAACAGCTAAGCTTGTTTTTTGTTGATATTAATAAGTGAAATGTTCTTTAAAGTATGACCACTAATTGTAATTCTGATGATAACATAGATTGTGGAATATCTCACGTAATACTGATAGGTGTGTATCCATATAGTCCCAAAAGAGTTATCCAATTGACAACAGGAAATTAAATTCTTATAAAAATTAACAAAGCGTGACTCATTTATAGGTATGGTAATGATAAAATGATAATTTCATTAGCTTCTGTATCTAACGTGTTTACTGAAACACTGTTTTACTCAAATTAGTAATAAAAAAATTTAAAAATACAGGGTGTCCCAAAATTAGCCTGCCAAAAATTAACTGTGGATACTACGATCAAAATTAAGAAAAAAAGTTATTTAATCAGTTGAAATTGAGAATCATAATTAGATCGCGAATCTAATATTCTGAAAATAATTTCTCATAGTTTGTCATAGGCGTGCCAAACTGGGGGGTCAGTGGGTAAATATTGCTTTAACTTTCTTGTCTCAAGATTTTCGTCTATTCTGGTCTATTTTACATGAAAAAGGTACTCCTAGTTCAATCCGATAAACTGCTCTGCTGTTCGAGTAATGTTAATTTAAAAATTTTGTGACACCACCAAAGTTTAAGATGGAAACTATAAATAGGCAAAATATCCCTAGTAGGCTCTGAGGAAATACTGTCGACTTATTTAACACATTTAAAGATGTTTTTCAAGCGTTTTAACATATTGAAATACTTTTAAAATGCATATCAGTAATGTAATTATTTGTAAATTTTAATATAGCCTATTAATACTTCAGGAATTTTTAAAATATATGTAATATGTGTCAAATATACTGACAGATAACTTTTCAAAGCCTCCTAGAAACAATTTGACCGCTAAATTAATATTACGCGTAAACGGACTAATTTATCGAACTAAAACGAGTATCTTTTTTGTAAAATTGTTCAACATTTTTAATTTTTTTATCCGACGGCAAAAACCTTGAGACATGAAAAGGTTAGAGCAATATTTATCCACTAACCCCCCAAGTTTGGCACGCCTATGACTATATGGTATTTTTAGAGCATCAGATTCGCAATCTAATTGCGATTCTCAATTTTAAATTTGATTACTTTATCTCGATCCGTTTTGAAAATGTTGGGAGAAAATCAAATTTTGGGGTCCCCTTTAAAGAGCAATAGCTCCATTAGGGAGCATATACGCGTTGTGTATTTTTATTCTTGTTTGTGATGATCGTCACCACAGTTAATTTTTGGTAGGCTAGCTGTATAAATACACAACTAGTACTGTAAAACATGGCATTTTCTATCGCCTTAATAATTTTATTAAGAAATTATTGGTGGTGACGTATAAAGAGATATTTTTATAGGGGAAACAGACAGTCCTGCTACCCTCTTTGTCAATTTATTTTCTCCCACAGTAAAAGTATCAATCTTCTCCCTTTTCAAGCGCTTATAATATGGCTAGAAACGTGCTAAAATGGATTTGACGTTTCTAAAAACAAAGTATGATTCACTTAACGTGACATAGACTTCATCAATGTATTATGTTATTTTAACGATATGCTATAATAATTCCCATTAAGTAGATACAAAAGTTTTTAATTACAATTGCAATTAATGCACACTTTTATGCTGTTTTGCGCCAAGTACATTACGGTGTGCAATTATTTTGAAGCCATATTTAATTTAAGGTGCATCTATTAATAAATCGTCGTTTGAATCTTGAAATAGCTCTTGATGAAGATACTCGACTATGTGGAAATCCTGGAAACTCAGGGAATAAGAAAAAGTGAAAATTAAGCTCGCGACATAAATATCACGTGAGCTCACGTGATATATGAAAAATGGAAACCAATGCATGCACAATAACATTAAAATCATTGTATTTTTAATGTAAATAAAGGTTATTAAACTGTCAATGCTAAATTTTCCATCTCACCTTCTCATAGGCAATCTTAAAGCCAAAAAATCGACGGACTAACTGAATTTCCCCTGTCATGCCATTTTTAAATGTTTTTCGACTTCACTTTTAGAAGTATTTAAAACTAACATAACATTTTGTTTCAGTGTTCAGTGTAGTGTGTAAATGGATTGGATCGTTAGAAGGGATTGGACATTTCAAATTCAGAACTGTGGTAAGTTTTTTGCATTTTACTTACTGTTATTTTTAATAACTCATGGAATAAGAAACTGATCATGGCGCCTCTAAGAGCGTTCTAATTTTGCATCGGAGAAAAAAATCGCCCTGTACCAACAAACGAGATCAATACTATACAATAAATCACGCAGACTGGTTAAAGATTAAATCAGTAATTGAAACCAATTATGCTAATTACTAAAATGCTTATACATATCTATTTTTTCAGTAAATAGAACAATAAGAGGAGTATACTGTTGTTATTATGACCTGGTGATATAAAAAATAGCACTCAATAATTTACAAAGGTCATATGTCAGATGTCACAAAGATGAACCTTATTGTTTAGCTTTATTAGTGTTAGTCATTCGAGTACATCATCGTATAGTCTCAAGTATGAATTTTAAGAATACAGAGAGAGATAAAAGCACATATGTGTAACGCTAGTGTATATTTTATTTTTATTATTCTTAAGGACCTACTTGAAATTCTATACTCTAAACATCTGTATAGTGTTTAATGTTGATGGATTATTCTTGATTTAATTATTCGTCTCCCAATTAAACATTTGCAGTTATTTCATCATCGCAGCTTTCTTTAATTTTGCAATGTCTTGAGATCATTGACCTTTTTTTCAAATTCATGCTTTCAAAGAGGGAAATAAAAATTTAAAGGTGTAGCGAATTTTTAACCAGTGATTCATTTATATTTTAAATGATTTGGTTTACAAATATTTGTGACTCAGTATATTGACTGATTTTATACAATTTCCACAAACTCATCTGTGGTTTCTTGTGTCATTTGTTCTTTACATTTCCGTTGATGCTATGTAAATATTGCGATTTTTTTTATTTTCGAAGATTTATTGAATACTAACCTGTTCAATGTTATTGCCACCATGTTTAGCACTGACACACCAACATTTCCATAAAATAGCACTGGGAATAGTTTGCAGAGTGCGTCTCCTAAGATCCAAGCTTCGTAGATATATCTTGCTGCAGTTAGAGGTAGATTTAAGACACAAAAAATTAGATCGGATATACACAGGGAGAGTACAAACGCTGTTGTAGCGTGCGTTCTCAATTTAGGGCATCTGATCAATGCTAGGACTGTCACCAAGTTACCTGAAAAAGATATTGTGACTTTATATATATCTACCTTTCGATTGGTATTTGTATTTACTAAGTAACAGTTTCTACTTCAGTTCTGTTTGATTAGAGTCAAGTTTAAAGATGATATAGTGCGGCTTGGAACCACATATAAATCCAGTTTTGTTATAACGTAAAAATAGCCAAGATAATTTTTCATATGAATCCTACGGTTCACTCATGACTAATATTAATTAAAGAGCAACTAAATTTAGCTGTTAATGCTCTTAGAAGTGTAGCAAGTAGCAATAAATAACGTTATCGACAAGGAGTCAAGTATTTTATTTTTTATTACAGTATCTATTTGAATAAAGTATTCTTTTTAGTTATAATTTATTATACAAGGTGTTTTTAAAACGGGTATTCAAAATTCCAATGCATGTAGAACAAAAGATGACGAAAAATTTAGTATATTAAATATGTAACTTCTCCCTCCTTAGAACGAATTTAAGAAAAATCTATACTAAGGTTTTCGTCATCTTTTGACTTATTGTTCTACTTGCACTGAAGTTTTGAATGCTCATTTTAGAAGATAGATAGAAGATATTTTTATGGGGATTATCTAGATCTAACTCACGTAATAAAATTTTATTTTGTTTAAAGAAATGTGTTAAGGGTGAAGATAAGAAAATAGTTGTACCTATGTTTGTACAATATGTTAGTCGAACGAAAAGGTTGTTTATATCAACAAAATTATCTCTTATGGGTAAGGTATTGGCTTTAAAGATATTAAATATGGGCGTCCACAGAAAAATTGCCAGGGGGGCTAAGATAATTGCAAGATGCAAAAATTAATGAGTTATTAAATTTTTATATTTAGTTAAAGAAGATTTGCCGGTTAATCAATAAAATTTTGCTTGGAGGGGGCAAGCACTCTCTTGTCCCCCCTCCCCTTGCGGACGTCCAGAAATATCTGAATTATTGTAATTTTAACCGAAGTTAAATAAATATAAACATTTTTAATCAAACAATAAATACTTACATAATTGTATGAGATGTATAAATTATGGTTTTGAGGGATATACAAATAATTTCACAAGTAGGAACAGTTTCTTAGTAAATTATAATTTCATAGCAAGTCTGGAAATTACTATTTAATAATGGGTTTTTTCACTCACTGATTTGTAATGATAATAAATCAATTTTTTTCAAGTGTTTCTTGAATGATGATAACAATTTTGTTTTTTGAATTGTTCTTTAAAAAATACTAAGTAAATATATTTGCTGGACCAACTAAATCATATCCAAGCAAAACCAAGCCAAAGTAGCGTTTGTTTTGAGCGGCGCGTAAAAAAATGTATTACTATTTAAATGAATACAGGATGCGACTTGCATGTATCACGATTTCTTGTGAATTGTATACTTTTACCTCATATCGGGTACGGTGACAGTTTTTCTTGAAACAAGATAACAAATTCAAATGTTTTAAAAGGTGAATCAGACGGCGCGTTTATTTTTTATTATATATTTGCGAACGATAGTAATTTCCTTTTTTACGTTTTACTTTAAGAATTATCTTCACTCACCGACAATGCCTATAACGCAAAAAACAATAGCACAACAAGCTGCGAAAATTGTGGCTTCTCTGGGATATTTGATTGGCGTCGTCGTGTAATTCATGGTTTTGTTTATGTAAACACTAGGAGTACTACCACAGCAAGCGATATACGCGCACTGAAGAGGACCTAGTTCCAGTTTCTTTCTCCGCTTCGTACCATGTGCTCGATGCAGGCGAAGTAGTAGGTGGGGGCTCAATTCGCTTGTCACAATAGAGTCTATTCAATCGGAGGAAAAATTACACTACTATCGATAAAAAGTGCATTGTGACATTACAAATAAAGATAAAACGACGTTAACTTCTAACACAAAATGTAAATAATATTAATCACAGCGTATTATCTAATGAGCTGTTTTATTGTCCTTTCGTCTCAAAGAGATGGCCTGTTGGTCGTTTTATTAGTGTGGCGCCTTTATGTAACATCAATAAACCCATCTTTACTACTTTTTTAATGCGGTTGGAGATGTAAACAATCCATCGTCCTAATTTTCGTACGTAGACCAAAAAAACGCCGAATTAGTTGTCGATTTATTAACAACTTTAAGTCAATTTATTATTTCTAACGTGATTCCTTTTTTTTGAATTCGTTTCATTTTAGAGAACATCCTGTATTGTGACTAAATTAAGAATGAGTAAGACATATTGATTCTTGCTTTCAATTTATGTGGGAAAGATAATAAATCGTCTCTCGGATCAGCAAGTTTGAGGGTTCTGTGGAGCTTTCTGCTTATAACTATGATTATTTGCAGAATTTGTGGTTGGGGTTATTAATCGAGATCTGCTGTGGGGAACATTACAGAGCCGTACTTACCCACGTCCCGATTTCCAACGCCAATGGGTTTACATGCCCCGGATTGGGAGGTGTGACGTCAGTACCTCCCATAGCTGGTCAGGAATCCTCCTGACTCGAGTAAAGGTTTTTCTTGTAGAAAATCGTTTGTAGGTGTGAAAGAAGTTATAGCTATTTTTAATATGTGCAATATACAGAGTGTACAAATATTTTAACCAGCAGTATAGTTCACTGTGTAGAACACATAATTAATAGTTTTTTTTGCAAAAAAAATCAGAAATAAAAAAGTCAAATTTTAAATAAATTTTATAATTTTCCAATAAAAAACTTGTTGGGGATCGCTGACCAGACCCTACATTGCGATTTTTGCCAGTTCCAGCGTTGCCAGCGTTACACTAATGTCTTGGCTTTAAGAAGTTTAGGTAATTATTTACATTAGCGGTAATCTGTCCAATAGTAATAAAAAAATTCTAGATTTAGAAAAAAAATCTAAATTGTAACCTCTAAGTGTACATTGCATTAGGTTAAAGTTGCAATACCTTTAACTCACTGTCATCTTGATTTCATGACGTCACATTTGTCAAAGTAAATAGGCATTATATTGCAACTTCAACCTAATGTAATGTACATAGAGGTTAGAATTAAAAAAAAATCCAAAAACTACAATCGATCGCACAAAAGTAATTTGTGTTCAGCACCCTCGAAAATAGGGGGGTAGCAAATGTTTTATTAAGATTGGAGAAGTTTCCGCTAATGTAAATAATTACCAAAGTTTAACTCCACCTCTTTTTGCCTTACCAATAAAGTATGTATTTTGTACAAGCTTTTGCGATAATAATGGCACCCTCTCAAAGCATACACGATATGACAACATGGCCTTGAATGGATAATATAATAATAATAATATCTCTACCCCTCATTCTAATCACAGGGATTAGCCCAGAAGTCGGAGACTTGTGCGGGAGAGGGGGCGGCATATTATTATTAAGCAGGCCGCATTTGCGCCCAGGAACGACTTACGTTGGTAGGCCCTAAGGGAAAACCTGGAAAACCTCATTAATTAGGGGATGATCCAGGTTTATTACGTTACGTCAGTACTCTGTTTTATTTGACCAGCGACCCTCAAAATGTGGGTATTTTTAAACAAAAATAATACCTCCGTAAATATTAGAATGACTGTCACTAGACTCATCTGTATGTCGAACTACACCTACAGTAAAAATATTTGTACTTATTTAAGGTTCACCTTATTGTCGTTTGTAAAACATATAAAGCCATTACTATTTTAAATATGTTTACTAAACAGTAACTTTTTTCATCACTTTGATTTGCTTACTGGTACAGAGGTGACAAGTTTGAAAAAGAAATTAGTATTATTTTGCCCGGCTTTGACTAGATTTAGCGTATTGAAAGTATACTTCGACCGAATGCTACAAAATAGGTTGTAGTAACCTTCATATCGTTTGTAGTTCTTCCAAATGTAAAGTAGAGTTTCTGTACTTCAGTCGAAGCCTAAAAACTTTTTTTTAATTACTACAAACGAAAAATGACGACATTATCGTGTTGGGCTGAATATTTACGTTAGCAACCTGAATCCGGTCCTGTTTAGAACCGTGAATCCTCGATCTAACCGTGAATTATGTAACATTACAGAGATTTCCGTTCGCGTGAACTGGAATTATGTGGTTAAATCAGCACAGGAATCATAACAACCAAAATTTAAAATTTTTTACTTTCCTTTTTAGCAGTGTTATGTTATTTTTTTTAAATTAAATACATTTTGGCACGTGGAGAGAGTATATGGAACAGTATCGGTAGTTATTCTAGGATGAGAATAGCTGCAGCAAAGCATTATTTTCTTTCCCTTTTATTTGCCACCCTATTACCTGAGATCTGCAAACAATAAAAATGGCCAGGTGTTGGGGTAGAATTGCATATAGCACGTGACCATGCAGCGGGGCAAAAAAGTGTTTTTTTATGCCAATTAAGTAATCGGAGTTATACCAGTGCTTATTCTGGAAATAGGTTTGGTTAAATTAGAGACAGTATCGTTTTAAAATTTTAATCAACAAAAATTTCATGTTTAATGTATCATATTTATACATTAATATTGAGAATTTAATATACAGTATATTACAATAATTATTATGATAAATTTCTCACTATGTAAAGTTTTATGGATGAATGCTTGTGCGTGTTTATTTTCTTATCACCAGGTATACATACTCAGGAAAATTTTAATCAACCCATTGTTTATATTACGCAAAATTTACGCCAGTTGTAGAAAGTATGAGGTATTCCGATTTTGTATATTTTGAAATAGACTAGTAATCTAGAAGGTCTTGCAAAGCAACAATATATAACACTTCTTTTGTATAAACAGAAATAAGAAATAATATTGCCATGAAATAAAAGAAATTTTGGCACACAACATATAATATTTGTAATTACTTGAAGTCTGACTCAGCTTTTTACAAATATGTAATTATTTGCAGTCAGTGGAAAGTTTTCTAATATATAGTCAGTCAGTTTTATCGAAATAATAAATTAAATTTGTACCGTATATATTTATTATATACAATTTAAAAAATATATACAATTTATATTTTCATTAAATACATTTACCACAGAAGAGGAAATTTGGCACTCTTAACATCGTTACAAGTTACATCTAGGTAGATACTATATCATTTAACATGAGCTGTCGAAAACCACATAGTTTCCTTAATTGCGTATATTTTGCATTGCATCAAACAAATGTAACAGTAATCTGAAAACCTAAGGGATACGTTATTTCTCTCTCTGTTTTTACTGTTGTTTGGCGTAATATAAGTTGTGTATGTAGATGTTATATAGTAATTGGTGCAAAATGTAATAAAAACACTACTGGTTGTATTTCCGTCATAAACTTGATACATCCATATATGGTACAGATTAAGAAATGTGTGAGATTATTGTTTTAAACTTTAGTTCTCGATTCATATTTACATCTGGTGGTCATGTTTCGAATTAACGGCGAAAGGCATGTATACTTAGTGACAATAAAAAATAACGGATTTGAACAATTGTATGACGGGGTTGAAATGAAAATTAAGATTTATTTATAATAGTTTGACACATTTGATATTACAAAATCGTAATGACAGTTCTTAATATTTTTGCTGTCACACCCTGTACATGGAATTTTGTAGTAACTGGAGAAACAATCCTTCTGAAGTAAAATCCAGGTTAAAAAACTACACGTATTATATTTAGTCTTCTTTGGACCAGAAGAAATGAATTTAGGCACTTAGTAGTGTGGCGGGAGCTTTTAGGAGACTATGAGGTCGTGCTATAAATGTGGCTGTTGAAGTGAATCGCCAATTCCCACTGGTATTCTCTTCTCTTGCTGGAGCAGCTGGTGTGCCGCACGATCCATCTCTTCCTGGGTCATGTCCATGGCCTCCTGCATCTCTTTGGACGTGTAGCGCACGAAGTCGGGATCACAGTATTTACCCAAGCCTTGCTCAGCTAGGATACGACCGACCAAGCTTTCCGCAGATCCAACAACTTCGAACGAAGCCGGCCTGCGATCCGCCGGGCTGCCTGGCAGTGAGTGAGTTAGTCGCTCTGTACCCGCATGTCCATTCGGTTCGCCTGGACCAACTGAAACTAAATCATCAATATCATCAGTCCCAAACGCAGCCCAACAGAGAACAGTAAAGCTACATCTACGATTAGTCGGCCAAGGCAACCATTTTGGCACAGTACGTGCTGTCAATTTTGTTATCCCAATATCTACGACCTTATTTCATGAAATTTTAGGATAATTGTCAAGGATTGACATGTTCTGAAATGGGAACAAACTAACTTTGATACAAGGAGGAAAATTAAGGAATGAAATGTTTTGTGTTTCAATTAATATTCCTTACCTGATGTCTTGGATAATGTAACTTTATCCTTAGAATATCTTGAATAGTCGTAGATATTTGAGTTATGGCCGAAGCACATGCGTGGGATTGACATGCAAGGAAGTTTATAGTCCAGTACCTTTAGGTTGTAAGTATTTCATTTGTTGTTCTCCATTTCCAATACATTCAACAATATGAGTCTAGAGTTTGTTTCAAGGTTTGAATGAATAAAAAATCTCTCATTTTTTATTTTTTTTTTACAAATTCTTTTTACTTACCTTTGGAGTACACATTTTTTGTTAGGAATTATATAGCTCAGCTTTAGATAACCCTTCATACGTTGCTATGGTTGCCTAAGGAACAAGTTTTAAACCAAAATACGCAAAAACTGACTTTACTATGTTTTTTGCATGATACGGTTTAAACACAGCTATAATTTGTTTTTACTGGGCACAAGTACGATTCGAGCACAAGCAACATTTGTTTTCCCTTGTAGACTGTGTTTAGGCCGTACAGAAGTTTAGATACTATCGCGTAAGCATAACTGAACGGAAGAAATAAATAATGCGGTACTTGTACAGTGTTTGGACATTGTTTAAGCACATCTGGTTGTTTGAGCAGTGCTTAATGCGGTTTGAGCACAGTCCGTTCATATGTTTTATTTGTATTTTGGTTAGAACTTGTTCCTGCAACGTGGTTATGAGGTGGTTGTGCGAATAAGAGCCGTAGCCTAAAGGTACTGGCCTAGTGGGAGCTTGGGGCTAACCTCTGCCGTGGAAGGAAGCCCTGTGATTTAGGACAGAACAACGCGCATGCCGGCTGTCCCCTGCAGAGTCCGAGGCCGATGGGTGAAGGCCGCCGCCGCCGAAACCAGAGGTGGGCCAATTGTATGGTAGCGGTTCCGGCAAGAAGCCTGCAACTGCCATAGCTTGTGCTTGTGCGAGTTTTAGGCCGCTTGCTATGCGACTAAAGCCCGGTGCTTGTTGTACAGGAGATGGCGTGGCTGTCATGCAACCGCCCCCCAGTCCTAGGCGCACGCGCCGAGGGGGTGGAGTCGGGGGCATCAGCTCGGTGTCGTCGCCCTGCAGACTAGCAAACACAACATCACCACAAACCAGTTAGCCATTAAAAGAAAAGAAAATCAAAAACCATTGGTTAAAGAAATCAAACCGTCAGGCACAACACACTCACACGCGCTTTCGCTTACCCTTGTAGTTAGGGTGCAGGAAGCCAGTTTTACTGAAAAATCAAAAGATTCGTACATTTCGTCATCTCTACTAGTCTCCTCACGCTCCTTCACAACCTGTCACATTCTTTTCACAGGAGGAGGACTCTTCAAATTGAGAACTCAGAAATTATCGGTTTAAAGAGTACTGCATATTTTTTCTTTGCAATAATATTCCAAATTTTGTAATAGCTACCAAAGGAAGAAGTTATGCCAAAACAAATTTGAAATTCTGTGTAAAACGCCCTCTAGCGGATGCCAGTCAGCATTTGTTTTTATTTCATAAATTGAAAGGACGAGGTGTGGCAATTAAGTTCCGGGAATTTGTTAATGAAAAAACAAGGACATTATTTTGCCAAAATGTTATTATTCCTACCTATACCTTCAGAATAGTCTCCCTCTGACTCTTCACAACGATTCCAACGTTGCTCCCACGATTGAGATTACCCTTGGTAATCCTCTGCAGTTAACCCGTTCAGCACCACGGTTACAGCTTCTTTGACCTCCTGTACGCAGCCATGATGAGATCCCTTGAGGTGTGACTTCATCTTCGCACACTGAAAACGCGGGCTCGCAGCCGTTCCAGGACGCCAACATAGAACTGTCCAGTCACTGTCTGGCCGGCAGGAACATATTTACGGTGAGTGATGCCGTGGATATCGAAAAAAACGATCAACATTGCCTTCAGTCGTGACTTGGACATCATCGCTTGCGTTGGTCGCTCTCCACCCTTTTCCACCCACTGTTGACTTTGTTTACGGGTCTTGGGGTCATACTCAAATATCCAGGTCTCATCTCCAGTGACTACCCGACTCATCCAGTCTCTACCGTCGTTCCGAATGCGGGACAACACATCCTCGCAGGTCGATTTTCGCATGTCTTTTTGTTCACGGGTGAGAACTTTTGGCACCATCATTGCACAAATCTTTCGTATATTCAAGTTTTCGTGTAACGGTTTCTTTGGTGACGTTTAACTCGTCAGACAACGCACGAATGCTTAGGCGCCGGTCAGACGTGATCAGTGCACGCAAACGGTCAACATTGGCGTCAGTACGATGTTGACCGTGCCAATGGGCCAAAAGCAAATAAGAGTATGGCAATATGGTAAGAGTGTGATCATAGAAAATTATCTTTCTTTAAAACTTATGAAATGTGAGAGAATATAATTGAAAGCATACTAGCAATTATTTATTTTATTATAGAATTGTAAAATAATCTCTGAGTTCTCATACGTCTTTATATTCGTGAATGTAAAAGGAGCAGAAACTGATAGAAATTGAAAATATTTGTGTTTATGTATCTATACAATTGTGTCCAATGCGTAAATGTTCTCGTTCCATTACACACAATATTATACAGCATGTAACATTAAACGGGAGCCAGTAATTCAGAGTTAATAGTGTGCTTTATTTAGCTTAATTTTATAGTAAAATTTGAAGTAGTACTTAGAGAAGTGAAAAAAATGTGTGTGTAGCTCCCACTCGAAGGTACAAACTGTATATATAGAAAGAACTGAACATATTCATTCATTTCATTTGGCCATATTTCCAGTGTTTACTGTTTATTTATTATATAGTGCTATATTCCATATTTTAACTGCTTTAACTGATAAGTTAAATACTAGGTTGATTTCTATTGTAAGCTTTAAAAATTCAATACCTCACTAGATGCAAAACTATGATTTAAGACGCATCTTGAATAAAAATACAAATCAACCCTAGGAACGTGGCATTTTGCCTTAAAAAATTCCATTAAACTCACTCGATAACCGTATAGCTGTTCTTTTCTTCTCCGTTGTGCAAGTTGCTCAATGACCTCAACGGTATCTCTTCATCATTCAAACCCTCTTGATTGTGTAGGGAAGTCGCGCTGGCTCGGTTCTGCACAACGTTCTTAGTCATAGAGGTGATGTGATTCATCCCTTCGGTAACAGCATTCTTTATCGAGTTGTAGGGAAGATAATCGACACTGGAAGCGGGGGTTATCTTGATTTGGGTCGAGTTCAATTTCAATGACTTTGCGCGGTTGAAACTGTGGCCTCTTCTCATGGACGACCATACGCTGCCGAAGAGGGAATGGTTTCTCTGAAAACCAAAAGAGTATCACTTTGTTTAACTTTGAAGTTAGTTAATTCTACTTACACGATGCATCGGTTCTGGATTGTCATCAACGAGTTCATCCAAGTTGCCTGATATCGCACGTTTTAGCTCGGGACCAGCTTCGTGCAAAGTGCGAAGGCCTGCTTGCAAGGTAACCGTATTATTCGTATCTTTATCTCCTTCCTTGAGTTCCTGCTCCTTTCGTTTCTTGAAACGTCGGAAGTAGTCTTGGATGAGGAAGGTAGCGTAGAATTTTCCCACAGTAACCTCATCGTCAACTCCCGGAGGCGGTACTACTTGATCCAGCAGTTTAGGATTGGTCCTCTTCCAAATTTTCTTGATCACACTTCGTAGTTCGGCGTTAGCGTCGTCGATGTTTCCTTCCGTCTTGATACGAAGCGATGTTCTAACCACAGCGAATAAAGTGGCATTGAACAAAACTGTCCCATCGCTGTTAAGGGGCATGTTCATCGAGACTAGACGCTTACACGCCACGCGGTGGGGACAGAGCTTTCCAAAACCTAAGGGAGGGGAAATCTTCCGGAGGAGGGTGACAACATCTAAGTGTTTTATCCTGCCTTTAGCGTCAGGATCGTATTCACTCCACAGCCTTATAAATTCATCTAAATGATGTGGTCCTAAAATTGACCAGTCTCTTGTTAAGTAGTCGAAATTATCCATAATTACAGCTACGAATAAGTTTATGATCTGGAATAGAATATTAGCTGTTAAAAGTCATCATTTTTTGTTACTATTTCTTCTTAACTTACCAAAAATGAGCATAAGACGTAAAACGAAATGAAATAAGGGTACGTCAGATCTGAACCACAATTCTCGCTGGCTGGTTTATTTAGAGCTTTGTGGCATTTTGCCGCTTTGGTTTCCGCACAGTCCATCATGATTTCCTGCCAAGCCTCTCCTGTCAAGAAACCAATTAATTAGAGTTCAAATATTTTTTCTACGAATCTTTTACCTGTTGCTGATCGGAACAGAACTAACACAGCCTGCAGAAACGATCCGAAATTGTTGTTCCGATTTATAGACGAATCCGATTCCAAATCGCTGTTTTCTATCCTCCCAAATATCTGTAAATAAAAAGAGCTGTAGTCTGTTTTTACTCGCTGAATCTGGTGTTCAGTTTTTAACCCCATCAAGCTTCAAGGTCATTCCAAAGTCAATATATGTTTTTGAGGTCGTTAGATTCGAATCCTATTTTATTTAACCCATTTAGATTCATTTCAAGGTCATTTGAAGATTAAATTGAAAGATAGATTATGTTTTTGAGGTCAGTGGAATCAAATTCTGGTTTATTTTGCCCCATTAGGTCAATTCGAGAGACTATGTTTTTGAGGTCGTTAGATTCGAATCCTGTTTTACTTAACCCCATCAGGTTCATTTCAAGGTCATTTGAAGGTTAAATCGAAAGATAGACTATGTTTTTGAGGTCAGTAGAATCAAATTCTGGTTTATTTTGCCCCATTAGGTCAATTTAAAGGTCATTCCAAGTGTTAAATGGAAAGATAGAAGTTTTTGAGGTCGTTACAATCGAATCCTGATTTATTTAACCCCATCAGGTAAATTTCAAGGTCATTCCAAGGTTAAATCGAAAGAGAAATTATGTTTTTGAGGTCGTTACAATCGAATCCTGATTTATTTAACCCCATCAGGTAAATTTCAAGGTCATTCCAAGGTTAAATCGAAAGAGAAATTATGTTTTTGAAATAGACTGGGATTTCGCCATCAAATCATGTATTTGACCTTGAAGCTTAGCCAATGGAGTTAAATGGATCCCAGAGTTGTTAAGTAACAACTTACCTGCATTCCTATAGATGCGTAGATAAAAAAGAGAAGCACGATCAGCAGAGCTACGTATGGCAATGCTTGGAACGATTTTAGAAATGTCCATAGCAGGGTCCTAATGCCTTCTCCTCTGCTTAGAAGTTTGATGAGTCTCATGACTCGAAACAGTCGAAAAAAATTGCTTGAGATTTGGAATTTGATTCCAGGCTGCAAACAGGAAACGTTGAATGGGTTGTAAACTTAATTAAAGTGTACTTACATTGACATCTTGATGTACAATGTCGACGAAACTACCAAGAACTATTATGAAGTCGAAAACGTTCCACGCGTCTCCAAAATAGTTCTGCGCATATAGAATACAGTATTAATGTTTAAAATTCGGAAGTTGTATGTGAGAAATGAAAGTTACGGTGTATTTGAATTAAATTGTAGATGTAGAGATCAAACTTTTGTTGGCGTTTGGTACCAAATGCGTGTAATGTGTTTTCTGTTATACAGGGTGTTTTTAAATGAAGTAGCAAAAATGAGGTCACAGATTCTTTAGGTGAAAATAAATCGATTTTTTTACCCGAAACGATAATAGTTTTCAATCGCTGCAATGAATATTTCAAAGAAGTTATCTACAAATATATAAAATTTTAAATTTGACACCCTGTATCTTTTTTATTACGCGACTTGGAATATAGGTATGTTAGGTTAGTTCGATTTATTTTCACTTAAGGAATCGGTGGTCTCATTTTTGCTATTTCATTTCAAAACAGCGTGTATATGTTGCTTAATATTTCACTTACCTTTACTCTGAATGCTGCTAATTTAAAAACAAACTCCATGGCAAATACGGCTGTAAATATCATATTTAGGTAGTCTAAGACTTTATCATATGACTCATATTCATCTGGTTCATGGTGAAACTTCATTGCTAATGTAATAGTATTAGTTAAAATTAAGGTGAATATTGCATATTCGAATGGTCGGGATGTGACAAACCACCAGACCTTGTACTGAATGCGATGTTTAGGAATGTATCTACGGACAGGTTTAGCTTTTAAGGCAAATTCTATACAGTTGCGTTGGTTTTTGTCTAGTTCGCAGTTCTTGTACTCCTGCTCTCCCTCGTTTTGGAATGTAACAATAACGAAACCAACGAATATGTTAACCATGAAAAAGGCAATTATAATAATGTATATTATGTAATATGCTGCAACAATGGGGCGGTAATTATGAATTGGTCCTTTGTTTTCTTCGTTTGAGTCTATTGAAACATATAACAATGCCGGCCATCCTTCGAAAGTGGATACCGTGAACAGTGTTAACATTGCTTTTGCTACATTATCAAAATGAAATCTATACGGCTCCCAACTACGATCCATCATCATGGGTTTTTCGATATCACCATCCACGTATATTAAATACGTACCACTACAACAGAGGGGTTAGTAAATGGTTTTTGGGCAAGAGAAATGACTTACTTGCATTCAGTTGCTGTTAACTTGGAACCATCAGTACAGTGCGAAAATTTTCCCTAAATTCATTTGAATATATGTTTTAGTTTTTGGTCGTACAACAGATACAGTACAGGTATATCTTAGTGAGTGCAAACAAAAACGGACAAATTCATGCACAATCAGTCAACCAATAAAAGAACGTTAGTATGGAAGCATTTCATAAACCAGTCGTGCAAGTGGTAGCGTGCAGTAGTAAATAAATTAATAGATAATGAACTTTGCGATCACTTGTAGTCATAACTAGTAAACACAATATAATAAAACAGAACAAATAGATCGAACGTACGCGCGCACGTACGTACCTACTAGTTGAAATAATGTTAGAAGTGTGGCGTCGACAATGCAATATGTGTTAACGGTTGCAGTGCTTATACAAGGATGGTCAGTCAACCTAAGCTTTCAACAATTCACAAGAAATTGGACTATCACTAGTACTTAATATTAATGAGGAATTTAGTACATTTTTTTCATTTTTAAAAGTACTATTTAAAAAAAATGTTATAATAAATGCAAATTAAAAAAAACGTATTTAATTTTAAAACGCGATCCAGTAACTGACGTTGAAGTATTGCCATTTGGCCGTGTTTTCTTGAAATTTAGTTGGTGTTGACTAGTGAACCGAACAACGTCTTGACTACTCCTCCAATACAGGGTGTGTCGCTTATAATGTATAAAAATATAAGACAGCTTCTTGACAATATTGTAATAAAAACTGGCGCATTGCGTTTAGCATTCCTTAAAAACAACCGTCCACAACAACCCAAACTTTTTGGGCAATCTTATCTTCGTCAGTCAAAGTTACAGTGTTAAAATAGTTATTAAAAATCACGCGTAAAATGAAGCCCTCTTATAATTTTTATACATGATAAAGTAAGTTCAACGTTTGCCGTCTTGCCTAAGGGTTGTCCAAAAGATTTTGCACACATAACGGCCGTCGCCACAACTAAAAGCGGTTGACTAACTGTGCCCTTATAAGCACTGACGGTAGCCTGCAAATATCGTACAAGACAGCGGTGGCGGCGATAGCAACGGCGATGGCGAAAATGCTTACGTGCTATTTTGTAATGAAATTGCTTGTGAAGCTTACCAGCATCGCAGCTACTCCAGCACCGGATCGATAGGACATACAGACAGGCGACAGGCCAGACAGACAGACAACAGACAAGACGAGACGGTTCCGAGAGCGCGTGATCTGTGAGCGGAAGGCGGCGCGAGTACTACACATGCCGCTATCCAGCTACGACCAGAACATGCAGATCTACCGTCATGTGCAGGTAAAAGCTCGGAGATTTACCTTAAACAGCTGCACTCCTATCACAGCGAACATGAACTGCAGGAGGTAGGTAACCAGCATGATATTGCCGATCGTCTTAATGGCTACTATCACGCATTTCACTACATACTAGCCATAGGGAGATTCGGCATGAAAGAATGAAACAAACGAAACAGTCAGTAAAGTAAGTATAGAAAAGCTAGGCGTTGGTCGGGCATCGCGCAGCCAGCCGGGACATCAAATGCACCCAGGGTGTCTCGAGGGGGAACAGCGCAGCGGCGGCGGTGCCCTACCCTAGATATGACTACAAGTGCGGCCGTCGAGGACTGGAGGCGCTGGAAGAGGCAAAAAATACATCGTTGCGGCCGCTGAACACAGCACGCACAGACAGCTGAGCGAGGCATGCGGGTTAATACGCCGAACGGGCACGGTAGGCCCGCGGCTTCCACCACATGAATAGGTTAATACTGTTGCAGGGCTTGTAGTAGGGGAACCCATAGGTGCATTTGCTTGAACAACAACGGACTGCTGGTGCCTACCTTGAATAACTGGACTCCTATTACCGCGAACATGAACTGTAGGAGGCAAGTGACCAACACTATGTTGCCAATGGTCTTTACCGCGACAATCACACACTGGACTACGTGCTAGGGACAAATATACGTCAGATCTAAAGCTGACAGTTGACGAAAGTCGCGGCTTACGACTACACCACTCCCGTCACCTAAGTTTATCTGCAGACGACACCACCCTAAGGGGAGTCGAAATACAACCTACCTTCAGTCCTTTTGCTCTGTTTATTGCCCTCAATGGACGTAGCACCCTCAGCACTCTCAAAATCTTTACCACCGACATCGTTCCTCCCACTCTAAAATCAAAACAACACTCCATATTCTACTCTCATCTATATGACGTTTAAAAACAAACGATTACAAACTTTAGGACATTAGTAGACGGCCGCATATCTCTGAGAGCATACCCGATTACACAGCTTCTGCTAAGTACGCATGCGCCGCAGCTCCTTTTTGGCTGCGACGAATTGACGGATCCACCTGTTCCATTTCCAGCGCTATTATGGGCGGGCAAAGTTTCGGGTATATGTAAACAAGGGTTCTTTTGCGAGTTATGCGTGACATGAATTATAGTATAAATGAAATCGGAAAGAGTAGGTAACGCCTCGAAATTGACAAATACTATTACATCACTGTTTCTACTAAAAATAATGGTTGCTATGTAATTCAATTATTTTTGTATATTAAGATATCTGATCGTCTTAAAACTTAGTACGCCTATGAAATGTTGCTCCTCGCACGCTTCTCCCGTCGCGCTTGTCTACAAGCTAGCGATTAGTCACTCTAGATTTTCGGCCCTCTAGTAGTAGAAGAGGAAGACATAGCATAGCATGTGCCACCAGACCCCCATAAGTGCAAAATTACTTTTCATTTACTTAGTCAACCCTATCTTATACCCACTCTATTATGTCTCAAAGTGTGTAACCTTTTGTCTTAAACATCCTGTATAGTATAAACTGCTTCAAAGTTGAATGACCAGAATTTGGGTACCAGATTATCAGTGTTGACGGGTTGATTTGGTCATTGAGTTCTGAAGCATTTTAAAGCTATATACAAACCGATCATTTAAGCTTCGTCCTTATTGGAGCCCGTTTTTGTGAATGTGTCTTTGTCGCATTGGAGTGCGCTCTATCCAATTTCTACACATTCCACGGAACAAGCTTAAGTGATGAGTTTCTACAGATTGAAGGATACGAGCATATAAGGTATCAAGGTTTCAGATAGAAATAAAGACCAGCAACTATAAATCACAGCGACATTAGTAGAGACAACATTTCACTGGAAAAATCTTCTATTCTCTATCTGAATTTGAAACCTTAATACTTCAAATGACACGGTTCTTGACAGAGTCGTACTCAGTTCACTCTTTGTCATTTCATCAGGTTGGTTACTAGAAGCTGCCTCAAACTTATCACAATGATGAAGAATTATTTGAAATGTGAAATAACAGGACCATTAATGGGGAGTAATTTAAAATGTGATTTTACATTGATCTCAAAGGTTATTATGGCAGAATAAACACAATGGTGTCTTATTTGATACGTAGGCTATCTTAAATCAGTAAGTGACATTAATCCACTGAGTTCGTTTCTGTTAGAGGTGCCTTTATTATACGAGCGGATGAAGATGGTGGACAGACGCCATCTTGATCCACTCGTGCAACTTCAGTAGGTAATTTACCCGCTGAATATAGATACCACAGAGACCGTAACAACGACCAAGTCCAATATGTTAAAGGCCGAACGTAGAAAGGCACCATCGTGTAAGATGCATCCGTATGAAATGGTCTTTAACAATAGCTCTATTGAAAATATCGTAGTGAAAAAGTAATCAAATATCTGCAGAATCTGAAATGCAATAGAATTAGTCCAATTCTTACTAGAATGACCCAGTTCTTACCCTATTAGTTTCCGAATTGAGGTTGATGGGATCTTCTAAGGCTAGCAGAGCTGAGGAGACGAGGATGCACACCAAAAGGATGTTGGCAAAGTAATTGTGGTTGCACAACCAATGACAGAAGATTCGGAACCTTAAAAGGAGAAATATTTGAAAAATCAATCGGTGGTATTTACAACACCTACACATGTAATATGGGTCGGGGTCTTGGTACCGTGATATGCTGAAAATAATCTGCTCAAGTGCAGGAATCTACTAGAGACTAACTATAGGTATATGCGGGTGCTACTCGGGGTCGGGGTTCGCACTAGGTACATAACCAAACCAGTGCGGGACCACACTACAGTGCCGGATCTGGTTGCAAGCTAACACACTTCAAAGGTTCAGGGTTCCCTTTGAAAAGCTTCCCAACCGTGCACTTACGATTGTTTGTAAAGAGAATGGATTCTTACCAACCAACCGTCCATTCGTCCGCTTAGAATAAGCTCGTCGTTAAGGTTTATTAAGTTTCAGAAAAGACTTACTTGTTCTAACCGTAGGAATAGACGCGTCGGTTACTTAAAACAAACGGGAACCCTGTAACAAGATCTAAGGCACCACTGTCTACCACATTTCACCTGTTTGTAGGAGAAAAAATGAAGAAAGATGACGCTGGTGGAATTGGCAACGTCTGTTTGTTTTGTTTAATTTCGGACATGCGGCGTGGTCTCCCCCCAACTCCGCTCCCCGCATCAACATCATCTGCATCTGTAATTTCACACACCACACTTATTACTATCGTTTTTAGATAAACATAGCTGCCCGAAATCTGGGGATTCAAATACCAATTTAATACATGACACATTATACAAAGATAGACACGAATACTAGTAGAAGGAAATTTAGTAAAGCGGTGCAATGTAGATGGCGCTTCTGGTCACTGTAGCTTGTAGACGCTGTTCCCTAGATAGAAGTATAAGTTAGACACTAGAAGAGTATATATCAATGGCAGCTTGTGGTGAGCAATCTCCTATTGTTTTTATATAACCATGAGCCACCATTGACATGTATTAATGGAAAAGACAATATACCACATAATGTGTCATGTCTAAATTTTCGTTTCAGCTTTATCGAACACTTATCATGAAGACATAAGAACAGTTACCGTATCAGCAGCTATGTCCCGTTCGAAGGGGGCCTACCTGTTTTTATAAGAAAATATAAAGAAGGCACTGCCTTTTGGAATGGGACGCGTTTTCTTTACAATGCCGACCTCTGAGAGTCTGCGAGGTCTAGCTGATTCTTTATTTACAACTTCCATTTCATCATCGTCAATATCAAGTTCCTCCTCTGAAAATTAGTGTTACTGTTTTGTCCTAGCTAATTTCTAGTTGCGTTCCAAATCTCAAAACCTAGCTTAAACAAATTTTATAAGCTTTTACACCACGCCCTACTTACCTTCGTTTTCGTGTTCCTCGTCAAATTCTCCTTCTAACTCAATTTTCGTTTGAGATTCAGCCTCCTCATGTTCTGATCTAAAATATTATATGATTAATAGCATATCTACTTTCTGCTTGGCGTAGAAACCTTTCAGAGTAGTGCCCATCTTCACTTTCTTCTTCCTCTATGCTATGTTCTTCCTCTTCGCCCTCTTCTTCTTCTTCCTCTTGAGCTGGCGTAGGGCTTTTCGATTTCTTTTCTTCTTCCTCCTCTTTCTCGATTGCTGTCAAAGATTCTGCATCTGCCAAGTTGTCTACGGCGATAGCCAAGAACACATTTAGTAGAATGTCTGTGAAATGTTAAGGAAACAGGAGGAATTATTTGAATAAATGTATTTTTTTATTATAAAAGGATACAGTTACCACAGATAAATAAGATTATAAAATATATGCACGATAAAACTCCAAAAGACTCAACTCCACCATACGCTGCTATCCCCTCATACATAACCACATTCCAATCTTCACCAGTCAATATCTGAAAGAAAAATGCGTTGGAATGATTTTTTTTAGGATTTTGATATAAAAAATTACCTGAAACACCGTAAGTAAACTTTGCCAAAAGCTATCAAAATTATATCTAGTCTTTTCCTCCGTATCTTTATTAAATCTTCCACCAAAAACTTGCATTCCAAGAAGTGCAAAAATAACAATGAACAGGAAAAGTAGGAGCAACAGTGAGGCGATTGACTGAATAGAATTTAACAACGATGCAACCAAATTTGAAAGTGATCGCCAATATCTAAAATAGTTATATAATTTAAAAAAATGTATTGCGTGTAAACTTTACACGTCCTTACTTTGTAACTTTAAATACTCTAAGTAACCTAACACAACGCAACACAGATATTCCCAAAGGAGGCATCACATGTGTATTTGTTAAAACCATCTCTGTTATACTTCCAATAACAACAAAACAATCGAATCTATTAAACAACGATACGAAGTAACCCTTGAAATGAACAATGTTAGGCGATAAACAGCAAACTTGCTAAGTACTTACTTGAAACCCTAAACTATACATCTTTAACAACATTTCCATGGTAAACAGTGCAATAAAAAACATATTTGTATATTCTGAAAAACAAAATAAAGAGAAATGTAGGTTATTATTAATGGACTGTGTGAACCTAGCATTCGACAAACGATTTAGTACTTTGGATTTTGAGGAATTACAATCGAAATTTTAAAAGTCTGGTGCGAGGTTCACCTAGTTAGTCTACTTAATGGAATAATCTCTAGACATATTGCTGATGATTAGAAGGCATTTGATATTTAATGTCAATCTTGAAGGAGCTGATCAGCAAAATGTTGAGAGGATCTAATTGAAGGAATATTGGGTTTGTTACCTTGAAAATTATCCAACCACGGTGGCTGCTGATAGTGTTCCGTAGCCAGAACTCCAGTGTTTAAAAATACCAAAATAATAATGAGCCAGTAGAATGACTGAGACTTTACAGCCTTTCGACAAGCTCGCCGCATTCTACGATTCACTCGTTCAAAGTCTTTCCTTCTCTTTTTAAGCCACGATTCTTGCTGAACCTCCTCTTCTCCAAGTTGGTCAGTGGAGTCCATTTCATTCTGCGTAACGTTTCGCGCCTCCTGATTTTGTTGGTCTTCACCTTCAGGTTCGATATCTTCAGCTTGAGTAATCCAGTCCAAGTAACCTCTTAAGTCTTCCTCCAGTTGTTGTTTTTCTCTAAGCTTGTGAAAGTCACCCCTTGCTTTGGCTTTTTCTCTTTCCTTTGAAAACTCACTAGTATTTGCATTAATTAAATAAACAGATAGGAATTATTCGAGAACTTACCCGCTCAAGACACCAAGAATTAGGTTCATAACGAAAAATGCGCCCAGGATAACCATAGAAACAAAGTACAGCCATGGATATGCCCTGCCCGAAGCGTCTTGTATCTGAAAACATTCAGTTAGTCGTTGATTAGGTTCAAGTAGATTATTTCTCACGTTGTATAATACATCGGTCCAGCCTTCAAGTGTAATACACTGAAATACGGTTAACATGGATAATCCAAAATTATCAAAATTTGTAATACCATCGTTGGGTCCTTTCCAACCTACTGCACATGACCAGTCAGCTCCCAAAGTAGAGCAATTAAAACCATCTTCGCCACAGGGGTGAGGATTATCCATTTCTTCAGCTGTAATAATTAAGAGTACTATAAAATATAGTTTCTAATTTTACGTAACCTTCTACTATACCTATTCCTGAAGCATTGTTTACACAAGTACTATGCATTTTTCCTGAGAATACCTCGAGTCCGATAATGGCATAAATAATAATAACAAACAGTACTAAAAGAGCAATATGAAGTAAAGGCACCATGGCACGGAGAATTGAGTTTAAAACAACTTGTAAACCTGCAAATCGAAAATCATTGTAAAAGAAGTTTCGTAAACAAGTGGCATTACTTACTGGGAACTCCCGAAACAAGCCTTAAAGGTCGAAGAACTCTGAAAGCTCTGAGAGCTTTGACGTCGAAACTATCTTTTGTAAGGTTCGCTAATACTGAACTTATTGTTCTGCAAAAAACAGGCTCATCAGCATAAAATGCAAAATATACGTTTGTTCTAAATCTACATTTCTCGTCCAATAAAATTAGGACAAATTTAAATAAACCGATTTCTATAGTCGAGGATTTATATTTTTGTGATGAAGCTCTGGGAGGACATTACTGATTCAAGCGCTAGACTGAATTTACATAACATTTGCATTAAACATATCAGCTAAACAGAAGGAGGACTATACAGTGTGTCCCACCACGAATAAATGCGATCGATGTATGGGAAAGTATACACAGTGAGTCAGAAAAAATGGGTCAACACTAAACTGGAGATACTAGACACCAAAATATTATGAGCCTTATACGAATGTCGCTGGTTTAAAAAATACAGGGTGTTCAAACCTTCACCTTCACAGTAGTCTCCGTCTAACTCTACACAACAATTCCAACGTTGCTCCCACGATTCGAAGCACCCTTGGCAATCCTCCGCAGTTAACCCGTTCATCATCACGGTTACAGCTTCTTTGACTCCTGTACGCCGCCATGATGAGTTCTCTTGAGGTGCGACTTCATCTTGGGAATAAAAAAAATCGCAGCAACGTTGGAATGCCTTTTTTGCCAAACACTCTTGCACAATGAACGAGGAATGGGCTGGCGCGTTGTCGTGGTGCAAGATCCAGCCGTTCTCGGCGAGTTCGGGTCGCACACGCAGCCGTTCCAGGACGCCAACATAGAACTGTCATTGCCTTCAGTCGTGACTTGGACATCCTCGCTTTCGTTGGCCGCTCTCCACCCTTTTCCACCCACTGCTGACTTTGTTTAGGGGTCTCGATGTCATACTCAAAAATCCAGGTCTCATCTCCAGTGACTACCCGACTCATCTAATCCTACCGTCGCTCCGAATGTGAGACAACAAATCCTCGCAGATCGATTTTCGCATGTCTTTCTGTTCACGGGTGAGAACTTTTGGCACTATCTTTGCACAAATTTTTCGTGTATTCAAATTTTCGTGTAACATCTTGCGAACGGTTTCTTTGTTGACGTTTAACTCGTCAGACAACGCACGAATGCTTAGGCGCTGGTAAGACGGGATGAGTGCACGTAAACGGTCATCATTCGCGTCAGTACGAGAGGTGATGGGAGCTCCTTCACGTGGATCGTCTTCTACCGATTCACGCCCCTCCTTGAATTGTTTTGCTCATTCAAACACGCGTGTTTTCGACATACACTCATCTCCATACACCACCTGCAATTTTCGAAGGATTTCCGAGGGTTTTTCGTCAGATTTCACTAGAAATCAATCACAATACGTTGCTTGTAATCTAAGTCACTCATTTTCACGACGCCACTAAAAAGTTACTTCCAAAAAATACACATAAAACACAAACCAAACGTGCTATCCACTTCAATCTTGGACTGAAACTAAAAGGAAGTCCCGCGTCTAGAAAAACGTTGACGAACGTTGATGCAGTGTTGTCAGTTCCCGAGTTATAACTAAATTTCCGGAACTTAATTATTGCCACACCTCGTATATAACTAATCGAAGGCAGGATGTTTCAAAATAACTATTAATTTTCCAAAAATGCAATAAGATACAGGCTGCAGAATCACCCTGTATATACTTTTCCATAAATCGTTCCTGGTGGGGTTTTAAATGCATCTTGTATCTCCGATAAAAAAATAGATCAAGTGCAAGTTAATCGTTGTAACATTTATGTGTACTTTTTTATACCCTTAGCATCACATTTCGAGTAAGGAAAGCAGTAAGAGAGTTTATTTTGATGTTTTTTTTATGATGTTACGTATTTGTCGTTACTGTGTTGTACCAAACTGAATTAAATTCAAGTGCAGCAAACAATTTGAAGTAATTTAATTACATCTAGTATTTCGGTGAAAATCTTTCTCATTAATTTATCTCGTCATGTGTTAATTTTATTTTCTTTCTGTTTTAGATACGGAAATGCCAACGGAGAAATCACCAGTTTTGAGTTCCAAGGTTAGTTAGTAATATTAAATAAGTTTGTAACATATTTGAAAAATTTTATTGTGAGAGTAAATCGTTTTTCCATGCATTTCAAAGTTTACTTTATGGATATCTACAAAGTAATTAATGTCTAAAGCATACTTCTATATCGTTTATTTAGCAAATCATTTATCATATAATTAAGTTGAACGTGTAAAATATTGGTTATAGAGATTTTAAGCTTTGCATCCAAAACACTAATAAGTGACGTCGTCGAATTATGCAATCCCAACTACAGTACGCGGCGGATTTAAAAGATCAATAATAAAATATTTTCAAATATGTTGCATCAACCGTAATAGGGTCATTCCATTTGAAATCGTCTGAAAACAATAAAAATTGTTGCCGACCCATTTTAGATTTTGGTGTAATTTTGAAAGATTTGACAGCAAAAATTAAGAAAGCTTAAAAATAGCAATTTTTAAGAGTCTTTATTCAAATAGGCAGAAACAAGCGCTTGTAAAAATCAAACTCGTGTAAATTTTGTTGTTTGGGACCCTAGAGAAGAGATTTTCAAAGTTACACCAAAATCTAAAATGGGTCGGCTTTGCCAATTAGACGATTTCAAATGGAATGACCCAATAGTGTCTTTCGTAATTTGTCAAACACATATTTCACACTTCTCAATGTCTTTGATATAAAGGCAACATTGCGGCAGTACATATACCCGAGAAAAAGTCCACAGTAAAAAAAATTTGTCTTTGCTTAATTATTTCAGAGACTGAAGTTTTACCCTCTGGATACTGCACTATTAGTATTCAAACCGCGTTCTCAAATACTTCTGGACGAGTTTCGAGTCGCACTAATTACCAGAATTGTAAATATCGTATCTATTCTGCTTTTTAAAGCAGCTTTATTCCTGGCGCATCCACCAAAAATTTAATTTAGGTATGCATTTGGAAGTTAAGTATACATCTAAGTCTACTTGCAAAAAGTATATGGAATTAATAATACATCAAATCGTTTGTACTTCAATTTACATAAATACCAGCAAATTTGTTTTATTCTGTAGATACCAACGACAATATCTAAAAACAACATTCGAGATGAATGAAGGTGATCTATTTTTGGGAGCTCATCATAAGTTAAAAATGACCGTATTGATCACTTCTAAAAGGGTTTTGTTATTAGAATGCTAACCTTTATATTCCGCGTTTTGAAACATAGCCATTACAACTTTGCATTGCCACGTAAAACTGTGTACAACGCATTTTGGAATAACTTTGTAGATAATGATATAAAATATTAATAGATCTCTGATGATCGTTCCTATGGCATTTTAGTCAAGTTCAATAACACAGCGCGACCTGATAATTATTTTTAGAAACGGATTGGAAAGCTTGATCTGTATTGCTAAGTGGAAATGGGAAAGTCTGTTAATCCCGATTACTTTTAAAAAACATGGCAAACAATTTTTGATTTATATGATGTGTATACATAGTGACAAATATTTTCACCAATGTTTCGAATTTTAGTCACGCGATCATTACTTTTCTTTTAAAGTGGAGTATAATCAATTTTAAGAAATCATTTTAAAGCAGTTTATGTTCCACGAAAGTGTACATTTTCCAATGAAGGCGAGGTACGGGAAGTATTCAGTTTTGTCTATCCGGAGGAAGAAAGGAAACTTCGGAAAATGTAGGCAATTATAAATAAATTGATAACTTCTTCGCGCTCGGTTAAAAACAGTTAGAGAGGAGAATTGGAACTGGAAACCAATTTTATTTTTATGAAAAGGGCATTCGGGGTTCGAATGGAAGTAGGAGAAGGATCATTAAAGCCCCTAGAAAGCTCTTACTTCAAATATACTAAAAGGATAGCGGGTATGTGAACGAAGTAATATTTCCTGGTTTAACTTGCTTAAGCACGAGCGACCCTAGGGCTCTTTATATCGGACGTTATTTCTATTTTCGGATTGAAATCGTGTTAGTACTGCTTCTGTCAGCCGGACAGACTTATTTCAAGTTTTAATTGGAAAATCCCACCAGTTCAGTCATCAACTATCAATAATTATACATTGTTCACGCATTAATGTAAAAAATACCAAATCCATACTGTATTACAAGAATTTTCATGTAAATACAGCATATTTTATGCAAAATTACATGATTTTCTCTAAAAATTCGAACTTCATAATTTAATATCATACCATTTTTTAATAAAGGGCATTTCCGTTTGAGAAAAAACGGTTTTTGTCCCTTGACGTGCTCTAAATGGAGAGAAATTTTAGAAACACCTTGTATATGTAAGGAATAAATTGTGACCTATTTTTACAACACAGTGTATGGTGAACGTAAATATTTACAGAAACACTTACCCTATAATTACGATTGTAAAATCCAATAAGTTCCATCCATTTCGTAGATATGCTCCCGGATGCATTAAAAACCCATACGCAATTATCTTCATGACACATTCGACTGTGAAAATTACTAAAAATATATATTCAATCTTTTCCTGTAAAAAAAAAAGAATATTCAGTTTTGCGATCGCTCCCAAAGGTTTTACACAGGTACATTTAAAAATAAGCTGCCATAATTATTCAAGGACCGTTTATTATTTCTGGGCCTGTGGGGGAATTTTAGCAGACTGTGCAACGACCGTATATATTTTTTTATCATTATTACAGGCTATGTTCAAACCGTGCTGTGCCGCGTTGTGGATTCTTCTGTTTCATCGTCATTACACTCAGAAAACATATCGTTGCGAAATTCAATAAATTTTAATTGTGCCAATTGCTTGTAGAGCATAATTATAATAGTATATTAGACATACTAAAAAATTATATTTCATATAAATATATACTTAAAGATTAATATTTCATTAAAATATGAATAAAATATTATTAAATATAGAATAGGTTATTCACTGAAGAGAGCTAATCAGCTGAAGCTCAGAAGTGGTATATGTCTGGAGTGCAGCTAATGAATGGTTTGGGCAGTTTACTATAAGTATTTGAGGTGCTTACACTACACCTTATTTAAACAATTAAATACTATAGAAAGAAATACAATATATATTAAAGTAAATATACTAATTATGCACTACAGTTTTACTTTTTCTTAATTCGATGTTACTATTTACTTTAATCAAAATGATTTCATATTTTTTGCAATACGAGGTGTGACAATTAAGTTCCGGGAATTCAGTTATACTCGGAAATTGGCAACACTGCATCGTTCGTCAACGTTTTTCTAGAGAGTGACTCAAATTACAAGCAACTTGTTGTGATTCAATTTTTGTGAAATCTGGCGAAAATCCTCGGAAATACTTCGAAGATTGCAGGTGGTGTATGGAGACGAGTGCATGTCGGAAACACGCGTGTTTGAATGAGCAAAACGTGAAGGAGCTCCCGTCACCTCTCGTACTGACGCGAGTGTTGACCGTTTCCGTGCACTGATCACGTCTGACCGGCGCCTAAGCATTCGTGCGTTGTCTGACGAGTTAAACGTCAACAAAGAAACCGTTCGCTAGATGTTACACGAAAATTTGAATATGCGAAAGATTTTCGATGGTGCAATGTTGATCGTTTTTTCGATATCCACGGCATCATTCATCGTGAATATGTTCTTGCCGGCCAGACAGTGACTGGGCAGTTCTATGTTGGCGTTCTGGAACAGCTGCGGGCCCGCGTTTTCCGTGTGCGGCCCGAACTCACCGTGAACGGCTAGATCTTGCACCACGACAACGCGCCAGCCCATTCCTCGTTCATTGTGCATGAGTTTTTGACAATAAAAGGCATACCAACGTTGCCGCACCCACCCTATAGTCCCGATATTGCCCCTGCGATTTTTTATTCCCCGAGATAAAGTCGCACCTCAAGGGAACGCATCGTGGCGGCGTACAGGAGGTCAAAGAAGCTGTAACCGTGGTGCTGAACGTTTTAACTGCGGAGGATTATCAAGGGTGCTTCCAATCGTGGCAGCAACGTTGGAATTGTTGTGTAGAAAATTTTGGCGAAATTTAATTTGCTTGTTTTTTTATTGACAAATACCCGAAACTTAATTGCCCACACCTTGTAAGTATTTCTTTATACAAACGGAGCTTCATCTCATATTAGGTATATTAATTTTCGTGATTTCAAGTAATTTTCAACTATCAATTGGTCTGTAAAACAGTGCTTTAAACTAACAAAAAACGATATAAAAAAATATTCGCAAATTTAAATAAATAAAAATTTAATATAGGCGTGTTAATTCTGATGCGCAAGATCGTAAAGAATAGCCTCGTACGCAGGTGATATCTTATTCATGTGTCATCACTGTCATCATTAATGTGTTTAATGTTTTCTTGTTTAATTGTTTCCATTGTACTAAAATTTTGCATGCATATCTCTCATTGTGCAGTCTGCACAGAGCTGTGCCTTTTCACTGAATCTTGCGGTTCTTTAAAGACAATAGTAGTCAACATTTATCGTTTTCATTCATAAAAGGCGAATAAGAACTGTAAAGGGTAGTAAAATATGCCGTTTAATATTTTACGTCCCATGCGGTTCATTCCCTTTTATTATGAGTTTGCGACGCGTTTTATTACGTATAACTCGATTTTCTCAAAAACAGCAACCAGGAGAAATTTTAATACATCAGTGAGAAAATTCTCGATTGTTCGGATACTTACCAAATATGTGTTTGTCGTATTCGAATCTCCATTAGGGAAGGGTGTGTAAACAGCTAAGGCAACGCAGTTCGCGAAGATCGTTAACAAAATTAACCATTCAAACGGCCTGGGCTTCAGTTAAGGAAAATTGTATAATTTCAAGGGTCAGAAATACATTTATAACAGGCTTCCAAGTATTTTACAAAGAGGACTATATTTATAAAAAAAATTGTATATCTCTTTAGTAACCTTTACCTGCGCCAGGTGTCAGTAAGGCTATTCGTTTAATCTATATTTAAAACATTATTTGAAATTAGTGGGAATAAATGAGTGTTTTTCTTTTCAAAATAAATAATTTAAAATGTTTCGGAGATATCTGTGATCAGTAAAGCTTCAGCTGTAACGAATCGATAGTTTACGTAACGTTACCGTTGAGAGATAATTAATTTTTTAGTCTCAACTTTTAAAAATAATTTGCTAGAATTAGTTGAATTTATCGATATACAGGGTGTCCGAACTTTTAATGTACTCAATATAATTTAATAAAAATTTAATGTATGGGCGTGCTAATGGGAACGCCACCGAAGCGCGACGTCTTTATGTTGACGCTTATCCAAATCGTCAGATTCCTTCACAACGCATGTTTGGAAGAATTGACCAAAGATTGCATGATGTCGGTTCCTTGAGCATACAGGGCCATTTATCCGGAAGACCAAGGTCGGTATCCACTCCTAGAGCAGAAGAAGAAATGCTAGTAGTGGTAGAGCAGAATCCAGGTACGAGTGTGCGGAGAATATCAGCCGAGGTAGGAATTAGTGGTCCTCTTGTTTGGAGAATCCTTCACGAGCAACTGCTTTGTCCATACCATGTGCAACGAGTACAGGCCTTAAATCCAATAAATGATCATCAAGCACGTTTGGTTTTTTGCCGCTGGTTTCTACGTCATGATGCTGAAGACCCTCGTTTTCTTGCAAACATTCTTTTTACTGATGAGGCCGGGTTCACAAGAAATGTTTAATTTTCACAATACGCATATTTGGGCCGACGAAAATCCTCATGCTCTAATAGAATCTGGACATCAGGCACGTTTTTCATTAAACGTTTGGATGGGTATTGTAGGTGACAGGTTTCTAGGTCCTGTTGTTTTACCAAACCGATTAACAGGCGCTGATTACCTCAACTTTCTGCAGAACACACTGTATGTGTTTTTGGAAGACATTCCTTTGAATCAGAGGCAACAAATGTGGTTCCAGCATGATGGTGCTCCAGCTCATTTTTCCATGGCCGTTAGAAAGCATTTACACCAAACTTTTCCACATAGATGGGTAGAAAGGGCCGGACCTGTTTTATGGCCTCCAAGATCGCCTGATCTGAACCCTCTAGATTTCTTTGTTTGGGGATATTTGAAGACATTAGTGTATGGTACTCCTGTAAATAGCCTGGAAGAGCTGCAGCTACGGATTAATCAAAAGTATCAATAAATCCAAACCAAGGAGGGTGTTTTCGAAAGGATTCGAATATCGTTGAGACCAAGATGTCGTGCCTGCTTGGAAATGGACGGAGGGCACTTTGAATATCTTCTGTAACCTTGTTTTTTTGTTTGTTAAAAGCTTCCTTTGTCGGTTTATTCCTAATAAAATAAAATGTTTGAAAAACGAATAGTGGTCCATATCTCCGCAACCGTTACTTTGCGGACCCATGTTTATTAAGATTTTTCAGCTTATTTTGGTTCATACTATTACTTCCTGAAATATTTTACGCTCTTTTTTTAACACCCTGTATAAAAGCACTATTACAAAATATAAAATGATTTTTATAAGATCTTCAACATTATTTATCTTTATAATATTACTGCGATACGATAAAGTTGCAACCAAACTGAAATACGATGTATTCTCTATCTTTGTATATTGCTTTAAAAAAATACTTTTACATGGTTGAATAAAGGCTATACTATAAAGTGTGACAGTGACATGAATGTGTGGTTATCTCGAAATTAGCAGAAACTGTTATATCATTATAGAAATATAATAGGTGTTATGTAGGTAGATTACTTCTATTGTCTTTTTGTATTTTTTAAATATATTATGGACGCCTTAAAAACTGGTACGCCTATGGACTGTTGCTCTCCGGACTCTAGATTTTCGAATATTGGCTTTATAAAAAAAAAAATATGAATTTTGTTCTATTATTTTGGTACACACTGTATTTACGAATTGGCTTTAGTTAAAACTATGCCTAATAGTATTCTGATCTCAACAATAGCATCGGGATACGTATTTTTTATTTCCCACCAAAATATTTAAAATACGGTCGACACTTCAGGTTGCGAATATAGAACATATTTGCATGTCATGAAAATCGAATAGCCTGAATGATCTTTCGAGCGTAGAAATGACCCAATTTAACATATTTATATAAGGGGCGAAGAACGAAAATTGTTCATCGATTTGTTCATAAAATTTTAGGGGTTTATTAGGCCGTGAGGCTTTTTTAGTTGTTTCGTATTCATCGTGTGTCATCAAAAGAATTTTTCAGTGTGCAGCAAAAGAATTTTCAGGGTGTAGCAACATTTTCCTACATTTGTAGAGTCTCAAACTCGCCTACTGTCAGATTACAAATAAAATAAATACAATTTGCGACATGAGGTGTTAAATGGGATGATCTAAGCTCCATTTTCAATCGAAAGTATTGTCTTTGAGGTTTGACAAAAACGACTAATGTCCTCATCAATAATTATATTTCTTCCATAAACATACTCAATCTTTTTTTTGTTAGAAAGCTCTCTCTTTAAAAAACTCTCTTCTTTCTAATACAATTTTATTAGAGAAATTTTTCTGTATTACTTCCCGTTTAAATGTTATAAGCAAAGGGTCTCGAAAGAAATACCACAAAAATCACATTAGCGGTGGAAGGATCAAGTAGTTGCTGGAAAATAATGTTCGTTGTTTAAAGTCCATAAATGTCACAAAGTACTCAATACGAACGTCAAACGTATAACTTTTGTCCTTACAAAATGCTTTCTGATTCAAAAAAAGTTGGTCACAAAATTCCTGATCGTAGAACCTTTACATTACAGCATTTTCTGTTCGGAAGAATCAAATAATTGACCGAAGCGTAAGAAACAATGTTAGTTACAGTAATACAGTCCAGTTGCAGTATTTTGAACAATATTCACGAAATTCTAATAATACAGAACAATTTATCTAATAAAAGTTTATTTGAAAAAAAGAGCTTTTTAATAGGAAACAAGTTTGGGTATGTTTCTGGAAGAAATATAATTGATGACGTCATTACTCGTTTCTGTCCACCCCAAAGATAATACTTTCGATTGAAAACGGAGCTTACGAGGCATCCCAAATTTTATTTAAATTATTTTGTATCCTCATATCCTCACAATATATCATCTCTTAGTGTCGAGACATTCTGTTACATGTTGCGTCTTTCTTCGAATATTGTAAGGGTTACACTTACAGCATTTTGCATTTTTACCGCACTAGCAGTGAGTATGTAAGTTAATTATAGTTTCTAATATAAATATGTAACGCGTGTAATGTTGATGAAACATGATCTAAACTTGTTAATCAAACTTTAGAAAAATCGTAGAGACGGTCTAACATTAACTAAGTTTTGACTGTTATGGGACAAATATTAGATTACCTAAAAGTTTTCCCACACGGCGAAGTAATTACTTATCTCCTCATCGCTGTGAAATTTCGTTATGACGGCCTAAACTCCGAACAAACGTTGAGTCTGGGATCAACCTCTAAGCATATATCAATTTTTCAGTTGGCAATCGTGTCGGTTGCAATCGATTTTGTATTTCAGCTTCGGCAAGCAAAAAACATGCCGATAATTATATTCTCCCTTGGTCTAAGCTCTTGTTACCTCAGATATTTGTTATTATATCTTTGTTTTCGTATTTCTCTCATATTCCCACATGTATAAAGACGTACCGCCCCATCAAAGTTAAATAAACTTTGCAAGTTATCAGGGGCGGGTATCCCAAAGAGGCTAGGGGTCGGGAACCTTCACAAATTGCCAATTGGAGGAAGCTAAATTCATGTAATTGAAAAATATACAGGGTGGCCAAATGAAAATGAAACAGCCATTTATAAAAGAAGAGAGAATTATAAAATTTAAAGTCTGTTGTAAAGAGAATTGTATGAGCTTTCAACAGTATGCTACAGTGCTACCCCGTATGTTTACATTTTTTCTCCAGGGGGCGCTCAATTCTGAGACTCCCCCTGACTTATCACGTGATTGTTCACTACCAATCGTAAAGCAAAGGATACTTCCACTCGACGACGTCTATACAGAGTTTCCTGATGGGGTTTTTAAGGTAGAGACAGAAGAGGGCGCGTTGGGGTCGATCGGGGGGTGCTTTTCCAGGACGGCGAGCGGGCCTTTTGGGGACTGTTGGCGTTCGAGCTCCAGCTTGTTGTCCGGGACTCGCAACACCCGCCCCCACTGTACTCATCGCGGTGGCTGTTGCACTAATGGGGCCTTGCCATGCACACCCTGAATATGTCGCCGGTTGAACGGACCACAAACGGTTATTGGCCGGCTCGCGAAGTTCATACTGCAGCCCTGCAACAAAGATACACGTCAGACAATCACAAAACTCTCGATATCCAGCGATACTAGAAAAACACTCGGTTAGGTTAAGTATTATATTGTTTTAATTGTCCTATATTAACTAAAATCGATAAATTTTTATAGGACACTGTTTATAGATACTACTAGGAAGGTAAGCAAGTCGGCATACGCAGACTTGACCTTTCTTCCGTCCCTGCAGCATTCGGGACAGTTGATCAGTTAATAGGTTTGTTTTTGCAGCAGTTGGAAACGATTTGAAACTATCAGAAATATCCGTCCAACTATTTATTGCGTTAAATTCAATGGTAACGCGTTCTCAACTTAACTGGTCATTTACAGCAGTTGCTGGTTATTCAATCTACAATTATAAACTCTTTTTCTGTGTTATGAATAACATGAGTTTTTTAGCTAATAACTACCATACAGGGTGAGCCAGTTTGTTGTAGACAAACTTTAAAGAAGATAGAACACGTGTTTTAAGAAGAAATATCCTATAAATATATGTCGTAGAAAGCTTCGTTTCTGAAATACAGGGTGTTGAATATAATGTTTTGTTCTCGAATTTTGATTATAACTTATAAGGAACTTTTCTTTTTAAAAACATGTGTTCTACTTTCTGTTTGTCTACAAAAAACTGACTCACCCCGTATGTATAGATTTTAAAATTGTTATACAAGGTGATTTAAAGAAAATATAAATTTTTGGAAGCAACTAATAATACTGGATGGCAACATTTTTATTATAACAATATTTTATCGAACGAGTGCTCATATTTGAATTTTTTAACGTTTTTAAAGTTTCACTGCCGCGTACGTTTCTGTAATGTGTTTATTGATTTTTACCCTATATAAATGTCTTGGTTAATCGAGGGTAAATATCAGTCTAAGAGAACGATTTGCTTTCATCTGAAATATATCGATGCATTACGTTCTGTAATAATTTACTTCACGTCAAATGTCTCACTGATTTCTATACGAATGTCGTTACACAAATATTAAAAATTCACGTAAAGTTTGAAATAATGTAAATTGATTACGTCAACGAGAAATAGATTTATGTCAAATACATTTATACCGAAGCTGCATCTACAGGATTTTATATATCTGCGTTGGTCGCCATGTCTTTCAAACTGTTATGATTTACAACCGCCCAAATACAGCAAACTCAGATACGTGTTCATCCTTGTGGAAGTTGTTATTTACATGAAAGCAGTCATTTCAAGTTTTGACTATTCACTTAGAAATGCTTCATCGCAACAACTTATCTATTTATAGCCGACCTAGTATCTGGTTATGTAAGTCGAGCACATTTTATCTAACAACATTTCCCTGCACTAGTTCGAGCAGGAAAACCTAATTTCATTAAATGTCACTGCACAACCGAGAACGGGATAAAAAAAAATCCGACAAAAGTGTTAATTAACAGTCAAAGCAAATGCTCTGACTTTTCCATTATGGAAAGAAAGCATCTTTTCCTATATAATCTACATAAAACTTTTTATCCGCTGGATCATCACCATCATCCTATTTAATCTAATCTCTTTTTAAATACGCGAAATGGATACAGGTTTGACAGTAGACCCGTTTCCAGTGCCGTGCGGAAGTGTTTTTTGGAAATGCTTTTATTCTGTAAGAGTCACCTGTACATTCAATAATATTGTTAGATAAGTTCTAAATCACCCTGTATAGCAGTGTAATGTAAACATTTTGGAACCAGTTCTAATATTCAAATAAGTTCGCACTTAAACCATAAAACAAAACCGGTTTTCACTTATACTGTCACTGCTTTGACCGTTCTGTTTATACGCACAGTATGAGGTCAATGTTATTAATTGTATTTTAATTAAATATTTCCTTAGATACGCTCAATTATTCACAGAAACATGCCTTCCACGCAACCCTTATATAACGTACATTTCTATATTACTTAGTTATTATTTGGTCATTAATTTTATGAGTTGTTGTGGACGTTGGAGACATTGATTTTTTGTGGGAGTAGGCGTAGATTCTGTTGATCGCAAACATAACTATTTTAAGGGTTGGAAAATGGATTATTCTTATTAGATATTATAGGCAAATATTTACCCCACGTCTCTGTTGATTCGTGGGATTGTATGAGGTAAACTAAAGTGTTATCTAATCCTTTAAAATTATTTAAAAACATATTTGTATCTTGAAGTAGAGGTGTTTTATTCCGCCCTACTTTATATAATTGATAAAATTAAAAGCGTAATCAGTTTTAAAATTGTATTCCCTAACTCTAACTAACTATACTAGGTTGTTTCAAAATTAATCGTGAATTTATACAGGTTAATAATGTCCGTATGTGAAAAAATCGTGAGAAATGCAGTTGATCTTTCATATAGGATGAACAGGTTTGAAGCGTAGCAAAACCTTGGTACAATATCGTTTGGGTTGGTAAACAGAATCTTAAAATAAAATTGGAAATTGTTCTCGTATATTTGGCAGGTGTTAGAAAACAAAAATTGGGCAGTTATGAACAATTATAATTCTATCTGCACACTTTTAGTCACACTTTTACTTTTACCATATATACAGGATGTATTTTAAGTCTGTGTCATGAATTATAGCCATGGCAAGTTAAATAACATTTTAGATATGACGAAAATTGACAAAATAATAGAAATTTATAGGCTCACGTTTGTAGCTATTTGTAGTAACCTTCATTTCGTTTGTAGTTCCTCGAAGTCTAAGGTAGAGTCACTATACTTCAAAAAGAGGCTAAAAATCGTCTGTAGTAACCTTCATTTCGTTTGTAGTTTCTCGAAATCTAAAGTAGAGTCACTATACTTCAAAAAGAGGCTAAAAATCGTCTGTAGTAACCTTCATTTCGTTTGTAATTTCTCGAAATCTAAAGTAGAGTTACTATACTTCAAAAGGGGGCTTAATAAACATTTGTAGTAACCTTCATTTCGTTTGTAGTTCCTCGAAATCTAAAGTAGAGTCACTATACTTTGAAAGGGGGCTTAATAATCATTGGTAGTAACCTTCATTTCGTTTGTAGTTCCTCGAAATCTAAAGTACAGTCACTATACTTCAAAAAGAGGCTAAAAAATCGTCTGTAGTAACCTTTATTTCGTTTGTAGTTCCTCGAAATCTAAAGTAGAGTCACTATACTTCAATAATCATTTGTAGTAACCTTCATTTCGTTTGTAGTTCCTCAAAATCTAAAGTAGAGTCACTATACTTCAAAAGGAGGCTTAATAATCATTTGTAGTAACCTTCATTACGTTTGTAGTTCCTCGAAATCTAAAGGAGAGTCACTGTACTTCAAAAGGAGGCTTAATAATCGTTTGTAGTAACCTTCATTACGTTTGTAGTTCCTCAAAATCTAAAGGAGAGTCACTGTACTTCAAAAGGAGGCTTAATAATCGTTTGTAGTATCCTTCATTTCGTTTGTAGTTTCTCGAAATCGAAAGTAGAGTCACTATACTTCAAAAGGGGGCTTAATAATTGTTTGTAGTAACCTTCATTTCGTTTGTAGTTCCTCGAAATCTAAAGAAAAGTCACTACTTCAAAAGGAGGCTTAAAATTATTTGTAGTAACCTCCATTTCGTTTGAGGTTGCTCCTAGTTCTGCCCCAAGAACTAGAAATTTATAAAACAACTATATTTTTGAAGTTCTAGTGTTAAATGCATTAAAACTCAAGGAGAAATTATATTTAGTCGGCAAAGGCGTACATTTTCAGATGGAAATATAAAAATTTCAAATAATCTGCACACCCGAGTGATTAGGGCAGCGAAGTTAATGCTCCAACATCGCGAGTAAATGGAGAAAGAACTCTATTATTCATACGGAAAGTTAAGACAAACTCAAACAAAAACTTTATTCAGATTATAGACTGAACAAACTTCGAAAAAGTTCGAACTTTATTTACTAAGGTTTCCAAAAGAGCCCGTCTACAAAAGGAAAAGTATAACATAACAAGCGTCTCAAAATAGTTGGCAATTCCCTAAAAACAACATCCTTAAGGACAGCTTCAATGGCATGTTTTAGGAAAAGCTTCAATTGGTGCGTTTTTATTTTCAACGGGTCCTTTAATAGGCAATCAGTCATTTGAGGGCGGGTAGGAAATGCAGTTATCAACGTTTAACGTAAGCATCCGCAACGTAACTGGTTTTTTTAAGCTGTCAGATGCAACTGTGTTTGAATATTAGTTGTCGTAACTGTTTATGTGAAATTGATACATTTTAATCGAAGATCGTAACAGGTAGCCAATAATATGCGATTTTTTTACAAAATACAGGGTTTGTTAATACGAGAATATGTTCACAGAAATGATATATAATCACAATCATATTAAATAATGACGATTTCTATCAAAGCTAAGAAAATAAGTAATGAGTTTACAGAATTCGGTGTACTACTTTACTACTGTATTTTTAAAATATACCTATGTTTTTACGTTTTAAATTGTTCTCAGTGTAGAGTAAATTTAAGACAGTATTAGACCATTTTCTCAGTTATTTTTGTATATATTGCATTGGGACAAACGATAAAAGTCATTGATGAAGAGAAACATGATCTACAGATTCAGGTATACTACGAAACTAGCCTGTATAGCCAAGCGTAAAATATACTGGTCGTAACCACACATCAGTGTTAATAGATTATCGATTTGGCAAATAAACAATATCAAACCGACAACCGCACATTTATCTTCCAAAAAAATAATCAAGGCTGATACTGATGATAACGTACGAACACAAAAATATGTTTTTGTCCCTTGGCTTATTTACCCGCAGAGCACAGTAAATATGTAACAGCGGTTTATGTAACGCAAAGCGTTTTTCTCCAGGCATTTGTCTCAAAGAAATATCTTTGATAAGATTGTAAAGCAATACAAATTATGCACAAGACATAAATCTAAAAGATATAGTCAATTTTTTGTCGCTGGGTACGCAATTTTCGGACACGCTGTACATAAAATTATTGTCCAGTGTCGTAGAGTCGTGTTTATTATTAAAATTGATGTTCGATCATTTCAGTTTAGTTTCAAATAATTAATAATTGCATTGGTGGTGTGTATAGTAATAAATATGCTGCAATATACAGCTTTAATCTCGTTTAAAATTGAATCGTTGCAAATATTGAAACACTTTTGGCAATATTACGCGTTTTCACAAGTCCGTTAGCATTGTGATTATATGTAAATCATACATACGTCAAATTAATTATATTTTAATTAATATACTTCAATTAGTATGCGCATTATTTTGATAATATAAGTTATCAATTTGGAACACTAATAATTTCACGGTCAAATTTCTTGAAAAATAAAACACGTAGAATAAAAGTAAAATCAAAAATAAAATTCTTGATGTTTTGTGTATCCACTTTCTCCTCAAATAAAATAATAATCTTTAAAGAGCGTTTGTAAGACTCACATTATTTTGCTATTCTAACCCCACAATTTAACAATTACGAGGTGTGACAATTAAGTTTCGGGAATTTGTCAATGAAAAAACAAGCAAATTAAATTTCGCCAAAATTTTATTGTTGACTTTCACAATAGTCTTTCTCTAACTCTACACAACAATTCTAACGTTGCTCCCAGGATTGGAAGCACACTTGCTAACCCTCCGCAGTTATCTCGTTCAGCACCACGGTTACAGCTTCTTTAACCTCCTGTACGCCGCCATGATGAGTTCTCTTGAGGTGCGACTTCATCCTGGTGAATAAAAATAATCGCCGTTCCAGGACGCCAATATAGAACTGTCCAGTCACTGTTTGGCCGGCAGAAACATATTCACGATGAATGATGCCGTGGATATCGAAAAAAACGATCAACATTGCCTTCAGTCGTGACTAGGAGATCTTCGCTTTCGTTGGCCGCTCTCCACTCTTTTCCACCCACTGCTGACTTTGTTTACTCGGGGTCATACTCAAATATCCAGGTCTCATCTCCAATGACTATCCAACTCATCTAGTCTCTACCATCGCTCCGAATGCGGGACAACAAATCTTCGCAGATCGATTTTCGCATGTCTTTCTGTTCACGGGTGAGAACTTTTGGCACCATCTTTGCGCAAATCTTTCGCATATTCAAATTTTCGTGTAACATCTTGCGGACGGTTTCTTTGTTGACGTTTAACTCGTCAGACAACGCACGAATGCTTAGGCGCCGGTCAGACGTAATCATGCACGCAAACGGTCAACATTCGCGTCAGTACGAGAGGTGACTGGAGCTCCTTCACTACTTCCAAAAGATACACATAAAACACAAACGAAACGTGCTATCGACTTCAACTGAAACTAAAAGGAAGGTCCCCCCTCTCTAGAAAAACGTTGACGAACGATGCAGTGTTGCCAGTTTCCGAGTTATAACTAAATTACCTGAATATTCGCAGATGACATGAGATAACATACTAAGCTAAGCTCTATAGTATGCAGTTTTTTATTTTAAGAATACTGCGCTCTTAAGTGAGAAAACGTGAAAATATTTTTAAAAAGTAGACTCCACTGACGTAGGTAAATACTATTCCATATATTGATCGTGGTTGGTCGTGGTCACACTTTACAACGATTAATCCAAACGTACATTGTTCTGTAAATTTTGTTTATTTTTTTGCTTACAAACTTTTGGGGCGAAATAAATATAAACAACCTTTGATGTTACATATTTCTAAAAGCTTTTAAGCCAATTATAAATTTTCAAACTGGGTTCACAAAGGGATTATAATAATTGAACTTGTTTCCTTTCTTGTGGTGTAATGAACAAATTAGTGATAATTTACATCTCAAAGCATCAGGCTATACCGAGCCGAACTTGCATACTTGCTTAGTCGAACTTATGTGGGAGCTGTACAGGCATTTAACAAATTTAATTTGCACAGTACGGTGCTATTTATACGTACATTATGGGGATAAAACATCCCTTTATGCGGTTACTTCTATTTTGTATTTGACATAAATGTTTCATTCAACCAAATGTAAGCGGGAGTCCAGGATGTGCTTTGTTTCCTTGGCTTTAAAGCTGTCATTTAATATGCACAGTTTGTGATTTTTTTTAGTTTTCACTTGATAAACATCATTATTTTAGTAACAATATACAATTTTAGCACACTATACAAACTCAATTACAGAATTCTTGCAGATGAACTAAATAATTAAATGTTTTTCTTTTCCTTTTTAATATTAAACCATATCTGATTTCAAACATTACCTTGCCGCATGTTTGACTGACATGGTTTAAATAAAATGTAATTTTTGTCATATTTCTTTACCTACTCATTCGAGATTTATCGACAAAATGAAATCGAAATTTAGAATTCCTAAAGGAACTTACTATCTTGGCTGTTCTTTCACTGTATGCTGTAATAACTCATATTATTGTAAAGCACAGAAATTGCTTCCAAAATTCTAGTAAATCAATACGTACGTGACTTTGGCGTTGTACTATTTTTAAATTTATTAACTACAATTTGTTCTCTTGCTCTGTTGAACTTGATTTATCACGTGTATGTTATAATAAAGCAAATTTTCGGCAACGTAAGGAATAGTTTGCAATCATGTATACTGTGCAACGACTGTGTCTAGACACTGAAAACAAAACCAGTAATTAATTTTACAGAGATTAGAAACGTTCTTTATTCAATAACTAACAAAAAAGTCAGCGGAAGATGTCATAATGCCTTAAGGCTGGTTTCGCAGTAGCTAATAAGCTGTAAACCATTTTTCTCCTTTATTCTTCGACAGAATTACTTCATGCTTTAACTGTTGGTCCACTTAACAATTGTCCATGACTTCCTCGCGTTAGATTTTTGGTAAGTTCAGGTAAAAAATTAAAAAAGTTTGGCACCATAAGAAATAGTTCATGTAACTATACTGTGTCTAGACCGTCATTCAGACTATGCAAGAACTGTATCGTAGAAAAAACGAAGAAGTTATCAATAATTAACAAAAAAGTCAGCGGATGATGTCATAATGCGGCTGGTTTTGCAGTAGCTGAATAAGCTGTAACCCATTTTTCTCCTTTATTCTTCGATAGAATTACTTCATATTTTAACTGTAGACCTATTTAATAATTCTCCATGACTTCCTCGCGCTAGAATTTTGATAATTTCAGATTAAAATTTAAAAAATAATTTCAAAAATAGGTCAACTTTTGTTTTCCTTATAAGCGGAAATTCGGCCACGAGCAAGCCATAGATATATATTTTTAAAGATTTGTCATGTTTGTGCCATTTCAATATATACAAAAATAACTGAGAAAAATGGTCTACAAGATTCTAATAATTTCTTAAATTTACACTAAAGCAGTTGACCGACGTTAGCGAATTAATTTAAATAAAAATCAAAACCGAATTAATAAATTACTGATTTAACCGTCGTTTCTTAAAAATTGCTCGTTTAGAGTTGTATACTGTAAATAATAGAATTTTGGTAGTCACAAATAAGCGATACTTACGCTGTGGTTTTAGAAAGTGTGGTGATATTGTGGATTTGTTTCGTATATAAGTACCTTTAATTGTTTTGTTTATTCGTATAATCAGAACAAGAGCATAAAGAAATAGGTATCTACTTCTCCTATATTTTTTTCAGTGTATTTTATCGATTAGACATTTAACTTAATTAAACCATAATTAATTATATTTGAAAAGCCTTTGTAAGCAACCTTTAAAATTTATTAAAACCCGGAAATACCGTGTTCATCCTGTAAACAATGATATTTAGCCCCTTTAAAAATATTCTGACCCAATTAAAAACTCATTTACGTGGAATGAATCGAACTCTCATCCTTTGAACTGTACTTTGAACCCATTCTTCGATAATTAAGGATAATTAAGTCATAAATCCGTTTAGCAATTTCAGCACTAAAACCATCGCTTGCAGGTCACAGCATTCTGCATATGGTCTTGATGGTATCTTCAAGGCCAACTGCTGCACTCGGCAGATTTTAATCACGTATCGTTGAACAGTAATATGCATTTCGATGTCACTCTAAGCATCGTTGTGGTGCTAAGTATATTTTCCCTATTTTGCATAATCCATTGCTTATCTCAATATTAAGAAGCTCTCGCCTTTCCAGACTTTTAAAATACCATTTATATTCCCGTTATCCGAGATGATGACATGCAAACAACATTAAATTCCTAAGGTGGTAACCCACCGTGCTTTCTAAGAGCTTAATTTCTGCCGAGCTGGTCTTCATTTCGTTTCTGGAGCATTAAAAAAACATTTTTCAACCGCATGTAGGTACTGTGTAGTCGAAAAAACTGAGATTTAAGTGACTTGCTGATTATGTAATCCTTAGCTTCACGAAGTATTACAGTGAACAGACATATTGTAGCGCAAATTTATCTTCTGTGACAAGAACAAGAATTTTTAACGATAATTTTTGGAGATTGCATTGTTGGCCCATTTTTTTATCGGAGAAATATATTTGGAATTTTTAGGAGCCATCATTAATCCATCTCTAACCGATATACTCCAGCAAGATGTAAAGAAAAGCAGTTCTGGTCATTCAAGTGCCCTTGACGTCATCACCAGGCTCAAACAAATGCAGTGTTAAGACAAATTGCTGCAAGAAATGTTGGTTGTTGTGTTTAAACTAAGCAAAAGCTCACACAACTATAGTTTAATGTATACCCCTGCAATATTGTCCGAACTTTCATACCCTAACGGTCTCTTCACTGATAAAAATGGGTGGAAGTGTCTATGGCTTGTAATTTTTAATTCACATTATATAGTATGGAAAAACCTCTAATCTAATGCGTTTTAGTTGCGTTAAGGTGTGGTAGATAAACATGTACGGTTCAATAATAAGGACTGTTTAGATGCTTGCATCAATACTGCACTGGAATTATGTTCATTTCAAACATATTTATCTTTGTGACAGTAGAAATAGTCATCACACATTCTAATGCGGTTGAAATACGTTGCAATAAATTTTGAGATGATGGATGAACAATACACTTTTAGATAAAAGCTGAGTAAGCAGTTTATTTTTGTTATATTTTAATAAATTTCAGTCCTAATAGTATTTCAATGTTAACATTTCAACTGTCCTTGAAATTGTCACGTGAGCTCTACACAACAAAACCGGTTTTGGAATTGGCATTTAATTTTGATTCATTTAGCTCCCGAATAATCCTCGATTTTTGTATATGTTGTCCTAGCAACCCTTGACCTATGCCGAGGCATTTGTTTGGCATGGGAATTTAACTATAAAACAGCAGAAATAGGCTATGAGGGCGACTCTAATGGCCGATAGTCGGTTATGAATAATAATGACGCCAGTCGAGATCAAATTCCAAACATGTAAATTTCGTTATTTATCGAAGGCGTATATATGTTAATTATTGATAATTGAGGGGTAAATTTTATAAATTGGGGCAACAGTAACAGTTTGATTGTAAATTATCATGGCTTACATCCACATAGATTGCTTACCAACCGACCCATTTCAATCAGGCGAGATTGATGGGTGCTAGAGGGTGATAGAATTATAATATATAAAACGATTTGCTATTAATCGCGGTAAATAACAGATGACGTATACAATTTAATTAACTAACAACAAAGCAGGCGTTGGCGTAAGTTTTGGGGGCGTGGTAATTTGCAATGTTTTCATTTGTTAAAGTTACCTACTTACGTGAGGTTACGCGATCTGTACCATTCTTATCAAGTCCCTTATTCTCAATCAGCAAGAACTTCGTCAAGTTTACAGCAGTACAGGGAAAACAAAGGGCAACTGTTTATTGTATTAAGTGACAGATAGTTACAAATTAGCAGAAGTTTCCAGCTTCCTCCACCCGTTGAAATTTAATGAATATTAATCTTAAGAAATAATTATATTGTCGATACGTGGAGCCAACTTAGTAATAACTGTTGGAAGATCTGAAATATGGCGGAGGCAAAGTCTTTCATAAATTTCAAACATTAGTCTCTTTGTCGTTGGCTGTAGTGTGGTGGTATTACAAGTACACTTTTTGTTCAAAGCAAAAGTGTTATGGTTGTAGTTAGAAGCATTTCAATGATTAGAGTAAATTGGTAAGTACGAGATATAAACCAATTATTACCAAGTTGATCAAACTTGTCGTCTCAGTGTTGACATACTGAATAGATGCTTGTGTTTTGATAATAATCAATACTGTAACTTAGCTGAATTTCGCACGAAACGAATATGACTGTATAATTCTGCAAAGCTTTACATTCAGCTTGTTAGATAACACAACATTAAAAAAACTGTGTGAACTCTTAACGTTGGGATATTTTAGTATCACTTCCACAAGTTCATTTAACTTTGAGTACATTTGCGTGTCGGTCTTAAAAGGATAAGCTGAGAGTTTCTTGACATATTTTCTTTCTTGAAGCATTAGCTTTCGTATTGGCTACGTATTTTTTTAAAATTTCACCATTAATTACAATGCTTTGTGAGGTTCTAATTGAGTCTTTAACCGTAAAAAGAAGGTGCGTTGTCACAAACAATAACGCTTGGTGTTCACAAATAAATATTAACACTACATTCATGCAAAGTTGGAAAGTGGATTCTTCATCAGGGTAAACATACCTCAACGAGGGCAGCTTTTCACCCCATGGCAAGCCACATCACATTATTTAGATTAGATGAGAGCAACTTTACTTTGTTATACTACAATGTACCTACGTGTTAAAGAGGCGTCGAAGAGACTAGTTGGTAGTCATATTCCGAACCGAAACAGCAGACTGATACGCTTATCTGGCGTCGAGAGAGAGTAGACGTTTCTCGACGCTCACAATTGCGTAATTGACGGACATGCGCATCATAACACAGATGAGAAATGTGTGAAAGAAGAAAAACTGCCAATTCTGGTGTTAAAAACGCGATTCGCACCACACAAACCTGAGAAACGCGAATCGAGTAAGCGTTTACGGTTTTTAATAAACAGGACGTCTATTGTTGATAATAAAATTGATTTTTATTTGATGTGTGAAGTATATAAATTCGCTATTAATTGAATGTAATGAAAAAAAAAAGAATAATGTTTTTTACACATAATAAAACATTTATGGAATACATTTATATGTAGGTATAGAATTAGTTTCTTCTACAGTGCCTTCATAAATGATTACAAGCCACGTGATCAGGGTGGAGATTCTCAAATCAATCGCAGAGCAATTCATATGCGAATATCCTTTTCCTCACTACGGCAATTGAGAGAGACAAGAAATCTATTTGCATACGAGTTGTTCTTCGAGAATCACAGTCCTGGTCACGTGGCTTGTAATCATTTATGAAGGCACTGTATATACAGTTTCCTATTTCATATGAGTTGCTAGGGCTTCTATTAAATTAATCTTGTATAAAATACCTAGGTTTCCTGTACTGATTCCCTTATATATTTTTTTCTTTTCTACAATGCAGTGCTTCAGACAATTAGTACCGCTACCTTTGTAAAGAAAACTATAGACTTCAAACAGCTCATTTTTGCCTTAATAAAATAGATACTGTAATTTGTATTTAAGTATAATAGTATACTTAAAATATAAGTTCATATCTATTAATTCAGTAATAAAGTATATGTGATACAAATATTTACATTTGTTGACATCCAAGCATTTTATATTTAATTCAACACTTTTCTTCCCTAAACTCCCTATCCTTAACAAGCTCAAAAGCAGAATATGTCTAGTGTGTCGCTAATGGATGATTTTGACAGTATGCTTTAAGTCTTCCTTTCCTTATATAAATAATGAAATAGTAAGTAGTATTTAATTATTCATTTAAGGTGGGTAGAGTAGTAACTACTCTAGGAAGTTTCTTTAAATACCAGTACGCGTATCAATAAAAAGATATTTAATTTTATTTACATCAAAACAATCTTGGTGATTTAAAAATAAAACAGATTCTGTAGTTGACAAGTTATTCCTACCATCTTATTTTAAAAATTAATTTTAGTAGTTTATTTTAAGGAAGGGAATCACATGCACTGCTAGCAATCAGTTAACACAAATATTTAACACAAAAAACGAAACTACAAGTATGTTTTCTTAGTGCCATGTTTAACTTGAACCATGTTCAACGGAAAGGGTGCTCCTTCGCCCAAGATCCTAAGTAAACCAAAGGCCTAAAACCACTAGTTTCGAAGATTCACATTTTTTAAATCTGTCACACACATACAGAGAATATTGTGTGTAGAGGAGAACATGAACATGAGGAGAAATGAGAAAATGTAAATTTTAAGCTTTAAATTATCAAAGACTATCGAATTATAGCGGCTTTGCTTGCCTGTCTTAAAAGGAAAACTTTTCAGCCTTCCAAAAAATGCGAAACTTGAGCGAAATTTTCCGAAACTGACGCGATTCTCCATCAACTCTCATTAAGAGACGCTGCCTTTGATATTTTAATATACATACATCTTTGTGCTCCCTTAGCAACAAAAACCTTATGCTGCAATGTTTACAATTTACAGATACAGGATATTTAACAACGCTTCACTTAAATTCCAGTTTCAAAGTTGTCGACAACTGAATCCCTTTTGGATTTGATTGCCCTTGGACATATACAATTAAAATACATATATTTTAATTCCATTATATTAATTATATCTATGGCATTGATATTAAATGTTTCTATGCAAATCCTGAAAACTGTGCAATCGATTTGACGTTATTCGTCTAAATATAGCTCCCACTTGTTTCCCCAAGGGATGCTGTTTAAATTATCCGAACATCTTTAGGTGAGAAAGTCACTTCAACCTGAGCAATTGTCCTGGTTACTAAGTGCCCCTTCATATACATGGCGATACGACTTTAACTGACATCTGTACTGAGTAGTTTTCATTTTATTACATTTTTTATACACTAACCTTTATAACTACAATTGAAAAATATGCATAGAGGAAAATTTCATTCACAAGAGAAAATGTGTGAAATATTAATATACATTTCTTTATTTTTTTGCAAATATATGTAGATATATGTATATCTGTGTAAAAATAAATATTTTTAGCTCGATTTGTAGTTACAGTAAATTTACAATTGGTGTTACTACAACTGATGTTAATATCTGTTGTATTCTATTTTTACTGTCAAAGAAATAAATATGTTGTTTGAAATAAATCTTGTTGTATAGTATACACAATGGAGCAGTTTTGATGCACGTATCTAAACAACTTACCGTTTCAGTTTGTATTATATTTATGAATTGTATAACATTTAAATTGGCATAAGCTGCAACTGTCCTTAAAAGTCATTATTAATGAACCGTACGTGTGTCTCCCACACCTTAACACAACTAAAATTTCTCAATTCTTGAGAAATTTAGTTTAAAAATAAGAAACCTTGGGGGCAATTGTTCAAAGATCCCCACTGTATATCGGGATATAAGCACAGCACACAAAGTGTTTGAAGCAGGTGCGTCAGTTCAAATTTATGTAACGGATATACCAATGAGAAATTAATAGACTTGAGATAATGTGATATACAATCGATATCGCCGAATATCCATTGTCACTTACTCAAGAGTGTGTCAATATGTATCCTTCCTGAGATGTGTCTTTGCTTTGTTTATGAATTTGTGGTAAATCGACAGGGAATTGGGCGAAAATTAATATATTATACGGTACAAGGTGCTCATGTGTTTGTTTAGTACCATAGCTATCATATAACACAGCCAGGGTGCCTAGGCGTACATAACTTTAAGTATAACCCATATAATAGTAGTTGAGAGTTGAACAACCTAGTAAATTCATTAACAAAGTAGTCAGATGTAGTCTAGATGTTACGAATCGAAAATATTATGTTTAGTTCGCATTTTTTGTTTAATTTTAACTCGTTACAGTGTACAGGGTGTTTTATGAGATTGGGTCACTTGGTAATAGTTAAAAACAAAATATAGATATTATGCTTATAAATCGGTGAAAATTTCCATGTTTTGTTTTGATTGTTTTAAATTATATTTAATTTATGTTGTAAGTTTTGGAAAAATCAAGTATATGTGTTTTTACGCAATAAAATGCGTTTTAGTTGTGTTAAGGTGTGGTAGACAAACATGTACGGTTTATTAATAAGGACTTTTTGTGGGATATTCGTAAAATAGTAAGTATAAGATTACATTTTATAAAGTGTGTTTTATACTTGCAACTTATGGCAATTTAAATGGTATACAATTCATAAATACAGGGTGTCCGGAAATGATTTGCAAAAAATCCAGGGGATAATTCTAGACCGAAAATAAATGCTACCTCTTTCTGTAACATTTTTTTCCAAAACTGATTATTAACGGAGTTACAGGGTGTTAAACTTAAAATTTTATTTTTGATATTTGTAAATAACTAAGTTTGTAAATCGGGGGTTTTTGCGGACGAGAAATTCAAATATGTTTCTAATTTTGACGTCACTAGTAGAGGGCGCCACTTGTGGCACACCATGTTTCTTTTAAATGGCAGAACTTTTTTTGCATCTTAATATATCCATCTGACTATCGAAACAATCGATTCTCCTAGCTGTTTTATTTGAAAAAGGTATACCTTGCTGAAGTCGGTAGGCATAACCATTTTTGAAGTTTTACATAAGTTATGAATCGCTATCTATATTAATCTTTACGAATAAGATGTCATTTTCAGCGAAAATGTGATATAAAGTTATAAGAAATGACAGACAAAATTTTATCTTTGTACTTAATTGTTGTACGATACGATTGGGACATACTGTATATTAATAAAATAATTTTGCGGTATATAACGACGAATGTGACCGAAGAAAGCGGAGTTAGCTTCGGAGGCAAGAATTTCTATATCTCGGTTCATTTAGTCGAAAATGCGGATGAAGCATATAATTTATTTCCACCCATCAAAAATAAATCAAGCGAAAACCTGCGAGGTCTGAATTGACCGTTAAGTTTTTGCGATGTAACGGGCTAATGCTTAGCAATTACCCTTGGAACGGCGAAAATTAATTTTCACTGTTAAACGGTTATATGTTTTACCAAAAAATTTTCAACGGAACCAGTAACTGGCTCCATCGGCGCCAGAAATTACTTATTTTCCTCGTTCTAACATTTTTTCAAGCGTCGTTTACAGGTGCCGGTTGCAATTTGCTAAAAAAATACAACTGGCCGTGTATTTTTTTATATCATCGGTGCCAGAAAACCCGTTTTTTATAACTGGAACGATGTGCTGAGGTACAGTTTAAAAATTATAGCAATTGAAATACCTGAACGATATGAATATGTTTATACATTGTTATAGATTATCGGAAATTGTCTCTTGTGGTTCAGTCATTCTAATTGTGCAGACAGAACAACCAGTAGCACATGTAATTATTAATAGAAGTTGTTTTTACTGCTAATATTGAGTTACTTAAAGTGTTTTATGTAAAATTTTAAAATGTTAAATGAACTTGAACTTCTAGAAAGAGGTAAGAAAAATTATTACACAGAAAATCATAAAGTTATAACACACAAAAGAAAAATTTGTAATTCTTTGCTACAATGGAACTGATTCTGATTGCTAGTTATAATTATTTTTTTAACTACTTTATGTTTTCATTATAACAATGAATTATTTTATACTGTTTTTATGTTTGTAAGATATATAATTATATGTACACATTTATATTATGCCACCATTATATAAAACGCCTCAATCACGTAGCCTTGTCGTTTATAACTAAAGGCCGCAGTTCGTTCGCAGATGACGTCATTATCAGTGGCGTACTCAGGACGCTAACTTAATGTTTGTAGAAACCTAGGTGCAAACAAATACCTACAAAAAGTTAAGGAAAATGGGATATTTTTTAAAATTGGGCATTTTTAGTAATATCTGTGTATTTAGTATGTATCATAATTTTGATATTGGTTTTCCAGCTTTTAATTCCAGATATGACAAAAGCTGCAAATAGTAGACATTTTCTCCAAAAGTAGTAATGCTTATATAGATTGAAAGACAATTTCAATATGCACGAGACAGACCTAAGAAATATAAAATGTTCCATTTGAAATAAGAAAGTTATAGTTGTTTGAAGTTGTCAAAATGTAGCGGAAGAATAAAACGCTTGGTGTACTAATTTTAAATTTACGGATATACAGATAATACCGTATCCTTAAATATTTTACACTCTTTTTAACACCCTGTATATAAGGTAATAGTAAAAATCTGCCCCCTTTCAAAAGTCACTAAGCTATGAAATCTGCCCAAACTGGGCATAACCAGTTGTAAAAGAATGTCGTTTGCAACAAACTTCACAACACAAATGTAAACAGAAACTTTTAAAACAGAATGCTACGTTATCAAAGAACGAAACATGCAAAAAATATCAAAATAAAATTATTTATACAGTATGCGCCAAAAGTATGGAATAAATTCAATAAAAACGAAACAATTATTTTTTGGGAAAAATCCTCGAACAGGTCGATTTTTAATTTAAAAAATACATATTTTAGCGTAAAATGCGATTTTCAAATGTCATTTGTTTTCGAGTAATGACGTCATCGATTTTTTTTTAAATGGCAACACCATAATTTTTTCCTTGATTCTGAAAGATCGTTTAATTCTCTATCAGACAGTATCCAAAATTTTGCCCTCTTACATAGAAAAGTTTTCGAGTAAATGACGATTGAATGTTAGAAAACGTAAATTTTATCCATAAAAAAGTAACAATTCTGAGGTATGTAAAATAAAATACAATTGATTAAATTTTATACTTAAATTAAATGTTCGAATTGCCATCCACCAACATTAATAAACCACGTAATTTAGAAGAACTTCAAAATCGCATTCGGGACGAAATACGCAGTTACCCCAGAAATCATTCATAATGTGCAAGAAGAATTTCTTCACAGACTTGCGCATTGTCAAGAAGTTGGTGGATGGCAATTCGAACATTTAATTTAAGTATAAAATGTAATCAATTGTATTTTATTTTACATACCTCAGAATTGTTACTTTTTCATGGATAAAATTTACGTTTTCTAACATTCAATCGTCATTTCCTCGAAAACTTTCCTATGTAAGAGGGCAAAATTTTAGTACTGTCTGATAGAGAATTAAACGATCTTTCAGAATCAAGAAAAAAAATATGGTGTTGCCATTTAAAAAAAAATCGATGACATCATTACTCGATAACAAATGACATTTGAAAATATGTATTTTTCCCAAAAAATAATTGTTTCGTTTTTATTGAATTTATTCCATACTTTTGGCGCATACTATATAGTGGGTGTTTACTTTGTCACGTATTTTTTAGTTATATTCCTCCTTCGAGACTTTTCGTGTTTTCAATTTCTCCAATCTTTCGAATAAGTATTTTCCCAGATAGCGATCGACGCAGTTCCTAGCGAGACACCCTGTATTGCTGTTTTTGAATTTCTGACTGACTTGTTTGCAAAATAATGTCTGAGCGATAAATCAATAGAAGTAGCGGGCAATGTAGTTTTCAACAGTGAGTATACACTTATCTTTTTGCACGGTACTGGTTCAATGTAAATAAAAAACAATACATTTCGAGCACGTAATTACAAATTTGCTGTTCAGATAGTAGTTTATATAGCAGCTTCAGTTTCTGTAAATAATTAATTATCACAGTTATAATTCTTCCGACCTTAAGATTATTTTATATGCACGTGTCTTTGGCAAACACTTTCATACCTTCAGTGTTCTTATAATTGATATCGATTCTTTATTGTTTAACCCTTATAACACGCATGTATAAAGGCCTTATATAACATTTAATAATTTTCAGCTGTGACGGTTTGATTTGATACTAAACATCCATCATTTATATTATATAATCGCGTAAAATAGGGCCATGGAAACATTCCATAGCATATAAACTTGATCCTAAGATCTAATAAAACCAACAATATGGTTATAAACACTGTCTTTTATTGAGTTATGTAAAAGCTTCCCACATTTTCCTCTAACTTATTCGTTTTACTCCTATTCAACGTCATCTAAGTTTCAGCATTTTCATACGGATCCGAATTATCGAGAAAATATGAGAAATATAAGAGGATTTAATTCAGATTTACTTTAGGCATCTGCATTTGTGGGGTCGGTTATGAGGAGATTTATTGTTATGTAAATCTAAAAAGGTGGAGCTGACATTTTCTGATTTTTTTTATTTAATCGGACCTTTTGCCATTTATTCGGAAAGTTGGATTTGATAGATGCGTTGCATAACTTAAAGGTAACCCATCTAATCGGGTTAATTTGATTCGATATTGTTTATTTCAAAATATGGTGAAGGAGCCGGTGATAATTTCTCACAACTTTCGAATTTTGCGCTGGTTTTGCAGTTGAGTCAAACCGATTTCGAAGGGGCGTGGGATCGGTCAGGGGTCGCGCGGTTTAAGGCGTCAGTACTTGAATCGAGGTGACTGGATCGCTACGGTAGACCGTATATAAGCCATATTCGTGGAGAGATTGGCACCCTCTCTGCGGGTATGGTAGGGTGGAAGAACGCTGGCTTGGGTCAACGCGAGAGATTGATACCGGATGACATTTGACTACCCCCTTAATTAATGAGGTTTTCCAGGTTTCCCTCATTCCTGCACTGAATGGTGGTTAGGGCCTACCAACGTAAGTCGTTGCCTGCGGCCTGCTTAATAATAATATGCCGTCCCCTCTCCCGCACAAATCTTCGACTTCTGGGCTAATCCTCGTGATTAGAATGAGGGGTAGAGATATCATTATATTATTATTTACTTCAAGGAATATGAAATAGGTAGTTATTGTGTTTATAGTGTTAATACACAACTCTAAGCGAGTATTTTTTTAGGAAACGACGGTTAAATCAGTCATTTATAGTTTGGTTTTAATTTCACCTTTGACATCTGCAGTTGTAGTCGGTTGTGATGAGATTCATTTTTATGTAAATCTAAAGCTGACATTTTCTCAATTTTTTTTATTTAATTGGGCTTTTTGCCATTTCTTCGGAAAGTTGGATTTGATAGATACGTTGCATAACGGAAAGGTAACTCATTTTGGCATGCTTAAAACAAATCCGGGTTAATTTGATATATTGTTTTGTTTTTTTTTTCAAAATATGGCGAAGGAGCCAGTGATAATTTCGCACAGCTTTGGATTTTTGGACCAGTCAAACTGCTATTTGGAAGGGGCGTGTCACTTGCTTCAGCGAATATAAAAAAGTTAGCATTGTGTCTTTCCATTCCAAGCAAATGGGTGTATTTTTTAAAAAGATTTAACGCGACGAATCATATTTATAACACCATCTTTAAGGATAAAGAAACACTGCTAACATTGTTGACTTTTATGGTTCTATATAAAGTCACAGCATATTGGTATCATAAAATAGTGTGGGACATAAATCATAAGTGATTCATTAACCAAAGGAAACCTATTAACAACGAGTTTTGTTTCCATTAACTTAATTATTTCATGTTAATAAAACTTTGTTGTCGCTTTTGTGAAATTACTTTCATGTATTTGAATTGGAAAAGTAGTTTGTTTCGATATATTTAATTTTTCTTGACATTATTCGATTTCAGTTCTATATACAGTGACGGTTTTCATATATTTGCTTATTTTTATTTTATCAGCAGGACTTGGCAAGTTTTTAAGTAAGGCCTCTTTAGAAAGAAAACAAATCTCACGAGTCCAATACTTTTTACGTGGGTCTTGCAAATTGATATATCGATTGATGATCTTGACATTGTGCAAACGCATCTAGAATTACTATCTGTGTTTCAAATATCAACTCACCTTTCCTTATCCACATAGAGAAAGTAATTTAGATTTTTCTCCGAGATGAATAATACGAAGCTGAATAAACCTAAGAAATAAATTACTTGTAAGTATAACACTTCTACAACGTCACATTCGTTCGTAGTTCTGATAGATATAAAAATACTTTAAAATGTTAGCATTTCCTTCTTTCACGACAAGTCTAACCTAGATATTTAAATCGATAGAAATAACTTTTGTCAGATCGAAAACAAACAAAAGTGCAAGAGTATTTATTGCGACACTGCAAACAACTCCTATTTTATTTAAATTTTATTGCGAGCATTTTTAGTGACCAAACAGCCACGACACTGAAAATTTTAAAGTGTATTTCTAGAATCATTTATACATGATAGAAACTGTTCTATGACACGGAGATGACTAAACGACGTTTTTGCAGTTTTCTATTAATATTAAATTCAAATTATATATCTGAAATGTATCACTTTGAATAACAGAAAAATTATTTCCCAGTTTATGATTTTTAGTAACATTATATTTTTAGCAAATTATAGTTTTAGTTGCTTGTACGTCAATTTTCGCGTTTTCGCTTAACTTTCGAAGTGTTCGATTTTACTAGGTTGATTTATGAGTTTGATCGATTGACAAAATTATTCCGTATAGTTTAAAATTTTTAGTAATAATATATTTTAAACAATATACGATTTAAAGTTGTTTGTTTGCCAATATTTTGAGTCTCATGTCAATTTTTCTGCGCTTTCACTTCGAATTGTTCGATTTTACTAGGTTGATTTATGAGTTTGATTGATCGCAAAAATTATTGCGTAGTTTAAAATTTTCAGTAATAATATATTTTAAGCAATATGCGATTTAAATTTGCTTGTGCGTCAATATTTTGAGTGTTATGTCAATTTTTCTGCACTTTCATTTAACTTTCGAATTGTTCGATTTAACTAGGTTGATTTATGAGTTTGACCAATCGAAAAAATTATTCCGTAGTTTAAAATTTTTAGTAATATCTAATATATTTAAAGCAATATACGATTTAAAGTTGTTTATACGCCAATATTTTGAGTGTTATGTCAATTTCTCTGCGCTTTCGCTTAACTTTCGAATTGTTTGATTTAACTAGGTTGATTTATGAGTTTGATCGATCGAAAAAAATATTCCGTAGTTTAAAATTTTAAGTAATAATATATTTTAAGCAATATACTATTTAAAGTTGTTTGTACGGCAATATTTTGAGTGTCATGTCAATTTTTCTGCGCTTTCACTTAACGCTCGAAGTGTTCGATTTATGAGTTTGATCGATCAAGCCGCAGCTTAAAATTTTTAGTAATAATATATTTTAAGTAACATACGATTTAAAGTTATTTGTACGCCAATATTTCGAGTGTTATGTCAATTTTTCTGCGCTTTCGCTTAACTTTCGAATTGTTCGATTTTACTAGGTTGATTTATGAGTTTGATCGATCGAAAAATGTATTCAGTAGTTTAAAATTTTTAGTAATAATATATTTTAAGTAACATACGATTTAAAGTTATTTGTACGCCAATATTTTCAATTTTATGTCAACTTTTCTGCGCTTTCGCTTAACTTCCGAATTGTTCGATTTTACTAGGTTGATTTATGAGTTTGACCGATCGAAAAATGTATTCAGTAGTTTAAAATTTTTAGTAATAATATATTTTAAGCAATATACGATTTAAAGTTGTTTGTACGCCAATATTTTGAGTGTCATGTCAATTTTTCTGCGCTTTTGCTTAACTTTCGAATTGGTCGATTTTACTAGGTTGATTTATGAGTTTGACCGATCGAAAAATGTATTCAGTAGTTTAAAATTTTTAGTAATAATATATTTTAAGCAATATACGATTTAAAGTTGTTTGTACGCCAATATTTTGAGTGTCATGTCAGTTTTTCTGCGCTTTCGCTTAACTTTCGAATCCAGGTTGATTTGAATTCGAATTCACATTACAATTGTTTTTGCTATATAGTGAGTACTACACTAATAGCCACTTAATTGAAGTTGCAGTACCAGTTCTTCGATTTTGAGACAGAGGGCGTTGAGACTAATTTTGATTATTTGACACACACGAAATATGTACAGAAAAATACTGTAATTATCCACAAGTAAGCATATTAAGAATGTGTGCTGATCTCTGTTTACGAAATGAACTACTCCGCGTTTTCCAAACATGTTTTATGCTATATTACCCCGAAGTTGGATAGTTTTAACATGAATTATGTGTCTTTCGGAAGTGCATATTCCGAACATACTTTAATTTTGCATAATTTGCATTCAGCGTGAAGCTTTTATTAAAAACATGTGCCATAAATTCCAGTTGTACGCTCGCCGAGATAAACTTTAGTTTTAATAACATTTTCCACTGGGAGATATTAGTAGGCGGGCTACAAAATGTGGTAAGGATATTAATCCTTCAAAGGAATACGTAGATTACTTCAGTTTTCATTGAAATAACTTTTAAGGCGTCTAATGCTTAACTAGATCTATCTAGCATATCAAATAATGCCTCAAAGAAGGTAATATTTGGTTTATTTTCAGGTTCGAATAAATGAGTAATGATATAGTCGAGGGGTTTAAGGTCGGAAAGTACTGTTGGCCACTTAAATAGTCCCGCGATTGTTAAATATATCCTAAGGATACAAGTGTGCTTTGAAACTATGTCCTGTGCCAAATGATGTGAGGTATTTGTGCTGTGACTACACCACATATAATTCTTTAAAATAATATATGAGGTGATAAAACTGTAAAATTAAATATACAAACATATACTGATACTTTAATAGCAATGCAATACGCTTTTTTAAATTTAATACTTGCAATGTACGAATAAGTTTATTTATAGCTATGTATTGTTTAATTTGGTTGGCATTGAGTGTACCAAGCGTGTGTACGGTGCATAGTTATATACTTTCTAAATTTGTAATACAACTAATGACACCGATAACTAAAAAATGTTTGGCTCACGCACAAACTCAATACCTCAGTTGATATTTTGATATTATAGATTGGTTGTGGTGGTGATGAGAGCTTTTTCGTTTGTGTTATAGTCTGTAAAGGTCATTACCAATGAACGTATATAGAGATAGAAACGCCAATCACGCCTTGCATATTGCTTTTCGCTGAATGAGCTTTACAAAGTTAAGGAAACAGTAATGCGAGCTGTGGTTATATTGGTTAGAGACGATATAGCTAAACGTAATATAGTCCTTGCATGGCGTAGCAATTAAAACTTGTTTACATAAAAAATACGCTTGGGATGATTCAGTTTCAAATGAACGAACTAGAAGGACCAGCTTGTTATATATTTTTTTGGGGGGCTTTAAAAGATATAGGGTGTTGAAGTTACTGATAAAAATTTGTGTGTAATTTCACATAACTTTACGTTGCCATATTTGACCAGCGTAAAAGTTATGTAAAATTACTTAATTTTGTAAATAAAATGCGTGTTGTTCATCCACCATCTAAAAATGAACCGTACATGTTTGTCTACCACACCTTAATACAACTAAAACGCAAAAAGTCACACGAAAAATTCTGTAAAATTTCATAATAAATTAAGTAAAAGTAGTACATTGTATTATCACATTATTCCTGAAATTTCCTAAATTTACTACGTAAAAACACATATACGTGATTTTTCCATAATATACAATGTAAATAAATATTATGAATAATAAAACATTTTCCACTCATTTTTACAGATATGTAGTTGCCCAAAGTAGTGAGGATATTAAGTTCTGCTGACCTTCGAAGCTTGTTCATTTAAAATTGAATCACCCTGTATATCTAGGGCAGGCAGGCATTGTAAAAATGCAGATATGGGGCTCGCGTAGATACGTTTTAATTAAAATAACGGCAATTTCGATATGACCAGGGATATTACGGGGAAGCGAATTTTGTGATAACTCCACGATATCAGGCATAATCAATATTTCGATGGGAAGTATTTGACAATATGGTTTATTAATATCGATGTGACTAACGAAACAAATCTTTCGCTTCATAGCTTTTTTAAATTTCTACAGAGTTCTAATAATACGAGACTAGATAATTATTACGTTCATTAGACGATTAAGATAGAACTAATATCAAGACCAAGAAAAGGCCAAATAAAATTGTCTATACTACCCTCACTTTAATAATGGTAAAAAGCTCGTCTTATTGATTAAATCCGCGTATATCAAATAAATAAGCCTTTATTACTTCATTTTAAATGGTTCTAATAGTTGTTAACGCTATAAAAAGTGCATTAGTTCAATTGCATCTGAAATCAACGTAGGATTATCCAAACATCGTTACCAATCCTAAATGTCAAAGTAGGCGTGGCGCATGAGTTTGCTAAAACCTTTGACAGTAGAATTATCATTGTGTTGTTGTGTTTATAGTACTTGTACGTCTCTTTTTATTATATAACAGTGCGATGAACATTTTCCCAGCATTTTAACAATTTTTCATATTCAGTTGGCGTCGATTGACATGACTGGCAAGTGTTCCCCCCCTCCGCAGCCCAGCACGCTGAATAAAAGATGAGTCTCAGAGTAAAAGGACTGAATTATATTCAGGATCTTTGCTTAATATCGGAAATTTATATTGTATTGACAGCATTCCCCTCTTTTAAATATTTTAGTACCTTATTCTAACTTCCTTCACTGCCCGAACCTTCTACCAATAGTTTTATCAGGGTGTTAATAATACATTATTGGGAACTCTGAAACGAACCTTTACGTGACCGGATTAGTCAACATTTTCTCCTGCCGGATTTACTTACTTTATACTAAAGCTTAAAAGGATTTATCGAAATAAATTTGTCACTGCAATTTATTTTCTGGTAGATATTTTGCAGATGCGATTCAATAGTAATGAGGTAGTGAATAGATCAAAAGGCAACACAACGTGTATTTCATTGCTTTTAAATGAATTTTAGTTTTACTCTGTCTCATAACAATTATACAACTAGTCATAAATGATTCAACTCACACACCACACCACAATCATTAAAATGTAATTAACTCAACGAGACATTTGAATTCGCTGAGAATTTAAAAAATATTCGTAATGTTAGGTAATATGCATTTTCCCAACTCTTGAAATTAATATTTGCGGAAGCTGCTGCTGCTTCTCCGTCATTCAATTTTTATGATGTAACTACAATATGAAGTCTTGTGCATGTGAAACTAACCTAATAAGGGAAATTATGGTAACATAATATAAGTAAAGCCCACCCCCGGTCGCAGATGACGTCATATCAAGGGCGCACTTAGGACGCTAAGGTAATGTTTCTAGAAATCAAGATACAAACATATACTTACAAAAAGTTAAAATTAATATCTTGTACTGGTAATTTATAATATCTAATATTATTCATATTAAGTTTACAAAACACTATACGGGGTGTCCCAAAATTAGCCTGCCAAAAATTAACTGTGGTTGATTTTTCCAAAATGTTTTCAAAAGGGATTAAGATTAAGTAATCAAATTTGAAATTGAGAATCACAATTATAGTCTGTTTGGAAATGAAAGAGAGTAATAAAACCCCGAGATAAGAACCTGCCATGGGCGTGGTAATATTTCGCTTCAGGTAATTATCGGGTAACACTAATGCTAACAGGTAATGGGTGTACATTAGTATATTTTACTGGATGCATCATAGGGTAGGAGCCAGTGTATTGTGACAGATCAATCCAGTCTTAGAGCTGAATATACTAAGACGTGCTAGTGTACTAGAGTAAAATTCGACTTGTGTTTAGTGACTATTGTGCCAGTGGATATAATATTGTTTGGGTAAAATGTCGAGCTTATCAGATTACGTTCAGAATGAGAAGATTATTATATTAAATGTATTTAATGCATTGAAACACCAAAATCCTACCAACAGTGTTGACGACATCGTGGAAAAGTGTTTCAAAATGACAGGGATTGGAAAATTGACTATCTACAGACTTTTAAGGGAAACAAAAAATGAACAAGATTCTGTAAATCCCCCAAAATCATCTACAGGGAGGTCAAAAGTCGTTATAGACGATTTCTTCAAAAATGTCATTCGCAGAATATAATTATTATTAAGTATTTTACTATATAATGCTACACAAATTATTGATATCATTTTCATCAGTATGATTGTCGCAAACAAAAACCTCGTGTTATTGTAAATCGCACAATTTCAAGGTCGAATATGGAAGCGAGAGTAACCTACAGCTTTTACTACATAAAAAATTGAAAGAAATAATGAATATGCTTTTAACTTCAACATCTTGTATTTTCGAATAACATAGATTTCAATCTTGTATCAGTTTCGAAATGGAGGCCATTCAAAATCAAAGTCAAACCAAATATTTGTTCAGTGTCGCACATATCCTGTATGCGACGCATCGAAGACACCCACTTGTTCTCTACTGTGTACATATTCCCGACACGACCCTGTTTGTTCTCTTTAATTACACAACAATAAAATCTGTTATCAAGATAGCGTTGAATAAACCGGATTTAATACATAATACGTGTATAATCCTTGCAAATGTGTTCATTAAATTGTAATTTAAACCCCAGTTTCGAATTCATTCGAGTAACGACAGATACATTCGCATAATATTCGAAAATTAGCTTAAAATGTGACGCAATAGTTTTAAATCGTTATGCGTAGCCTTCTTCGACATAAAAGGCATACCGAAGAAATTGCTGGCAAAGACGTATAAGTTTAATAGGTTACAGGTATGCTGTAAAACATTCGGAAAGGGGCGAACATTTCTCAAAAGCTTTCGGTGTTCTCTGGTAAAACCCGCGTTTTGTTTATGGCGGAATTTTATTCATTTATGGAATTAATCCTAAGGAAATCCGTCAAAACGAGGTTAACTAATGTTTGGTTTAACTGCTCCTATTTGAAGCATGATAAATGATGTGAAATTTTTACGTGCCCGACATGAAAGGAATACAAAATGGGTTGAGTCGCAAATTTGTACATCAGGACAAACAACCTCTGATGTATTATTCAGTGCAAGTCCGTGTTCACTGACTAAATAATCTGACTCAAAATATATTAAAGCATAACCTTACAGTATTAACACATAAATCATATTAATTACATTTTTCCTCGAATATATTTCTTTTTCGGAGAGCAATATAAAGGCGCGATCTTTTATAAATATAATACTCGACTCTGCGCCTGTTCTGATAATTTTTATACAGGGTGTTTTTAAACGAAGTAGCAAAAACGAGACCACAGATTCCTTAGATGAAAATAAATCGATTTAACCTAACGCGACTTGGGATATAGACATGTTAGGTTAAATCGATATATTTCCACCTAAAGAATCTGTTGTCTCATGTTTGGTACTTCATTTAAAAACACCCTGTAGACCGAGGAAATTGTAATCAATTTTTGAAGGTAGAATTGCAGTTCGACTGCGTTTTAAGATGGAGTGGCAGTAGAGATTGAATTTCGCGCAAAGTATAAAAGCAAACATCTGTTCTGCTAAGAGATTTTCCGAATATTGGAATTGGAACATTTAAGTGGTGTACTATGCACCGTAATAAAAAAGGAAAACTACGTAAAGCGAGCAGGAAATAAATTGAAATTGAAGCGAAATGAACTGAATATTTCAGCGATGTTTTGAATATATTTTGCATCTACATTTAGAGCTCCTTTATAAGCAAACTTAACAATTAACTCTTCCTAAATTGAAGCAACTTTCCCATTTATTTTTTACGCTTATGAGAAAGTTTGTATCAACTTCGTTTAATGAACAATGTTAGACAAAGTGCCAAGGAGATTGTGTTTATCCTTCAAATTTAATATATTTTGTGGCATTAATAAAATTTCAAACGCGTCGAGAATTTCTTTTCAGTTACGTTAAGTACGCACTTTGACAGAGATTTTGGTGCAAAATTACCGTTCGTTACAAAGGAAAAACCTCGCTTGAATTCCCTTTGACATTCCCAGAAAAAAATCGAAAGTGAGTTAAAGTGAGTGTTTCAATATTATATTAATAACTTATTAAATATGTATTTCTTACATGTTTGTTTCAATGACATATGAAAAATAGTTTTAGTCAGGTCTAGAAATAGTGGCCTGATTGTTAACATTAGTCAAAGATTTTTTCTTGAATCATTTCTACGTTGAGTCATTTACTTAATGTGGTTTTTCTGTAGAACGATTTATTTGGTAGTTTTTCTACGAAATGCAGAAATATGAAAGTGGTGAATAATTTATATATATAACACTTTTATTTTCAAATTTTATCAAAAAGTATTTCTTTTAACTAGATATATGTGTTGGAACTTAGCCAAATATAAAAAATAATTTCGATTATTTAAAATAAATAAATGTGTATTTTAAATATTATTTATTACTGTATTAAGAATAATTGTTTTGGTTTACGTATTTTTTTCTGTGGATGGGAGGGAAATTGGAAATGATTTAATTTAGAAACTATCTGGAGTTTTAGAGTCATATAGTTGTAGAAAAAACAAAAAATATATTATGAATTATTTGCTATATCAGAAGACAAGTTCAGTTTTGTGGTTTCAAGCCTCAGGTGTACCTCAAGGGTCGGTTTTAAGGCCGACTTTGTTCAGTTTGCTTATAAATGACATGGACTTGAGTCACCAGCAATACACTGATGTATGCTTAGGATCTTAAGGTGTACTTATTAACATGAAAAAATGTGTTTATATATGTACCAAAACGACATTTTTGCACTAGTAGTTGTGACGAATTCAAAGATATAGGTGTTATATTTTATTCGGACTATGAGTGTTTAGTTATTTGTTCGCTCTAAACTGGAATATGTAGTGTAGTATGGAATCCAGGAAGATATTCGAAAAATTGCTTAAAAATAATCATATAGGTTTCTTAAATGTATGAGTGCATATTTTTACAATAAAGTAAAATAAAATTGATGATTAGCTCGAAGCTGTATAGCTTCTTTTTAAATTTATAAATGGTTTGATTGAATGTGAAGTTATTGCGTTATTTTAGGATACATCATGAATTTATATATAAAAAGTTCTTTAGTTTGTATTAATTAAAGTTAGGTGCTCGAATCTCTCTCGCTATTTTCTTTTCATAATACCTATAAAAAGTGTTTTATATTTTTACCTAATAGATTTGTGTATGTGATATATTTTAAAAGAATACGCATTATATGAATGAAACGAGTCAATAACTAAGTATAAGCCGATGGCTAGGGAGAGAAAGAGAGAGAACAGCGATTAATATTGCATAAAGCTTTGTGAATTAAAGATAATCTCTTTGTTGTAAATAGCTCCAGGCTTACAGATGAACGCTTTGTATCTTCAAAGGTATAGTAATCTACATGGCCAAAATATCGATCGAAGTTGGGCGTGGTTTAAAGAGTGATTTGGCCTAAATATTTTGATCAATCACACACAAACGGGCACTGACATCGCAGGTTGTCGAAGTGTCGCTTGCACTTAATATGAGTAATCATTGATGAAGTTTTGAGTCGCGCCTTACAACCGTTTCTGTTGACAACCGACGGACGACGGCGCTGATGGTGAATAATATAGCGAAACTTTATTAACCGTAACTATGGGAGATCAGTGGGCGTGGAGCGAAACTGCATGAAATAACATGCCCGTCATGTGTGGTACAACTCTTACCAGGACAGTACAGCGTCTGATCCATAACAAATTAGAATTGGTGTGTTAATTGGGGGGATGATGGTTAAACCATACTCTCTTTCCATTTTTTCACAGACATTGCAAATGCTGGCGGGCACGGCTGGATTTTGAACACAGAAAAACTCAGTCACTTAAACATGTTTTTAAATTTCGTATCGCGGTATTTTCTTACAGCCTCACCCCGTTATTCATCGTCGGCTTACAAACTCTAAGCTGGATATACCGGCGTCTGGATGTCTATTGTGAAACGCCATCCAACGTGCGTTGTGTCAACTAACCGCCAAAATCCGTTTTCCACAGGATTCAGGATTCCACTGCACTGCAGTGAATAAAGTTTTGTTTTTCCTCCCTGCCTGTAAACGCTAACCGTCATTACCCTTTCCAGGATGTTTCCAGCAGGCACACTGAACGCTTCCGCTTCAACCCCACGCCCACCTCGATTCACCAACGGCACGTTTATTCACCTCCAAATATAACTTCAACTCAATACTGGACCTCTATATTATTTCACCCTCCTTTAAACTTAAAAATTCACTTAACTTTTGAATTACAAACACAATTTAAAGACGAAAACTTGTTTCTATAAAAACGTTATATAATATGATCCAAAAATTAATTAAGTATCGATATTCTGTAGGTGTAAATAAAAATGTTCTCCTCGTAACAATATATTTGATTAAACATTTATTAGACTGAAAATATCGGGTCACAAACATCGATGTTCAAAAAGTGTGAAATTATTTTTCGCCGGGTTTTCTTTCGTTCCGTTGAGAGCAAAAATCATCTGAGGACAATTCAGATCAAACAGATTTAGTGATGTGAAAAAAGACTGCACATGGTGGAGGTTATCCTTTTAGAGCATTTCAAATCTACTGAAAGCCACAAATAAGGGAAACCTAGTCGTGCCAATCATAAAGAATTGGAGGCGTCTGCTATGACGAGCAACATTAAGCCGAAGGGCTTTGGTATTATAGATAATCCTCGATAGATTTTCTTTCAAAAAAACGTTATTTATAGATACAGATCGGTTTGAAAACTGATTGATATAAATTGTATTCATGGACTGTATTCATAAGTGGCAGTAAATGGAAAATAAATAGAATAAAAATAACATAAAGGTAAATAGTGGAATTTGATTATAATTAAATATTTACATATGAAAATGCAAAAATTTATAGCTATATTTGTTTTATATGATGATTGACGCATCCGAAAACAAACTTAAATAATTAAATGATTACAATTAGAGCGGCATTAGTTTTGTTTGCGTTGGAAAGTTAATGATCCTATAAAAAAGGTTTAATTATTTCACCAATAAAACGTTACATTTTTCCAATAATAAATCTTCTATTATACAAGCTGGACATACGTCAATATTTTCAGCATCTTATTTATGAATAGAAAATTGTACAAATTTTCGAGAAGAAATGTGTAAAATTTCTCTGCATCACACAATGTGTTTTTTGGTGATTAAACTTATCGAAGATTCATTCTCGAAGTGTAGTTTAGTCCATGTTTTATTTTTAGTTGATCCGACCGAAGTGTGAAGGCAAAGCGGATGTTTTTCTATAACCATCAACAATACACATTACGTATTAAATAAATAAATATAATCTAAATATGTTTCATCTAGCATTTACATATAAGTAATAATCTGCAATGTTCACTGAATACGGAATTTTAAAAAAATGCCTTTATCCACTCCTTTTACATTTTCTCTAATGTAATGAGAATAAATTTTGCAATATGTTGAAAGATGAATGTTTTCGTTTTGACAATATTTCTTAGATCCTAATTAATGCTTTGTTTCTTGAATTAAATCAATGCCGTTAAAATCGCACCTTTTCACGTTTTGAATCTAGAAATTTTAAAGTTCGTACGTCATTTGAGGGATTAGCGCATTTGCTTTTTTATGTGAAGGTATGTCCGCCGCGATCGAAAAGAAAGTTGGGTATTTTGCGGTTCACGTTTATGTGACGTATGCCGATTACTTTAAGGTGACTAATTTTTCCAGTGTCAATTCGCATGCAAGCAACTTTACAAACAATAAAACGACGAAATGGTGGTTTCGATTTATTAAAATATATAAGTACAGCACAAATACTAACACACACACGTATTATTAGCACATTGTTAGTGAAATTAATAGTATCTCTAAAAGCCGCCCAGCCTTACCACGTTTGAAGCAAAGTGCACATGTTTAAAATCATCAAAAGCACCACATTAATTTATTAAACATTCCGATAATTCGATTTGAGCACTGGTTATCCCTTACGGCATTTACGACACCACGTTTTTTTTTGTTCCTATTAAAAACGTGTCTTGCAATCGTTCGACAGCAACGAAGAGAACCACAATTTGACCTGTTAATTCAGCATAGGCATACGACCAAAATATATTGGAAGGGTCCAATGTTCCGAACAGGGTGTTCTGCTGGTTCTGTATGAATTTATTATTAAACATGCGATATAGATCTTACTCATTGCGCTCCGAAAAAGTTGGTTGCCTAATTAGATACTCTGAAACGCTTTTATTCCTGTGCCTACTTTATATTTTATTATCTCAAGATTATTTCAGTTGAAACTGATTTAAATTAACGTTTTTTTTTTACATTTAATTAGACATTTGTTGTATGGAAAACATATTTAATATTTGCTACTGTCTTGGATATGCCCGTATAGGAATATGAAATAAATCAATAAGCACAGTTTAAAATTTTAATGTGTTAAGTAAAAAATAAATACAATCTTAGGATATTATATACATGAATAAAAAATTGAGTATATTAGCCCTTATCAATAAAAGAGAGAAAAATAATACTGAAAATTATAAATCTATCACATGGGAAACAATACATTATATATACATCTCAGCACAAATAAATGCTCTTTGTATTATTGCTGCCTACACGTACAAAATTGTTTACAAATATATAATGGTTGATACAAATACTTACTGCTAATATTATAAAATCTTATTACAAATTAAGATGTAGTGCTTGGAATAGGAACTTTAGCTAAATATCTAGTCGATAAATTTCACATTTATTAATATAGTTATTACTATCCACCGACTGGTACAAATAGTAGTCCTTATTTTAAAAACACCTTGGACCCATACATTGAAATTGTTCCCAGTCCCAGCCTACAAGTTTTTCAATATGTAAATGATATGTTTAATCTCATATGATAATTAATATATTCACGATCATCAACCAGAAACTGACAAAGTACAAATTGTTCCATTTTTCATATATACCGACTTCGTCTGTAGTAGGGTCCATTAAAACACCTAAATATATTAAATGCAATACTGTAGAAATTGAAAATACGAGTAAACTTAATCTGCATAGTATACTGTCCCTTTTATACTTATGGGTGCAGTTTTCTTTACAGGGGTATACCCTTATGCAACAGTCAAAAACTTGCGCAAGGTGATCCCTTACAGCAAATTGGAGATATGAAAAAACACCTATTGTTATCAATACCACTGAAACTTTTATCTCAAAACCATGTAAAAATGAAGAGGCGATAAAGGTAGTTAAGATCCCGTAGAATTTTCCCAAAGGTAACCAAGATTTGTATATATCTGTAAATTAATAGTAACTATTTTACAATTTCAAGACAAAAATTATATTTAATCTGAAACGATTATAAAATTTGGTAGGCTTAATTAATTGAAAAGCTTCCAGATTGACTTAGTATTACTTACATCGTTTTAAGAATTCGTGCATAGGTCTATTCCAATTGGTAACAACGGTTGCTAGTGCATTTGGCGTTTCGATTTTTAAGGGATCGGTTATGAAAAACCGCCATTCGTTACTTTCATACCAAATTTTATAATTTTTAAAACCAGCAGCGAGCATAGAAGCCTCAGATAAATAACATATAAAGTAATGACTTGTCCTGAATGATAATGCTTCTTTGTATCCAATTAGCCATCTGAAAAAAATTCTTTACTTTTAGCCCATTCAGTTTCTAAATTCACTGTAGGCACGTACCTGTTTGAATTGTCAGTGATGAAATAACTGGTCCAACAATTCGAAACCATTAAGAAGAACATTGATATAACCAAAGCTCTCAATATCCCATATATCCACCATACATTCTAAAATATATTATATATTAAAAATTTAGTTTGCAATTATAAACATTATGTTACTTTCTGAGTAGGACGATGATACATAACGATATACTCCTGAAATGATATCCATGGCCCAAACATAATGTTAGCTCCACAAAAAATATAACCAAAGTATCGAAAAAATGTCGGGAAACTTGTTACACCTTTATCCATGTCGTCAGCCAATGAAATCAGTTTCATGGTAAATACCATAACGATCCCACGTATTTCGAGCCATGTCGAAGGTTCCAACAAGTAATATTCACTGTAAAAGTATTAATTAAAAAAATACAAAGAAGTATTCCTTTTGATTTTATAAAACCTACCATAAAACCAGCGTAGTAATCAAAATATATTTAATTATGTTCGAGTTGCCAAAGTATCGTACTTTATTAATATCGTATTTTTGTATGGGATCAAATTTGTTCTGTATCGCACATCCCAAATGTAGAAGAAAATATGACTGTGTAAAGAATATAAGTATTAAAATTTTGCCCTTTGTCGATTCAAGTCCACTGATTAAAAATAAACCACTGCATCCTGATAAAATGTGGAATACTGTTTGAGACACTTTACCTGCAGAAATTTAAAAATATATATATAGTCTGGATATTATATTTGTAAACTACCTGTTGATATTATGACACTGAAACATAAATTAATTAAAATCACTTTGTAAACTGTATAAAATATACTAAATCCTGAAGGAACAACACAATTTAGCCACACATCAAGAAATGTTTCTTCATAAAATTCGTTACTTGCATAAATATAATCGAGAGACCTAAAATAATACATAAATTATGAAAAGTAAAAATTTTACATTTTGAAATCGTTTACTCTTCAGTATCAAAACTATCAGGTACTGAAGGCATATTTGTACTGAATTTTTGATGCAAACATTACAAATACATTAAATATATTTAAATAACAAACTATTTTTAAACTACAATCTTTAGGTTAGGCTGTTGCATAGCAACGAACCAGGCACCTCCCGGATGCCCGGGATTCCGAGATAGAATCAAAAGAGGGCATTCGGAAACCTGCATTATACGTTTAAATTTGTTTTTTGCCCTCATATGCTTGTATAAACATTATAACTTTTCCAATTCCCTCAATGTTTGTTCCCATGACATGAATACTCTTAATTTTACCCAAAAACGGCTTTCAATTCGCTAAGCAATCCCTCCTTGTATGTTTTGCGGATGTTTTGTGTTTTGCGGTCTGTATACGCCACTGCAACCGTTTGAATATAAATAAATAAATAATTTTCTGTAATGCATATTTTAATTTCGGATTATTTATTCACTGACTTGGCTTATAATCACTAATAATACAACGCATATTCTGTTTAAATCGATAGTCAGTAATTATTTATTGAAGTAATTAAGTTTGTTGGTCAACCTACAGTTCGTAATAAAAATAAAGCACGATAAGAAGTGGATACCGCAGTGCTAGCCATCCATTTTGATTCGTTACCGCGTTAAAGTTAAAATTTAAAAAAACTACACACATGCAGAATTATTTGTACTAACAGCAAACTTAAATCAATAATGAAACTTGTTAAATATTTTCCCCTGATGAAAATATGACATTATTTTTTAAAAAATATTTCACATTGCCTTGTTAAGAAAAGAACCAAAATGGAGTTGGTTATCATTTGTTTCTAGTCCGTTTTATATTATTCTGTGGTAATGTAGATTTAGTGTTCAGTACTGTTCTGTGGTTCAGTGATTCATTGTGATTGTATTGTGTACCCTAACCTTTATTATGAAAGTTTTGTAAATATATATATATTTTTTTTTATAAAAAGTGCAATAATGAACTCAAATTATTCTATTCCGCTTATTCCCCAAAACTTAAATAAACACGAAACTATAATTCAGATAGCAGAAGTATTAAACCATTTGACAAATGTGACTGAAAGTATATTTAGTATAGTAGAAAAAAGGTTAGAAAGCAACAAAAATAAATTAACAGACATATCGCAACGAGTGGATGTAGTTAATAAAAAGATAAACAAACTTAAAGGGGCAAAAAAGGCTACACAGGTATTTTCTAGTAGTAGATATCCTGGGAGTGAAACATTTAGAGAATATGTATCGATATTCAGTGATGCTCCGCCTTTAGAACTAAAACGACACAAAGTGAAATCTAAAAATTTGCCTTTTACCTACGAACCGTTAGACAAACTGCAGTTCTATCATGTTAATATACCGTCTGATGATAAACAAGAAAAATTGGAAGGGTTAGGTGATATACCACAAGACGTTCATTGTGTAAATAATTTATTGTTGTATAATTCTGGGAAAAATTTATATAAGAATTTTGTTATGGCGGATGCTCTAAAAGGACCTCGGAATATAAAAGAAGAGGATGAAAATGATATATCCGACATAGGTCCGGCACCACATTCTATTAGTGAGAGGTCAACTTTAACAAAATCTACTACACAAAATTATTTCTATACGCCCCAAATAGGAGAAGTGCCAGCTTTAGATGTGCCACTTGATTTACCGGATTTGCCAGGTATAGCCGATGATTTACATTACGATAGCGAAGTGGGACCAGGTATTGCACCGTCTGCCGTTGTTACACCAAATATAATAGAAAATGTTGATTTGCCGGCAATAGTGCAAAGTGAGCCTGATACGAAAGAGGTGGACCTTTCAAACATAAGTTTACCCCCTCCTCCACCACCAATTAATGAACTTCCTAAACCTCCACCCGTTGAACAGATTCCTGTCCCGCAGCCTATTCCAGAGAAACCTAAAGAAGACTTATTAACAAAACCACCAGAAGTGAAAGAGGAACCGCCAACAGAGTTGCCAAACATTGATATTCCCCCTCAAATTGATGTTAGGTCTAGTCTTATGGAGGCTATAAGGAAGGCAGGTGGTTCGAAGAAGGCAAAACTACGTTCTGTTAAAGAAACACCTAAAGAAGTTAGTAAACCCCCGGTAAGAATGTTTTGTATATATTTTTTACTTTCAGTATGCTTGTAAAAATATATATCTAATGTATATTTTAGAGTGGAGATTTAATGGCAGATCTTCATTTAAAATTATCAATGAGAAGAAAGGGTATATCGGGAACAAAGAAGCAAGAAAATTCTGTAGATCCAGATTCAACATTAGGAAAAATATCTGCTATGATTCCACCTCCTGAACCAAAAACCGATATTGATTCTAACTCTAATGATGAAGACTGGGAATAGAAAAGTGTTATATACTCAAAATATATATTTTATATTATTAATTGTTAAATAATTTTTACAATAAATATTAATTGCTGTTTAATGAATAATTGTGCTATTTATTTACAAGGTTTAACATACTCTTCTTGGATAAAAATAACTAATGATAAAATATTGACAGAATTCTTCCATCATTATTTATCGTCGCTGATAATTTAAATTATCTTATCTACAAAGCAACATTAAATTTTAAGGATATGGTCTTACTTTATTAGTTTTCAATTTCTTATTAAAAAAAGTTTTGTTCAATGCTATAATGTGACACTGAAGGTTTTACTTTAACTACCGTTAAGGTCATCAACAAAAACAAATTAATATCCAAAAAGGAACACTGGATACATTTTATTGTGTATACTTCAAATAAATATTACATGTAAAATAACAATAGTTCATAGTTTCTATTCTATATATAATCAGACATATACAAACAAACTAGACATAAAATAATTGCACAATAGAGAGAAAATAAATACAATTTTTAGTACACTCTGAGGCACGTTTTTAATAAAATTTCATTTATAATCAGTTTCAGTTATTGGGTACTCCAATTTTTTTTATATTTCTTAATTTTAAAGCAAAATTACATTTTACTCTGGAACCAATGTAAGCTCTTATAAAGATTTTTTCATATACTTGATATTATATTTAAAAATATATATATATATGAAAGTAATTAAAGAATTAATTCATTATTTTGATTTAAAACGCTGTATTTGCTTTCTAGGTGTAGGCTGCCTTTGTCTTGCTAAAAATGATTGACCTTGACCGACACTCATTGCTGCTAATCTTTCATCAATTGCTTCACGCTGACAAGTTAAACCTAACTTATAAAAAGCTGTGGTTAGGAGCCGTTCTTCTATTTCTTTCATAGTTGATTGTCTTAAAGATAAATCTAATCCCCCATTAGCTTTAGATTCAAATTGTTGTGCCACTTCTCTAGCTTTTTCTAAATTTCTATTGTATTTTGTCTGTGCAATTTGCAACTCGTTTTCTTTCGTAGTGAGTGCTTCTTGTAAAGTCGCTATTTTCTGTTTATATTCCTTTACAACGGAACTGTTAGATGGAGCTTGATTATCCCCTTGTCCTTGGTTTTTGATTTCTTCCAACTGCGCCTCCAGCTTTACAATCGTTTGATGGAAAGTCCGATTTTTTTGTTGTAATTTTTCGATACGGTTTAAGGAACTGTCTAATTGTGATTGTTTTGCTTCCAGCTCTTGACGAGAACTTCTTAATGATTTATTTTCCTTTTCTAGGAATCGCAATCTTTCTTTCATTTCTGTAGGAGTCAATTCTTGTGACATTGCCGTGCTGGTTTCATTTTTTGGGCCTAATTTTAATTCTTCGTTTTCTTCTCTTAGTGAGTCTCTCTCGACAATTAATCGTTCCTTTTCACCCTGCAGTGCTACAACCTTTGCTTCCAGTTTTTCTAAATTAAATTGGGCTTTATCGGCTTTTTGACCCTCTTCATCTAGTTTCTGTTGAAGTTCTACTATTTGATTCTTATAAGTGTCACATTGTGCTTTCCAACTATGATTTTTTGACAGGTCTTCTTCTAATTCCAAATTCTTTTGTAAATATTCCATATTTTTCTCCTCTAATTTTTGTAAGCTTCTTTTTATGTCTTGATAATTTTCAAGTCGTTTCTTATATGATGCTAATGCTAGTTCCAAATCTACGACTTTACCTGCTGATTCTGTCAGTGCATCCACTTCATCCTTCAGTCTCGAAGAGTCATTAGCAGCTATTTGTAATTCAGCAATTTTTTCTTGATATGTCAACATCTGTTTTTCTTGTTCCATTAGTTTTGCTTTAAAATCGTCTCTCATTACTTCAGCTTTAAATAACTCCTCTTTTAACAAGTCGAGTTGTCTTCTGGCATTTTCTGGAGGGTTGCGTGCTTCCTTTTCTAAGAAATCCTGATTTTGTGCTTGTAATGCTTGTTTTTCTTCAATTAATACTTGAATTTGTTGCTCCAAATGTTGTACCTGTTGTGTTAAAGTTTCTTTCGTCTTATTTGCTGCTTCTAAGTCACTAACCAGTTTAACCACTCGCGTGTCACTATCCCAAATAAGAAGACTTAAGCTTGATCTACCAGGCCCTCCTGTCACTTCTTCTAATTGTTGAATCGCTTGCATTATATTCTGCTGTACTGATTCTTCCATTTCCATTATCATTGTAATATATTCCTGTTTTCTGTCACAGTTTATTGCACATCCTATAAAATATATTAATTAATATTATAATCATCACATGATTTGTATTAGACGTACCTAATATTAAACGTAAAAGTTTGGCAAGTTGAACAGGATCACTGTTTTCACCAATTTTATTCACATCAGGTCGTCCTATTTCTAAAATTTGCTGGGAGAGGACATCTTGATAATATTCCACGACTGCCTCTACAATTTTTTTGAGATTGCTAACCCTTAGTCGCCAATTTGATCCAACATCTCTTTTTATTTTTGTTTCTAGTTTAGCAAAATGTTCTGGTGCAATTTGAATAAGGGCATCTAACATTCCAACCCCATCACCAATTTCAGATATATTTCTGGTATTGTTAGGAATAATTTTTTGCAGCCATTTTGCAAGGCTCGCACACATTTCTTCACTGGGATCCATTCCTTTTTCTTAATTTATTCAACTCATAAACTAATTAAACTTTCATTTATTTTAACGCTGCCTTTGCTTATCTATGGATATTATGACAACTGGAACTGATGACAGTGACATTTATTTGACAGCTGTGTTTTGACAGCAAAACAAACTGGGATCTTAGCCATGTTTTTGTTATGTATCATGAATACCAGGCAGTTTTGATGGTGCATTTGGTTCTGTTTATATACAGCGTGTTTGCTAAATATAATACTGCACAAAAATTGAATCAATATGCAAAATATTTATATTATATTTTAGAACAAATCTGGGCAGTGAAAATTCATCAGACGAGAATTCATCGCGACTTTTAGAACATTGGACTAAATATGTCTGCCGAAATTCCTGCGCTGGCAAGCGATGATTCGACTTTAAGTAGTAACGAAGCAACGTTAAATCAATCTAGAGGTGATGGTGAAAGTAGCAATGAAACAGGAAATCAAAGCGACGATGTCAATAGTAATGAATTCTTAGCTGGTTTAAATAATTACGAAGCTGGACCAAACCAAACATCCTCGCCAGTAGCAGGTCCTAGTTTCTATCAACCGGTTAGTCCAAATACAAGGATTAAAAGCACAACAGACCCTCGAAAAACACCAAAATGCTGGAACGTGCGAGGTAATGGAAGTTTAATAAGAAACGTTCGATTTTTTCACTGGGCTGAATCAGGAATGACTTTAAGATCTGGGACAAAAAAACTTTATGAATTACCCAACATCAAATGCATTAAGAAGTTTATACAAGGACTGCACGCAGTGAATAGGTAATAATAATAAACGATTGACAGATATTAAACCCACACAGAGAAATTAATTCCTGTATGTACAACTTATTCATTATGGTGATGTAACGGAAATGATTATTGGTCGGTTGTATTATTGGTGTTAATACCGATAATTCAATTTTGATTTGGAAAGCCTATACTATAATAAAAAAAGTTATTTAAACGTCGTTTATTTATATTTTTGGTGATCATGCATCGGATTCAAAAGATAATTGTTGTTATCTTATAATGTTAGTAGGAGTTATTATATTAATAAAGTTCTTTATTATGAAAAATGAACTTCATAAACATTTGTTTTAACCCAATCTGGAATATGTACCAAATTCATTATTTTCAGTTGGCATAATTTATTGTTATTAATTATTATTATCCAGTTTTATGAGTCATTATCAACTGAAACTTTTAGTTATGAACATTGTCTAAATTATTTGTGGTGTGAAACTAATACAGATTTTCAAATAATCCGCCAAATTAGTCGATTTTCAGCTGGTTAGTATCTTATACCTATACCCTATACCATGTACCTACATGACCTCAAATTATTGTAAGTTTTGGATGCAGGTTTATGTTTTATTTTCTCTGTAATCTAAAACTAATTTCTGTGTAGTTATGACAATGATCATCTCCTAATTTAAACAGTCAATTGCGTAGATTGATAAATTAATTTGAGAGTCGATAAGTAAATAGTTTTCTTCTACTTACCGTAATTTTAACCACTATCGCGTTGCTGAAAATTGACATTCTTTTATCCATCAAAACATATTATGCATTCTTCTAAAGTGTGTTTTTTGTAGTGCAGCTAGTGTTATTTTATTATTTTTACGATGTTTTAATGCGATTAAATTATAATAAACTATTATTTGAATCATAATTGTGGATATCTGGCAAGAATGTTTATATTAGAATATAAAATCGAACACGTTCTTAATCGGTGAAGCATATACTTTACAGAGTTGGTACAGTAACTTCTGGAAATCAAGTAAATATGACCGAAAATACTGTTAATAGTAGTCGCAGGCCAAATTTTTCCAATATTCCGCAAAATGGGTTAAACAGGAATTTAAATCTACTAAATATTAAACCTACAACTGCTAAGAAGCTGGTTATAAAAAACCTTAAAAGTAAGTATTTCTTTTATCATTGAACGATACATCTTTTACTAAATTTTGACTTACAGGCGAACCAAAGCTTCCGGATGATTATCGTGAACAAACATGGGATAAACTACGCAGCGCAGTGTTGGCTATACAACAGTCAAAACCTAACCAGTATTCACTAGAAGAACTGTATCAGGCCGTGGAGAATATGTGCAATCATAAAATGGCCCCTACTTTATACTCAAGGCTGTATAATTTAACAGAAAACCACGTTTCGCACAATATTGAACAGTTTTTGGCGGAATCTATGGATCGCTTTTTGTTTTTAAAGAAGATGAATGAAACCTGGTTAGCTCACTGTAATCAAATGATTATGATAAGAAGTATATTCTTATACCTGGACAGAACTTATGTCCTTCAAAATCCAAATATTTCGTCTATTTGGGATATAGGCTTAGAATTATTTAGCAAATATATATTATTAAATACTTTGGTTCAGACACGTGTAGTTGAAGGTTTACTAATGCTGATCGAAAAAGAGAGGCAAGGGGATAAGGTTGACCGTACTCTCTTAAAGTCGCTTCTACGGATGTTGACAGATCTTCAGATATATGATAAAGCTTTTGAACAAAAATTCTTGCAGTCCACAGAACGACTTTACGCAGCGGAAGGTCAAAGACTAATGCAAGAACTGGAGGTTCCTGATTACATAGCTCATGTAGATAAAAGAATCAATGAAGAAAATGAAAGAGTGTTGCATTACCTTGATTCTGGTACAAAGTACCAGTTGATTCATACCGTCGAAAAGCAATTATTGAGTGAACATGTTACCAATATTCTCCAGAAAGGTCTCGATCAGCTGCTAAGTGAAAATAGAATTAGTGACCTAACGTTGCTCTACCAATTACTAAGTCGTGTCAAAAACGGACTTACGGAATTGTGCACAGCTTTTAACGGTTTTATAAAGACAAGAGGAAGAACAATTGTTATCGATCCCGAGAAAGACAAAACCATGGTTCAAGAACTTTTAGACTTCAAGGATGCTATGGATAATATAGTCATAACTTGCTTTAACAGGAATGAAAAATTTGGCAATTCTCTTAAAGAAGCTTTTGAACACTTTATTAATCAAAGAACAAATAAACCTGCTGAGCTTATCGGTAAGTATATTTTTTGCTAACACCGAATTCTCGATGTTTGACGCAAGTATAATCGTTTTGTTTCAATGTAATATCCATTTCAGCTAAATTTGTGGACTCCAAGCTGCGTGCTGGTAACAAAGAAGCAACGGAAGAAGAACTAGAGCGTCTCTTAGACAAGATAATGGTTTTATTCCGTTTTATCCACGGCAAAGATGTATTCGAAGCCTTTTACAAAAAAGATTTGGCCAAGAGATTGCTCGTGGGTAAATCGGCAAGTGTAGATGCAGAAAAAAGTATGTTGAGTAAGTTAAAACAGGAATGTGGAGGAGGATTCACTTCTAAGCTGGAAGGGATGTTTAAGGACATGGAACTTAGCAAAGATATTAACGTTGCATTCAAGCAACATTTGAATGTAAATACTCGTAATTTAGCCCCTATAGATATGACGGTTAATATATTAACCATGGGTTACTGGCCTACCTATCAAGCGATGGATGTGACTTTACCTGATCAAATGGTCAGATTTCAAGACATTTTTAAAGACTTCTATCTTAGTAAACACAGTGGAAGGAAGTTGCAGTGGCAGCCCACTTTGGGTTATTGTGTTTTAAAGGCTACTTTTAAAACTGGTCCTAAAGAACTTGTTGTTTCTTTATTTCAAACTTTAGTAATATTATTATTTAATAAATACGATGAGGTTACCTTCGAGTATATCAAGGCAGCGACGAATATAGAAGATGGAGAACTGAGAAGAACATTACAGTCGTTGGCGTGCGGCAAAGCGAGGGTTCTAAATAAAATACCAAAAGGACGTGATATCGAAGACAATGATAAATTTAAGTTCAACAATGAATTTACCAATAAACTGTTTAGAATTAAAATAAATCAAATTCAAATGAAGGAGACTGTAAGTTTGAGTTCACCAATATTTACTTAATTTTTTAATTTATGTACTTATTTTACAGACCGAAGAGCAGAAGGCAACCGAGGAACGTGTTTTCCAAGATAGGCAGTACCAAATCGATGCTGCCATAGTCAGAATCATGAAGATGCGCAAGACTCTTAGTCATAACTTGCTTATTAGTGAACTATACTTACAGCTAAAATTTCCTGTTAAGGTAAGTCATTTTTTTTATTCTGCTTCTAAGCAAATTGAAATTTTTATGTTTTTAGCCCCCGGATTTGAAGAAACGTATAGAATCTTTAATTGATAGGGACTATATGGAAAGGGATAAGGATAACCCAAATCAATATAACTATGTTGCTTAAGTTCTACTTTTTCGGTTTCAGTTGTCTTTTGATCTGTGTACTGTTATATTTTTAGTAAATCCTACAGCAAATTACAGTTGATTAAATTTCTAGTCCAGTCATAAATCTGGCCCTCTCTGCATTGTACATATAATAATAGCAGGTTTATATGAGCAAGTTGTACCAAGTACATTATATATTAGAAATTATTGGGTTTTTCGTTTGTCTCTATTTCATAAATATTTTTGAAAATGATATTTTGTCTAGTTTTTACATTTTGTGTGTCAAATTTCGTAACCAATTAAATTATTTGCAGTACGTCGCAGTAACGATATCTTCAGAATTGTAAATATTTGCATGTTTATGGAATTTCACAATATATTCATTCAATTATTATTAAAAAATTAATATCTGTTTCGTGACTTTATAAAGTGTAATTATTAGACAAAAAACTGTGATGGATAAAATTTTATATATACATAAAAATATTTAATATAAATATATGATTTAGGGCAAAAATAATGAGACAACGGTATTAACTGAAAATTAGATTCTGTACATAACTAACAGCAGATTTTTGTAAATATAAACTAAGCAGTTTTGCCTAGGTATTGTTACAGTTTTACAACTTTTAATTGCTTTTCAAGTTTGGTTTAAACCAGTTTTATTTGTAGAGGTTGTAAGCAGCCAATTCGGTCGCGTAACAATTTACTAAGTTGTTCATTCAGTTTCATTTTTATTTGCGTGTCAATGGTGTTCAATTGTCCAATAATCACATGTAAATTAATGATTGTTATGTAGAATAAAACTGGATTTATGAAAACTATAATCCTGAATGTTCTTATTTCAGTGGAAAAAGCCCTTTGTTTTAATAAATATGTAAGTTTTGTATTTTAAAATTTAAGTAAATCTTGGTTTTGAATTGATGCGTTTTAATTAAAGTATACTCCAAAAAAACTGTATAAAACTGAACACAAGTGGGGTCGACAGGAAAGCATGAGTACAAAAAATTATTTATTAAAGTACAGGTACAATATAAATTCATTTCTAATATTAAAAACGTAATTACAATTATAAGTTATAAGCTGAAACCATCAAATACATTCATAGTATTAAAGGCATCTTCATCTTCAAACCCAAGGATCTGAAAGAAATACAGTAATTATTTTTTTTTATTTTAGGATTAACTAAGTTATTTTTCTCCCCCTTACCGATGCCAAGTTTAAATTTCTGAATTAAATTAAGAATCTTGGCAAAGTTTTCTAAATTCAAGGTCATACTAGTCGACCATAACCCCTAACTCTAATAAAATACATTTTGCTACTTTTATTAAGTTTCTAGTTAAGATTATTTAGGAAAACTGAAATTTATTATAGACAAAAATTTATAAAAGAAAAATTCTATTCTATCATACACCTTGGATTTTAAGTGCTTACGTGTTGTTCTATGGCACTCCTCGTCGAATTCGTCATCGTACATTGATAGCATTCCATGTAAGAAACACCCGTGTTTGGTGCCGTACACTCACAGTCTACGCATTGTCGGGGCAGAGATCTTCGAGCAACAGCTTTAGCAAACACCGTTGAAAATTTTTTGGCATTCTTTTTGTCCTCTAAATACTTCCCACTGAACACAGTACCTAAAATTATGTTATTTTCAATATAAGTGACCTTTAAAACACTTTACTTACCATTGGTCTCCATAGTCAAAGAAAGGCAGTGACCTAGAGTACCCTTGGGAAGGATAATTGATTTTCTTAGCAACTGATCTCCCACAAGACTTCTCATATCTCTTTTTGTGAACGCATAGCGTCGATCTATCCCTAAAAATATTTTTAATTGTAAATAAAAAACTGGTACGTTAATTTTAGCTAAAACTAGTGGTGACTGTAACTTACCAAACGGAATTCTAACTTCTCGTTCTTTTTGCATTGTAAAATGTTCATTCATTATAATGTGCAAGGAAATGGCACCTTCTGATAATAGCTGATGAATAGTAGAATAATCGTACTAAAAAGTAATAGTTAAATAATTCGATATATAAAACTTCAAAGTTACGCAATACTTACATCCATATTGTACTTGTTGCACTCGGAACATGGCAGTACAATAAAATTTCTAGACACACCTGGCCTAAACATTAGATTATAAGCAAAAATTATAGCATTGAATATATCTTTGTTTCCATCTCCTAAAATTCAAAATTGTACTAATCAGTATCTTTGAAATTATATTAATTTTACCTATTGGCAAATTATTAAAGTAGTTGATGATCGACTTAGAATCTGTAAACGTATTTCCGTTTAGTATAACACTTCTTGGTTCATCAAAAACTCCATCCCCACCGAAAATAACTGCAGCATATCTACAAAATACGAATTTAAAACGTTTTCTACATAGGTTTATGCTTTTATACCTATTATTTGTCACTTTTAAATCATTTAGTTCTTTGTCTAACTGTTCTATAACAGTTTCAAAATTCTTAGATTTTACAAGGTCTTTATTACACTCTTTAGCTTCCACTATAAAAACTGTATCTACAGTTTGCGGAACATCATCGCCTTCTAGTTTAATGATTTTACCCTCTTTAATTTCCGTGCCGTTTAATAAATTGCACCTAAAAATATCATGATAAATAAATTTTTAAAAGTTATATTAGTCGATGCGTACTTGACACAAGTGTCTGGAATTCTCAAGGGGATATTTGCATAGGCACATAAGTTGATGTAAGATATGGCCGACATACAAGCCTCACGTTCATTTTGACTATTGAGACACATTGATATAAAACTCTCTTTCGGTATTCTTTGGAAACACGCACCAAGTTGTGAAATTTTACTCGTGAAAAACTCATCGCATAATGTTAGTATATTTTGTGGTGCTACTCGAGAATTATGTTTTAAGGAAACTTTTGTTTTACAATTTCTATCCAGGGTCCAGCTGTTTCCAAATCCATTCAAATTAGAAGTGTTTAAACGAACTTTAGATGAAGTCATAAAATCGTCTGAGGGTTCATTATTGTATGTACCCCAAAGTCCAGCGGTTTTTCCAAAGTACCAACCTAAAATATATCACATTAAAAAATGTACCAAAATTCTGAAATATTTTTTCTTACCCGACATCTCAAATGTGCATATGTGGAACTTCATATTACATTCCAGATTGAATCCAGTAGCACCTTTAACTGTCAGAATATCGGCATCTTGGTACAAATAATTATCCCCAATTTGTAATGGTAGACGTTCCATTCCTACTCCTCCAATTTGAATACGCTAGAGATCGAATTAAACAAAAAATGAGCTTGTATTATAAAATAAAGTATATTAACTCAATATACATACTTTGTTAAACAAATCTATGTGAATGATATTTTTATTTAACATTAATATAAGCTTGTTACTATTCCCAGCATCGTCGTAATCTGCTAACAAAGTGAAATTGTGATCAACGAAGTCTGTTGCTAAAAGATAAACGCAGCTTCCTCGAAACTCGTAATATCTTCTGTCAAAGGTGACATAATACTTAGTTTCAACCATCATGGCTTGTCCTAAGTCAAAATCAAATAATGAAAATTTTTATTAGCAGAAAATATTTGTGATTTACCTTTAAAAGGTGGCAACCATTCCTCAGGGTTCATGAAGGGTTTGTAGTCGTAATACAAGTTCCAAAACGAAATTTTAGACGCTTCTAAGTATTTTTGTAAGTCGTAAATTGCCTTAATTTCCGGAATTTCCTAGAAATATATAAAAATAGATCCAAGTCAGAAGGAAAGTATAATAAAAAGTACCCTGAATTTAGGAGTCTCATTGAAGGCATGCCAAGGCATAGGAAGTTTCTGTTCCAAAAGCATTATCCCATCATCAGGCTCAAAAACAAACTTAGTTTTTGCTACACGTTGCCTACAGAAAAAATAAAATTAAAAATAATTGAATTCGATTTGAAATAAACTTACTTGTTTTCTGTTTCCAAAGCAGTGACAGACATGTCGGATAATTTAACGTATATCATAGTAACTAACTTATGGATTCTGTTCTCGACGTTGAAATAATTATAGTAATATTTAGCGTATTCGTAGGCTTCGTGCCACTTACTTATCAAGTATTTAATGGACGGAATATTTCCAACTTGCTTTAGCTCCGTCCATATCTCGCTTACAATCGCTGATAATTCTTTTCCGAAGGGAATAGAATTTATATATTTTTCTTTCAAAAAGTTCCAGGTTATAGTTGCGTACTTGTAAATACTAGCGATTGTATTTTTACCGGTTATGTCTTTATAGAATCTGTCTATATCATGTGAAAATTTCGTAAATCTAACGAAGTACGGCGATTCGACGATTTCGTTTTTGCGAAGGTACAAGAAATCTAAAAATATATAAACAAGGTAATTATGTTAAATGTGTGTGTGGAAAACCGTACCTAAAAATTCTTTTCCGGTGTTCCAGATGATGGATTCTATATAATGAATGAGTTTTAAAAATGTAGGTTCGATAGCTGCTAACGTTTTATGCCAGTGTTGCACTATCAGCGCGGATATCTGTGACCACATATGCTCCATGTATTGTATTACAGTAACATGAACATTTTTTATAAAGTTGTCATATTTTTCTACCAACGTTTCGAACAGTTTTGATACGTGCTCGATCGGATCTCCATTTATAAGCCCGTGAATGAAATCAGTGGTGTTCTTATAATACAGTTTAACCTGAAATAGTATCGTGTTTTTGTATTTTATTTATTTAAACATTTCTTATTTACCTTTTCTATGACCCATAATATTCCTCTTTTAATTTTCTGTCCGGATTCTCCCATTGCAGACCAAATTTCTTGAACGATAGTCGGTAAAGATTGCAAATGAGATTTCAGAGCTAATTCATCGAACATAGTTATTAGTGCTGTGGTTATGTCTCTGATATAAAACTCGTTGTTATGGTAGGATTTATTTAAAAATGATTTGAGTTCTTCTATATCGCTTTCGATGACAGATAAATTTCTTAGGTCGCTCAGAAACACATGAAGGTTCGGTTTAGCGTCGATCCATATACCGTGAATGGCATCCGACGTCTCGGTTCTTATGTACTGCTTTGTGTTGTTTATATTTTCCAAGATGTCTAAGTAAAATTTCATGATGCTTTGCCGAATACCCATCTAAATATTATGAATTAAAAAAGTGTGTTTATTGAAATTAAATATAAGATACCTGTATGTCTCCTGTTAATTCTGGCCTCCATTGTAATCTAGACATTATTAGTCGCGAGTGATTCAGTCTTAAGAAATAAGATACATCGGAGACCCTTTTATCCTCATAATCACGCCAAATATCGAAAACAGCACTTCTGGCATCTGGTATAAATCCGTACATGTGCAGGCTTTGACTTCCATCTACCAAGTAGAGCAATTAATCATTATTTCTATTTTGTTAAACACTGTTTTTACCTTCTGTTAAATTGACGTTAAGGTACAACAATTTCTTTTTTAAGTTGAGATAAAACTCTCCGGAAGTGTCGTTAACTCCTTGAGCAGCTGATATATTTACTGTGTAAATCGGGAAATTTTCAGCATACCTTCCATAAAAGTAAGACAGACCGGTTGCGGCGCTGGCTTTCTGTAAAAATGTTTTTACAAACAGGTATTGGATAGTATAGCAATATTACCTTCATTTCTATTTCGTTTCGGTGTAGATTTACCCTGGCTAAAGCCACTGATTTAGACATTGGTAAATACGATCGTTGATAATTTGTAACGTGTTCAGTACCGAAAGTACTTGAATTCCAATATAAATCTCCTGCGGAATTTAAAATTAAATTTGTGGTGTTGTGTTCAGCCCAGACAGTGTACGAGTACTTGTATACGCGTGGATTAGAATTGTCACTTAACTTCCCACCTAACGTTAATTTTTGATCTGGATTTAATGAATAGTCGACAGTTATTTGTCCATCGATTGAAGTTTTATCGTATCCGTAGTCACTAAAGAGTGAAACGTCCTGTAAAATAACGGTTAGTAAATTAAATGTTATTGAATTATGATTTCATACCCTTTCAAAAGACGGATGTTTAATTTCTAACAACAATTGTTCTCTCTGAATCGACGATCGTCTCCAATCCATTCCAACCTGAACTGTTTTGTTGTCTTTGTCCCATACAAGCGACGCGTCCGTCGAAACAATTGAATTACTTATATTATAAAAGCCTTGAGCTGTGAATTTACGCCTCGGGTAAATCACGTTGACAATTCCTTGTTGAACGTCGAATATTTCATTCTGCAATCGATAGTATTACTGTATTAAATAGATGGTTTAACCAATATAATACGTTTATTATTATTATTATTATTAGAACAAATTATTTATATTACCGTAGTTTTGTTCACTAAGGTGATGTCGTATTCTATCCAAGTAGAGGGGCCCAGTTCTAAGCGAGAGTGTTGTCTATATTCTCGATCTAGGACGTCATAATCGTTCCATAGTTTTACCGTTCTGTTTCCATGAGTTGCCTTTAAAATATGTTCTTGTCCGCTCCGCGTTGTGCCTATGTATAACTCTCCCGTAACGTTAAACTTTGACTGGTTTTGTAAATGAAACAAATGTACATATTTATTGTCCTACAAATGATAAGAATATATGAGTGCCATTACTGAAATAATTTTTCTACAAAAATAAAAATATGACCAAAACACTTAACCTAACATAACCTCAAACTAGATCAAAGTACTTCGTATTATGCCTAGTGCATTTCTTTTTTTTTATCCGTGTTTGTTTGATGTTGGTAAGCGTACATAAACAAAAATGGAACTATACTGCATCTAATAATAAATATGCAGATAGAACACATACCACATTCAACGTATTTCCGTTACGTTCTTTCGATGAATCATTTACTTGTGTGTGGACATAATCAGCTCCTATGGGCACCAACTTGTTACGCAGTTCTACATGTATTTTATCTTTAGTCATGCCAACTTTAGACTCTGTCACGCTATTGTATATACCATCCAGAACGTTACTGGCGTTATACTTTACAACTGCATGACCCATACTGTTTTTTGCTTTTTTCTACAAAATTTCTCAATATGTATAAGTTTCTCAAGGTTTAAATATCATTTAAATACTTACATCGTATTCGTAATCAACTAGAGCAACGTGACGTGTAGCCAAAGGTATCTCTACAGTTAACACACCTTTCATGTTTCTTTGCGTTGTTCCCTGAGTTTTAACGTTACACTTGCTATCTAAAACTGCATTATCGCCTTGCCAAAACACCTTAACATATCTGTTGTGTTTAAAACTAAAAAAAATCGTTGCGTAGAGCTTGTAAAACTATATAACTTGTTTTACTCACGTGTTTGTTTTAGCATCGAATATAACTCCAGTGTAGTTTAGGGACTTATAAGGTACAGTTACGTTGATCAACCCATTCATATTGCTTAATTCTTTATAATTTACTGTGGCATATACGATGGACTGTTTTTCAGGATTAAATATTTGACCTCTGAAATCATGGACGCGTATTACTGTTGAAAATGTAAAGAAATTGATTCTACTTACGTCAAATTATAGTAATCGTGTAAAGACGCATATTTAACTTTTGTTACTAAAAATTGGTTCTTGACAAATTTTGGAGTCTTTAGTTTGTATATAAAATCAAACGCTTTGTTAGAACCTTCCCAGTTAGCATAATTATTGTACCGTTTACTGTCCCATTCCACCTCTATATTCCCAGTTAAATTTGATTTATCCTCCGTAAAAATCTGAAAAAAATATTCACAGGCAAATTTGATTATTGCGTCTGACATTTTTTCTAAATTATATTTTAATTTTTCTTACTTTTTCCGACAGACCATATTTTTTCTGAGAATTTTTGGTTCTGTACTTCAACGAACAGTCGGTGTTCCTAAAATTCTTTGTATAATCTAAGCTGCCATATACACTGTGCGTTTCTTTATCATTTGGCGGTTTTAAATGTCCCTCGAAATCTATAATTTTTTCCAAGTTCAATGTTAAATTTGTGCCGGCTCTACAATTTTGATAGAATGTTTAAGCAGGAAAGTGTAAAGAAATCGTACGTACTCCCAAATTTGTCCTATTATGGCATCACTTCCAGCTTTAATGGACCGGAATGCCTTTTGAGGGTTTTTGTAATACGCTTCTACTGATGACGTGCCGCTGTAATGGACGCTTTCGTACAGACCAACTGTCTTTATGTACATATTTTCTAGGAACATCCAAATTAAGTTTACATCTATGCTACCTCTTGCTTTAGTAACTTCGAAGAATCCGTGAACTATATGTTGAGGCCCTGAAACTCTAAAAGATCGTTAGTATTAAGAGATATAAATATACACAGTAATACTTACGTATAAGTAGCTCCTAGTTTAGGTCTTTCAAGCCTTAAAATTGGTGTACGAGCGTCTACAATCAAGTTGTTGCTGGTTTCGTTTGAATCTGCTTTTGCGTGAACAGTAACCTGTGATAAACTAGACGAGTCAAGCTAAAATCATGCAATAGTAAAACAGTGTAGGAAGAAAATTACAACATATACCTTTAAGTTAAACTCCCAGTTAAACTTATCAGGAGCATTTAAGTACGCGTCGAAATTAGTATATCTGCTAGCGTGTTGCACACTTCCTATTATTTTATATTCGTTTGAGGTGGGAGATGTTAGCTGGTACTCAAAATCTAAAGGAGGAGTTTTATCAATAGGAGTAAACCTGATGGCAACTCTGGTGGGTAAATCTCCAATTATATCCGCTGTTCCAGATATATCAAACAATTTATCTTTCAACATCAGGCTACCGGTAAATTCTCGAATATCCTGAGACGGTTTCAATATCGTACAGTTGATCGATACGGGAATTCTATAAAATAATTTAATTAGACAGGAAGTGAAATTGGTTTTAGTTTTATTACTTATTCCTGTTGAAGATTAATACTGATCTAGCTGAAAGGAAGTTGTTTTGTAGTGACGAGTGAACTTCGACGTCTACTGGATGCATTTGAAGTGCTAATACCACAGTAGATTCTTCTTTTGAAACATGTACGTCTATAGCTGCTGATGTGTTTTCTAAACCGGTAAATGGGGTCTCCAGCTGAACTTTGGAACGGAATTCGTGTCTTGATTTTATAAGCCATGATGATTTCAAGTAAATCTGAACGGTATGAATAAATTATCGATTAGAACACGTGTGATTATTATAAAATACTTACGTCACTCGGGAGCCTTTCTGGTACATTTAAATTGATCTCCACGTAATTGTTTGACTTTGAAAATAGTTTGGTTAACTGTAATTCACAGGGTGGTATGTATATAGATGGCGTTATCATGTTAAATTTTGAAGTGAGTGCTAGAAGGCCACCGTTAATCTATAATTAAGATATTTTCAGTTACTTATAAATGCGATACTAGAAATGTACTTACCTTGGTAGTAGCGTCAAGTAATACGTCACTTCTGATCGTTCGAAATCGTAGTAATGTGTGATAATTATTTATTTCTGTCATAAAAGCGCCGAATATATTTAATTCAGGAAAAGCTGAAAATGGAGTGTTAACATCAAGAGTTGCATTGTATATTCTCTTCTGTGTTTCCTTTGTTTCCGTTAAATATTTTGCATGTAAACGAGTCTAAAATATTACGATAATATATACTTTACACGGACACATTTATATATACATACTTTTACTAATTTCGTCATATTTTGATAATCCACATCGAGGCTAAATATATAAGCTCTTCCAGTGTCCACGACAAAGTTAAAATTGGACGAGATGGTTTTCATATGTTGATAAGGAGTGTCTACCTTCAGAATATTCCTTATTGAAAATATGTCCTAAAAGGGTAAATTGAAAATATTTTTTATATTTTGAAAATTTATATTTTAAATATGTGCTGCCGCCTACCAGTGGCAGCGCTTAACTTTTTAAACTAATGAGGCAGACAGGCTGAAATGTCTATTTACTGCTATTTACTATAGATGTTTTTTTTTTTTGAGATTTCTTAAATCATTATTTATTGGTTCATAAATTTATTTGAGAGGTTTTATCTATTTGACGATTTTTTTTAACATTCAAATTAATTCTTAAAAAGAAATGAGAAATCACAAACTGACTGATTTGATAGATTCTATTAGACTGTCACTGTCGCGCTCTCGTAGATGTGCGTCTCTAGGCTACATATTTGTTTTTCTCTCTCCTTTATATGTTTAAATGATATGACGTGCCTCAAATGTGACCTTATTTGTAAATACCCATATCACAGCCAATATATTCTAATGTAACGATTAAAGTAAGCAGTTATTAGTTTTTGGCACTACCTCATCACTACTACTTACAATATACTCTAATTCATCGTAAACCGTGGCAGTTCCATGTGGCAGTGTCATTTTAGACTGTAAAATGTACGAGTATTCCTTCTGGTCGATTTCCAATTCACCTTTAATCGTTGGGTAAATAATTACATCTAGTTCCAACAAGCCTTTCCAACTAAGTGGATCGTCTTCATTTTTGTTCTCCCTTTGAGAAGCTTTCGATTTGAAGTAAACTTTTCTCACTTCGATGCCTAACTCCTTAAGAGGTTTCAGCTTTGACTTACCTAGTAGTTTAACTCCAAGCTAAAAAGAAAAGTAGTACAAAATAAATCGTTTAGTAAATATAAGAATGCAAACCTTATAGTTAGATAGTTTGATGGAAACTTCAGAATCTAGACCTTCTTGTAGTATAATAAGCTTTGCGACACAGCCGTTTTCTTCAAAGTCTTCGATAGGAGTGTAAATCTTGTAGGAATATTCGAAGTTTGTAATATTGACGTAATTCCAAATGCCGGAGAATCCTAACAAGAGGAAATTCCATCCTAGGCGGAAATCAGCTTCGTTGGGTACTAATTTAGCAGCTATTATAACTTTCTGTAAAAATTCTACAGGCGTGGCTACGTATAGTTTTGTGTTAAAGTTGGTGAGACTATTCACAGAAAATAGTATCTCTGCACCAAGATTTCCCGTTGGATACGAAAATAATGCGATAAAATGTCGATCCTCCGCTGATATTTTAAAGCGCAACTGATAATCTTCCGTAGGTGTTGTCACATTTACTATTAACATGCAATTGGTTATCTTTCTAAATTTTCCCTCTAAGTTGACTGTCATTTTTTTATTATCTAATTCCACCTGTGCAATTCCTCTGACATCGTTAGTATTTTTCAGGAAAATCTTACTGATTAGAAGGCCTTTATTTAAACCATTGAAAGGAGTTAGGGAATTAATCGTTCCTGTCAAATTAGTGGAATCTTTATTTGACTCGATTTCCCACTGACTGTCTATATCAATTATAAAATCTGGATTGTACTAAAAAATGTAAAACAATGATTACAATGTTTTAATTAATTGATTAAACTTACCATCAAATGTAAGATGGTATTGAAATTAGTTTCGTTTTGTTCATGACTGATTGTGGTATTAATGTTCGGAATGTGACTAAGGGAACTTGCTACAGAACAGCTATATTTACAGGTAAAAATGGAATCGTCCGCTGTGTAATCTCCAAATATGTCTATTGCTACTCTTTGCCTTCGATCCCAAGCCATCATGCCATTCATAATGTACTTGTTATTTAAGTGTTCAAATCTTAAATTAGTTAAGAGTCAGTCTATCTCTTGATAATACTAATAAATACTTACAGTCCATTTAACTTCATCAATTTCCAATTCTCAAATGGTGTCCTTAGATTAGAAGAAAATTCCAAAAATAACTTCCCTTCGTCTCCATATTTCACGTTTAGGTCTATCGCAAATGTGTTTCCATCATCCCACGATAGACTTGCAAGACCATTAAGATTTTTATCTGGAGAAAGGGTTTCGAGAAATTATAACTAAATATAATAAGAAAATCTTTCAACATAAGAAAATACTTACTGTGTAAAACAAATTTATATTCTCCTCTAATTGTGCGGGATGGATAGTTGAGTGTAAAGTCTGCAATGTAATTCAAATCAGCAATTTTGGTATATTTTGCTAGTATCATCAATTTTTGGTCTGGATCTCTGTTTGCATCCCAGTTTATCTCGAAACCAAACTCTTTGTGATCCTCCAGATTGTAAATGGATATAGTAAAATCAATATCTCTAATCCTAAAATAAGTGCATGCATGTTATATCAATCAGTTCAGAAATTGGTGAATTTATATTAGATCAATAACTTTGGTGTGCCACAGGGAAGTGTTTTGGGACCTCTCCTATTTCTCTTGTATTTTAATGATATGCTACTGTTTATTAATTGTGAACTTATAAATCTATTCTAAAAGAAATCTTACTGATCTATGTGTAATTCCGCATGAATTTTTTTGTAGTTTCCATCGTAGACAGTACTAAGGAACCTGTAAAGTTTGTCTTTAATATTGACTTTAGCCAAGGTCCTAGTTTCTTCAGGGGACATTGTCTGATGGTAGAAGAATACTTGATAATCGTTATTATTTTGCGATACCTAAAATTTTAAGTTTTAATTTATTGATATATTTGTGACGGATGGGTTACTTTAAAGTCCATTTTAAATACTGCGTTGTCACGGTAATATTGTACATCTACGTTGGCATCTTTAAAACTAGGAGAGTTTAAGAACAGCTTGATATGGTGATTTGATGATGATCCATTGCTTCTATCTTGATAGAACCCTATGGTATTCAAGCTGTGGCCACTGAACCACGTGGCTTTAATATCAATCTACAAGAAGTATATTCTAAACTTAATAGCTTTTCTTTATTATTCTAGTACATACCATATAATCCTTAGGATTCTTCTCTTGTATATCAAGTTTTAAAATCATAGGTGTAAAAGATGGGATCGTTATGTTAATGTGTGTCTTGATTTGCTCTAATGTCGATCTAGGATGTGACCAGGATATTATCACAGCAACTTCTTTGTTGTCTCCATACTTGACACTAGCAGCAATGTTCACGTTATGTGGCATAGTTTTAAGAATGAATTCACCTTTTAAAGCTAAGTTACTAGATTTTCTTCTTACACCGGCAGTCATATTCAACATATGGTTACTGTCCGTGAATGCTTTATATGAAAACAGTAAATCAAACGTTAAAGTTTGATTATCAGCATCTGGATGATCACCAAGAGGGTTTTGAACCAGCTTAACTATTAAGTCCATGTGACTACCACTTCTCTGCAAATATAAAGGAATAATACTTATTTTATTAGTTTTAAGTTTCTGACTTACCTGGAAGGTAGCGTTTGAATCAAAGTTCAGATTAGGATACGCTGTGGAATTTAAGTTGCAGAATCCATTTACAACTATCATATTGTTACGAGATCTGTTTGCGATGCCAAATCTTAGAGTAATTCTTTGTTCTCTCGTTTGGTGGAACTTGTAATCTTGATATAAATTTACCTCGAAAGACGACTCACTCTTTGATACGTATCCAAATAATTTAGAAATCAATCTTTTTGTTTCAAATTTTAAATCCACCGTGTACTGCGAGATACCCTTTTTGCTCATTAAATTTATAGACCCTAAAATATAATAGAATATATTCTGTAGGTGATGTATGAAAGTTATTTTTACCATCTAGTTTAACAACGCGTTCCCCGTTCACTCCTATGTAGACTTTCGGTTTGTAGGAAAATCCATTCCTAATTTGAGATCGTACAAGGGAAGCGCTTGCATCGAAGTGTTTTTTATTGTTAATGTCTAACGCTACTTGTATGAACTTCTCATTTTCCGTATTTTTATATCTGCCCCGTGCTAGTACTGTCCCTACGGAAGATTGGAGTAACATCGTTAAATTCTGGCTTTGCTTGTCTATTGTTAAGTTCCCGTTAAGTACTCTGTTTATTTCAGACCCAGGGGTATCGAAAATGAAAGAGATCACGCTTTTATCTCTTTGTTGGGTCCACTTGTAGTCAAACAAGTATTCCTTAGCGGTTGGATCTGATTTGTTTATATACCACCTGAATCCGGCAGGTCCAGCAATCAAGAAATGTGGCATGTTATCTAAAGGTGTTACGTTTACGTAGTAGTACTCCGCGCATAACTTGAGGCCTATGGTTTTATCCACCGAAGGCCAGGAGCATATTGACTTTAAATTGCTGTTCCTTGAAAGCCCTCTTTGCCTTTCTTCTTTGTTGTTTCTTTTTATCAGCAACTCTGACCTGAAATGAAATTTTTTTTTTAGCATAGACGATAAATTTTATTATTGAGACTTGACCTTGCACCAAATATTTCATTCTTCAGTCTCGGCAAACTGAATTTGACGCTGACTAGTTTTTTACCCCTTACTTTAACGGATGCTTTTACAGCAGTGTCTGTATACATATTGGTTTTAAGTTTAGCTCCTGTGCTAGCGTAAAAGGCGTCAACTGACATTTCACCGCTAATGTCTAAGGAAACCGTTGGTTGTATGTCAGCGGTAAGGTCTATTTCTAGTTCCTTATCCTTGGAGAATCCAGCTGTATTCAACGATCCGTATAATTTGAGATTTATCGAAGATGTTCCTAAGGCTGTTAGTAACATCGGTAAACCAGAGCCAGTGGGTGTGACGTAGTTGCAGTCCAAAAACATTACAACTTTGTTGTAAGAGATTTCCTGTGAAAAGTAAAATATGGATAATGATAGCAATCATTCTGATGCAGGGCATAAGTACCTTTCCAGAAAAAATGTGTTTTAAATGATGGACGGGGTCAAGAGCTTCTACTGCATCCCAAATTTCTTTTTTCCCTTTGAACGAGGCATATTTCAATTCATTTCCAAATACTTTCAGTCCTAAGGACACCTTAAATGTGATAGAAAATATTTTGGATTTCAGTTTCAGAAAAAAATATATTTTAAAAAAAATAAGGTTTAAATCGCTTTGAAATGTAACTTGCCTTGGGTTCCTTTGCTACATTATCCATAACATTGGGCAATCTACCAATTTGATTTTTCAGAACTGCTTCTGGTTTTGTGTTTCTGGTGCCACGTACTTTGTCGATTAAGCTTTCTCCCATCGACTTTGATGAACCTTTCGGACCAAAAAGGGATTCTAGATAATGTTCAAAACCTTCCAATCGACCATTAATCTGAAAATGTGCATTTTATTAGTATTCCACAAGCAATTTGCTTATATGTATTTCTTTCAAGATTTGATTAGCATGCCATTAGACTATAACATATTATTACAGAAAACTCCTTTAGTTATGTCAAATATTTTGGACAGCCCTTAACCAAGCTTTGCTTATGAATTTGTTTATCTTAGTGTAAATATTATATTGTCGCGACATCTATCTAAAATTAAGTGAACTAATGTCAAGGCACACTACAAATGATTCAGTAACCCTTCTCGACAATTTGGCCGACTACGCTTGTGTAAGGCCAAACAGTAAAGCAATTGAAATATTATTGCTATTTTAATCATTATGTGGGGTTAGTAAGTTTGTATTGAGTTTTCTGATTATCTACCATAACAGTCTACGACAATTTTATGATGTAAAAAGATTATTTTCCGCCATTTTAAACAGAATATCTATCAACGTAAAGGATTGCAGTGGTATGAGATTTTAGTTGTACTCTTTATTAATAGGTGGCGCAATTATAACATAACCTAGAACGACACAGCTGTTGTATATTTTAAGTTGCCACTTACCTCAAATAAATTTATAGATTCCCCAAACATATCAACAGTGAAATTAAACATAGCAGACTTTGGCACGAATGAGGATGTTGAAAATATAACGTTGCTTTCGTAACTTCCACCTGAAAATATATTTGTTAAAAAAACGTTATTTAAATATCTTTACTATTTACCCATATTATAATCTTCGAAATACATCGAGCCCTCGAAATTGTTCGAGAATTTTCTGATATCACTACTGAATTTTTTAACCAAGTCTTTTTCAGAGAGCAAGCTTTGAATTTCTACTTTGCTTGGAACAGACGTTTTAAGTAAATTATTCAAATGTGTCCATATAAAAGATCCGACTGAAAATAACCATAAATCACTTCTTAAAAACTAGTGTGCTAGTTACTTACCCTGATTAACTTCTTCGTGTAGTAGAGAATGTCGAATTGCGCGTATAAGTAAATAATTAGGGCATCTCATTATTTGAAGATACGAAGCTATGCGAACTTCAGCATCTTCGTTCTGATTACGGAATATGTATTCAAAATAATTTCTAGAATCTTCACAAGGCAAACGACGAAAACTTTCAACTGCAGCTACTCTCAACCCTACGTCTAAGTCATTATTGTCTATAACTTTGAAAAGTTCTTTTTGGAAATCTTCAGACATCACGCCAATATTAGATAAAGCTTTAATGGTGACCATGATCTGTGAATAATATATTTCTTCTACCCTACATTCTTTAATACATAAAAAATACTTACATCATCATATGTTTCTCTTTCTAAGTAATTCGTCTTTAACAACTTCAAAAAATTCTGTTCTAAGAACTGGATAATAGAAAACACTGAATCGACATTCTGGCAATCGGAATGTTGGGTACAATATGAATGCGTGAGAGAAGCTATGCTTAAAGCGATCGTAGGAGAAAATTTATGTTTATGTAAAAGATCCGTTCCGACTTCCATCATATCTTCGTTAGGGTTTGCAATAAAGGCCATTGAAAGAACCCATTCGTTGACTACGCTTTCGGGAACGTTTTCTTCCAGGATAACATCGCGCATAACGGATACAGACGCAGCAGTATTTACAAAAGGAAGGATGTCTAATAAGTGTTTCCTAAAAATATTAAAGCAAAAAATGAACATCGAAATATATATCAATGTTGATCTTAATGTCATACCTGCCTGTAGGACATGTTGCTTTGGAATGTCCATACAAAGCTGAAAACGCGGGATAAGAAAGCAGCCGCAAGCTCTTAATAAATTTACCGAATATATCCGACAAATCTGTGTGAATGTCATTTTTACTTCGCTTGCATAGTTGTTTTATTAAATCTCTTGAAGTTTTCAGTTCTGCATGCGTTATTTTTGGTTCTATAGTATGATCGTAGCTTAAAGCTTCCCTCTGCGATATTTCTATTTCTGAGTCGTAAACATTATCCGCATCTTCAGTTAATAAACTCAACTTCTGTACCACAGTGGTACTAACACCTGCTCCTTGACTAGAGAAAGGTTGTAGAACGTGGGTTTCTTTGCAAGTTACCTCGTTGTATATGTTATGATCGATTGAGAGGAGGCAGTGACTTGATGATTTCAGTATTTTATCACTTTTCTAAAATATTAAACTAGTTTATTTTGAAAACTTGGAAAGGTGAATATATTTACCGATTGGAGGTTTATGGTGCTTGTTTGCAATACGGAGTGGAACTTGGATCTTCGTTGACAAGCATTCAGGTCTTTAGTTTTTTCTATTAATAGACTAGTTTGGTTTGCTCCTAGGATTCTGTACTGCGTCGGACATTTCCCTCTAACGTCTTCCTCTTCCACGGAATGGTCCAAATCGAACCTTTTCATGGTATTATGAAGCATAGATAAAATCCCTCTTTTGATATTCAAAACCCAAACTGTTTCTTCTTCCGCCGGACATACTTCCGTAATGACACCATCTTTGAAGGAAAACCTTAAGGAATTTTCGCTGACTGCATTAGCAAACTGCTGATTGTTGGGATTATCTGGATCCAGGGGACCGTTTTCTCTTAATTTAACTTCTGAGAGCGTCAAACTACCATCGCAAGGTGTCAAAAAACTAAGACTGACTAACCCTTCTACGTACAGACTAGATTCATTTTTGCTCGTGCCGTTAAAAAATGTCTTTACATCCACTGAATATCTGTAATTTTGTTGAGTACCTGGGCCGTATTTGAATTTTCCTGTACCTGTAATTTTATACCGTTTAAGAAAGAGAAATATTTTATACCAGCGGCGCACCGACAAATTTCACTTCACTTCCCACAAACCGATTTAGGTAATTCACTGCGATCAGGAATGCACTGTGAATTTTTAGAAATTAAATGTTTTTGTTTGATATTTGATTTTTGGTGCGCCACTGTTGTATACGCCATCATCAATTTTATCATGTGGAGCGGACATAAAAAATATATTTTTGAATAAGTGTGTGGAAAAGTATTTTGCGTAGATGCAAAAACCCGACCGTTTTTTATGATATCTGCTTTCTAAAGGCCAATTTAGTAACCTATGTAGGTGTATTTTATAAAAAAGAATAAATACCTTTACATTCTGGTAAGCCACATATATTTGGATCCTTCAAGGGGTCTGAAAATAAATAGAGAATATTGAAACTGAATTTTTAATAAATGTAGTGACTTTAATAATATAATTTATTAATTTACGATAACGTTATTATTATAAATAACTATTTCTCTAGTTACGCAAATACAAAAAGAATTGTTTACATTCCATGCAGTTGTGCTTGAATCATTTAAATCCTGGTATAATCTATAAATTTGTTTTTAATTGATAACTTTTTTGAAGACCTTTCAATGCTTAAATCAGATAAATACTTCGCTCGGCATATTTTTTCTATTACAACAAAAAAAATGTAATTAATCAGATAATTAGTTGAGTGGGATAAAATAATCCAAACCCACATTTTTGAAAAACGGTTGCTTAAAAGAAGTCAAGTTTCATGCTGGACGATGCAAAAAAATATATGCTGCGTGTTACATTAGTAAATTTATAAATTATAACATCAAATATAGCGTAATTCGTATAAGCTACGCTTAATATTTGTTGTATGCACTTTAAAAGCTGTTTAGTAGAAATAATGAAATAATTTGTTCATTTTCAACGGATAAAAACCTAAAGTAAATAAAATAACTTGGTAAGCCATACTTACTTTGTGCAAAATTCCACTTTACGAGCAGTAAGCCTATTATAAGTCGAGGGATTAATTTCATTTTACAAGCAACATGGAGCTTGTGCACTATACGGATCAGAAGATATTTAACCACTCAGCACTAGCACACAGAAGTCTGATTGCAGCTTGACTGGCTGCCAGTAATAAATCAAATATTATAGCAAAGGTCACACGGGTCCAAAAACGAGATAAATAAAGAGGTTCAATAGGTCGGCTCTGATGGTAATGTATATGATCATTAAAATGTATCTGTTTTACATTCAAATATACATAATCCTCATGAATTTTACAAGATTTGAGCAGAATTAAAAGATGTGATGACTGATGAGAATTGAACCAAAATTACCCAGGTAGGTAATTATTTCCGTTTTGAATTAGTGATAAAATAAACTAATATTTGCTGGTAAACGTTTAAATAAAACTTGTTTGTTTTAAGCATTATTGCAAAGATTCTTTGGGCACTAGGGATAAATAAATACCGATGTAATAAATAAAATTTTATTTTGGTTTTCACTGAAATAGATAATTTTACATTTGTAGGAAATATATTTATGTTATATAATATCTTTAATGATTGATTTGTTGCCATCGATGGGAATTAAAATTATTATATGATCAATTGATCGATAAAATGCATAACAATATAATATTATAAATAAGAGTTCCAGTTCTGTAAATTTACAAAAATTGTAACAGTTCAAATATATCTCTACTATACAAATAAACAGTATTAGTGGAACATTATAGTTTAAATCTACGTTTTGGAATCGAAAGTAATCGTTACTTTTTTAAATTTTAGTGTAATAATCGTGACATAGTTTCCGAATAAGTCAAAAAGGTATTATTCTATGAATATTCAGATAAATACATTAAAAATTATTCATTTTATAATATACACAACTTCTATCTTTAAAACTCATATTCTATGTACAAATATCTCACATATACAGGGTAAATATAGTAAAAAGTCATCATTTATTCATTGTTCAGCGCTTTCGTAAATAGCCTGAATTAACTTATGTAAGTGTTTATGCTGAAATTGTCTAGTTTTTACAGTTTTTTTGACACATGTCTTGTCATATAGTAGGCGTTGTAATTTAATTTTGTAAACTTCTCCATTTGGCGGTAGGTACATGTTTCAACTACTATAACCTTATTATTATGGGAGAGGGAGTTATTTAAGGTACATTGTATACATACATACATAAGTTCTGCGGTAACTGTCTTTTTTGTATCTTATACTTACTTAATTGAATTTATATTATATCAAAAATATGATAATACGCGTACTTCATGGCTGTTTACAATATTGGATTACCCTCCACGAAGTTTAGAATATTTTCATATTTTTTCGAACGTTTTCTGTACATTAAGCGAAAATCTTCGCTCTTATTTTTTTTAATTTTTTTTCTTGTAAAATATTTTTTCATGCAGTTTTTCTGGGACACGGTATATACAGGGTGACGCAATATATAACACAACGATATAACATGTAACTAAAAATACTGATTATTTTACTTTCTCGGTATGAAATCATAAGTTGTAAAATCATACATCTAGCGACATCCCATATAGAATATATGTACAGATCAATATAATCTATAACGGTATATTTAAAAAAACAAATTCATATTTCTATAGAAAATATCTATGTACGTCTATAACTCGTAGATAACGATTAGTCGAGTAGCTACCTGTTCGACCAAACCCGTAGATACAGGTTACTAAAATAACACATGGTATAAACGTATGACATGATGATTAAACCTAAAATATTAAGTGAGCTGTTAGATAGAGCAGCTGATCCAGTTTGCATAGCTGCAGGTCTTTCTCCTGAAAACAAATAGTATATCAGAGTTAGCATCGGAATGCAGCAGATCAAATTACCATTTAACACGTGTACTCGAACACTTGCGACGTCTGCATTTGAAGGACTGCAGGAATATTTTCCGGAATCGGATATATCAGCGTGTTGAATCAAAAGAAAACTGGTCGTCACATCGCCTTTTTCTGTTATAACGCTTACACCTCCCCGATTCGAATCGTAGCTTATGACCTGAAATAACAGTTAAAAATTTGAAAAAATAAACGGATTTACGGCTTGAAACCAAATTTAATGTAAAAGGAAACGTTCGTTCGTAAACGTTAATATAATTTCAAATAAAATGCTATAAATTCGCGTTCAAAATGTTTCGGCAAGCATCGTTGAAAACACAATGACACCGACACTCAAGTTCTTACCAGTGATTGTTTTCGTAGCAGTAATAAATTAGTTATATTACAATATAGCACTTACGTCATCGTGATGATACCAAAAGATGTAAGCCGGCGGCTCTGGACTGTATCTTATAGAGCACGTTAGATTAATTGTACTTCCCTTGTCTACGTGAAGATCAGGACCTCCAAGGATTTGTGCTGTGGGAACTAAAAATAATACGGAGATTAATGGGTAGCAAAATATTCGCAGCAGGTGGGCGTAATGATAATCATGTTATTAAAAAAATAGCAACCAATGTTAACGTTTCTCCCAAAATCGCAGCCAACTCTTCACAATGCAGCCTTTGGAAAGTATTAGTAAGACAGCAAGTCGCGACATATATACGAGGTCTAATCAAAAAGTTTCAAGACTGTCGGCAATCGGTATGCGTTAACAGTACCAAAGATGATTCGTATATCCTCTTTGACAGGACGTATAAGACTCTCTAATCTTAATTTAAAAATTCCTGTCCCCTATTTTCGGGGGTGCTCTGAGCACGAATCTAAAATTAGCGATGATTTTTATATCCTCTTTGGCAGTACTGTTTTGTTATAAACTTGAACATAACCTCACAAGAGACTAGTTGTCTTAACTTACTAGTTGCTTTTGTAAGTGATTTTGTTCAATTTCAAGGTAGTTATTTATTGTAACGTAAAACTCTCCAATCTTAATTAAAAAACATCAGGTTGAAGTTACAATATGACGTGTACTTATTTTAAATGAAGATGGTAGATCATGAGTCCGCCAAACTTAAGGACAAATGTTCCCTCCCTGATTTGATTCTTGTCGACTTTTTTAATTTCCCAAGCTAAAATTCACCCCACCCCTCCCAGGGACGAAGATTTGGTACAATCGAGAAGATAACAGAAAAATGGTCTGAGGAGTTACAAAGCATTCCAGAAGACGTATTTTGCGATAAGGTTGAATAAGTTGTAACGTTTATCAGTAAATTCATGAAAAAAACAGTCCTTGAACTTTTTTATCAGACATAGTATAACGAGTGTGTTAGTTTGCAAGCGCAAATATAGCGTGTTTCAGGAGGAGATGTACATACTAATTTTAAGCAAAGAATTTCCTATGAACTTAGGTCTGGAAACGCTTCGTTTAGGATATACAGGATGTCAAATTAAAAAAAAGAAACATTTTCTTTAATAACTCTCGACTACCTTGAGTTAAACTCATGAAATTTTGTATGAGGAGGTTTCTTGGGACGGGAAATTCAAATTTTATGCACAATTGGCTGTATCTCCAAGAGGGCGCCACAAGGTACTATTAGGATCCCTTTAAATCGCTTCAACTTTTTTGTGCCACGGTGTATGTCATTTTGGAATAGAAAAACATTTTCTCTAACCTTTTCTACTTAAGAAATGTACACCTTATTGAAGTTTATATGAACAGCCGTTTCCGTTCAAAACTCATCTGAAGATGGTAATGCATACAAATTATGTGTCGGGTTTTGTACATTTTGTTTAGAGATTTTATTTTTGCAAGGTAGCACTTTAATACATACTGAAGTATGTACATCTCCTGAAACACCCTGTATCTCAGTTTGAGTATTAGTTATACGGAAATAAATTCATAACTTGGAACCTGCATTAAGGTGTTGCTTATTCGTTGGCGGGCAAATACAGTTACATTTGCCGCTGCCTTCGTCTCTCAAAGGTTCATCTGCCGCTATAGCGTCTGTAAATAATTAAAAACGTCGTATACCAGCAAACAAAATTTGTATCTTTTGGCGAAAAATCGATGTTCGGGATGATATTTTTAATACGTACCGACAACTGTGAGGCTGACGAAGTAGCTGCGCACAGGTTGCGTGCTAATTTGGCACTCGTATATACCTGCGTCTCTCTTTTGAGCCCACTTTATCTGAAGTATCCATTCATCTGTTTCGGAATGATGAGAGGCTTGGAAACGCTGATCGCTCGTGTAAGTGTAGCTTCCAACCGTTAGAATATGGATGTCCCTGTGCCGAATCCAAGACACCTACGATGCACAAAATAGCCAGTTACAAAGGTTATTTCACAGATATAAGGCAGCGACTATGGAAATCGCGGTTAACTGTTGGGTGGTCTATAAATGCAACAAAAACGTTTTCGAAACAAATCTTATAACGGCATAAGTCGCAAAAACGTTGCAAGAATGTTTATACAGCAACTATACAACCAAAATGGGCACGGCATGTTAGAAACAATTAAAAAAGTTGTTATAATAGCAAGAAACCAGTAACAATTTTATAAGAGCTCTATTTTGGTGTCTTTAGTAGCAAATACATTTTTGTAGGTATAAACTAACGAGCATCTCTGTTTAATCACAATGTCTGCAACAAGAATGTAATGTGGTGTAATACGTTCACTCAATATTAATTTACGCGTTTTACTACACTTCGTGAAAATTCGTTTTTATTGTGTATATGCGCCGCTTGTGAAATGATTATTTACATGATAGAAAAAGGTTTTTTAAATTTCATGGTTTTTCACATTGAAATTAGCGCCAAACGCATTAAAATCATCATAACTGTTTTGACTATTCAATATTTAGGAAACAAGCTAAATTTGTGATATTTTGGAAGATATACGCCAATGATTTTCAGCATTGTATCAATCATGGCTGCCGCTTATAAAATTATTTAGTTGTAAAACCAGCGTTAAATGAAAAGTGAGGTAATGAGCGATGTCTATAAAACAATGGAAATTATGATGACTTTTATAAAGTATTTATCATAAAGTCGTACCGTAAGCGTAAATAATATATGAAGGCATTTAGAAATTATGGATTTTTCATATTTCAATGTTTTAATAACATTTCTTTTTCTTCTAAATGCCCCAGTTGTTTTGATTTTGTTTTCACTGACAAACCTGACATGTTTGTTCTTATACAGTAACTATAAAAGCAAGAGGTAAAACTAGATTTTTACCTTTCTCTATGGCACAAACAAATCAAGTCCCAGCATTTTGCTGTTTCAAATTTGTTTTATAGAACGGTTTGTCAATGTAATTTTGCTTCAAAATACAAGTTTTTGTGTTATAATTGTTATATAACTATTTTTGTTTTCACATTGACAATATTATTGCATAATAACTATGTTACATTATATCATACAACTATTTGCTATTAGATCTGAAATTGTCTCTAAGTATCTTTAAAAATAAGAGGTTTATAGGCAATTGTATTATTTATGAAAATACTGATTATAAAATAATTTTATATTTGTATAAGCTGACAACAAATCACCTTGATTCCAAAAAAGTCAAAAAATGTGTCCCACATAAAAATATAAATTTACGGTCATTTCCGGTCAAACCGAAAATGTCATGAAATCCGAAATGACCTCAAAGAATTCATGGCACCATCTAGTATAAACCCACCCAATTTCAAATTGTTATCAGCAGTCATAAAAAAGTTACAGCATGTTCCCACTTTCCGTTGTCACCCTGTATACATACCTACTGTATTTATTGGGTTACTTTGGACTTTCCTTAAAAAATGTGTGTAATTGGTCACCTTGTCTTTAAAATACTTAAGAACATCCGATAATAACATTGTTTATATTAAATAAACAAAGATAGACGTATTCAATGCAATGATGATAATATTCTGTAAAATGGCGGAGGCGCCAGTTTCAATGGTTGTTTCAAAGCATATTTTTTATATATCTAATATGAATCACTAAAATCACTTTTTGCATTTTTACAATCACTACATTCGAAGCTTATCACGAAATTCGCACCGTCATTATCATTATCCCTAGCGTGTACGTACTTCTAAAAGTTTCAATACATTTTACTGTTCTTGACTGGATAGCAGCTATTAAAAGGTCCATGATCACGTAAGCTTTGTACGATTCCAACAAAAGTTTAATTTGGGATCTTTTTACCCCCGAGACATAAAACTTTCAACATACACACGTAACTTTCGCACAGCATAGACGCTAAACATAGTAAAACCCTAAAATATAACATTCTTTTAAAATAAACCTGTTTTCCATAACTGAATAATTGTTATACAGAGTGTACCGTTTGCATGTCTAAAACTGAGGGCAGTGGCAGGAAAAATATGTTGAGAATCAAAATTAAAAAAATAGTACAATACAATACGTCACTACGTAACATAAAAAGTATATTGAAACAAACTTTAATTGTCTCAAGATTCAAAACAGTTTTACTAAATATGTTATACAGTATGTTTAACAATAAAATGTCAGATCAAGAGTGTAATTATGATGCGAATGATCATACAAATATTATTGCAAAAGTATTCAATTCAACAAATAAACAAAAAATTTTACTCACTGTCTTGTTCCCCAAGTTACGTACTCTGCAGCCCAAGTAGGCTGACTTTCCTACAAGAGCAGTGACGTTGCGTGGCGTCATCGTGTCGAAATAAGGTTCGAAACGACTTTGGAAGTTAACAGATCCTATTGGAGGAAGAGTTTCGCTTTCTGGAAGTGCATTCATTCCATTAGCAGAACTCGCCATACCTCCCTTTACAATGAGCAATCCTGTAAGGAAGTATTTTTAGATTAAGTGGCATCAACCATCATGGACGTCGCAGATATTCGAAAGATGAGCAAAACTTTGATTGTAGGTAACTAATAGTGTTAGTTAACTTCTAACACCTATAACGTTTCTTGCGTCGCAAATGTAAACCAGTCCAATTCGTCATTAGTTGATAAATGGAGAACATGCAGGGCAGTAAATAATTCTCATCTGTCAATGTATTATTCGAACGTTCGAGGGATCTATACAAATACATCTGAATTGTTTCCATCAAGCCGAATTTAACATTCACACGTATACGGAAACTTGATTAAATTCAAACGTCCAGGAGTGAGCAAATTTTTAAAACAGAAACAATAAAAGAGGTGCCCGAGTTTTATGGAGAGTAATTTGAACTTCGAATACCCTTCTGTTCACGAATGATATTTTCAACGGTATCCCCAAACTTCCCAAATTTCATTTAAATGTACCCAATAACAATTCTTACTCTAGACGTTAATAATTACATTTTCGTCGTGAAGTTGTGAAATTTCAAACTTGTTATTAGCTGAAGATCTCATTATCTTGCGCTTGGTATTGAAACTTCATTTAAGTCTGAACTTAATTAAGTATAATCTACCTCTTAATGAAAATTTATTCTATAATTATCTTAATAGGATAATTTATGTGTTTTAGTAGGATCAATGAAGATTGCCTGATCTTCGCAACTTTATTTTAAACGTTCCTCCTTTCATTAGTTAATTATGCATGTAGTATTTGTTTGTAGATATACAAATATATTATTTTGTCAAATATGAGTATTTCCGTTATTTCCCTTGAAATAAAACCAATATACAGAATTGCAATATTGTTTACAATTTACGAACTGCAACAGTCACTACGTTTGTAGGAAGTACATTGTTTTCAATACAGTTTCTTTATAAAATAAGTAATTATTACTAATTGCAAGATAATTTAGAAATTAGATCTTACCTATTACTTTTGATAAAACTAAATACTTATTGACAATGTTTTTCTATTTTCTGTAATAATTTTTACATTTTGTCTGTTATTAACACATCGCTGAGAAGTGATTCTGGTATTTTTGCGTTTTATAGAAACTACGCCCCTTTTCCAAAGTAACTGCCGCATGTTAAACATATGATTGCAAGATAGTAAGAGTTGTAGTCGTTATTTTACATTGTTATATATACATATAAACATGTACGTAGGCATATAGATCGATAGTAATTGTAAATATAATAATAGAAAGTCGATTTTTTATCGGATGAATGAATTCATTAGAGAAATAAATAAAACCATTTTTTTACCTGTGTTACTGAAGAGCACTGTGATGGTCATAAATCCAGATAATGATTGATACCACATTGTTGTTTACTTTTCCTAGTGTTATACGAAAATATCACATACAATTACCGTCACAGTTTAATAAATCGTACAAATTATAGTTCTTAGCAGAAACACTAATTTATTTTTACCACGCCTAATTTAGTAGAACACTACAATTTGGAGTGACAAATGTTGGTTCTAGGTATATTTTTCGGTACATTATTAGAATCCAATACTTTTAAACATGAGAATCGGTACACACGCGTGTATCGAACATCGTAAGCATTTTAAGTGTATTTCATAAGGATATAACATATTTATAACTTAACATTAAAGCTTCTACGGACGTGAGAAACACAGAGCAGCGTCAAACGAGTATTTTCGTGATACTAGCAGGCGTCGCGACGCTTCTCTCGCTTGCACATGTTCACCGTTGCTCCCTCTACCGAACTCGACTTTCACGAATCTTTGTGTTTCATATCGACTATTGCAAATTTAATGTTTACATTCATTATTTTTCGTTACTTTCTTAATTTTACCATATAGATATAGGTAAAAAGTTTCTTATACAAAATGAAGGACGCGGTGATTTACCACTGCACTTTTATTTTTCTTATATATTTAGACTTGGAAAACACGTTGATTGAATGCACTTTTCACACTACCTAAAATGATTATTCTTTTTTTGTAACTTCCTTCATACTGTAAATTAAACAAATCTTTTATTCAAATTGCCCGGTGTTTATTTGATTTCATGGGTTTATTCAATAGTGGGCGTTGTTAGTAGTGAAGTGCGCACGAAGTACTTGAAGGTCACGGCTTCTCGTCTTCTTCTACCTAGTAACCGTAACTATTTCACACATCAATGATATCATAGAAAACGGTAGTTCTAATTCGCAGTTTTTACAAAAAAAAATATTTTGTAATTTGGACTTAAAATCTTGAAAAATGTAGTGTTGATAATCCGATAAGCACAATTATTGACGTAGATATATCATCGTGGTTTATTAATTATAAATATTGTGTTTCGTCCTGGCGCTGCTGTCACTATCTCGTTACGTCAATATTAATTTTCTTGCATTTAGTATAAAAGGTGTGATGCGACTTTCTTCTAAACAAGTTTTGTGATTTTACGGTTTCGTAGCGAATTTTACTTTCTGTGATAAAATTATTGTTTTAAAATGGCAAAACAAGGAATTGGTAACAAAGTGAATTTAGATTTAATTAAAGAACGCAAAAAATGCACTTTTAACACCGTCGAATTGACTTACTTATTAGATGGTGGTGAAGAGAAAACCAACGAAAGAAAAAGCAGAGGTATGTAGAACGCTCTTACCATACTTTTTAATAATTTCTTGCCTTTTAGAAAAGTTTTTCCTGGAAGATCCTGAATTACATTCAAAAATTCCCTTGGAATATTTAAGTCATAAAGAGAAGTATGAGGAATCAGTACGAATCGCTTGCAAAATTTTCCAAAAGGTGCAGCAGCTTCAAAGTGAAGGAAAAGGGGGAATGGATAATTTTAGGTCAGTATTAAAGCCCATTATTTTATTTAAAACAATTCACTTGAACAAAACGAGCAAACTATACATATATGTGTGTACAGGGGTTTGACCTTTGCACGCATTTTGACCTATGGAGTTTGCAATAAAATAATTAGTTACACAAGTGGATGTACTAAAATAACATAAACCTGTTTTAGTAGATGACTATTCATTATTTATCAGCACTATATCAGGAAAATAGATGTGGTATATGCGTGGAAGTACTTGACTGTGTTTATCTAAAATAAAATAGATTTTCTCTATAAATACATCTCACTTTATTTATTATAATAATAATAATATCTCTAGGATTAGACCAGAAGTCGGTAGACTTGTGTGGTAGAGGGGGTGGCATATTATTATTTGGTTTATCGCATTACACTTTTACTTGAAAAATGTATTAAATCAATTTTTAGAGAGATTCTTGGGGGTCAGTTAGGCTCGGCTCTTCTAAAAGATGGAAATCCGTTAACATTACACTATGTAATGTTCATTCCGACCCTAATGGGTCAAGGAAACATCCAACAACAAGCTGAATGGATCCAAAAAGCATGGAATTGTGACATTATAGGCACATATGCACAAGTATGTGACAATCTTCTTCATTTATAAAAGAACGCATTACATCTCGAGTTATTTCAGACAGAATTAGGGCACGGAACGTTTATCAGAGGGTTGGAAACTACCGCCACGTACGACCCAAAGACGGAAGAGTTTGTTTTGAATAGCCCTACTTTGACGGCTTACAAATGGTGGCCAGGGGGGCGTAAGTTGGATATTTTTAACTCTATTGTTTTCTATGATGTCCGTTTGTAGTTGGTCATTCAGCAAATTACGCGGTTGTTGTTGCACAGCTTTATACGCAAGACAAATGCCATGGGATTCACCCGTTCATCGTTCAACTAAGAGACGAAGAAACGTATAAACCTCTACCCGGGATCAAAATAGGTGAAATAGGCTGTAAGATGGGAATGAATTGTACAAATAACGGGTATCTAGGGTTTGAGAACGTGAGGATTCCTAGAACTAACATGCTCATGAAAAACAACCAAGTTTTACCTGTAATTAAATTTCTACTCGGCGTTACTATTTTTCTGTTGCTTTTTTAATTTTAGGATGGTACTTACGTACAATCGCCTAGCAGCAAACTTACATACGGCACAATGATATTTGTACGAGTAGTTTTAGTACAAGACGCTGCAACGTATTTAAAAAAAGCGGTTATTATCGCTACGAGGTACAGCGCTGTACGACACCAGTCCCAAATTAAACCAAAGTAAGTCAATTTAAGAATATAGACTATTATAATAATTAATTATTTTATTAACAGCGAACCCGAAGTTCAAATATTAGATTTCGTTACTCAGCAGTATAAACTATTCCCTTATATTTCCATGTGCTTTGCATTTCAATACACGGCAAATTGGTTGTGGGATATATACAACAACGTTACAGGAGAACTTGAAACTGGACAAATGGATAATTTACCAGAGGTAAACGTAGTCAATTTTTTAATGATATGGATTATTTAGTTTTGTTTCTCCTTCAGCTTCACGCAGCATCCTGCGTTTTAAAAGCCGTGAGTAGCGCTGATGCAGCACAAGGCGTAGAAACGTTACGTTTAGCTTGCGGAGGTCATGGGTACATGACTTCTTCAAACTTGCCTAGGACGTATGGACTTGTTACCGCAATGTGTACATATGAAGGTGAAAACACTGTACTTCTGTTGCAAACGGCCAGATTTTTAATTAAAATTTGGCAAAATAAGACTAATATCAGTAAGTTACCGACGGTAAGATATTTGGAAACGTCGCTTCACAAAAAAATTCCCTTAGATAAATCCGTGGAATGGATCATAGCAGCTTTACAACAGACGGCAGCCGGGTTAGTTTAGTCGAAATATATGTATAGCGTTTTTTAAGTGTTATTTTTCAGGAAAATCAACCTAGCTAACCAACATATTAATGAGCGCGTTAAAAAAGGACAGTCATATGAAGACGCTTGGAACGACACTTCCATTGAACTGGTAGCTGCAGCAGAACTACATGGTAGGACGTTTATTGTAGAAACGTTCTATAATACTATTAATAATTTGAAAAAGCAGACCTCTCGAGAGTTAGGCGTGGTTCTACAGCAGCTTCTAGAGCTTTACGCTGTTTATACAATTTTGAGATCAACCGGTGACGTTTTGAGGGTACGTACAGATTATTCTAAAAATTACTTTTAATTATTCCTTATTTATAGTTTACAGACGTGCTTGGTAAAGATATCGAAGTACTCCAGTTGTGGCTTGAAGAGTTATTAGGCGCGATACGTCCAAACGCAATCGGATTGGTCGACAGTTTTGATATACGAGACGAAGTGTTATCGTCAGCTTTAGGAGCTTACGATGGAAATGTTTACGAGAGGTTGTTCGCCGAAGCTCAAAAAAGTCCACTTAATCAAGAGCCAGTAAACAAATCTTTCCACATGTACCTCAAACCTTTCATGCAGGCTAATCTTTAAGTCATTTTCATATGAATCGGGGACCAAATTTTATTCCTCTAGTTAATCGTATGCAAATTTTATTGTCGTTATATTTTATACATGTTTTGAACAAGGTTTTATATAATGCTGTAGGCTGTAGATCGATCAAGAAATTGTTTTTTTTATGAAGCAGTCGTTTCAATATCTTGATATTTGACACTGTAACAGTATATCGTGACTTTTAATTATATGCTCAAACAGTATAGTCTATTAATCTTTAAGTATTGACTTTACTCCCTCCATATGTTGTATTTTTATAAATAAAATATGTTAAATGTTATGAGTGTTTTTGTTTAGAATACCCGGGGTTAATTTTTCGGAGTCATAGATTGTGTTTTCCGAAATACCCATTTGAATGTTTTTTAAATTCATAGGCAGCCTGTATATTTATAATTTTACTTTTTTGAGTAAAAACCTTTGCAAATTTAATCGAGTTTTATTTCATGAGAAATTAAAAAAAATGGGACTATTTCGAGTATATTGGGAAAATCGAAGGGAAAAATAATGAAAAATAAAAATAAAAATTTGGAATACACGTTTAATAGAGTAAAAAAATATCACTAAACAATACACTTTATATAAAAAGCTTTAATTCACGATCACATTACCGAAAATATAATATCAAGCTGCTAAAAAATGTCAATAAAATCAGTTCGAGAAGTAAAAATAGAATTTAAAAACAAAAACCGCATTAACAAACTGTATTTTTTATCTAACAATTTGTATTATTAAATTTGAAAATTGAGACATCGATATTTTAATTATAAAAATTTATAAAGGCTCATTTATTACGTGCCTATGTGTTCATTAAAATATGGCGACTTTAAGTAGCGTGGTTACAATAAAAATAGATGTAATAAGTATATCTAATATTCTATTCAAAACAGGCACGTCGCAAATGAGCTGATACTACATATATAAGATTTGTAAAAATTGTTTACAATAAAAAAATTATACCTAACACAATCTAATAATGTATTTATCGATGAATGTACGCTTAAATATAAACACTTTTATAAATCCGTTATAATAATCTATATGCACAATTCATATTATATTTACAAAAAAATAGATAAGATACAAGTATGCATTATTTCATATTAAACATAATTAAAATAGTAACGTACAAATCACTGGACGTGAAGACGATTCCACATTAAATAAAGTTCCGGCACAGATCACTATTTCTCATATACACGACTGACAAATGTCAAAATACTCAACAGACCTTTCCCTACCAAAAACTCGCCAAAAATAAATAAATTAATAACATAAAATAAGTAAGTAGCCCAGACCATACAACTAATCACTTAATCAGAAAATCTTCCCCTACTGCTCGTGTCGGTTTTAACTGAATTCTAGCTCATTTTAAACGCGATTAAAACCTTTTAATATATTTTACGAAACAAATAATGAATTTTTCTTTTTCGTTGTTTACTTCAGACCTATTTTCGTTTGATAATGACACAGCAGTACGCAAGCGATTTTCATCGAACAGTTTGAGATTTCTCCTACAATAAGATCGTTTTGAATACTTTCCGAACCAATTCGAATAAAGAACCTAAATGGAATATTTATTTTAATATATCAGTCGAATACATGTAGAACAAATGTCCTATTAATTCTACTTTAAACTAGGCTAACCGGACCGAACAAAAGTGCGCTACAAAATTGCGCCACGGCGCGTATACACTGTCCTTGTCACGTCCCATCAGCGTAGCGAGGCACTCGGAAAGGAAACTAGCAGCCGCTGGAGGGTAAGTACTCATCCAATCACAGTCACCTGATCGTGCGCCATATCACAGTATAACACGCTCGAACACACAAACATGCTTTTTTCGCACTAGTCTAATTGCAACGGAACACGTTTAGTCGATTGTAACAAACAAAATAACCCATTTTCAAGAAGACAAATACTCTACGGTACGGTATTATCGGATGAACGTTAAAAATGTAAAGAACCAGACGTACGAACGGAAAGTTACTCAGCCAATTTTTTGTGAAAAGCATGTATGTGTACAATACGCATGGAATCAGGGCGCCAAGGGTCTGGGCAGCAGGGGATCAGGTGACTGATGAGGTCAGCAGGCGGACGTTTCCTCCCCTCCCAACGTGTATGCCACACTGTCCAATTTCTGGGCCAGATGCAAACGCCTGCAGTTCGGATCTGTTGTCAGCGCTTCAAGAATCTGCAAAAATGAAGGAAAGGTTGATTTTAAAGAAAATACAATAATTCTATAAGTATAAGTCTATTAATTGCAAGCCTTCGAACAATAAATCTAAATTATTGATTTAAATCATTATTAGGACAACCAGACACATATTGTGTTTCATGGGATTCTGTAAATGTTAACCCTTTTGCGACGGGCACTTGTTATATCGGAACGAAGCGGTTAGATCAGCAAGCACGGCACCCGTACAGGCGGCCGAATTAAATGAAAAGTTCCCCATCGCGAAAGGATTGACAACTGTTTTTTTATTGAACAAATACTTTAGTAAGAAAATAAAATGCCAGCATTCTATTGCAAAGTAAATTGACATATCTTACACGTCTGATATTTGACGTATTACTTTGTATGCCCTGTGTCGGCCATCTTTTGTCACGTGTGGAATGCTCTATTTGACTTTGGTCTAAGACATAACCTATAAATTTTTGACAGCCAATTATGATTCACCTTGGATTGAAAATTGTTTTATCAGCACCATTTTTGTGAACTAAGACATTTTTTTTAATACTTAATTAATATCATTTCATTACTGTCTTATTAAATAAAAAATTATTGAAGTATTTACTCACTGGCTCTCTATATTTCGTTACATATATGTAGAGTTCTTTCAATGCTGCTACAGTATCGAATTCCTCCGCCTGTTGGGCGGACAATTGCTGCATTGCAGAGCCCATTTCCTGATCAGTTATAACTGGCAACATCGCCACATCACTGTAAAACTGTGCCACCATTTCCCTATATCTCGGTATATCCTAAAAAGAGAATAGCTTTGAGTAAAGTATGTTTGTAAAACGGAAATTTAGTACCTTGGCAAAAAGAAGTTTGTTCGAAGGCGAGTCCTTTCCAAGACGGTGTTCCGTGGTAGAACAAGAATCCATAAATGTCTGGGCGATGACGGACAGACAAGAATCCAGAGTGGTGGTTTTATTTATATCAAAAATAAAGTCGGGATTTTTAATAAAATTAACCCAAAATCTGAGAGGAAGACTATTAGATTTCCAAGCGTGTACAACCTCGGGATCTTGTATACCGTGTTTTCTAGCCGCGTCGTCAAGAAGATCAAAGAGCCACTTAACGGCAGGTGGTAACGCCTCGTTCACCGTTAGGATAGTTAGAAAAAAATCGTCGACAAACTTCTGAATGGTGCCTTTAGTGGACAAAAGTCTTGTAAGAAATATTTCCGGTATAGCTTTATGCGTTCTTTCCATCAACTTATTGTTTGGAAATTGATGATCTTCGATCGGCTTCACTAAATGATAAATTCGAGGGTTATTCCCAGCTTCAATGTCACCGTTTGTAGTAATAATAGGAGACTGGGAATTGTTCAAATACATCCCCGTGACGCAATTATGGCAGGGTTGTTTACAATTATTAAAGCTATCGTTTTGGCGTGAGATTAGAGACATAACCGCGCTTTCCTTAACACCATAATGTGCCAATGTATTCAGTTTCTTCCAACCACCGATAGTCTTAGTAGTTAGATCTTCGTCTTGTAACGTTAAGTGACCGCCACGACCGTGCCTCCATTCCAAGTCTACTTCGTAGATGGAAGGGCGTAATGAAAATGGAGTGTTTTTGAAGAGCGCGTCTAGAATTTTTGATTTCACCTGACTGATAGTATCACAGTCTAATACTTTGCACTGTATCTTCTCATCCAGATCGTCTTGAACAATATGCAATGTCTGAAAATCATAAAATAAATTAAATTACTAAGCCGATACAGGGTGTAACTTTAAGTAGGGGTCAGCTTTTTAGGAGTAATAGTACTCAGAAATGTCAAAGGCAACCTTCATATAAAAATATACATACCACAAAGCTATGTTCAACGTTTTCTCTTAGAAGTCGTTCTTCAGACAGGGAATATCTAGCGTCGTGCGTAATAGCATCGACGAGTCCTTTTTCAATTTGGTGTTTAATAGCTTTGAACAACAAAAATAAGGAGGAACCTGCATATTCTTTGAGATAATGATACATGCAGAGAGCCATCCAATTTGTTAACATTTTTTCTACTACACTTTCAGTTCTTCTTAACATTAGTTGTGGGTGTTTTGTATTTACAGACTTATCTATTAAACGCAATAATAAACTTTTTAGAATATCCGTTGCATACTCCATTTTACTCATTAAGACTACCATTAATAAGGACGCTACGTTTACTCTAAAAACAAAACAAAACAATAGTATAAAAATAAGTATTTACAAAAATTAACTCACTTATTCCTAATATTAAAAGACTTCTGGGACTCTAAAATTTCTATAAAAGTCAATATAAAATATTTATTATTGATTAGTTGCTCGAATTGAAGCATAGCCGTGTCATAATTTGTTCTTGGGCCGTTTATCCTGACCTAAAATACAACAAAATCAATTTGAGTTAAAAAAATTTGAGTGCTAACCTTAGGGGCGTTTAAAATCGGATGATCGCTAACGCCAGGAAAGAAAACTTTCATAATGTAACTGGTATGATCCAAGGTGGGAATACCAGAATTCTCCAGGTCGGCAGTGAGATCAGTCATATCAGTTTGCAATTCTGCGAAAGCTAGAATACAATCGTTAATCAACAACTTAACATAACCTCAGATTTTTTACCTAGTTTACATTCAGATCTAACGTTGCTCTCCAAAGTGTCCATTTGAATTTGAATTCTCTTGTACTCCCTTTCTGCTTGCGTTGATTTTCGCCGGTAAACGAATAGAACAGCAACAAAAAATAGCACGAATAATAACGTACCCACAGCTATCATTATTATAGCTTCTGGTGGAAAGGCGAAGGTTTTAAATATATCGTAACGTAAATAACCTATAGGGAATCTTAAGCTTTTTCCTACTCTAACCACAACCAAGGGAAGGTTCATATCAGTCTAAAAACCAACGTTATAAGAACTATTTTTATTATAAAAGCGCTTCGATTTACCTTAAATCCGTTTTCATCGGTATCCATAGGCTGTTGTTCCGGCGGAGAACACACGAGTTGAGTCATCGCTAAACTGGTGACGTTACAAGGTTTGGTGCCGATTGTAACAACCACATCCGCCTCATCACTCGCCGAATTCAAATTTTCACCCTCGATAACCAAAGTATCGCCCTTGTACAGTTTTATTTGGTTCGGAAACTTGAAAAACTTCGGATCTTCAACGTACAGTAACTGAGACCGTAGATTTGGAAAGTGCTTTTCCAAGTCCCTTACGGACTGTACGTTGTCCATAAGAAATCCTATTTTTAGCGTTAACTTGGGCTCTTTCATCTAAAAAACGGATTAGATATTAAAAAGTTACTATTTGAAATTTTAACACGACATACCTTTATCGCAGCCGGTTTATGAAGCGATCTCTTACTTCTACTGCTGTAGGATAAAAAGTGACGATTTACAGGTGGACTAGGGCATTCCATTTGCGTAGCACTGAGCACAGTACAAATCGTCCTATTTATCGGCACGTTAGGCTCTGTGTAAGAATAAATCTCCATCTCGGGCTTCTGTATGCTGTCCAAGTTTGTGCCGTGCACAAATATCATCTTTCCGCCCGATACAAAACTGTTCAAAGGCTTGATCTCCATGATCGTTGGGTCCTGTGTGTAATTAAAAGGATTTCCTTCTAAGGTGTGGTTAGCTCCGTCGATACTCAGCGTTAGTTTGGCTATATTAATTGGCCTTTGCGCTTTGGAGGTTATACAAGTTAATCGTCCGCTTGACGCTTGAGTGAGGTTAACTTGGCATAGATATTCGTCTAGGTAGGCTGTTATTTCCGAACCGATGTTTAAATATTGACCCGTTATAGCCAGCTGCGTCCCGCCTGACTGTGGACCGATAGAGGGATATATTCCAGAGAGCCTTATGTCTTTGTAACTGAATTCAACGGAGGATTCTGTGAATCCCGCTTCGTTGCCTACTTTTATAGGTGCCGTCATCTCCACCCGTGAAGGTCCGGTAACGCATTGAATTCTAACGGAAACTTCGTAGTTTACCAGAATGCACGGGACTTGACCTATTTTTATTTTCCCTAGCACGTCTTCTTTTTTAAGTCCTAAATTGCTACCTTCTATCGTTACTAACGTTCCGCCTTCTATGGGACCACTCAACGGTTTTATCTGAAGATAGAAAGAATTGTAGAACTATAAAGAAAGTTTTGATAGTTATTCTTACCATATCAATTCTGGGGCGTGGACATTCGATATGAGGAGTATGCTGACAAGTTTCCGCGTACTGACAAGAATTCCCACACCAAGTACACTGGTACTTAGAATTTCTTGTGACACACAGAGAGCAATCGGCATGTTCTCTATGCGATCCCAAAATATCACATTTATATAAAATAACATTGATTGAATCCACGTGGTGAATGCGATTCCACACAACTTTAACACTTGCTTCATGTTCTCCCTCATTCGCCTCATACGAATACTAAAATTACAAAATACTAAGTAAATTGTTAAAAGACAACTTAATTTGCAATTACCGTTGTTTTATCACAAATTATAACACTTTTCCCATCAACTCTAGCTGGGACTAACATTGTAGCACCTTCTATAACTATTATACACTGGAAACCTGTATGGCCTGGCTGCGGATGAGGCAAATTTTTAACCTCAAACACTATTTCTTTAAGTACGTTGTTCGGCAGTAATATAACGTCTCGTTTTTTAAACTGGGGACAGTACGCAAAGCCATGGTTTGCCAAACGAATTGGGTTCTAAAACAAACACAATAACAATAAAGTATACTTAAAGTTAAGCCTTTCTATATTAAAGGTTTTGACATAAATATGTTAGGTTAGGTTAATGACAGAATAATTCTGTGCGACTAGGCTTTAATACTTACATTTTCTCCACTGATAATACTCCTTTGACAAGTGGAAATATTATGTGTACATTTATTTTCATAAACACACCAGTTACAAGCCCATTTCGATCGAACACACTCTCCACAAGTAGCATGCTTCCCGCAATCGTAATAAGCGAAGTTTCTTGAAACGAAATCCTTATTTGTTTCCGAAGACCTAACGCTGAGTGGGACTAAAACATGGTCCATCTTTGAGGGTATCCTAGGGCGTCTAGATATTTCAGGAGTGGGACAAGACAATCCAAATTCTGTTACTTCAGCATCGATCGGCTCGGCCTGACCGAACACACATTTGTATTTAGCACCATATGGAAGTTCAGGGAGGGTTCTTATAGTTAAACGGACGTTTGTCATTTGGTTAATAGGTATACGTTCTGGAAGAACCTGCTCAAAATCTATGCACTGCTGACCGGTTCCTAAAGACAGCCAGCGTGGGGCGCTGTGGGATGCTTTCTGGCAAGCACTGCGGATAGTACACCTGTGCAAGAAGACAGTAGTCAAATTTTTGTAGTTTACGGTTTAAATTTAACATATTTAACTGTTGTGCAAAATTATAGCGCTATTTTTATCATTTACAGCGTAATCATAACCTTAATTTTCATAGTTAGAAATATGGATTCACCTTTTCTCAAGGGAACACCACCCACAGTAAGGATCTTTGGATTCGAGACATGAAGAACAATTACTATATGTACTGCAATGTTCCACATTAATTTTGGAAACCTGGAATAATAAGACAGTTAAGATATTTAAAATTAGTAAGGTTAAGTTTTACGGTGTTGGGGATGAAATAGTATCTCTTACCTTGGCAGTTGAGAGAACGTAGAGGTAGTCACCTGAGGGTGACAAAGTGGTGTCTGGCAAAATAGTGTTCCCTTCATCAACAACAACCTCTTCGTATTCCGGCGGTTCTGGTCCGGAAAGCAGCACCTTTTTAATTTTTCCATCTGTGGTGCCTAGAAAGGCTAGCACATGTCTGCCTGTAGAAGCAGTCGTCACAGAGGACAGAGAGACATTGGGAAATGTTAGAGCTGGCGTGGTAACCAAAGGAGTCACCCCGCTGATTTTCAGTCCAACTTCACAGAAGTTAGGAATATTCCCGGCTGATCCACTGTTAGGACATTTACCGTCCAATATAGGGCCAGAAACGTACCCCATGTTACGGTATTTCACACTGCCGTTAAAACACATGTGGATGTTCTCTATAAATTTCCCTTCAATGTCTCTTAACGGGTACAGACATAGTGCCGAGTGGTTCTGGGGCTCGTTAGTAATTCCCTTGGCAGGGCGAAACACTGCTACCAATACCGGAGCGCCAGCAGATATACCTAAAGCCGTGGCTAGTTCTTCTCCAGCAAAAGCAATCTTAGCATCTTGAACCAAATTGTATTTTGTTTCCGAATCTATGCATTGCAGCGTAACTTCCGTGTAACTATCGTAATTCGCATCGTTAATACAAGTCCTCGACAATCTGGAAACGTAGCCTTGCTCTTCCTGACCAGGCAGATGGGACTGCTTTTGCACAATAACAAAATACGCGTAGTCGCTAGCATTGAAACCGTATATGTACTGTACAATAAAATGATCTCTATATTTAACGTCAATGCTCAATAAGGACTGCTTGCTAAAGGAATACTCTGCTATTTCCAGAGAATCCAGGTCGCGACTTGCTATAGCCGGAACATCGTGCCTGTATTCGCCGTTGTTAGTGAAGGTGGTCCCTACGTAGAGAATATTAGAACGCCCCCATAAGTTGTATTTCTTAGGGCCTATGTAGGCGTAAGTAGAAGCATTAGCGTCATTCGCTGCTATACTCTTCGGAATGAAATCAGCTTCGGCACTGATGTTACTCAGTTTGTACTTGTAGCAAGCACCTTGGGATAGAGAACCGCAAGCAATCAAAGTCCTCGACTCGGGCTCTATAAGCAAAATCTTGTTGTAATTATCCATTAACGAAACAGGGATTTCGGGATCGCTACATCCAGTCGCGTGGCACAGAGGACTGTCATTCTTTGGACCAGTAGTCATTAGATGTTCCAAGTGTAAATCAGGGTCCAACTGGAGGATATGGTTGGTCCCCCCAACGAAAACTCGCTTAGTTTTCTGGTCCACTGCCATGTGGGAGAAACGCATGGGGGGATCGGCGGGGCCAGGGTAATGCGCTAGCAGAATCCCTGCAGAAGCGCGCCCCCACAGCCCCGCTAGAAGCAGCAGCCAAATGCCTGCCACGGTGCGGCCCACCGTTGCACCATGAAAGGGTTTTACCACCATGAAGACGACCGGTGCATGCTCCTAGCCTTGGTGATGGCGTGCACCGAATCTTCTTCGTTCTTCATCCACATTACTGGAACAAATATACGTCTCTATTACATTACAAATTGAATTTGGAGTGAAATACAACAGGATCAAGTTGAAAACCTCAGTACACAACTAGTAAAGTTTTTTAAAGTAAAAGTTAATATATATTAAAAATTCTGACGGGCCTAAATTAGACCCCTGTGAGACACCAGAAGTTGTTACAACACTTTGTGATCTGTAATGGTCATACTCCACACATTATTACGAAAACCCTTTAATTTTGATAATAAATAATGTTTGTATTAATTGTTACATATAAATTGCATAATACATGCCAAATTTGTAACTGTTGACTTTTTCAACATAAAGTCGTGTTGAGTCAGTGATATTGCTATATTGATAATAGTGTTATAGCCACAGATTTCATCTCCAGATTTGAAAATTTGGTTCAATATACAGGACGTAACCAAAGAAATTGTAACAAAATCAGTCCCATTCAATTTTAGCCAACTATAAAAGTTTCCTTGTATAAAGAGCATCATTTCTTTTTCATTCCATGCAATTCTTATATCTACATTGGCGACGGATTCACGTGTTTCACCCGTCCTCAAAATCGATATCATAATGTGGCTGACAGTGCAAGCAAAAAATAGCATGCTGGTAAATGCGTAACAGTTCTCTTTTTAAAGTTTGCAAGAAAAATATATTTGTTGGAGACAATATAATACGACTTGATAAAAGTTTGCTTTCAGCATGGCGAGTATATATTATTCTTATTAGTAAACAAAGCTGTTTATTTTACTGGAAACTATAAATTTTTCCTTATCTGTATCATTTCACTTAGCTTACGCTATAGATCGCGCGATCGGGTTCAAAGAAGGCGATAAAGATTTAGGTCGTCGTACAGACACAGATTTTTTAATGGGTAGAGGTACTTTAAATTAATATGCAGCACTGCAACATTCATCTGCAATATTTAGCTAGAAAGAGAAATAAATACATCATGCATCCGCTATTTTTAGAACGGTGCACGCTTAAAATGGGTTTCCACTGGTTTAGCACTTAAGTGAATGTGGAACTTCCTTTTGGCATTAGGTTTTGTGTAGACACAAGTGTTTCAAGATGCTGAAGTACATATACTACTACATAGTTTCAATAAAAAAAAAACAGATTGTTACATGCACACTTTTTTGTATCACCTTGTAGAAAACGCAAGGTTAACTATCATTAAGTACAAAGATTTTAACCACATGCTTAGGGAGATTAAGGGGCAGGGGGTGTGTATCGGGTAAATATTCCTTGGTGGTATATTTCTCCTACTGATCAGTGTAAGTATGGTGTAAAATAAAAAATAGTGGAATCCGTTTTCAGTGATCCATGGGTCGCCAGCGCTATTGAAATGTTTTTATTTAGTTTTAAAAGCCCGATAGAAGTTATTAAAAACTAATAGAGCGTGAAAAGTTATCATATTAACCTAGCGAGCTGAAAAATAAAATTTTATTTAACGACGGAGCACTATACATCACGATTTTAAAACGAATCCGCATTGTCGCAAAAACAAAAGCTAAATTAATAAAACCCGAGCGAAACCACTTACGAGTCTTTGTTCGCGGTGCAACTTGAAAAATAAATTATATAAATAGCCATTAACAGAGTGCGGAGCTCAAGGCGTTACTGAATGGGACCTTTCTGATACGAAGGGGCTTAAGAGGGTGAGTGTGGAATGTTTTGTGAGTAACAGCACAGACTTTGATTGATCTTCCCGCCACCGCTGCTTCGATATACTATATACGGTACACAACAACGCAAGTGGACCTACGATTTAAATAGACTACTTAAGAAAAAACAACTAAATGACAAATTTAAATTGATAGCCCCAAAATACTACTTTTACTTGCTGCAATTAGTAATACTAAGTTCATACAAATTCTTTAAGTGTAAGGTTTTGAACCATCAAGCAACGACACATCAAATATAATTTTAAGGGAGCGGAAACAGTTTTTCATTCAGGACATAGGAGCGTTTCAATTAATTCACTTCCACATCGGAATTGTTTTTGAACCTAACACTCGGTGACAGATAGAAATATGTTGATGTTTGGACTAAAAATAAGCTAGGGGTGTCACTCGCACGCTCATTGCTCGGCAGTTTCGAAATATTTTAATTAAATCACACTTTGTAGCGCTTCCCGCTTATTGACAATCATGAGTGAGACCTAGAAAGGCCAGTGGCGGCTCAATTGGATGGGCGGGATGGCCAGTGTCCAAAAACAAAACAGACTTTTGTCACACTAAACTGATTTCTTCTAGTTCTACTAAAATTAATTTTAAAGTGTGTTCTATAGAATTTAAAATGACAAAATTATGACGAAAATTAACGTAAGTATGTTTTTAGAATTATTTTATCCACCCCGTCTCAAAAAAATCTTGAACTGCCACTGAGAAAGGCAAGACTGTAACCAAAATATCATAGACGATTATTTTATACAATTTAATAAATGACAATAACTTCATAAAACCTATTATACACAACATCGGTATTACAATCGAGCTTATTAAATGAAGGGTTAGTTTTTTGCCAGTCCCGAATCTCTGAGATGGATGAATATCGTTGAGCAAAACCCTTATTAAAATGTTTAGTTTTTTGGACAAGTATTAATCAAACTTGAATTTATTGGAAAAACAAATTCGCAGATAAAATATATCGATCAAATTTTTTAGCGCTTGTATAAAACACTGAAATTTTGTAACGCGACTTAATAAAAGGCTGGCTTGTATTTATTACGTTTCTCTGTAATGAATTTGATTAATATTCATTTTTACTTGGTTGGCCATTACGAGAGCCTCATAAATTTCGTGGTGGATAATATATTATTTTCATTTATAAAATACACTATTTTCTTTAGCACAGATGAAATAATAGGGCTAAATTTAGATTGTTGATTAAGCTTCCGTGGGTGTTCAACTTACATTTTTATCTCCACCTCGGGAAAAAAGAAAATATAAAATCTTTATATGTAAAGTTGCACTTAAATTTTTATTCCAAATCTTCTTACTATAATCAAAAAGTTAAGACTTAAAAACATGCCGCGACATCGTGAGACGTAAAATAAGTAAGGTTGCCTCATAATCAGGTCAGGATGGTAAATAAGTTTTTGTGATCAAATCGATTTCCATTATTTACGTCTATCAGAGAACGGCGAAATAGAATTACTATTATCGTCTCTCTAGTAGTTTTTAGACAGTTGCAGACATAGATAACTTAAACTACAAGAACACTTAATGAATTTAAACCAAACTTAAAATCGTCTATAGTTCTCTGGCGACAGTGGCGAGTTCCAAATTCGTTCCATAAAAGTTGCTACATGAAATTGCGCTGCAGACAAATCTATGTGTCATATTTACAATAATTATTTTCTTTATACAGACAACGAATAGTTTATCGTTTTAGCAGGAAATATGTTTCACTAGAAAAATCACACATCATTTGCATATTTGCAGGACGTAAGTATACCACAACAAAACAATGTCAGAGAGGTCACAGTTATTTATACCACATTCATTGCATTGCACTACACTTTTATAATGACAATTTTAAAATAATTAAGGTAGAGGCACGTAATTGTTACGTTATATGACCTACTATAACGTCTTTAGCTTTAGACACATTTTTCAGTGAGTAAAGTTAGATCCAACATTTTCAACGATTCAAAAGGGTAGTAAATCCTTCATTTTCTGTTTTTCAATGGATGGTCTTTGAAAATAAAACTGGATACATTAGATATCGGTCTTAATTCTAAAGATACGTTGCTTTTATAAAACGTTTCGTTTAATAGAATTTCATAAGTCTTTGCTATCATCAAACCCATAAGAACTGAGATACTAAAAAGCATGTATCACTATTAAGCTTATTCAAAACCCGAATTTCTGAGTGATGTGTTTGTATGACGGCCGTTAGCTTAGATATAATTTGTGGTCAACCATTAGACACCGACAAATCAGGTGTAAAATTAGTTCATTTTTTAATGTCCGTAATTTAAGGACTTAAGTGGTCTGCTATAGAAAATATAATGAAGATTTATTCGGTGATCTATCATATTAATATCTCATTAAGTTAATGTCACCTATAAAGAAGTTAAATCAGCCAGGACCTCATTAAAATAAATTAAAGCGCCTCTAAAAAGCAGATATTTGTGCGTATAGAATCAATTAGGTGGCCAAACAACGTAAGCTTTTATTACAACTGGTTTATTTTAAAATGCCACGCCACACTCAGTTGACCACGAGAGTATTCTACGAAAAGGAGGAAAACCTATTTAATATCGTTTTATAGGTTACCATGGACAAAGGCTATGCTGATAGTAAATGAATTTAATAACAAACTTGGGACTTTTAGTGGATGCCAACGCATGTAAGTTGATGATAAAGAGCTATAAAAGCCATTTTATTAATAATAAAAATTGTTATCTGTCAGGCTGTAAGTGCTCTTCTGGTTTAACAAATATAATCTTGTATGGATGGTAGGTATAAAACCGTAACATCAAGTACACTTATATACGAGGAGGATACTTTTTCTACTGTATTTAACTTTATGATCATTGAACTGCCAGTTCTTTCTGGTAAAGCAAACGGTATTATACATGATGAATTTTAAATCCCTGCCATAAATTAAGATGATTCGATCGATCACTGTAAAAATTAACCCTGTAAAATTTAATAGTGTTTAGCGTTACATGTCAAATAACAATTGTCGAATTCATTTCAGTGTAGTACAGAAAAGAAAATCGACGGAATGTGTTTCTATTCCGTTGGCTCGACCGCTGGCTCTTGCAAAAAGTATCTAGAACCGGGGAACGCCGTGGTAGATTAATTTTTATAGCATCGGGAGAAGACAGTGTAAGTTTTGTTAAGGGAATTGAAAATTTTCGAGCGACTGATAGGAAAAATTCAGAGAGGAGATAAAAGCAGTTAATTTAATTATCGGCAGTGTTCTTTTTAATTGGTTATGGCCCGAACTTAGTCGGAAACCCCAATTTCAAACTTGTTTGAGAAACACATAATCTGCGGTAGAAATACAAATTAGTTTAACTAAACCGAACTTGGGTCGATATTTGCAAGACTTCTTTGCTTCCCACTTGGCTTTCAGTATTTTAACAAACACAAAGTTCACCGCTAAGAATGTAATGGATTTTGCTGAATTTTAATACACCGAAAAGTGTAGGTGGATAATTACCTTCGTATACTTTTACCTTGTTATTTTCATACCACGCCGCGTATTTTTCAATTTAATAATAAATACAAGGGTGCATACTGAAACAACTGATATATGAGCAACATTCACTCGAATATAAATCTTGTCGATATCCGGGGGCTATTCTATAATCTGAATGTGAGAATGTGTAGTCATAGCGACAAATCAAGCTTAAAAATATTAAACCGATTATTGTATTCAGTTCTGGCGATTCGGTTAGTCATCCACTTCTTTGCCATTTAAACTACGACTAATTAAATTTAAAAACGCGATTTTATGAAACGATGTTCAAATTTCCCTCATCTTTTCGTTGTGCTGTGGTAGAACATACGGTGTGTTGACAAATATATTTTTAAATGAGACCGGATGGACTATTTCACATACACTAACTGCCAGAGGGGCAAAGACAAACATATTTTTAGTGCCACTTCATCTTACTAAAGTTAATGACAGTAGTATGAAAAAACATCTATTTTTGAAATGCTGTAATTAATTATGAGATCTTATACAAAGGGGCTATCGGAAACAAACCAATTTATTTCGAGACAAATTTGACGTGTTGGATATTGTTTTATTTTTGCTTTATCCTAGTACCGCCGTTCGTTATTTTGCCTCGTTTTTAAACTGCAACGAATGCAACTCGAGTTTTAACGTGGGATAACTTTTAAAAAAAGTTTCAAAAGGTTCCAAAGTAAATTAATTTATTAGGAAACTTGTTTTCCCTCTAATAAATCAAGAATATTAAAAAATCTCCATCTATTTATACTTAGATATACAGCACGCCAGCCTAACCGCTCGCTTTAAAAGTGGAGCTTTGTTTTAGATATATTAAATACAAACTTTTCCGCCCTAGAGTTTTTCTAAAGGAAAGTTCTCGTTATAAGAACTGAATTTACGCCATAAAATTCATTTGAACCTAAAACAGCGCAATTCTTAAGACTATGGCTAAATCGCCGCAAACATTTTTAATATAATGGACCAGGTTTCTTCATCTTCAAAACAAAAAAACAATAAAATGTAGTCGTAACGTAGGTATTAAAAATTATCAAAAAGTGGTTATTAAGTTGAAACTAAAATATATACAGGGTGTCCCGAAATTAGCGCGCATGAAAATAAGTCAAAAAGTTTCTATAAACATGACCCGAAGGGGGCTAGAACCGCCCAAAAAGGGAATCTTGAAGATGGTTTTTTCCAGAATATCTTTCGAGCTATTCAAAATAAAATCACGAAATTTGGTGGGTAGCATACATTTCGCATGATACAAAATTTTCTGTTTTCACAACTTAAAATATTTACTCAGAGGCGTCACATGCCGAGGGGGCCCAAGGTAAATATTGCCCCACTTTTTTTATTTTTGGGTATTTTTTCTTGTTGAGATCAAATTATAAAATTTCATAGTTGTCTACACAAAAAAGGTACTCCTGTTCGATCTCGACAGGATGCGCCGTTTTCGAGCAAAATCGATTTAAAGAACCCCCTTATGAAGCATTTTTCGAGTCATATTTATAGGAACTTTTTGACTTATTTTCACATGTATAATTACACGCTAATGTCGGGACACTGTATACACATAATCTATGTATCTACATCCTTCTCCTGCCTATCAAAGTAAATGTAAGTGAAAATGCCTGTTTCCAAGCTGTGAAAATGTAGTGCGCTCGACTTAAAAAATAATCCTCTGGTGGGGTTTAGTGTTTTTATTTGATCATTTGTAACGCCTTATTAGGTTCTATCAAACCCGTTTCTAACCCAGAGAAATGCGTAGGCATGCTACAGTGGTAAATTCCCTACAAGTAAACCAAATAGAACTCGAAAATTTTTTTTTTTTCGATAATAGTATTTGACACTGTCCATCCTTCCGTACAGGGGTAATTCTAAATTATTTTATGTACAATCTATTGCAATAATAATGGCACTCTTTAAAACGAATTTCGCAACTTGTTTTGAACTGTTGACGTATTCGTAATGAAATCTACTTTTAACATTAATTTCTTAGTTGTTAAGGTGGAATTTATATTCGGAATTCTAGTGGTTCAAAAACTGTTTTGTGGGATTGCCACTATTATTGCAATATATTGTACGAGCTTTATAAACTACCAGGTACATAATTTTTTGAAAAGTGATTATAAATTGCAACTAGCTGTGTTTTTGTTTGAGGAGAAGTTGGAATCGATCATCGATTCATTTTTCATCCCGTTCATCGAGCATTTCTGTTTTGTATCGTTTTTCAGCGCGCATTAATACATATTTCAAAGCCTTTCAGAGTTAGCGTGAAATAATGGGACACCACAAGAAACGATTGTTATGCCCATCACGTCCAAGACACGATAGCAACTTGTAAAATTAAAACCAGTACCGACAAAGTTATTTAATTTCACAGATCGGTTTACGATAGGGCAAAAAAAATGTAATTTTTACATTATCATATTGCATTAAGTGCCATACAAAGAATTCATTGCTTTCTACGTACTTTTTATGTGGAACGTAATAAAAATATGGGCGGTTATCTGATCCAGATTTATTGCTCAAAGACGGGCGCTCCCCTGGACAAACAACACTCCGGAAACGGTTACTAATTTATTATATTTGTTTTGCGAATTTACACCGTCATCGTATTGAAGGGTATTTGGAATACCCAACACAACTCCATTAAAACCATACATTTGCATTTACATTGAAAAAAATAGTGATTTTCTTAAAATATATTATCATATTTACAGTTTGTACAAAAGATTTGACTTTAATATGAACGATTTATTGAAAGCTCGCACATCAAGTTATTGAAGTTGCAAGAAATTTGGTATTTTTGTTTTTGTTGTTGAACGTTATACCGATCGATACCAAGAAATTACTTAGAATTCACGTTACGTCTGCCTTTAGAAAAGCAATTTCTTGTAAATCTAAACAGCCAAAATACAAGCTGCAGCATTGTGCGAGTAAAAGAATTTTGTTTCGAGATCTTCAGCGTCTCCGATGTTTGTGTTGCACAACGTTAAAAAAATGGCAAAAAAGATGATAAAATTATAAGTTATAAAAGTTCGGCTATCCTAGAAAGTTTTGAATTTATATAGCTGCAAAACACGCTTTGCGAATAACTGCCGTCCGGCTCGATTTTGGACCAGAAAATAAATATGATATTCTGGATTGCGTCGCTATTTTCCATTGTTCAAAATTAGTCGGTGGAGCATTAACTTCAAAAGTTAATTTTTGGAGTACATTTTTTATCTGCTTCCGCTGCTTATGCCTAGGGAATTCTAAAACATACAATTTAAACATCAGGAAATGTAAACTCCTCATTCCATAAAAACAGGCATAGGTGTCAGCTTCATATTTGGTTTCTCAGTAATTAACAACAATATTGATATATAATTTTTAACAAATAACTATTTGAAAAAAAAACGTTTTCCATGAATAGTTAATGAATACAACTTTGTTTATTACACATTAACAGTATCGAATGATTTGTACAATGCAATTAAACTTTCGACTCCTCCTTTTAACTTTAAGCTACAATGAACACATTTTTATAGGTACATATAAACAAATTGATATTTGAGACGAACCTTCACTGTTATGATTTTGCGGATATATTTAAATGTTAAGAACAGGTACGTGTAATAATAATAAACAAATCGCAAAAGAACTACTTCTCATGCATTATTGTATGGTACGTACATTGTAAATATTTTATGGTCATGTTTAACATTTACTACTTGTTTATGTTTAAGGTTTTAGATTTCCAATACATATGAGTAAAATGATATAATTAGTTAACAGTTGCTAGGCACGATTCTCAATATTTACTTGATTTGAAATTCCAAGCAGTTTGTCATATAATGTGTTGTGATTAATGAGAAAATAAAAATTGTCACGTTTGTAAAGAAGGTTTGTTGAGTGAAAACTTACACTTGAGTGTGATGGATTAGAAAATTAGTAGATTCTTACCTTACATCGATATCCGGTGAATGATTTTGAATATCTGGAATACACAAAGGTCATACATAGATCCCAGCATCCAAGAACTAGTGGTTTTCTGCACAAGGAACATACACACTATTTTCTAACCATAGGAAATGGTTTTGACGTGAGATATGATATGCACAGGACGTGTCTATGTTATTTATTGTAAGAAACAGCAAACACACGTTGCCTTTCTTTATAACAACAACAAATGTATATCTACTCCATTTTGAAACCTTCTATCAGGAGTGTTACAAACTTGATTTCTTTGTGTTTTGCCATCATCCTCGGTCACTCATCTATAAACTTCACTCTAATTTTGGCTTTACTTTTTTCATCAACTTACTTTATTTCCTATATTTATTTGGGAGTGTCTGTACACTAACAAATTCTTGATTCCCAAATTACATCGATGCAGCTATACATTTCACTGCTGATGTACCGACACCGAACGCAAACTAAACTTCAGTTCTCTATTTTTCCACCAGATGCCACCACCGCTTGGGGGCGCTGATCGACATAACCATTTATTATTCAAAAGATACATAACCTAGGGATTATTAAGCTCCGCCCATAAGGTCACAAATTCATACAGTGGTTCTCAAAAGTCAACAAACTACCTTTTCGTTTAAAAAAATTACAGATCCTTTATTTCAGTATATAAAACCAATCTTAAGGAATAACAATGAGTAATATAAAATTATCTCATTTTATGTATCCGTAAACATTTTATTATTTTTTTAAGTACGCGGAATTTGAAGCACCCTATATCTCAAATTTTCTTAGTAAGCAGTAGATAACATATTACGTAATTCTCTTGTTTCTATTTTGTTTCCTAAATTTGCAAGTTGTTTATTAATCCAAATTCTAAAAGACAAATGTATGTAGACATTGTGACAGTGTAAAATTTTTAGTCTTATAACATATTCAAATCGTGCTCCAAAAAGAAATATCTTCGAGTTAAACTTTTTCGTGTATCACCATTTGACAGGAAGTACAATGAAAACGAATTTGAAAATGTGGCGGGAATCTGCTAGTTTAATAATAGCGGCAAAATCAAATTTCTCCCAACCACATTTATATAATTATAAAGTATTGTGTCTACAACGCAGTAGCAAATCAGGGTTCTTACCAAATACTTACGTTTTTCCTGGTGGAAATATATCTAAAAGTGATAGTAATATACACTGGTTACAAATTTTTGAAAACTTCGGCTTCAGTCTAGATTCTTTGAAACAGCTCTACCCGAAAGAAAATATCCCACCAATTTTACATACTACTGACAAAAACTCTTTGCCAAAATATCTTTCTTTGAGAATTTGCGCTATTAGAGAAACTTTTGAAGAATGTGGCATACTAATTTGCAAAAGTGCTAAAATAAACTACAAGCGTAATTCGTCCACATGGGCTTCGTATATTGGAGGTCATGAAATCTTAAAATGGCAACATAGAGTTCATGATGATCCAAACGAATTTTTAAATTTATGTTCGCAACTTGAAGTGTACCCAGATGTATGGTCATTGCAAAATTGGAGCAACTGGACGACGCCACCAGCTTTACCCACCAGATTTGACACAATATTTTTTTTGTCAACATTCCATCAAATGCCAGATGTACATAAAGACGAGAAGGAGATACAAAACATTAAGGTAACAAAGGTAAATTTTCCCTATTTATTTTTTTTTACCTTAACATTTTAGTGGGCTACACCAGATGAATATATAATCTTGAACAGCAATGAAAAAATTATGCTTCCTATTCCACAGTTTTATGAAATTTCCAGGATAAAAAATTTTAACGGCATCGATACTCTTTCTGAACATGCTAACAAAAGATCATGCTATGGATGTGAAAAATATTTTCCATATAGAATAAACAGTAAGGACGGTTCATATACTATACTACCAGGTATTAACTGTGTAAAATACTTAAAACTGTATTTACGTAATTTCTTGTAGGTGATGACATGTATCCAAATCATATCAATAAGGAAGATATTTCTGTTAAATTTATCGAGGATCTTCCAATTTGTGAAGTTCAGAACAGATTACTAATTAAAAATTATACTACCAAAGTGATTACTAAAAATTTTACACCAAAGGATAAACATCTACCACCAATTGATACGTAGTCTTTGTGCCATTTGAAATAAATGTGTTAACTGCATTTAAAACTTTTTACTTTTTATTGCATTCTGTTGTGTAGTTTTGCTAAGCAATTGTGCGAAATATATAAATTCAGGAGAAGTTATTGAAACAGCATTAAATTGTAGCATCTCTTTTAATAAGTACAATAAAAATAACTAAACGAAATAGGTTTCAAGTTTACAGTCATATTTTGCCTAAATATATATGATACTATTAGTAAGAAACATAAATGAGCTAATTAAACAAAAATAAGTAATTAAAACATTTAAGTGACTAATTTTAATTTATGTAAAGTAGCATTTTCACAAAAAATGACATTGACAGTTGAAATGTAACAGAACACAACTAGAGCCCCTAGTTCCTTCCCAAACCTACGAGGCATATTTTATACATATACATATGTTATATAGGCACACAAATAAATATCTACGACCAATAAACAGAACCACCAGCATTGATAATTTATATTGCTACAATATTCTTTTAGAGGTAAAAATAAACCCAAAAGGATAACTTCCAATTAACATACAAAAAAGCTCATTTTAATGCTTTTCCAGAGATGCTCTAATTCAATATCCAGTATAAATGTTTATATAACTGGATATTGAAAATAGCGAACATAACTAGTTCCTAACACTGAAACAATTACATAATAAGTATTATCCTTTAGAGTTTAGAAATAAAATACCTCTCCATATAATTCTATTCTTCAATCGCAATTTCTTATTTGAACTCGCCACCTCTATCATTACAATTTTTCTATAAATAGACGTTTTTAACGTTTGTTCTCAACAACTGTAAAAATAAAGTTACTGAAACAACTAAAATAGTAATCTATAAATATCTAATTATTTATTAACAAAGAGTGAGTCAACGAACTAACTAAAAAACTAAAAATTATTTTAATTATACCTAGCAAGCTAAAAATCACAGATCTTTTAAACATGGCTTGTTTTGCCTGTTTCCAGTTCATCTGTCCTAGCACCGCGATAAAATAAACTTCTGTTAGTAACTACAAAAATTTTCTGTCGATTTTAATCTAACATAACTTTTATCACACTCCAATCCCAAAAAATATACTGTAAAATGATATTAGAATACAATATTATCCTATTTTGCAAACTAAACGTCTTTCTAATATGCTTCAGATCTAAACATTTTATTTAAAAAATTGACACTGTTATCAAAATAACATAAGAATACAATTTTGATTTAATTAACTAAATTTTGTAATCAAATTTTGTTGTGTGCCCTTCCTATATTTCTTGAAGTAACAAATAATAGTATTACATATATATATATTTACTTTTTGGAAAATTCCAGAGCGTGACAAGAACTGATGATGAATGGTGCAATCATGTACTTAACCTAAGCACTATCGAAAAAAATCACGTAAACATATTCAAAATATTAGAAGAGATAGATCACACAGTTACGATGCTTGGCAATTGCAGATACACTTATATTTCGGTATTCTCATGCGGGGATTTTTTTTGTAATTTTTAACAGATTACACAGACAAACATGACATTTATAGAGCCGTTCTTAAATAAATTTTAAATGGAATCATGTCTCTCCTAATTTTGAAAATAAAACATTGAAACATACTGGCCTCTAAATTATATGCCTTTTCGACGCTGTACTCCTGTTTCATCGGGCCAATACCGAGAGAGGAAACATTTTAAGCATCAGATTGTTAGTCTAAAATTATTCAAAATGACTTTTAGACAGCTGAACTACTTGGAAACAAAAATGTTTTTAAAATATCACTTTCGGAATTCATACACTGCTCAAAAATAATATGTACTTTGGTAGTTTCAAGTTTTTAACTATGGGAATACAACATGCACCAAAAAATTAAAGGAAGAATGACATGTGTACAGGGTGTCTACGAAGTAGACACTATTTATCAATAACTTCTAGATAATTATTTGAATGGAAAGCATCAATTTTTACACTTATTTTATCCTCCAAGTTATAAGCTTATTTGCTCGAGACACCCTGTACTACATGTGACTATTTCTATCTATACAACAATGGTAATAAAAAAATGATTATTTGGTACACCTTGTACTGGTATCGGTAAATTTGACAACCGAGTCTTAAAAGATATTAACAAGTGTAAAAATATTTTGTAAGGAAACTGTAAAAAAAGCAGTTTGAGGAGGCATGGCTACCATTAAATCTATGTTTTATACAATCAGAAGCAACACTGTTATTGCCTCGAAGTTAAACAAAACGAAACAGATATAACAGTATTTACAATAATCATACCACATAAGTAACGGAATTGAATGATTCTGTATAAATAATTGGAATTGTCATTCAGTATACCGAAAAACTTGAAAGTAAAACCTTACAAAGTAATCAAAATATCTTGGATATACATGAATTAGTATATGCAAAGACTAATCAAAGAAAAGCTCGTAGTCAGACCAATCTGACTCATCAGAATCTGTAAAAAAAGAAACAAGATCCTCTAAGTCATCTGCCAAAGATTGCCAAGGAAAATCCCGCTCATCCAGAAAGTCCCAAAGCATCACCTGCTGAAAAAAATCTATATAGTATATCAAAGTTGGAAACCAAATCAGTTACATTTTCCGGGTCAAGCTATGAAATTACTATATTACAATATTTTATAAATATCTCATTACAATACATTATGCAGCATTACATTATCTTGAATAACTTTGAATTAAGTCATATTACGACATAATTACGTTGCATTATGTATACGTTCCATAGTATTGTGCTCAAATTGGTATTTTTATAGGAAGTAACGTTCCTTAAGTGAAAATAAAGCTATTTAGGGAAGTTACCTAATACTATTTTGCGTCTTCAAAGAAATTTTTATATATTCTTTTTAGATAATTCTATTATTTTTTAAGATAGTTTAAGTTCAGTGTGAGAGGAGTTTTTTAGGCAGCTGAATATGAATCTGGAACATATATTTTATATAAAACATTAAGAACGTCTTAAGCAGTCTTGTTTTTTTTTGCTATCCTTTTCTTAATATAGATTTTAAAAAACAGCAATATTGCTTGAAACACATTGTTTATTATAAAAAAATATACCTATGTAATTTAATTTGATAAAATAGTTCATGTAACAACTATGGACTGGGAAGTTCTAATCTGATAAAATTTAATTTTTTGCTAGATTTATTTTAATCAATTTATCTATTAAACAGTGGACATATAGCATACAAAAAACTTTGGATAAACGTTATTTAGACAAGATTATATTGTGTTTATTTGGTTTGGTGGTTTGTTGGTGATAACTTTTTAATAGATAAGTTTAAATTTTTATAACAAACAAAAATAATGTTACACAAAACTTTTCTCAAAATTTGCTGAAAAATATGGCACAGAACAAATGTCTGAGATGTTCTTAGTGATCCTTAGGTTTTAGGTAAGATTAAGTTTATATTTATATTTTACTATTTTTAACTAATTTTAATTAGTATATATTTCTATAAATTATTTTCAATTAATAATATATAATATATAGTTATGTCACCAAAATTTCTTAAAGCCTCATTAATATAACTTTACCTGCAAGACATCAATATCTGTGTCGACATTTCGTGGACGTCTTTGTCTTGGAGGCGGCCCGACATCACATTTGCTGCCATCAGGAAAGGCATGTAAATAGAAACATTTGTTACCAAAGGGACATTTGCCTTGCCCCTTCTTGAAGTATTTGCAGTCTTTTCTGGATAAAGCATTTTTGTAATCGTCTATTAATTTCTCTTTGTCTTCTTTTGTGTCTACCCAGTACATACTGGGGCATACGAAGTCAGATGTCACCCTACACTCGGGACAAGCCCTAGGAAATAAAAGTAATTAAAAAAATAAAAGATTTATAAAGGTATGGATTACCTAATAATTTTATTTTCAAACTGACGCGCTTGACGCCATTTACGGATACAACTTAGACAGAAACAATGGTTACAGTTAGGTAATATGCCAAAACGTTGTTCGCCGATAGCTTTTTCCATTATCACTTCAAAACAAACCCCACAGGATTTTTCTTTAGAACGTGCGATGGCGAATGACAGCTCCATGTTCTTCTCGTGTTGTTTTATACATTCCTGAATTCAGATATTTAGTTTTTATGTATTTGTCTTATGTTATTAATACTTTCTCCTTACCTGGCGATGTCGTTTTCTCTGCTCTTCATTATAAGGATGTAAAATCAATCTTTCACACATATCGCACATTTCGCCATGTAAATAAGTACAGTCTGTCAAGTTCCTGCAAATGCCATCTTTGTTCACGTACGGACAGAGCTTCCTATTGGCATTCCTTTCGGCAATGGCGTCTGGACTGAGTGCCTCTGCATAGCTTCTTGGTCGAGTCGCAGTGATACTTTTTGGCACGAATTCTGGGGCATTTACCCAGGAATCGTTTATACGGTTTAGAGGTGGAGATGCACATGCACCTTCCTCCTCCTCACCTTCTGCTGCTGGTTCATCATTTTTCTCTTTTTTCTCTTCGTTATTTTGGCTATAGAGGACACGTAATAAAAAATTAGGTTACGTATTATAACGTAAACTTACCAGTTGTTTATGTCGGATTTAGTGGGTTCATTTTCCTTATTACTAGCATGTTCATTTTGATTTTTGTTAATCGAGTTCTTACTGTGTACTTCTGCAGACTGGGAGGAAGTGGAAGGCAAATTTGTGCTAAAATAAAATATCTGTGTAAGAACTTGGCAAAAATAAGATTTTCTTAATCAATTACTTTATACTAGAACGACTATTTCGATTAGTACTGTTCTGTGGATTTAATCTTGGTAAATTTCGAATACTGTTGTCGTTATCATGGCGATAATGACAGTTTTGTTGGTGAATGCAATTTCCTCGTTTGAAGAAACGGCAAACTCTTTGGTTGGTGCGTATTCTGCCAAGAAAGAATTCTTCACCAAGGATGTAACGCACTTTCTCTACTTCGAAACGTGCTTTGTGCTGATAATTGCATGTTTCACCTTTAGGACATTCTCTATTGTCATAGTAACTATAAAAAAAAAATACATTAATAATAACCACATATTTTGAAACTGTAATTTTTATTTAAAAGTTTTCTATGGTTTGACGCTAACTAAGATGCTTTTAAATTATCATATATCTAATATGAATTAATATAAACATATTTGAAAAATGGGCAAAGTCAGTGTCAAAATATTGACATAACTTTTGCTGGATTCCCTGGTTTTATGTTTGTCATAGACTTTATTGCGGGCACTTTAAGGTAGAAAATAACATTTTTATTAAAGAAGTTTAGGTACTTACTGAATGCAAAACCTATCCAAATGTTGAAATCTTGTTACGTCCGCCATATTGACGGATAAGAATACAATTTAACCGTCTTTTCTTTTCGAAGTCCTATGACATCTCACAAATCTTCTTGAATAAATGTGAAGTCACTTGTTACGTTGGGATACAGTTCTCAGTTATGATTAACTGTATTGGAGTTTGTTGTATGTAAACAATTTAAAAACCAACAACTAATCACCGAAGAAACTTGCAGGTGCACATCAACCCAACAACATACCAACACCAAATGCAGATTATAAAATAAGAAAGGCAGCTCCTCATTGGCAGCTGCTACCTACGCACAAGTTGCCAACCGAATGTTACAAAATGGTTGTCTCTCTTAAATTTACTAGTTCGTTTTCCCCAGTATTTTTGAATATGTCTAGATATCCGTGATTTAAACAAATGAATGTTCTTGAGTTCTTGACAGAATTTGGAAAAGTTCGACTTCGCTTTATTTTAATGACATATATTATTAGAGGTATATACATTTAACTACGGTTCGAGTTCTAGTGTTTTTGTGCGGTTTAATTAGTGCTAAAGTTTTTCTAAATCATATAATCATGTTACTTACATTTCTTTTGAATTTAACTAGTTTTTTTGTGCGCATAAGAAAACTGAAAAAGAACAGTGACTATTAACGGTACAATGGTAAAAAATACGTGTGGTCTGAATCTCTACAAATGGAAATTCATTATTCTCATCTTTTCCTGAGTAAGTTAAATAAATAATTATTTATTAATAATTATTCCTGGTATGGTTCTCAGTCATAAAGAGTGGTATTCTTTACGAAATGAATGACTTATAATTGTATAATAACATCAAAACGACCTCGTATATTTTTAAATTCAGCTTTTATCAATCATACGCATATTGTTTTTAAACTTAGCAACAAAATCCGTTCAGTGTGCTGTAAAAATTGTTTTACGTGTTTTATTTAGAAATACCTGTAAGAGGAATAATGATAATACTCGTGTGCTTCCATAGATGTCTCTGTAAGGGTTTTTGTTACTGAGCAGCGGCATAATTTAATTATGTGGTTGAGGTAACAACAAAGCTTAATTTGAATTAGGTATGATAATACAAAAACCGTAAAACAGTTTAGAGCTTATTGAAACATAATTAATTAAATTGCGGATTTCTTTGAGCAAATATTCTAGCAATTCTCATCTGTACGTAGGTGGAATATAATCCCAAATTAAAATTACATGTTTTTTATATTTACAATAAAGATTAAAGCTTTAAACTTATATCAAATAATGTGTTTTGAAAAACCATATGATTGGTTTAATTATTTTAGGTGTTCCTAAAATGAGTTTTCAAAATTTCAATGCATGTTAAAGAAAGTCAAAAGATTTCGAAAACCTTTAGAGCATGTTATAAAATTTTCAAATTGATGCTACTCGAGAACAACGCATCGATATTCAACAGGAGTATCTTTAGTATGTAAAAAAAATATCTGATGTAGATTTATGAATCGTGGGGAAATAATGTAACTAATTGAAGGGAATAATTCAGTATATTTTCCCTTATCATTAAAACTCTCAAAAAAACTACTCAACAGGGTTTCCGAACAATTAATAGGCGAATTTAATTCGCTATTTTACTTCTAATAAAATAAGGTTTCTTGTATTTTTTTTCTAGGTGCAGTGTTTTTTATTATTTATTTTTAATATCAAATTAATTGTAAAATGAACTTAGTAAAATATCCCATAAAAAGAAATCAATCAATTAAGCGATCGAAAACATGTAGAAGAGGCTCCATACTGAAATTGAATTTCTTAACTGAGTATTTTAATTACATTTCAACTATTAAGTTTACGTTTATTAAATATCACGAACAGTCCATTATTCATATGAAATATTAGAAATTTATTTTAATATTGAATATGAACAAAAGAAAGTATAACTCGAAAATGATATATTCTCTGAAGAAAATGCAAAAATGATAACATTGAAGGGAATCAAAAGCGCCCATTAATTTTTCCGAAATTCCAGTGGCGTAACTTTTCTGAGGGTTTTAATGACACGGCTATTCCTGTAGAAATATACCGAATCATTTCCTTTAATTAGTTACACCATTTCCCCAAATTTCATCAATCTACGTGAAACAACTCCAGCGGTAATTGAAAAAATGTGACATATTTCTAAAACATTAACTGCCTCTGTCTTGGAAACCGTGTCTTAAAGTCCCTTGTTTAGTAAGGCTTTTGGTCCTAAATTGACTGAAGGAATTGCCCTCTTTATTTATGACAGTCTTAAAATTCACCCTGTATGTATTATGTACGCGTTTGAATAAAAATAAATATAATTTTGAACAGATAAGAAAATTTCTCTCGGTCAGTCTGCAGATATTGCATATAATAGTCTTTAATACAATAAAGCTCTTGTTTATGTACATGCAATAATAATGACATTCCCTCGAAATAGTTTTTGAACTTCTGAACGTTCTGAGTAGAAATTTCATTAAATCTCTATTGGTGAGTGAAATAATTAAGAACTAAAGTTAAAAGTTGAAAGTATATTTCATTACGAATACGTCAGAGGTTCAAAAGAAATCGGAAAATTCATTATAAAGAATGCCATTATTATTGCGAATGATTGTACCTAAGATAAACAAGGATAATGTCAGATAAATCATGAGACGCATACCTACCTATACTTTTACATAAGCGTTGACTATCAGGCATAAAAAATTATTAATTAACTGTGATCATTCAGACATAAATTCTCAAATACATTTTAGTAATTAGAAACTGATGAACGTTTGTCGAATGGCATCGGTTAAGAAAACGTGAGTAAATACGTCATTAGAGTCACGACAGTTTAATGTTTAATGTGTTCGGTTCAAAGCATCTTCTTGCATGTTTTCAAAACAAAGAACACAAGCTGAATTTATTTGTATTTCTAAAAAAATATATATTACAGATTTATAACTATAAAGGTAAACAAACATAACTGTGTGCCGTTTGTAATAATGCATAATATATAATTTATGAGATTAATTGCAAATGTTGTTTAAATGCCATCTACCAACACATAAAGTGTTTTATATTTTAATATTGTATTTTTGGTTTCGACAAACACAGACATCATTCACTGAATATATATGCCGTGTATGACACACAAACAGTAAATCTAAATTTACCATTTCAGGACATTGTTTGCACAGCTAAGTCAGTATCTATCTATATCCGTGGATATGTACATTTAACCCTTATTAATCGCACAATATATTTACTACCGTAGCCGGCTATGATTTGTTTGTTTGTTGGTAGCGTGGGTGAATTATACAGTTGCAAAATTGACTGTTGTATGTGGGATTATTACTTGAGCTCTTATCGTAGGAACCGTTCTAGAGCGCCACATTAGTTAAACACACCTGACAGTTTAAAGGGTAGGAAATGTTTAAATTAAATGGGACAGGAACAATAACAAACTGTCAGCCGGAATGTTATTTAAAGCCCTGTTCTTATCAAGCATAACCTCTATTGTTCTCGAGATCAGTAAGAGTAACTGCTGTACCTTAGTGTTTATATACATTTAATCTGGGCCAGTAATTCTATCAGAATATAATGGGTTCTCGTTTACAACTTGCTGCTTCTACCTATTTAACCCTCTTCGGGATAATACGTTAACGGAAAATCATTATAAAACGCTACAAGCCTTATAAAAGTACATGAAAACTTCTTGGTCCATTAGCTTTGCTTACGTTAAACTTTTAGGTATTTGCAAGTGATTTGGAAGGTTGTTAAAAGTTAATATGTTTGATTTCTATTAAATAAATAAAACCAATAATAAAAAAAAATGTTATGTTGCGGTAAAGAACTTAGGATTTGAGAGCAAATAATTCGACACTGAAAATCATTTTTTATTAATTTCAGTAGTGGAGGTAGAGGGGTATCTAAGAATCTTTTTGTAAAAAAGAAATATATGAAAGATCATTCAGTTTTACCCAGAAAAGCCCCTTTTGTCCGAAGTCGATAGGATTTGGCTTTTTTAAGACAAACCAAAAGTAATGTTTAGGTGTCAAATAATAATTTTTAAACATTGGATTATAACCAGATTAAATAATTCAAAAATTTAGTCAAAATTAAACAAATGGAAATAAATTGGCGCAAATAAAGGCGCATATTTTCAATATAAACATATTTTTTAGCTCTAACAGTGGCGTGCGTTCAATCACTGACTTTGATATTTTAAAGAAAAAAATTATACGCCAATGGTTTTTCTCAAATAAAATTATTTTTTAAATCCCTGTTGAATTTGAAAGATAAGAGCTCTCTGAGTTTTAGTCCTACGATGCAGAAAAGGTTGGCATATGTTGGGAGGAAAAAATAAAATTATTAATATGAGGGTTGAAAGTTATTAAAAATTACTTTTCTTTATATCCATTTTTTAAAAAAGTAAATATATTTATGAATAATTTTTTAATAGTAGATACCTTGAACTGTATAAATCACAGAAAATATGGATGAGGTAAATTTTGTATTACCCTTTGGGATTCAGATCGCCTGCTGAAAAAATACGCAATGCTTAGTATAGGGGTAAAATATATGGTAAAGAAGTTTTGGAATCCGTCGCATTGCAGCGCTCGACCGGGTTCCAATTCAATGAAACGAGCTCATTTATAAAACAAAAACTGTACTATAATTTTTTGAAATCCCGCGAAATCTATCATCCATCATAGAAAATGTTCTAAATAGTTTTGTCTACCTTCTACTTCATTTCCTTCTAGAAGTCTTTCGTTTTCTTCAATTTTATTCCATTTCTATAGCATTGAAACAGCAAAAGTAGTGTATTATGTAATATTAAGCAATACATTTAGAGGATTGTTTTAGTTAATATATAATAATATAGATTAACTAATAAATCTATTGCATATTGTTTTCAAGTGCATTAATTGAGCCCAAGAAGCTGTAAAAATATCAAAATCATCATGAAGCCTATTAATGCAGTTAACAATACAATAATTATATTTATATTCGATTGTAAAAATAATGAGTTGTTCGAAAATGTTAAATTCAATTTGTTGATTATATCGCATGAGTTTTTTAAATATACGTCAACATAAATAGGCAAGCAACTATTTATAACTTGTTTGTATGAGGTTTTTTTATAACTTTTATTGCATAAATATGTAAAAAGGGCATTTTTCCGCTTTTACGCTCGTCAGCTTGTACGGAAAATTGCGTGGAGCGCACCCGACATATTTTTTTATGCACGTTATAAAAGGACACAGATTTATTATCTTACATATTCCAAAGGGTTCTTTTTTGAATGGAAGGCCTAACAGCGCGCCGTCCCGCACCCAACTCTATTACCAAAGGCTAACCCTAGAATTTTGTGAATGAAATGCAACAGCTAGTCGTTTCGTTCAATACTACCACCGCCCCATTTGTCGCCTTCTCTCTCCTGCAATTTCTTGCTACTAAGTGAAGCCCATCTCATACCCTTAATTAAAAACTTAAAAAAAGCGCACCGCTTAATTCGGCATGCATACCGATGGTCACCCGGTCATCGGTATGCAGGCCGAGCTGGACGTCGTGCATTTATCAATGGCCGTATGTGTTTTGTTTCCATACAGCCTTTATTCAAACGAGGTCTTGAATGGATTCGGCGACCTGATAGAAAATGGTACTGTAGGAGGCGTTTATTAGAGCAGCATTTTAATCGAATGGTTAACTCAATTAGGTATGCTGAAACAGCCTCAAGTACGGATCAATAATGGGAAGTGTGACACCTGGGTTTCATACCTGTTATTCCATCAATTAGGGCTGGTTTTTCGGTGATAGCCTGACTTTAATTTCACCCCTCGTAATTGAAATCGTATTGAACGATTCCCAAATTTGTGACGAAATTTAATAAAAAACGGTCAGGCACTTTGTAATATTCACATTTTTTTCTACAGCCGTATTCTTGAAAAAGTGTTTTCTACATTTAAGAACTGAATAATACAAAGCTTAGTAAATAACTAATGTTATTTCATGCCACCTGCGAATATTTAAAGGTACCGAAGTAAAATGAGTATATAACAGAAAGCGGTCTAACTAACAGATTTTTAGGTACAGAAATCTTTCAAAATAGGTATTTTGTTAAAATTTAACTGTAGATGTAAATATTGCTATAACATAAACTTACATAGTTCTGCATATAAGTCTAAGTAAACGTATGTGGTATCAATGCTTGTATCTACAGTTAAATTTAAAAAAAAAACATAGTTTTCTTCTTCAGTTTGTCGAAAACTGATCATCCAAAATTATAAAACTATTTTAAGAGTAAAATTCACCTCTGCTGTATCTCGTATGGATGTAATATAATATAGTCATTTTCTATTTCGCAAACAAAGGTCACTGAGATACACTTCGAAATAAATGTCATAAGGCGTGATTTTATTTTAAACGTAATTTGTCAGACATATCAAAAAACAACTGTTTATAAAATAATTTATTCCATATTTTTCCGCATACCCGTAAAGCTTTTGTCTAAATTGTTTCTGTTATCCTACAGGCCCTTCTAAATAAAAATTATGACAAATTACTGTCAGTATCAACAAATCTCGGCAAGCGAAAGAAATTATTTGACGTTTCTTTTTCAGGCTTTGCTGCTGTTAAGCTCGAAATAAGTTTTGTACATTACGTGCAATATAATATATAATAAATATATCATTTTATGACCTCAATTTGGGTCCGTCGGAAACTACTACATATTTTAATACCGTTTTGTTCCATTTTCGTTTATTTTATATTACAGGACGTGATACGACAACTCCAGAATTTATTTCAGATTTATTATCCCCCACAGATACCACACAAAAATTATCCCTCTGATTTGCCCGCTTTTCTTTGTACCTTTGATTTAAAATTTGTCGGTATTGTATTGCTAGCGGCATAAAGACGCAAATATGCAATTAAAAATAAAATGATTTCAATCCAGATCCCGGGCCTTGATGTGAAATGTTTGAAACCTTTGATAAAAATTATATGGTACAAATGCATGTCACTTGAAATTTGAGTCATTCGGGAACAATCCACTGCTTGTGACAGTCTGAAGTTCCACAGAATCTCGAATGTCTGCGGGAAATTGTTAGATCCGATATTAGACCAATGGCAAAGAAAATTGAGCAGGAAATACCGGATGTCACTAATAATTCAACCAATTTAACTGAATTTAGAATTAATAACTTGACGATATTTGTAAAAGTCTTATACGACGATTCTGTCTTTCTTTTTCATGCTAATTAAAATTCAATTATGCATCGAAAAATTACAGAACATGAACCTTTCCTTTATTCTGCACAAGTGAATAGGTATGTAGAGTATTTTGTAAACCAATTAACTTAATATGAATAATTTTAGATATTATAAATTACCAGTTCTTAAGACGTTGATTTTAACTTTCTGTAGGTATACGTTTGCATCTCGGTTTCTACAAATATTAACTCCGTCCTAAGTACACCTTTGATAATGATGTCATTTGCGAACGAAATGCGAGCTTTAGTGATTGCACAGGTTTTTCATAGCAACGTAGATAACATTTTTTTTTGGAATTAAATTAAACTGAACTGAAAAGGTTGCATAAAAACGTTTCCGAGGTATTCAATAAATATCGCAGGATCGTACTTCATTTTCTTCGAATATATGAACTTTAATTTACAAAAATAAAACGAAAATATATTCTATGACATTCTGGAAGTTGCATTTTAAATTTGTATGCATTATAAATGCCACACACTGTATAACTAACGGTTCTGTGCATCCTTATAATGCATAGTGCAGAAATGGAACTGAAGTAAATACGGCAAACCAAACAGAAAGCAGGAAATTCGTCACAATGAAAGGATTACTCTCGCCACAGTCAATGCCTATCCTTTAAGGGACTATATCGATTTCAGATCATTATTGCCTTTTCCTTCTAAGCGATGCATTCAGTTAGATATAAAAGGCAAATATATAAATAGATATAGTTGATCCGCTTTATCGTTTTTGAAACTTTCCATTAAAAGTAGTGAATATACGTAATATAACGATTAAATCATATATTTTTCCAGTAGCAACTGGGAATTCACGCTTCAGTCTGTCGATTAGACAACCCTTTATTCAAATTTCGTTCGTTGAATAATTTTTTCCATGTCATGTCAGGGATTAGTTCTATCTCGCCGTGTTTTTCAACTGTTCGGTAATGAGAAATAAGCAACTGGATAATTGCGAATTAATGTTCGCACGATGAACACATTTGTGATTAAAATAAAAGTGGCGTGACTTTCGCCGATAAATTAAAAATCCTTTGCCACCTTCCTAACCTAACGAAAAATGAAAAAAAATACTTTTTACTATGACGTGTACCAGACGAAATCGTGAAGGACGAATTATGTCGCCCTTCCAAGATACTGGAGTCCTCCTCCAGCGGAAATAGAAGTGGCGCAATGCGAGTAAACCTTCAGAAAAATGGATTGTCACCCCGACAAATCACGCAAATTGATAGTGAAAACGTAGCTCAGACTCATATTGCATATACATACGTCTCTAACACCAACACATGCCTTAGAATGTGAAATATGTCGCGCTGGCGCTCGAACCGAATTAAATACAAAATTTCCAATCTGTCGCCGGCAATTCATATTTCAATTTATGAAATCCTGCCCACTCAAACGGGCGGAGCAGGACGTAAATTGTAATTCGAAACAATTGGAATCGCGTCTATTCTCTTTCAAATGGATTATTAATGCGCACTTATAGGCATCAGTCGGTTTTTTCCACCGAATCTTTTATATCGAGGCACATTTCCTCGCATCAAAAAGCAAAAGTATTAAGTAACATATTCGATGCTTGTGTTCCCAAATACAAAACATCTGCTAAGAATTCTAGCATTTCACCTTATAAAAATTATAAGATATATAAGTCGAAGAATTAACTACAAACGTTTAGAGTGTTAATAAAGTTCAAATTAAAAATATCTTATTTGGCCTATGTTCAAGAAGTAGAACACAACGTTTCATCAGATGCAAATAAGTTTTAGGGTTCTCCTCATCCTCCTCCTCACCCTCATTCTCATCCTCCTCCTCATCTTCTTCTCTGGAATTTTAACTCGATGTTTAAAAAATGTGGCAAAACTCCCTTATATCCATCCTCATCATCCCCATTCTCCTCCTCCTCATCCTGCTCCTCATGCTCCTCCTCATCCTCAATATCTTATTCGGCCTATGCTCAAGAAGAAGAACACAACGTTTTATCAGATGCAAATAAGTTTTACGGTTTTATAATAGAAATAAAAAAATTAAGAATCCGTGGCAGAATGCAATTTACGCACTTAGATAATTTAGTAATTAATAATTAGAGATATTCTCAGTACAATAAAGCAACACAAATTATTCCTCCCCCACCCTTCTCCTCCTCCCCCTCCCCCTCCTCCTCCCCTCCTCCTCCTCCTTCTCCTCATTATCATCATCATCATTCTCCTCCTCCCCCTCCTCCTCCCCCCCTCCCCCCTCATCCTCCGCTGCATCATCCTTCCCCCTCCTCCTCCTCCCCCCTCCTCCTCCCCCCGCATCCCCTCCTCCTCCTCCCCTCCTCCTCCTCCCCGTATCCTCCTCCCCTCCTCCACCTCCTCCTTGTCCTGCTTCTCAAACATAATAAATACATTCTGTAAATAAAAGTTTTTCTTTAAATACGCATAAATTGATACAAGGGCTAAAGCCTTAGACGCAAGCGAAATATTTCATAGGTGTCCATAAATAGGAGTTAATATAGTCGAAAAAGAAAAAAAGTGTTTTTGCTTTATAAATAATTCCGCTAATTTTTATTTTTCTCTATTATGTCTTGAAATATTTGTACTTAATCATAGTTTTAACTCTGTATATGCGTCTTTAAGTGTTCTTTTTATATTCAAGCTCTGCTGGCGGTCGATTGGTCGAAATGAGCAAGGGGGAGAGGGATAGCATTCGGTTCAATTAAAATTTCCGACATAATTTCCATCGGTTTTTATGTCTCTGTAGCTTTAATTGGCGAAGGGGAGGGGTGGCAGTTTTTGGGATGACAAAGCTGGAAGCTGGAACATTTATTAAAATACTTTCCAGCCAGTAATTAATGCCAGTGTTATTGTCGATGGCAGTTTAAACAATTATTAACCACGTTTTTTCTGTCACTTCCAGCGCTTCGGCGGGTCATTACGTGAAACATCTGCCCGTATCGACTGGAAAATTGGCTTTTAAAAAAGTGGTTTGCGATAAACCTTCATTCTTCAAAGAAGTAATTGTATCTGAATAAGCTAGCAACCGTAAAATTTTAGATTTATATGCGCGCTGTTATGAGGCTCGTGATTTTTTAAAACCTTTAAAGATTTAATATCGAATTTCCCGAACGTAATAAAGAAATGAGGAAGATGGATGGGTCAGCGATAATCGGAGACGCTTATTGGAAATTTCGAAACCTCAAAACTAGCACGCCTACTTCCACATTATCTCCTTTATATTCCAGAAGTTTCAAGCGATCCGGAGTTGAGGGAACGATTTTTGAGTGACGGAAGAGCTGTCTCTCAACGTGTGCATGTACTCGTACTTTCTTCCACGGATTGCAATTCAAAACTTTCAAACGCCTCGCTTCTATTGATTAAAATATTCTCTCCGCGTCGAATAATAAATGTCACGCGTATTTTCCGGATTTAAAATACATTTTTATATGTATTTCGTTAAAACCTTCAACAAGGATGATGTAACATAATAGCATGAAGATTGACTAATTATAAATAAAGTTAAGTGACTAATTCAAATAAATCTATGCATCCCAATAGCTTTATGTAGACTTCTGATACTCCAAAGAAATTTTAAATAATTTTCACTCAAAATCAACATAGTTGGTTTTAAAATGAGTCCACACCAAATTGTGGAAAATTGAGTTATACCATCAATACATGTTTTAAATTCTATACATTTGGAGTTACTTTATCTAACTTTAATGTTCATCCTCATCCTCATCCGTCTCCTCATCATCCACTTCATGCGCATTGTCATTCATCATCATCAGGTGTAGGATTTATTTTCTTCATCTCCTTAACATCGTCTTAATTTTTATTATCGTCATCATCACCATCATCATCAATTTTGTTAAACGCTATAAAGATTTTCACCAAGAAGCTTCTATAAAGAGAGTAAAATTAATGGGGAGGTTAGTAAAATTAAAATGTTTCATAAAATATAAATTTTAGGAAATTCCTTCAGATTTTGGAAATATAAATTACATAAATTCATATGTCCAATTTCAAATTATTTCATAACTGGTTTTTAAAATATTTAAAAATTATTTTGTAAAAACGCAATGTATCTCCTCTTTTTAAAATTCACCAGGGAATACGAGGTTTCATTTTTGGTAGTAGTAAAGTACTTAGCGAAAACAAGTAGCAAAGTATTTTAGTAAATACTGCATTATAGCTTTAAAAAGGCGCGCGATTGTGGCTGAAATTATAGTCTAATAATTTAAAACCTGGAAATTTTTGCGTGCGATGTCTATTTGGATATAGTAGGCAATGTGTAATCGACGCTGGGCCTAATCCTCAACCTTAAAATCGTGCAGAAACGTACTATTAACGTGTAGGCGGACCGACCCCGTTCTAATTCAGTTGGCTTTGCGCGCTGCTCATGCCGTAGGCGTTATTCTTCGGACGTATATTTCACATGGACCAGGCTTTTTATAACAAAATTACTTTTAATATGCAATCTGTTGCTCCAGAGGCCGCTCATTATGTCACAACCGCTCGACGAAACGATTAGGACGTTTGCCTAGCGTGCAGTAAGGGCATCTCGCAATCCCGTTTTTGCCCCTCTTTCGAATGTTTCTTAGAGTGGACACTTCATTTTTTCAACAATAACGTATTCAGAAGATCATCAGATTCAGAGACAGCTCTGGAATCTTGAACAGCCCACCCTAATGGGGTAGGTAATTTATTTAAATATGTAGCTTTGGAAATAAGGTGTGTCACGGAAAACTTGACGTCCAAGTTGCGCTAAATGTCTTCTCAAAAAAGCATTGCCGTTGCAGTTCATCAGCCTTACTTGCAGCGCTTGCTATGGCAACGGGGACGCGTATGGCTGACTAGAATTAGTGGGTTGGATGTTGAGAGTTAGTTTGCATGTTTGTAACGTTGGCTTCTCGGAGTTCTCAGTGGACGGAAGACTGAACGGATGTGAGGTATTCATCAGTATATTATTCGTTGTCAACATCGAAACTGTGTCGACATTGTGATTTTATCCGTGTTCTTCAGTTTTTACTGACTGTATGTTCATTTTTAAATGTGCCATTAGTGTGAAAATATTTTGGTAACAGTTCTAACAAGTTTTCTCAATAAAACACAGAAAAATATGTTCTATGCGTAATTATTATTTTGTTGTACATTAGATTTTGTTAAATGCTTGTGTCTTAGACATTTTTTTTCAGGAATATAGTTTTCTGTTGTGTGAAGGTATAATTTTCTATTAAATCTCTTCCGCTGCCTCGGTTGATAAATCTAGCGAACTAAGCAATCCTCTTATATACGATCCTGTGTAACTTCCGGGTTCAGTTATCCGCATGTTATGAATATTTGAATTAGTTAAAATGTTCCTATGTTATGATCCTATTTGTGTTTCATCGGAAATAACATTAATAGGTACCAAGTTTTTCTCGTCTAAAAAGAATTAAAACATATCTGCTTAATTTAACAAAAATTCACCTATTATTAAGTTCACAAGCCGCCACTGCTTAGGGGCAGACATTTTAAGAATTATTACATCGTTTTAGTTTTTTCAGCAAAACCAAAAAACCTTGGTTGCAAGTTTTCGGTGGTCTACGTTACATTCGAAAACAATTTCAAATAATTTGTACATTTCGCTACAGTTTCGAATTACCCTTTTAATTTATTATTCGAGTTTGTCAGTCTCAGACGGAAGTCGCTGGACTTTTTACGTAAATATCTCGTTATTTTTACTTCCATGTCTATTTGAGAAATATACGTCTGGAGTTTTAAAGCAATAAATCGATAGGCGGTTAATTAGAAAAGTCTGTGTCACCTCCGTGGCGTTTAAAGACGTTCACGTGTCAAGTATGTCCTAAATGTCCACCCAGTAGCGACCCCGTCCACAAGGCGCTGCTCTAAGTGCTAGACGAGGTTGTACCTGTGTTGAAATTCTAAATGTTGCCGCTGATGACGTCTGAAAAATTGAATCTCGCTTTTCCAACAGTGATCTGGATACGTCGGTCACGTACGCACACACACATACACTCACAAAAATACAGTGTGTCCCAAAATGATGGAGTTTCTAGTTGAGATTAAAAAGGTCTCTGAAACAGGTCAGTTAGTGGCTCATCGGGAACTGCGGTGACAAAAATTGTTCGTTGTTTATTAATGTCGTTCAGACGTAATTTTAGGGGCTTATACAGAGTGATTCAGAAAATTTGGGAATAGATGGGTCATGAAAAATTGAGACAATATCGTAAAAAAAGCTGTAGGAAATAGCCACTGTTATTGGTCAGCGTTGCCACCGGACATTTACCGGTTTAAAGTTTAAACTGAAACCCGTATTTATTTCCAGATATGTGTTCAATTAAGCTCTATTTAATACTCAAATTGAGAATCGCAATCTAATGTTTTAAAAACAATATTAGTCATAGGCGTGCCAAACTGGGTGGGGTTATTGGATAAATATTGCTCTAACTTTTTCATGTCTCGAGGTTTTTGCCGTCAGATCAAAAAATTAAAAATGTTGAACAATTTTACAAAAAAAAGGTACTCTTGTTTTACTTCTATAAATTATTCCGTTTATGAGTAATATTAATTTGACTGACCCCCCAATTTGGCACGCCTATGACCAATTATGAGGAATTATTTTCAGAACATTAGATTCGTAATTTAATTGTTAATCTCAATGTCAAATTCGATTACTTTATCATGATCCTTTTTGGAAATATTTGGGAAAAATTAAATTTCCAGGTCCCAATTTAAGGGGCCATATCTCCGTTAGAGGGCGTCTACAGACTTATGATTATATATCTTTTTTTTCTTATTTTTGATCGTAGAATCCACAGTCCATTTTTGGCAGGCTAATTTTGGGACACCCTTTATATTAAAGAAATGTTTTCTCAATTTAAAAATATTTTGTCCGTTTGGTATTATTGCTTATTTATAATCTTGGGAAACTGTATTCTGTCATAAGATCTATTTTTAAAGGTGTACGCAAAATTAAATCGTGCAAAAATAAGGGAACTACAGGCTTGCAGGTATGTCACGTTTAATTTTTTTAAAGCAATTTCAGAAAATCGGCTTCGAACAGCGCTGGTATAAATAATTGCCACTTAATTATTTTTGCTATTTTAAGAATGTTGTGTCTGAGTTTATGAAGAATAAATGATGTTTCGAGCGCGCTTGATTTTTGATTATTCTCTGTCAATCACAATGAAATATATTTCCATTATTTGCCTTCGTCTTCTTTGTCTCATTTAACATTGAAGGATTAGCTTTAAAAAGTCGATGGTAGACGGTCGTGTCCCTTGTAATATCAAATACAAAATTATTTAGTGAACGTATTAAGTAGGAGGAAAGAATTTTTTAACCGGGGAATTCAGGCTTTTGGTTTTGAAATTTTCAAGTGTAGCCGCCGGCAAGGCTGGGATGAGTTAACAAATTAATTTTATGTTATAAATCGCGCCTGGAGACACGGGGGCACAAGTCATCATCTTGGAGTGCCTTTGTACTTAATTAGGTAATTCAGTTCGGGATCCTCAAGTGTACGTGCACACAGAGTAGATAATTAAATAATGAATATGAGAGCGTTGGAAGAGGTAATTAAAATCATCTATACAGCTCGACCCTTTGTTAAGAATAGACGAAATACCTTTGTAATTTTGAACAGGTTGCCTTGAAGTTTGTACGAAACCTCTTTGGAAAACCACCTACCTGTAATGATAAATTTAAAAATTGTAGTACGCTTTTCGTACAAGACCGCGACCTGGAAATTACCTATGCCTACACATTTCAAAGGAAAAGCTTTTGTCTTACAGATCGAACAAGAAATATTAACAACTAAAAGGCACCTTCTGACATGTTCTAGCCACAACTTTATCAGGTCAATTAGTATAATGTATGAAAAGTACAATACAACTACTTGGCGATATTTGTAACAGAAAAGTCTTAAACGAAAAGTTCTCTACTTGAGTAATAGTCGGTATGACCTTCACCACGTTCCAATAGCATATTGACACGTCTGTGGATTGAGATAATCAAGCGGTTAACGATCTCTTGGGGAATATTGTTCCATTCCTCTTCTGCCGCCACGACTAACTCATCTGCAGTCTGAGGTGGAGGAATATAATTATGAATGGTTCTAGCAACGAATTCCCACATGTTTTCACAAGGATTCATGTTAGGAGAGTTGGCTGGCCAATCTAATAAATTGATAGGTCCTACTTCGAGTGTCTCTCGAACCCTTCGAGAGGGTAGATAATGGGCGTAATAACTTGTTTGATGTAAATTTGCCTGGTCATATTCTGTGGTATGCGAATTAATGAGGTGCGGGGGTTGAACATTATTCCACCCCAAAACATTACGGTACCCCCTTCATATGGAGCAACTTCACGGGGAAAATGAAGTCGCTATTGACAACCTGGTTCTCTCCGGACTCTTCGTAGATTGTCATCAGTAACCAGCCCAATTCTGGTTTTGTCTGTAAATGAGACCCACCGCCATTGGCGTAAAAACCAACCTCTATGCTCTCACGGTTCACTGGAGACGGGCAGCACGATGCCTTGGAAGCAGAGTGGGGACCCGTAATGGTCTTCTAGCACGCAAATTTGCGTTCTGGAGTCGTCTTCGAATAGTAGGTGTCGATATAACACGGCGAAACGTACCTTGAAAGTGGACCCTGCGAACTGAAGCTGAAGATGTGCGGTGTCTACGGGCACCAAATACCGATCCTCCCTTTCATTAGATACTCGAGGACGTCCACTACGTGGTCTGTTTTCCACTGTATCAAATTCTTCATTGTAAAATCATTGGTAATAAAGTAAAGTTTCATGGTCTGCAATTTTTTAATCAATTTTGTTCCCTAAAAACATGTACTTTTTGCCCATATTAAGAAAAACCACTAGGTGTAATCGAATCGAATATATACAGGGGGTCCAAGACTTTTGACGTTGTGTGTAGTTAAAATTTCCTGTGGTAATGGGTTCGCATAGAGTAACGTGTGGGAGCAGCTTTAGAAGTTTGAATTTTAAAAGCTTTGTTTCACGATCAACTGCCAGTAGCATCACTTTACGAAATGATTTTTATCCAAACGAGAATGCAATCAGGTAAATTGGAAAAGCGTGCTCGACTACAAATATTTTTCACCAAAGTTAAACCCACGATTTTATTTTTTGCCGTATTATTTAATGAAACATAAATTTATTAAAATTTTAAATTCAGGATACAAAGTAATTGGCAATTTTAATTCCCTTTCTGTTCGAAATATTGCTGTATAGATTATCGATTGCGTTAATATTGTATGCTGCTTTGTATTTAACTTGTTACTTAAGAGAAAAGTTGCGGATATTACAGTACTTACCTGAATAAATTATAAAACATCCCGTTTTTTAGAAAGGTCTTTAAATAACTTCTTAATAAAACTCGGGAGTTTGCAAATATTACTTTGTAAATTTTATGAGAGCAAACTACTTTATTAATTTGAGTGTTGAGTGCTGATTCTTGGTACAGAATAACAACAATAACTTTTATACGAAACGGTAAGTTATTTAAAAGGGTTTTAGGTACACTTTAAGTTACGGATTATAAAATTTTCCTTTTTGAGCGTTTTATGTGGTTTTCTCTACTTGGGTGCTCTTTGTAGATAAGTACTAAAAGCAAAATCTCTTGTCTGAGGACGCTGCTTAAGGACAGTAGCGGCTGGTCGATGCGAATTTATATTTTTTTTATTAACAAAAGTATCTGACAAACTCCTTTACTTCGTCGATCTTTTAAAACAGCAAACTTAGCGAACAGTTATACACACAACGTCAAAAGTCTTGGACCCGCTGTATATAAAATGCTTTGATTAAACCTAGTGGTTTTCCTTAATGTGCGAAAAAAGTACATGTACCTAGGGAACAAAAGAGACAATAAAAAATAGAAGACCATGAACCTTTACTTTATTACCAATGATTTTACAAATCTAGTCAGTTTGGCAGTATTCAGTCAAGTGTTCCTTTGAATTTTTGTACATTATAATGCCAGGACGTGAAATTTCTGCTTTTATCCGAGCAAGAATGACTGCTTTACCTGATGCAGGACATTCTAATCATCAGATATCGAACATGTTGGACATTCCTAGATCATCTGTTGTACGAATAGTACACTGATGAAGAATTTGATACAGTGGAAAACAGACCACGTAGTGGGCGTCCTCGAGTATCAAAAGAAAGGGAGGATCGGTATTTTGTGCAATATGCCCGTAGACACCGCACATCTTCAGCTCTCAGTGCCCACTTTCAAGGTACGTTTCGCCGTGTTATATCGACACCTACTATTCGAAGACGACTCCACAACGCAAATTTACGTGCTAGAAGACCATTACGGGTCCCCACTCTACTTCCAAGGCATCGTGCTGCCCGTCTCCAGTGGGCGCGAGAGCATAGGGGTTGGCTTTTACGTCAGTGGCGGTGGGCCTTATTTACAGACAAAACCAGAATTGGGCTGGTTACTGATGACAATTGACAAAGGGTCTGGAGAGAACTAGGTCGTCAACAGCGACTTCATTTTCCCCGTGACGTTGCTCTGTATGAAGGAGTTACCGTAATGCTTTGAGGTGGAATAATGTTCAACCGCCGCAACACACTAATTCGCATACCACAGAATATGATCAGTCAAATTTACATCGAACAAGTTATTACGTCCATTATCTACCTCTTACGTAATGAATTAGGTGAAAATTGTGTGTTTATGGACGATAACGCTCTACCACATCACGCAAGAAGCAGGACATATCTATAGATTAGTTTGGCCAGCCAACTCTCCTGACATGAATTCTATTGAAAACATGTGGGATTTCGTTGCTAGAGTCATTCATAATCATATTCCTCCATCTCAGACTGCAGATGAGTTAGTCGTGGCGGCAGAAGAGGAATGGAACAATATTCCGCAAGAGATCGTTAACCGCTTGATTATCTCAATGCACAGACGTGTCAATATGCTATTGGAACGTGGTGGAGGTCATACCGACTATTAGTCAAGTAGAGAACTTGCTTTGTTACTTCTTTTTGATTTAATAAATTTTGTCAAAAATGTCACACATTTGCTGATTTTTTATTTTCTAAGTACTCAGTTTATCAAACATATTCTTTTCAGATTCAGAAAACAATATACTTTTATAAATGTATTTGGTTTTTCTGACAAAAAGATTTCTTTGACAAGAATGAGGGTGGACTTTTGACGTTGTGTGTAAATTAATTTCCTATCCTTTCTCATTTAGAATTTTTTCCAAATTTGTAAACACGGTGTTGTAATTTTATTTCCAACAACACAAATGGGATCATAAAATAAAAATATTTCGACGAATTCGAAACATGCGTACATTTTTAATATTGAAATATGTGTAAATTACAAAATTTGTATTAGACTGAAAATTGGTAACGTGCCGGCACTGGTTAAGGATTTGTGCACAGTTTTAAATATATTAAATAAATGCATATTTAGTTAACGCTCGCCGTCTCTCTTTTTCAACTTCAGTGTTGCATTTTTTCTATAGTATGTTGTCTATAAATTCAAACCCGGTAAAATTGGATCAAACGATTTTTTTTCAAATAAAATATTGGCCAGGAATAAATAAACGGCAATAAATAGCAGAATTTAAATTTTTTATTGGATGTTGACTATCGTTTTAATAAAATCCCACATCGTATTTTCGATTGAAATTGGTTAAATTAAATAAAACCTGCGTAACTGCTAATAATAACGTTTATTTATTAAATAGCTTCATATTTTCGCTTCATTGCTATGTTTCAGTTTTTAGTGCATCGGTTGTAGTTGTTTTATATCAACAAAAATTGATATACAAATTTTGGAATAATTTTTTCTATAGAACGTTTTAGTAGGTGCAAATTACATAAAAAACGTTTCAATCTAACCTTTATTCTAATATAAAAATATATATTTCAAATAAACTTTTAAAGCAACTTAAAAGATTTCACTTGCTAATTAAGAGATATATATTAGATATATCGCACATGCTTATATGATATGTCAACTTTTTACTTTTGCTTAGAAATATGTTATTATTGAATAAAAATATATTTTTACGTAAAGTGATTCGCTGAAGATAATAATTAAATGTTTCTCCTAAGATGTTTACGGCATGCTTTTCCTTGAAATATCGAAAGGACCAGACATGAAAATTTCATAAATTATATATCATTCCTTTAACTTCATCACTGACAGAAGTTTATACATGTAATGTGAGAAATCATCTTTGCAGATGGCTTTTACCCGGCAAAAAGCTATACTACACACAACGTCAAAAGCCTTGGACCCCCTGTATATAAAATGATTCGATTAAACCTAGTGGTCAAAAAGTGCACTTAGGGAACAAAAAAGACAATAACAAATTGTAGACCATGAACCTTTGCTTTATTACCAATGATTTTACAAATTTGGTCAGTTTGGCAGTGTATTCAGCCATATAATGCCAGGACGTGAAATTTCTGCGTTTACCCGAGCAAGAATGACTGCTTTACATAATGCAAGACATTCTAATCATCAGATATCGAACATGTTGGGCATTCCGAGATCATCTGTTGCACGAATAGTACACAGATATGAGTATCTAATGAAAGGGAGGATCGGTATTTGGTGCAATATGCTCGTCGACATCGCACATCTTCAGCTTCAGCTCTCAGGGCCCACTTTCAAGGTATGTTTACCGTGTTATATCGACACCTACTATTCGAAGACGACTCCGCAACGCAAATTTATGTGATAGAAGGCCATTACGGGTCCCCACTCTACTTCCAAGGCATCTTGCTGCCCGTCTCCAGTGGGCGCGAGAGCATAGGGCCGTGGGTCTTATTGACAGACGAAACCAGAATTGGGCTGGTTTCTGATGACAATCGACAAAGCGTCTGGAGAGAACCAGGTCGTCAACAGCGTCTTCATTTTCCCCGTGAAGTTGCTCCGTATGAAGGGGGTACCGTAATGTTTTGGGGTGGAATAATGTTCAACTCCCGCACCCCATTAATTCGCATACCACAGAATATGACCAGTCAAATTTACATCGAACAAGTTATTGCGCCCATTATCTACACCCTACGTAATGAATTAGGTGAAAATTTTGTGTTTATGGACGACAACGCTCACAAGCATTGTTTTATGGATAATATATCCATAAATATTATTATTTTGCAGTACAACCCCGTTTTAAATTTTGCAGTGACATTTATTACAAAATTTAAGGAAGAATAGTATATTCTATAATTAATCATATTTTAACAAATTATTTTTCTTAAGTAATTTCAAGCAAAATACAAGTTAAAGTAAGTAAAAGAATAATCAAAAGTACATTTGAATAAAGTTACAAATTTTAAGTGTGCTAATATATTTAAATGCAAATGAAATTTTTTTCTATTGAAATTTGTTTTTATTTTATTATCCGGTATTACTGCTATTTCCGATACACCTACGTTCGTATACATGTGAGGTGACATAACAATTTTCCCAATAACTGCAATTACCTGCTATAGTTCTGAATAATTAATCCAAAATCTAAATTATCACGTCCAGAGTTCTAAGTTCCCCATTGATCCAAACTTCGATACAAACGACCCATTATGATGACGTAAAATCGAATAGGCGAACTGATTTACCAGTGCACAAATTCAGAAACGTTGCTTGTTACCGAATTCGAAGTTTTTCGATACAAATGTTTCTACATAGAATGTAGCCACTGACGTAAATTATACAGTGCTTCTGTAAAGTCACGCACGAATGCATCATTGGGTAAATAATATAATAATAATAATATCTCTACCCCTCATTCTAATCACAGGGATTAGCCCAGAAGTCGGAGACTTGTGCGGGAGAGGGGGCATATTATTATTAAGCAGGCCGCATTTGAAAATTTCCGAAACAGGTCGATTTTTTAATTTTAATTTATTTTTTGTTTTCAAATAATAATTTAATATACAGATTTTTTTTTAATGAAACCCCACATTTTTTCCCAATTTCCGGAGTGCCCTAGCTGAGTTGCTTCCAAAAATATATCACAAGTTGCTCCTAATTGTTACAGGGTGGACAATAATAGCCAAATTATTTACAAATAACAGTTTTTGTCATAATTTCTTTGATGCTTTTCCGCAAATTGGAAAAAAAAGTGGTGTTCCATTTAAAAAAAATGTGATGATGTCATTACTCGAAGATAGGTCACCCTGTATATTAAATTATTATTTGAGAAAAAAGCAAATTAAAATCAAAAATCGACCTGTTTCGGGGATTTTCAATAATGTCTTTTAGATATTGTCTGAAGCTGTTTATTTGTGGCATAATTTGAGTTTTTCTTTAGTTTTATTGGGTTGTTGCCACACTTCTGAAAAAATAAAGATTAATTAAATAAGCCCTTGCGCCAAACGGATCAATCAATCAAAAAATCTCACAGTGAAAAAATCAGATAAGTAAAAAATAACAAAAATCGCATCACTATCGCGTACTTCCGTATTTTTGACGTTTCGGAAAACTCTCTGTTTTCGTTTTCAAAATAGTAATAAAAATATTAAACGTATGTCAAGTTTGACAGTTTAAAATTTGTTTATCTGCCTCCATAAAGATGTTAAATGATTTTTATTTTATTGTTTCTTACTTCTTCTTGGTACAACTGTAGCCAACAGTGATCGATGTTTACTGAACAGTTTGATACACACTTATCTCCGTTCAACAAAATAATCGCGGTCTCTTTTAATTTTCTTTATCGCGTTATCTTCCTTCTCTAAAATTTTTGCCGAACCCCATTGAATTAAATGACCGTTTTCCCAAGCATGTTCGCAAATTTTGGATTTTTCAAATTCCCGTCTTTTTATATAGTTTTTATGTTCCTCAACTCTAACATTCATAGGCCGAGACGTTTCTCCAGCATAATGTTTATTGCATTCACAAGGTATACTGTAGATGCAATTTTTTGAATTTTGTATGTCATTTTTTGGGCGCGTTTTACGCAATAATGATCGTAAAGTATTAGTTGTCTGAAAAACTGTTCGCATATTAAATTTATTACCGATTCTTCTTAACTTTTCTGATAATATAATAAGTTTAAAAACACCCTGTATAGGTTAAGTCGTGATTTTGACGTGTTATTATTAGATATTTGTTCGCGAGGTTTCTTCCGGAAATTTTAGTTGTCTCTCGACTCGACCGTTTACGAAATCTCTATTTTATAGTTGGAAACTCCTACGCGTATCTAAAGAACAACTAGGGAGTTGGTTTAATTAGTTAATTACTAGGTAGTAAATGGTATTTATGTCCATTATTGTTAACAACTCGGACACGGATTTCAAAGGGTGCTTCACATGCTTCAAGTTGCCAGTTAATTTAGATGTAATTGGTTGTTGAGATGTCAGCAACAGGAATTAAGTAAGACTTAATTGTGGGGAGGTACTGCTACACAGGAAGTACCATATTTCACTTTACGTAACTCTCCCTGAACGGTGTGCTTTAAAAATACTAGGAAGTGTTGATGGAGCTTTGACAAGGCAAGTTTTATATAAAGTATTATTGTAAACATAAAATTACGTAAATGTCTACAAACTACGTCACGCGACGACTGGAAGTTACATTTGTTTGCATAAAGACTATTTAGGATCGGGTAATGACGAATACTTGTGATTCACAACTTATTCAAAACATTTGAATGTACAGGGGACTTACAAATACGATGAAAGTCCAAGGTGTCCACGGCGTATTGCAGCAATGTAGCATCATATCATACACGAGGCTCAATTATATTTTTATGGTGATATTTAAAAAATATATATAGTATATGATGTGTGGCAATTAAGTTCCGGTAATTTAGTTATAACTCGGAAACTAGCAACACTGCATCGTTCGTCAATTTTTTTTCTGGAGGGACCTTCCTATTAGTTTCAGTCCAAGGCTGAAGTCTAGCACGTTTGGTTTGTGTTTTATGTGTATTTTTTGGAAGTAACTTTTTTAGTGGCGTCGTGAAAATGAGTGACTCAAATTACGAGCAACGTGTTGTGATTCAAATTTTAGTGAAATCTGGCAAAAAACCCTCCGAAAATTGCAGGTGGTGTATGGAGACGAGTGCATGTCGAAAACACGCGTGTTTGAATGGGCAAAACGGTTCAAGGAGGGGCGTGAATCGGTAGAAGACAATCCACGTGAAGGAGCTCCCGTCTCCTCTCGTACTGACGCGAGTGTTAACCGTTTGCGTGCACTGATCACGTCTGACCGGCGTCTAAGCATTCGTGCGTTGTCTGACGAGTTAAACGTCAACAAAGAAACCGTTAGCAAGATGTTACACAAAAATTTGAATATGCGAAAGATTTGCGCCAAGATGGTGAACAGAAAGACATGCGAAAATCGATCTGCAAGGATTTGTTGTCCCGCATTCGGAGCGACGGTAGAGACTGGAGAACAAGAGAACAAAGTCAGCAGTGCGTGGAAAAGGGTGGAGAGCGACCAACGGAAGCGAGGATGTTCAAGTCACGACTGATGGAAATGTTGATCTTTTTTTTCGATATCCACGGCATCATTCATTGTGAATATGTTCCTGGCGGCCAGACAGTAACTGGACTGTTCTATGTTGGTGCTATCTTGCACCACGACAACGCGCCAGCCCATTCCTCGTTCATTGTGCAAGAGTTTTTGGCAAAAAAAGGCTTTCCAACGTTTGCGCACCCACCCTATTGCCCCCTACGATTTTATTTTATTCCTCAAGATGAAGTCGCACCTCAAGGGAACTCATCATGGCGGCGTACAGGAGGTCAAAGAAGCTGTAACCGTGGTGCTGAACGGGTTAACTGCGGAGGATTACCAAGGGTGCTTCCAATCGTGGGAGCAACGTTGGAATCGTTGTGTAGAATTAGAGTGAGACTATTGTGAAGGTCGATAATAAAATTTTGGCGAAATTTAATTTGCTTGTTTTTTCATTGACAACTTAATGCTCTTCGATTTTTTTTTTCAAAATTGTATTTGTAAGAGATTTTTTTTAGATCTGAATCATCCTGTATAGAAAAATAACGCTGTTAACGTATTTCCCAATGAAATACCATACAATTCGTATGACTTTCGGTATTGTAATAGGGAAGATCATTTAAAATGATTTTATATTAAAGCACATGGTGGGTAGCATACAATTTGGAAAGAAAATACATATTAGGGCTTATTTAAGCCCCGCATTGAATATGTGCGGTTGCTAAGAACGCTAAGAACCATCAAGAAGAACTCCTGATCCTTATTTCTAATAACAGATTTAGTTCCTACTTTTCCTTCAAAATGGAAAATAAATATCACACGCAAGTGTCTTAAGAGCTTCTTAGAACGTAAGCCTCTTGTTGATGCGAACGTGGAAGGACATTAAAAGATTTTATATGATTTCCTACGAGCCAGAATATTTACGCATTTTTATGTAAAAAATACCGTCCGCTAACAAAAACCTTTTGTATTCTTGATCTCCGGGAATATGATATGTGTGTTAAAGTAAGATTTTGTCCCGCTCCTATTAGGTAAGCTCCCCCGACACCTCGGCAGGTGTTTGATGGCGCCCCTATTTACTTGAAAACACTTTTTTGTAAACAGAATGGTTTCCCTTTGAACCCACTACTTATGAAATACCTCAATATTTTTCCGTTTTTCGACAAAACGGTGTTGTTCCGCAGTAACGAAGCACCTACATATACAGATATTATTTACTGTTAAAAAACATAAAATTTTCACGAATGTAATTTATACAGGGTGATTTAGAACTTACCTAAAAAAAAAATGTAAAAATAAAGTAATAAAATAAAGCAGTTCAAAAATGATTTAAAAATACACTTCCGCACGGTCCACTGTAAACGGACAAGCAGTATGAGAATATCGACAAAGATACCCAAATATACATCAACCTGCTCAAAAAAGGCAATTCGTCCTACTGGAGTGAATGTACAGGATGAAGAAGTTTAATAGATGCTGATAGAAATGATTGTTATCCCATCAACATTAAACACAAATAATATTTATTGATATAACGACCACCTTTTTAAATTCAGGCTACTTTGACTGAAATATGAAATTATTATTATTATTAACAAAAACGAATATAAAAATTAAATTTAAGAATATTTTAGAAATGTCATTAAAACCTTGTAGTATTTACCACAAAAGTATAGTGATATTTATAAAAATACAGTGAGATTTATTTAACCAAAATTGTAGCTAACGATACTTCAATGTGGGTAAAAAATCGTAATTCTAAAGTATAAAAAAGGCTATTTGATAAACGAAACAGTAGTGCAAGCGATAAATAAAAATGCGTTTATCGTGTAGTCAAATTATCGTAATAAAAATGGAATGGTACGGACAAAGGAATCTGAACGAACGTGTTTGCGTTGGATAATATGGGTACCTCCAAATACAATTTCACGCTTATCTGCTCGACTATGCCGAAATATAACGTAGATATGAAGCCGCATGCAGTAAAGGCAAGGGTATTAGTGTGTAAGAGGATTTTGTATAAATAGCAAATAGTATACCCCAATCGATATCTATTTTCAACCCCGAGGAATACGAAGGGAGGAACTGACCTACCGCAAATATGGTTCATTCATAAATATAATTAGGTATATTAAATCACTTGTGAATCGCGATAATGGGGGATGAATCGATTTCCTGGAATTCCTACTACTCAACTAATTGGTATGTTAATTTATTTACTCGCTCAGCTAAATAATAAACACGCATTTTGTTGTAATAATATTATACACTGAGGGAAATATTTCTTTAATCAATAGTAGAAGCTTCAGAAACTCTATGAATGGTTAAAAAACTTTTTAATTAGTACTGAAATCCCAAATATTACACATACGTTAAAACTTTACATTTAAGTAAGCCACATTAGTCATTAATAAATAATATAAATAGTAATGGCCCTGGATCGTTTCCTTGAGGTACTTCTGATAAAGATTAAATATTTATTATAAATTGAGATCTATCTTAATAAATTGAGCTTTTTCAATAAAATATTGTGCCCAACTGTGTCAAATGCGTTTGATATACAGTGTGATGCAAAAACTACGACAGAAGATACTCAGATCCGTCAACAGCAACATTTTTATCATAGTAGGCGGTTGGAGAGGAGCTTGCACTTAGTTGTAAAGTTTATCGATTGTTAAGTCCCTTGACTAAATCCTCGTACTTATTTGAGAAGTTCTTTACCAGGTGTTTACATTTTATCACACTAAATCCTGCTGAAATTCTTCAAATCGCAAAATTCTAGAATATACCTTTGAAAGAAACTTTATCCACTAAATTTACTTTCCAAAACTTCGAGGCAGGCACACACGCAGTGACTTAACACTTAACGAGTCGATAAATTTGTGCTGAAATTATATGTTACAGATTTTCTTAATGGAAGTTGCGACTTCCAGAAAAAATTGCCCCTCTTACGACATATTAGAGGATTCCAACGTTAAAGTTTCGTCGACAATTTAACTTGGAATAACTTGCAAGGAAGGACATTTTCCCTGTAGCTCCTTAAAACCGGCGTTTGTCATCCCACGGGAATACAAGTATGATATAAACACATACTCGTACAGCAGGATTTCGCATTCGTAGTAATGCTTACAAAGAAAAATCCACCTACTCCGTAGGGTATTTGAGAGGGGCATTTACTTGTCAAAAGCGAAACCCTGTAATTGGTTACATTCTCTGTATATGCCTATTTTACAGTTTCAATAAAGAAGGCTTACTAAAGACAATCGCTGTTAGTTTCTCAGTGTTTCGAGTTTCGTCATTGTCAACTTATAAATGTTTACGCTTAGATCGCGCAAATTTGTTCGCCAACTTTTTAGCGTTTCCCCTCACCAATTGTTCTTTTACGTTGTATGTTACAGTTACATTTTTCGAAAGGTAACGGCTAATTTAACATTTTGAGGCACGTAATTCCATTTGATTTTATTTTAAATTATAGTTTACCACGGAAACAGGTTTTGAGCTGTATGTTTGGTTGCATAGTTCGATGACGTCACTTATTAGTATTGGTAATGGCACAGTTTGAGCGGTGAAATTAAAAAGGACCATTATACTGAACATACTGTATCTTACTAGTCACATAGGAAATGAGAAAATTCAACAACGGATCGCTAAAACTAAGACATTTGATTGTTTTATTAAATGTATTATAAAATCCAATAACTTCAGATTGTAAAAATAGTAAATTGTATTGTTGTGATGACAAAATACAAAATTCCGTCGATCGGACAAGTTAACATATATAGACTAAAATCTTAGTATAGGTTTTTTAAAAAACTGTACTAAGGTTTTAGAAACGTCTTGTATAATTGTCTCAAATAAATAATTTAATTGTATGTCATAAATAGTTATGATATAATTTCGGTTTATTATAATTTGTTGTTAACTTAACTATATGATATAGTTGCCTCTATTTTAACTATAAATGTTGTCAGGATAATCATGATTTCAATTTTGGTTACAAAAGTTTTTTCCTCCTTTCATAAGTTAAAGCAGTTTCGTGAACTTTGAAATAATGTTGGTTAGCCCTAAAAATCGTTTACTAACCTTTAAAATAATATATCGTAGAACTGCTTTTAAATAATGTATTTATTTCACTTTTTTCCCGGAACGTTTAAAATATATTTTGCCACTAATTTCGCTCAGATGTCGAGGCTAGTTTTAGGAAGCTAGCCCGATATTTCATGTTTTGACGAGAAAGGCAGTTGATAAATGCGGATCTCCAGTAAAGGGCAAAATATATTCGCTGCAGTATATTAAGAGTACTGATTAGCGAATTGAATGAAAAAAGAAGCCTTGACATGAGACGGGCATGGGCGGCGCATAGTTAGGGGTAGAGCCAATGATTTGTAAGTATCGGAACGGGAGGGGAGGATCGTTCATTTTCGAAAATCAGTGGGGGCCGTAGGGGACCTCGTGGCTGTGTCGGAAAAAAGAACAGGTTAGAAAACGCGCGAAGTTTTTGGGGGCGTCAAACCGAGAGAGAGGCACATAGGCCGACAAGGAATGCTAGCCGAGAGAGATTGTGCCCAGGAGCAGCCTGGCTAGCGCAAAACCGGCATCGCAACCCCATTCTGTGAAGTAGTCTTTCACCACCCCTCCTGCTATGCAGTCGTAAGTCGACGACTCAAAAACATTGTGTACGTATATATCTGCTCACGCTGGCTGTCCCGAAGCTCATTCGCACATGATGGCATTGCACTTGATACACCTGTTTAGCACGAGGCAGTATTAACTTAGCACTTTTGTACTTGCACTAGTATCAAATTTCCCGACAATGATTTTTATTTAATTGTTGCACTTTTTATAATAAATTATAGCACAAGTAGTTTTATATATCTTCTTCAAGCCGGTCGCTTCAAGGGTTCCACTTAACAAGGTAAGACTTTTTTTTAAATTTACTTTATATTGGTGTTTTAGTTTCGCGTATCCAGGAAGAGCGCGACTATTTTCAACTTTGTTTAATATCATTTATCCACGTGTCCGAGTATGCTTCGACTCAGGCTGTAACTTTCTTAAAACTTTGTTCAACTTTTTACAACTTTCCATTAGCTTTTTACCGAGTTCTGCATACAGATAATACGGTCTTCGCTCGCGCTGATTTAATGCCTATTCTTTCCGATTTCAAATTTTTTGTTGGGATTCCGGTGCGTTGCCGAAACTTATTTCAGTTTGAGTCTGTTGGAATTTTTGACTTGGACCAGCAGCTGATTTATTTATTTTTTAAATTTCTTCAATTATTTTTTCAGGATTATTTGCTACCCATATTTCTTTGCACGTTTTTATTTTAGGTTTCATAAAAGTAAAAATAACTATTTTCAATTTATTTATTTCTAATTTTTTTCTAATAATTAAAATATTATGCTATACTTTTTTTATTTATTCATTTTTTTTAAATTTTACTTTAGGTTTCATAAAAGTAAAAAATAAATATTTTCAGTTTATTTATTGCTACTTTTTTATAATTATTATAACATTATGTCACACTTTTATTTGTTATTTTTTTTAATTTTCTTAAATTATTTATAGTTAGTTATTTTCAGTTTATTTGTTATTACTATTTTTCCCCTAATTATTATATTTTCTTTCAATACACATGAAGCATATTTTATAATACATATTATTATAAGAAAATTAGCATAAATATATCAAGTTTTAGGTTTTTTTTTCATAGAAAAAATAAATATTTTTTTTTATCCCATTAAATAATAAAACACCTGCGCGTCTGAATTACATTTTTTTTAAATTTATTAATTAAATTATTAAATACTTAATTATATTGTATAACAAATGCCCATTTTGTTAGTTAATTTTTATTTGCATAAATGAGGCAATTTTACTTAAATAAGTAGATTGGATTATAAAAAATACGAGTTTCGTTGTTTTTGCTTAAATTAAAGTTTTATTATCTTAGTATAAATATTTGAGACTAAATATATTCTCGAATCAAAATATTTCGAATATTTTTTTTTATTCTCATCGTGAGAATGCAAATACTGAAAAAAATCTTGAATCAAGAATATTGTGTAATTAAGCAGTTTTTTCTGTGGAGTTATTTACATAAACGAAATAATTTTACATATTCGAGATCGTCAGAAAAATGTATTTTTCCTTGCTTAAAAACAATTCCAATATCTTAATATATTTACGAATAACTATATTCTTGAATAAAGATTTTATTTTTAATGTAATTCTTTATTATTCTCCTTGTATTAATACTAACAATATTGAAGAAATTATTATACACTGAAAAAAATTAAGTCAAGAATGTGCTATTTATGTCATGTAATTAAACAGTTTTTTCTGTCAAGTTTTATTTGCTTAAACAAAGCAATAACTTAATTCAAGATTTGAAATAATAGAAGTTTCAGTTTTCACCTTGCTTAATTGAAAGTTCTGATATTTTAATAAAAATCTATGTACACTGATAAAAATTACTAGTGATATTGCATAGTAAAACCGCGTTTTTTAGAAAAAATCATGCATTTTGTATGAAAGACTTAAATGCTCGGTGTTTTGTATTTTTTACGTTAATGTATAATGTTATTTTTCAATGTATGCGAATAAATATTCTCTTGAAGTTCTTTGAGTAAGTGTAAATTTGTATTCAAAAATTCGGTAAAAATTTTATTGATATGCATTTTATAAGTATTTTAATATGTTAAAACGCTTGAATAACACCTTTAATATATTTTAAATAAGTCAACAGTATTTTCTCAGAGCCTACTATTGATATTTTGCCTATTTATAGTTCCGATCTTAAACTTTTATAGTATGTCATAAAATTTTTAAATTAAGATTACTCGAAAACAGAGCAGTTTATCGGATTGAAATAGGAGTATCTTTTTCATGTCAAATAGACGAAAATTTTAAATTCTTTGATCTGACGACGAAAATTTCGAGATACAAGAAAGTTAGCGCAATATTTACCCACTGACTCCCCAGTTTGGCACGCCTATGACCAATTGTGGTTCTCAATTTCAAATTATCTCGATCCCTTTTGGAAATATTTGGGAAAAATCAAATTTTGAGGTCCCCATTTAAGGGGCCATATCTCCGTGTACGGACTTATGATTATATAACTTGTTTTTCTTATTTTTGATCGTAGAATCCACAGTTAATTTTTGGCATGCTAATTTTGGGACACCCTGTATACGTATTCTTGAATCAAGACTAAAGCTAAACTCATAAATACTGAAATATTTAATTTTTATTTATTTAGCAGAATAATATCAGAGTTTATTAAATTTGTCTGTTGTTTCAGAATGAATTTAATAATTATTACATCAATATTCAGCGTACAATGAGCTGTATATATTTATTTAAGCCGTAATAACTTTTTTATTTGTTAAATGTTGATTACTTTAGGCAATCTTTATTTGTAATCTGCTTTATTCTTCTTTACATTAAAAAATATTAAAATTCCGCCCACTTACAAAAAGTGTCGCAATTTTTTGCGACCCAGCACGTTGTCCGCGGACAACAGAAATTTCCACTGGTATTCCCAGCAACATTTGTCACAGTGAGGCATTATCATCAACTGCGTTACTTGTGTGCGCTGCAAACATAATTACGTATTTCATATTTAAAGTTCCACCGAATTACCGAGGCAGTCGACTGGAGACATTAATTAATATACAAAACAAACAGCTTTAAAAATTGCCTTTTCAGGGGCTAGATGCCCCCAGAATTTCATAATTAACACTTTCTTTATATGTCTACTCGCTTTCTTCCCCTAACTTCAGCAAAACGTTTCGTAATTCACTCCAAATGTGCCGCCAAAGATTTTTCGTTTGTATCTGTTCTCTCATGGATATCTTAATGCAATGAGTCATCAGCATTAGGTCTGTAAATACCGTAATGAAGGGACGTTAAACAACTGGTATTACTACCCGCATATCACTCGCTTTCAGCCACGAAAATTCCCAATCCATTAGATTTTAGAAATACGGAATAAAATTCATATCTTTTGAATAAGAGATTGTTTTTAAACACGCCGAAACACGTTACTGATCTTGATTCTTTCCCATCTTTTGGTTATATAATAATTAAAAAAAATTCACTTATTCAAAAGCCATCCCTGTGTATAAAAAGCTGCAGGTTACTCTCGCTTCCATACTCGACCTTGAAATCCAGCAGTCAATGAAACGTCAAAAGATAATTTTGTATTATTTAGTATTGTGGCTTCCGGAATCTACTGGAATCCTGGTGACGATATTGCACCTGCAAGTCTTAATTTTCAAGAGTTTTGTTTACTTTCATGGCCAGTTGCACAAGAAAATCGCAATTATGGACAAATTTCTCAAATATTGCCGTGATGGTGATGAAGATGATTATGGTAAAGATGATCAGGATGATGAACATAATGATGGTGAAGATGATGATGATGATGAAGATGATGTAAATGAAGAATTTGATGATGATTATGATGATATCACTAGGACTTTGGAAAAATATTTATTTATTAATCGGATAATCGATTAAACAAAAAAAACGAGAGGAAAGACTTACCTACTTTTCAACAAGACTTACCTTCATTCAACAACGCTTTACAGGGTGATTTTTAACCTATACCTACTCATGAACTTGAGAAATTATAAATGAAGAGGAATAATGAGAAATAGTAAAAAATATGTAAGATATTTTTTGTTTCAGAAGTTTACAAACCTTTATCAGGTGAATTTTCCCTAATTAAAAACCATCATCTTGAACTGACCTTTCATACTCCGTGTGTCGAAAACAACAAATTTGAATTTCTCGCCCGCAAATACCCCCGATTTACAAATTTTATGGATTTATTTAAGAAGTTAAGTTAAGAAGTGTAGTCTCATTTTTGCTACTACTATACCCTGTATAGACTTCTAGACGTAATTAAATTTATGGATATAGGTTAAGAATGACCCTGTATATAGGACTTTTTATTTGATTCTAGTCTAGTGTCATTAGATTCTACTGAACTGTTTTATTGGAATACGCTGCTGCTTATTAGATTCTTATTATCCGTTCCAATAAGGTGGAATGAAGTAATTTCTTGGTCTTATTTGCCTACTTTTTGTTGGTTTTTTAACATGCGTTTCTTTGAGCTATTAGATTAAATCTACATAGACGAAACAGACAGTATAAATAAGAGAAAACAATTTGTTCATGTTCATTAAATACCGTAAACGGATTACAAAATTTGTTTTGAAACGTTTAAATCATGTTTTCAAAAGCAGTCCAGGCAACGTAAATACGATTTAAGTTTTAAATACATACGTCTGCATTTTTTTAAATAAACTTTTAATTATATTTTTGTGTCCGTCCCGCTACCCACGCGTTTCTGTAGCAAAACAAATGTTTCTGGCTTTGTTTTCCTTTCCATGAGAAATTACTTTTACAGTCAGTCTCCAGCAGTAATTAAAAACTTAACTCGATAAAAACTTGGAAAGTCTCTTAACGCCAGAATTTTATACGTTTCGATGCAATAATTTTAACTCGACTGCCACTTCGCACTCTTAAGGATTTCGGTTAGGCACGTGGACCCGTTTTTAGGCGCTCAAAGGTACGGGTTTACAACAATTAAGTAAAGAATCCAAAAAGACATGCTTTTTATTGCGACTTACTTTTTTGCTATTAAAATATTTCAGCGTTTAAAAGTCCTACTACAATCGGAAAGTTGAACATCAGTTAAATTTTTTTTTTTGAGGAAAGTATATATGCAGGGTGTCATTTGTAATTGAACAAAGATGGGGGTACTTCATAATATAGTTTTTTTTTTCATTAAAGGACAGTTTGCAAGATACAGGGCACGCGAAAATTGACCTCCCCAGTGAAAGAATGTTGTAGGAACTTTCAAATATTTTTTTAAAGTATATATCGCGACAAACAATTGAATATCGCATATGGGAGGCCTCATTTTTCTTCTTTTTTTAATGGACCACTGTTTATTTTCAAGTTTTTAGAAAGACCTTTAACTAGGCTTTTTAAAAATATACAGGGTGTTAAAAAAGGAGTGTAAAATATTTCAGGAGGTAATAGTATGAACCAAAATAAGCAGAAAAGTCTTAATAAACATGGGTCCGTAAAGTAACGGTTGCGGAGATATGGACCGCTACTCGTTTTTCAAACATTTTATTTTATTAGGAATAAACCGACAAAGGAAGCTTTTAACAAACAAAAAAGAAAGTTACAGAAGATGTTCAAAGTGCCCTCCGTCCATTTCCAAGCAGGCACGACATCTTCGTCTCAAACGATATTTGAACTTTTTCGAAAACACTCTCCTTGGTTTGGATTTCTTGACACTTTTGATTAATCCGTAGCTGCAGCTCTTCCAGGCTATTTACAGGAGTACCATACACTTATGTCTTCAAATATCCCCAAACAAAGAAATCTAGAGGTTCAGATCAGGCAGGACCTGTTTTATGGCCTCCAAGATCGCCTGATCTTAACCCTCTAAACTCCTGTAAATAGCATGGAAGAGCTGCAGCTACGGATTAATCAAAAGTGTCAAGAAATCCAAACTAAGGAGGGTGTTTTCGAAAGAGTTCGAATATCGTTGAGACGAAGATGTCGTGCCTGCTTGGAAATGGACGGAGGACACTTTGAACATCTTCTGTAACTTTGTTTTTTATTTGTTAAAAGCTTCCTTTGTCGGTTTATTTCTAATAAAATAAAATGTTTGAAAAACGAATAGTGGTCCATATCTCCGCAACCGTTACTTTGCGGACCCATGTTTATTAAGACTTTTCTGCTTATTTTGGTTCATACTATTACCTCCAGAAATATTTTACACTCCTTTTTTAACACCCTGCATATTATACAGGATTCTTTTTACTAGATTTTTCATATACATGTATGTATATTATATTAAAAGCACCCCAGTATATATAGTTTTATTATTTTCAGTTGTATTTTCCTAAATATTTGATGAAAATATAATGAATTATCCATTTGTTAGTATGACGTAAGTCGTCTGAATATTTGCCGCAACTGTAATATTGAAATATTGTGAAAAGGGCGTACAGATTTGAGAAATTCTGGAAATAAGGATAGCAGCACACAGTTCACTGAAACGATAAAACAAAAAAGGTTGCGACGAAAATGGCTTTCTTGCAAACCTAATAATACGACCCTAAAATAGATGCTTAGTGGTCTGTGCTTCCCGGATATTGATAGAATCCTGAACCATGAAATGAAGATACTAACAAGTGGATTTCCTCGAATCATTTCTGAAAATCCTCCTAAACTACGTTAATGTCGCATAATCATTTACTGTCGCATTTAATTCTAATGCAATTGCGAACGTGATTTTTTAAATAACCATAAATCAGATTGATACGGACATATAACTACGTTCTATTAAAGATAAAGCCGTGATACATTCTCCATCCATTGTTGGAACAGTTTATTATTTGATATGTCACGTCAGGTCTCCATTTTAAAATTTTATCTCTTGAGTGCTTGCCTGGGACAGATCAAGATAAGAAAATACGGCCCTGTCTTAGTTTTGTTTGGTTTCTTTACGAGGAATTAAAATTCCATTTCGTTCAGCATAAAATTTAGGGACAACGTCAACGCACAGCTTACGGAATATGACATTTATTAAAAAGTTATTAAACCATATGCCTAGTCACTTTGCTTTGCCAGTTCCAGAATGCGTCTAAATAAAAGTATAAAACGATTTTATTTAAACGTGGATAATAATCTCATTATATTTATCTGCTTATTTTAAAGTAATGTAAAAAGCGTCAAAGGAATGCTTTTAAGGGCATTCAGTTTTCACTCGAGAGAAGCAACACGGGTGAGTGATGCGTTTAACGTTATTCTAGTAGCCACTGCATTTTGTGAATCAATAAATGACTTCAAATCCGACCCCACAAAAAACGTATTTGGCGGTTGGTCGACTGCATTAAAAAACATCGTAATCCTCTTATTTTTACACACAGAATAGAAGGGATTATTGGAACAGCATAGCAGAAATAAAAAGCGTTTCGCGATCTCATTCAAATTTAACGTGTTTATTTAGTAAGAATTATTTTTAATGTAAACGCCGACCTTTAATAAGAAGTGTTACAATTGGTAATATAGACGTTTGAAAAAGCTGTGATTGATCGACTTCGCGCGTCGTAACATAAAGTAGATTATATAAGATTTCAACGAGAAGAGAGAGCTCGAAAATAACCTAAATACAATTTACTCCATCACAAATATGAATCAATCTTTTGTATTTTCCTTTCTGATATATTTAGCTACAGCGCGAGTTGAATTAAACATCAAGTTTATTAATTTTGCCGATCCGTGGTTGATTGGTAACAAAAGAAAACCGACGGACGTAATATTCTTCAGACGTAGGCGGTCCTTTGGGGAGCTGTAATCTGATTAAAATATAGTCATATTGTTAAATGTGGTCTCATTCATTAAAAAAGATCAGCGCGACTTTTTTTGGTTTCAAATCTGATTCCCAATTATGTTTTCTGTCTATAATTACCTTTACCGAAAAAAAAACAATTGAATGTGTCAATATCATTTTCATAGCACTCTTCGTTTCTGATTTACAGGGAATATTTTGGAATATCTAAACAGTGATTCCCATATATTTATTTCCATAGAATCCATTTATGTATATTCTGCTTGAAATTCTCTTTTATTATTATATTTATTTTTATACTTGGTCGTAGAAATGGATATTTTTGTATTTCTTTTATTATATTTAGTAGTCTATGAAAATAAGTAACATATAATAATAATAATAATAATAATAATAATAATAATAATAATAATAATAATAATAATAATAATAATAATATCTCTACCCCTCATTCTAATCACAGGGATTAGCCCAGAAGTCGGAGACTTGTGCGGGAGAGGGGGCGGCATATTATTATTAAGCAGGCCGCATTTGCGCCCAGGAACGACTTACGTTGGTAGGCCCTAACCACTATTCAGTGCAGGAATGAGGAAAACCTGGAAAACCTCATTAATTAGGGGGGTAGTCAATATCAACCAGCATCAATCTCTCACATTGACCCAAGCTAACATTATTCCACCCTACCATACCCGCAGAGAGGGTGCCAATCCTCCCCACGAATATAGCTTATATACGGTCTACCGGCAGCTGGGCTCGAACCAACTCCGTCTAGTCACCTCGATTCAAGTACTAACGCCTTAAACCGCGCGACCACTGACCGATCCACATACCTACAATGATGTAAATTTGATATCATTTAGTAATCCAAAATTCAATTCAAATACAGTAGCTGACAATGACAAAGTAAAATTAACACAACAGTAGGTAATAAGGTGACTACGAAAACATTATATATTGAAATTGTTCTATTTGTAGTCCATTTTAATACTGATACTGGCCTTGCTGCTGTGAGCTGAGTATGATTAACATATTTTCTAGAAATGCACCACACTTTCCATTATTTTCAAAGTTAACGGCCATGATTGATATGTTTTATCAATGCAGTCACGAAAACATGGAGAATCCAAACATTTAATAATATAAAGGGTGTTTTTTAAGAAAAACCAAAGTTAATGTCAATATCTTTGTAGTGTGATGGTCGATTGTTTTTTTTACAACAAAATTAGATTATTTTCTAGAAATGCACCATACTTTCGATTATTTTCAAAGTTAACGGCCATGTTTGGATGTAATTCTTTTCGTAACTTGAAGAGCTGAACTAAAGCTGATTTGAACTATTATTTAAAAGTAAATAAGCAATAATGAGACATTCCAATAGTGTTGTATTCTTCTTTATAATAAAAAATGCAGTTTTAATTATGGAATTATTCAATTGACGATACCACGCTAACAATAATAGATAACCCATGACATGTTTAAATCAATGCAATCTGAAAAACTTGGAAAAATCTAACATTTATTAATATACAGGTTGTTTTTTAAGAAAAACCAAAGTTAATATCAATATCTTTGTAGTGCGATGGTTGATTGTTGTTTTTATAAAAAAATAGATTATTTTCTAGAAATGCACCATACTTTCGATTATTTTCAAAGTTAACGGCCATGTTTGGATGTAATTCTTTTCGTTACTTGAAGAGCTGAACTAAAGCTGATTTGAACTATTATTTAAAAGTAAATAAGCAATAATGAGACATTCCAATAGTGTTGTATTCTTCTTTATAATAAAAAATGCAGTTTTAATTATGGAATTATTCAATTGACGATACCACGCTAACAATAATGATAACCCATGACATGTTTAAATCAATGCAATCTGAAAAACTTGGAAAAATCTAACATTTATTAATATACAGGTTGTTTTTTAAGAAAAACCAAAGTTAATATCAATATCTTTGTAGTGCGATGGTTGATTGTTTTTTTTATAAAAAAATAGATTATTTTCTAGAAATGCACCATATTTTCGATTATTTTCAAAGTTAGCGACCATGTCATGTATGGATTTAATACATTTAGAAAGGTGTTCTGAAAATACGATCTCTAATAAAAGGGTACAGGCGGTCAGTTATTGCTTCTCATCAAATTTTCCTGCTGAAAAAGTCGAGTTATTAAATGGGTTTACCTGTTTCATGTAAGGTTCATAAATCTGAAATCCTCATATAAAGTTCGAACAGCATGGCGAGACGTAAAATGTTTCCTGTAAAGTTAAAACATCCAGAGAAAATCTAACTTGTTTGATCTTATTTTATTATTATCCTCTGTACTGTGCAGCTGAAATGAAAGCTTTTTATCACGTATTCCTTACCACAAGCGTCAAGTTGAGTTTTATGCACGGCAACCTCGAATATTCATTGGAATTGATTTGAAAATTTCACCGGAATTGACATTGCAACCGGTTTTACTTCAACCGCGCAAAAGTCCAGAAAATTTATACATAGAATAACTTCGCGTAATTCGTTTTCAGGCGAAGAATATTAGATTAAAATATCACATCCCACCAAATATTCGGAGCGCTCTTTAAGTATTTTGAATTTCTGCTTTAAGGCTTACGGTGAGCGCTCTATCAAACGATATATAACATCTGTTCCAAAACCGTCGAGAACTGTTCAGTACCGTGAGAAATGTTTGACCAACACCGTCTTACGTCGCATTCGCCGAGAGTACATTAACAACTAAACTGACTGACTAATTCTGGACGGTTCGGAATCGATTCTTGCTGTGTTGGAACAAACCCATAGTTTTCGCTCAGTAACTCCTTAACGGATAATGATAAAAATATGCGTTTTTTTTTAATAGACTTCAAATATTATTTTACGTCGGCGCTGTGTTTTGAAATTTTGAAAAAGTGGTAGTCTATTAAAAAAACCGCATATTTTTATCATTTTTCGTTGAGGAGTTACTGAGCGAAAACTATATCCCTTTGGATCGAGCGCTCACCGTAAGCCTTAACGTCAGGGTTGAAATACTCTTAATTTAGATGTCTTTTTTATACATATACCTTAAGAAGGGGTAGATCTGTGATTTAATCTGTTAACACTTTGATTAATTATATACGGGTTATACAGGGTGTTTCAAATAGACATGACAATATTGCCAGAGCTGATAAAACAGTGAAATATAAGTAATAATAAAAATAACAAAAACGACCCCTAGAAGTCTATCAAAATTATTTTCTGCTTTCAAATTTTACCGCTAGATGGCGCTTTTAAATCCAATTCGAAAAGTGAAATTTTCTTCATAAAATCAATAGTGACGGTATATTATATGGAACAGTTTTAGACTGTCTTATTGACACTTTAAAAATTGTTCGACATTTTGCTCTATTTCTTAAAGTAAGGGTAGAGGGATGGTAGAGTTATATTGCAGGAAAAGGGCGAAAACTCCAGACTGCGTTAACCGATTTTAGCAAACTTGGTTTTGGTATCTTTAAAGGGCGCTCATAACTTAAGTTTGGAAAATGACAGCTGCCTCCGGTTTGCGTCATTTTTGAAACAATTTTACGAGTGATAAGATAGTAAAATAACAATCAATGTTTTATCAGATCTATCAATATTGCCGTGTCTTTTTGAATCGCCTTATATACGTTGTTTTATCTGTTTTAGATGATTTGTAGTTCAACGATACTGAGGCTAACAGCATGGCTGATATTCAACGAAATATCGGCCTCAGCTCTGGCCCTACCTAGAGCTAAGGACTACAGGGGGACAGGCGAAGTAGTATCTAGTAAAAATGGAGTGGCAGCAGAGCCGACGTGTGAGGAGCTCAAAGCAATGTGGAGATTCTCCAAACGTCAATCAAGGGCCGCTGAAATTACCAACGAAATCCCGATGTACAGGGACCCTTTTGCTGATAATGTGTGGGAGCCGTACTATGCCACTTCTAGAAGCATTGGAGGGTGAGCTGAACATTTCTTCATTGTTTTTTATCACTTCGAACTATTTCCCTCTATTCAAACCGCCAGAGTAACACCCACGCTTGAAACTTTATTGTTGACGTTATTCAGTTTAAAATTTGTCATCGGTTACGGTACAGATGCAATGTATATACAGTATGTCTCAAAATAAGGGACCAAAATTTATAAAATTTTTAATAAAATACGTCGATCTGTATTTTTTAGTCATGTTTGATTATTATAGGAGCATAATAAAAAATATTTCTGTAACAAGAATGAGGGAGATAAAGACTTTTGACGTTGTGTGAACTAGAACTTCAATAATTCATTTCTCGGGAATTATACAGATTTTACGATATTGATTCAATTTTCCAAATATTTTTAGATAAGTTGTATACGTATGGCTTAGGAAACACGAGGAAGAATTTATTTAATAAAACCATTATTTTCCGGCTAAATCTACGTACCATAATCTAACTTTATCCCTTATTTGACAGATGTATGTAAATCAGAAATTTTTATTCAAATCCTTGGAACTTCTTGTCAGGATGATATGTCGCAGTAATTCTTCGACTTCGTCTTTTGTATGCACAGATATTTATATTAATAATTCAGTCGGTTAATACAGAACATGAACTATTTTTCATTTATCCTTATTTTACAAAATTAAATTGCGGCATTTGGTTTAGAATCTCAACAATTAAAACAAAATTTTTCTTCAATTTAAAGATAAATTGGAAATATCAAGGTGGCCACAACAGATATAAAATTGTCTAATAGCAATTCCTACCGACATAATAAATTAAATTATCTTAGGCACGACCAGAACTCCAGAGACTAAGTTTACGAGCTCTGCTGTCAAGATTTATAAGCGGAAAAATTAGTTTTATCAATCAGGGTATATGCTGGCAACGGAAAATATTTTTACAAGAAATATATTTAGCGCTCTGCCTCCCAGGCGTATTTTGTCGACTCTGGGAACTGATGAACCGGAAATTAACAAAGTGTCTGAGGTCGTTTAGGTCAAATGTCCTATTTTGGGAGCCGCCTTTATTGGACATTACTCGAGCAATTTCAAGAAAAACGTAAGGACATGCTGATCGCCTTGATTGGTTTCTTCTCTCAACACTGCCGTGCCACCTTGTAAATATACAGGGTGTCTGGAATACGAGTGCCTTCATTTACTGCACAGCATTATGATAGCAAACAGGTCTTGTATGTGTGTTTGTACATGACAAATACAAATACATCTAAACATACTTAAGTGGAAAAAATCTATGCTAATATCAAAATTATCTAACTCATCTGCAGTTTGAGGTGGAGGAATGGCAACAAAATCGCACATGTATAGGATTCATGTCAGGAGAGTTGGCTGTCCAATCTAATCTATTGATATGTCCTGCTTCGATGTCTCTTGATTCCTTCTTGCGCGATTTGGTCGAGCGTTGTCGTCCATAAACAGAAAATTTTCACTTAATTCATTACGTAGGGGGTAGATAATGGGCGTAATCACTTGTTCGATGTAAATTTGATTGGTCATATTTTGTGGTATGCAAATTAATGGGGTGCGGCGGTTGAATATTATTCCACCCCAAAACATTACGGTACCCCCTTCATACGGAGCAACTTCAAGGGAAGAACATTCATTTGTTTTGTTTTTATAATAATTCAAAACGTAACAATTAAAAAGTCAACAGTGTTCAGTCAGGCGAGTTCCAGTTGGGCGAAATGAATTCATTTTTAATAAGCAGCGTCGTGCCGGTATTCCCTATCAGTAAAGTTTAATTTGTAGGGAATTTTAATTAAATCGACACGTCAAAATGAGTAGGTACCAATTCGAAGAATATTAGGGCCAGTCGCAAAAGTAATTACAGTTACTAACAACTTTCAGACAGTTGAAATATTTAGTACGTCGGAAGTGTAGGAGTAGCAGTAGAACTACAACGCCAAAAAGGATGAAATCGTTCATTAAACTACTTTTTTAACATCCGTGACTAAGTAGAAAATAATAGCGTTGCCTCAATACTTCCATAAAAAGAAGCAGCCGAAATAGTTATAAATATCTAAATGTAAAGAGAACTAAAGTTTCCACTAGGTTGGGAAATATTTTCTGGCGGAATTTTATTATTAAGTCAAGTTTTACCTTAGCAAAAGCAATAAGCTGGCGTATATTCGCAAATATTTATATTTGAAAAGGGTGTTTCTGTCTCTACAACAACAGTATTCGTTTGGCTGAAATTCATAAAGGACGTTTAAAAATAACGTTTGAAATTTCAGAAAACATCATACTGTTACGAATAAATATGACAATAAAGGGCCTCAAATATTTCTCATAAATATACCTACACGTTTTAATATACCCCGACTCGAAATTCATGAAAATTGCTTACGGCAGTATTTTTATTGACGTCGGTAAAAAACAATGAAACGTTTGTCGAAATTAATTTTCTTTTAATTAACCGTAAAACAACGGCGTACGAATAAATCCCTTTGAACAAAATGCGGGTGATATTTAGAGAATCAAAAACATGCAGGTGAGAAAAAAGGATCGATTAAATTTGAAGGTGGAAAAGAATAAGATGGTCGTATGGGCGAGAGTAACATATTGTTTAGCCTTGTCACGTATAACCCGGCACCATTAGTATGCCTGCGGCAAATAAAAATGTCAAATAAAAAATATATTAAAGTGGTAGTGTTATCCCAGGAATATACTGATATTATAAGGACCTGTGCCCTGGTACAACAAATATGTTACATAAAATTTGGCTCTCGATATTAAAACTTCCGAGCGTGGTCACATGCCGAGAATAATATATTAGAAGAACGATGAATGTGCGTAAAACGTACACAGAAGGGCTGCCACAACGTCCTGTCCGCGTACAACAGTCCCTCAATGCTACACATGGACTAGCCGATCTCTCCATTACCGTAAAATAAATGGGCACGTCAATGAAACCCGTTTATTTCAACTTCTATAATTGTTATTCAAGCAGTGGACCAATCTTTTAAATAATGCATAGAATATTATAATGTCGACAAAACAATATTTTGTAGAATCAACAAAATATATTGCTAATTAAACAATATTCTATTTTCTCACGCCTTTCGAACTTACTCAAAGTAATAACTATAATTATACTTTTTTGTAACAGCATTATATACTTAAATCAAATTAAAATATATTAACAGGTAATATACCATCGTCTATCTTCTGTTGAATTAACAAAATATATTGTCAACAAAACAATATTCTACTTGTCACAATTTTCGAGTTAATAACTATAATTAAAATTTTTATTTGTAGTAACAACAGTAGATTATTTTGAAGTAAGATATACTTGTCACAATTTTCGAATTAATAACTATAATCACAATTTTTCTTTGTAATACCAACAGTATATTATTTCAAAGTCAGGTATACTATCAACAGGTAATGATATTGTCTCACATCTGTAGAGTCAACAAAATATATTGTCGGCAAAACAATAATATACTTGTCACAATTTTCGAATTAATAACTATAATCACAATTTGTCTTTGTAATAACATCAGTAGATTATTTTAAAGTAAGAAATACTAACAGGTAATAATACTGTCTCATATCTGTAGAGTCAACAAAATATATTGTCGACATAACAATATTATACTTGTCACAATTTTCGAATTAATAACTATAATTACAATTTGTCTTTGTAATAACAACAGTAGATTATTTTAAAGTAAGATATACTAACAGGTAATAATACTGTCTCACATCTGTAGAGTCAACGAAATATATTGTCGGCAAAACAATAATATACTTGTCACAATTTTAGAATTAATAACTATAATTACAATTTTTCTTTGTAATAGCAACAGTAGATTATTTTAAAGTAAGATATACTAACAGGTAATCCAGTTTCACATCTGTAGAGTCAACAAAATATATTGTCGACAAAACAGTATTCTACTTCTCACAATTTTCGAATTAATAACTATAATTACAATTTTTCTTTGTAATAACAACAGCAGATTATTTTAAAGTGTGGTATACTAACAAGTAATAATACTGTCTCACATATGTAGAGGTAACAAAATATATTGTCGACAAAACAATATTTTACTTGTCACAATTTTCGAATTAATAGCTATAATTACAATTTTTCTTTGTAATAACAACGGTGGATTATTTTAAAGTAAGAGATACTAACAGGTAATAACACTGTCTCACATCTGTATAGTCAACAAAATATATTGTCGACAAAACAATATTTTACTCAAATTGATATTTATAACTATTCTTATCGTTTGTAAAAACAAAAGTCAAATCTAAGCATGTTACCGTCATCTTCCTTCTCTATAGAATAAACCAAATGTATTATGGGCAAAATAAAATTCTACTTTGTCTCAACTTTAGAATTGATTCGAGTTAATAACATATTTATTTCATTTGTAAGATCAATACAATATATATTATCAGCTAATATGCACTTGGTTGCAGTAAACGTTTGATTTATTTATTTCAACAAAATTGACTGCTTATATATTAAAAACTATTTAAGACAAGCACCAGATCTGCTGTCAAAGTGTTCAGAAGTAAAATGCATTAACAAGTAGACAATATACTCGTCTTAGATAATATCTATGAAAATGCATTTCATTATAATAAATAAATTATTTATTTTAACTAAATTGGTAAATGCATTATTTGTAAAATCCTTTTCTTCCCGAATGGATTATTTGAGAATATACACCAGTCGGATAAAGTACTATATCTACTGGCCATGTGTTGATACGTATTAATTCGTGTGACTCATCTGATTTCAGAATTATATTCTAACCAATTAAGCCAGAATGGGCTCCGTGCACGCTCATTAACCGCTGTTGGAAAATAATTTGGGTCTACTTGGCTACAAGATTGCTTACATTTATTGCAAGAAATATTTCCTGCTCTGTCGTACAAATTATTTATCGCAGCCATTAGAGCTGAAAGGATGGGCGGACGGCTCGAATGCCTAATATTAAATTCCCGGCAGCCTCGGTAATAGAGAGTCCTATCTCTTAGAGGCTTAATTATTTTACCGCCTGACAAGTTACTGAAAACAGCGAAAACTAACGCCACGGAGAGGTGCCAGCCATTTTGGGATATCAGTTTACGCATTTTTGACTTTTTGTGGTAATCTATCTCTTCAACTATCCCAATGTAAACTTAAACTCGGCTGTAATACAGGGTGTTAAAAAAAGAGTGTAAAATATTCCAGGAGGTAATAGTATGAACCAAAATAAGCAGAAAAGTCTTAATTCAAAGTGTTCAAAGTGCCTTCCGTCCATTTCCAAGCAGGCAGGACATCTTCGTCTCAACGATATTCGAACTCTTTCGAAAACACCCTTCTTGGTTTGGATTTCTTAACACTTTTGATTAATCCGTAGCTGCAGCTCTTCCAGGCTATTTACAGGAGTACCATACACTAATGTCTTCAAATATCCCCAAACAAAGAAATCTAGAGGGTTCAGATCAGGCGATCTTGGAGGCCATAAAACAGGTCTGCCCTTCCTACCCATCTATGTGGAAAAGTTTGGTGTAAATGCTCTCTAACGGCCATAGAAAAATGAGCTGGAGCACCATCATGTTGGAACCACATTTGTTGCCTCTGATTCAAAGGAATGTCTTCCAAAAACTCATACAGTGTGTTCTGTAGAAAGTTGAGGTAAGCAGCGCCTGTTAATCGGTTTGGTAAAACAACAGGACCTAGAAACCTGTCACCTACAATACCCATCCAAATGTTTAATGAAAAACGTGCCTGATATCCAGATTCTATTGGAGCATGAGGATTTTCGTGGGCCCAAATATGCGTATTGTGAAAATTAAACACTCCATTTCTTGTGAACTCGACCTCATCAGTAAAAAGAATGTTTGCAAGAAAACGAGGGTCTTCAGCATCATGAGGTAGAAACCAGCTGCAAAAAAACAAACGTGCTTGATGATCATTTATTGGATTTAAGGCCTGTACTCGTTGCACATGGTATGGATAAAGCAGTTGCTCGTAAAGGATTCTCCAAACAAGAGGACCACTAATTCCTACCTCGGCTGATATTCTCCGCACACTCGTACCTGGATTCTGCTCTACCAGTGCTAGAATTTCTTCTTCTGCTCTAGGAGTGGATACCGACCTTGGTCTTCCGGATAAATGGCACTGTTTGCTCAAGGAACCGGTATCACGCAATCTTTGGTGAATTCTTCCAAACATGCGTTGTGAAGGAATCTGGCGATTTGGATAAGCGTCAGCATAAAGACGTCGCGCTTCGGTGGCGTTCCCATTAGCACGACTATACATGAAATGCATGTCTGTTAATTCTGAGTTAGAGTAACCAGCCACAGCGAAAGAAAGCTTGTGCACTGAGAACAACTGTCAAATACGTACTGTTTATTTCACTAAACATCAACCAACTATTATAAGGAAATACACAACGTTTTTGCAAAACGAAAAAAGGGGCTAAAAAACATAAAACATTCCATATCTCCGCAACCGTTACTTTGCGGACCCATGTTTATTGAGACTTTTCTGCTTATTTTGATTCATACTATTACCTCCTTAAATATTGTACACTCTTTTTTAACACACTGTATAGATATGTTAGGTTAAATCGATTTATTTTCACCAAAGGAATATGTGGTCTCATTTTTACTGCTTCATTTAAAAACACCCTGTATTACAAAATACCAAACGTAATTGTTAAAAAATGGAATTCCAACCCTTTGAAGGTGGTATAATCTGTTAAATCTTTGCCTTTTAATGCAATAATTATTTCCATTGTGGCGGCGCGAATTCCAGCGCGAAGTGACGTTTCTTTGTCGAGGACGGTCCATTGTGATGCAAAATATGTTTTTAAAAGGGTCCAATTTTAAGATGGAAATTTTTTACCTACAAAATCAATTACCCATTGTATCCTACATAAACAGTTTGTTGCGCAGATTGTTTTAAGCGCTAAAGGAGCCATTGTTATTTAATCGCGTGGAAAATACAATACTGAGAATGGCAGTTGGCGTATAATGTCTACGATTTTAAACAGAGATAACCTGGCTTCAGTGTAAAATACTAAATTGTGAAATTGTTTCTAAAGACTCTTATTCAAATAGTCGAGTGTAGAATAATACCTGTATTTAAATTATATTATTGTTATTACCTTTTTCATTCGCTTTTAACTAAAAGAAAACATTCGAAAGTCAAGTTAATTTTACGACAAATTAATTTGTGTACTAAACTTATATCTTTTGTCATTTCGAGAAATATTGTTGAAGTGTTATTTGATTATGTCGCTACGTGTCACTCACTTTGGAGCGAATTTCTCTCCGAAATTCAGAATTTATATCTAAAAATAAAATGACTGTACAGGAAATAAATAGGCCATCACTTTTCAACGTTAACTACGTTCAACAAGTGGCATCAGTGTTGAAACAAGTGCAGTTTTTATTATTGACAATTTTCGTGCGATAACTAGATAAAAAAAGCGTGAAAAAACATGATTCAGTGTTCGTACGTTTCAGTGGCGACTCGCCAGGTGGCGCAGCTTACGCTTCTCTTAAAGTGCCGGTTGTAACCACTTAGAATTATTTGTAATCCTTCGTTTGTTATAAAACGTTTCCTAATCGGTTCTACTGATTCAGATCAGTAAAAATCCACTGTAGTTCAGCAGCCTTATTTACGGCGGTTGCTATGACAACAGAGACGCGTATAACTGACTAGAATTAGCGACTGTCGCGGAGGTCGACAGCGTTGACTTCTCGTAGTTCTCAGCGGACAGAAGACTGAACTGTTGTGACATATTCATCAGTGCAGAAATCATTGTCATCATTGAAACCTTGTCTATACGTTGTGATTTTGCGGTTTTTTTTCAGTTTCTAGTGACAATATTTTAATTTTTAAACGTTTTATAGTATTAAGAGACTTATAAGTGCGTTATAAATTAAAATTTCGAGTATTAAACTCTATTTTACCCTTTCTGATCGCGTGTAATGATTCCGTTGAGTTAAAATCCGCTGAAGTTCATTAGCCTTATCTACGGCGGTTGCTATGACAACGGGGACGCGTATAACTGACTAGAATTAGCGGCTCCCGCGGAGATCGGCAACGTTGACTTCTTGAAGTTCTCAACGGACGGAAAACTGAACTGTTGTGACGTATTCATCAGTGCAGAATTCGTTGTCATCCTTGAAACTGTGTTTACGTGGTACTTTTGTGTTTTCTTTGGTTTTTAGGGGCATTATTTTCATTTTTAAGCGTTTAATAGTATTGACAACTTTTACTACTATTACTATTCTCTTTGTTTCAGGATGCGAATGGGCAGATATAGGAGCAAGCCAATATACGGCCGCGTAGTACACAATCCCCCTTATCTGCGTATACAAGACCCCGCAGAAAGGCATAAGGCCTTCGAGGAAGTCGCCAGACTGTACGGCATGCCTCGTCAAAACGAGCCTAGAAGAAGACTGACTACATTCCGATTGCCCGGGGGTGGACATCTTCCGGCACTCGGGATCCCACCCCAACAGGGAAGTTTCCAACATCTAAAGGTCGGTACCCCTTCCGTTTCCACTTCAACACCTTTATTACGTTCGTTAGTGTCAGAAGCTACAAAATTAACTAATGAAATATACTTTTAATGACCTTTCGAGTCAGGTAATCCGTAAATTTACTCTTGTCGGTGAAGCAGTTACGTCATCGCTTAATGTTTTTCTATACTAAGTTCGAAAGAAAACTTGTTAGCAATATGTCAGAGCCATTTGAAAGAACCGAGTAGACATAAATTTACAAAGTATAAGGTGATAATTGCCACATTATTTGCGTCAGCAATCCTAGTGGGAGTTAATGTTTTGTTGTTATCCAATCAAAGTGAAATGTGCTCCCTGCGTCTAATACAGACGATTAGGAGCTTATGTAATGATTGATGGCACACAAATACTTGAATAAACAGCTACACACATCGGTAAAATATAGGGGATCTTAAAGATTAGTAATTTCGTGTATACATATAGGATGTTGCAAAATATTGCTCAAATAATTCTAGAGCATCCAAAAATACGAAAATATATAAATATATATAAAATGAATTAATATATTTTGGTTTTATATATATAGAAGAAATAATTCTAAAGATTGCTTTACTGTTTTTTGTTCACCGAGAATTTAAGATCTGTTTTTCAAGGTTTGAGAGAAGCGTTTAATAGGGATTTCTAACAAATCGTTTACTTCCATAATAGAGTTGGCGATATTCCCCTGTTATTTCGATGTGTGTAGGCGTCGGAAACCACTTATAGAAATAGTTTCCGAAGTTTTGAGCGAATAATAACCCACAAGCACGATGCTGCCTCCCCCTATCTACCCTCAATGATCAATTAGACAAATGCGTTTTATTCAGTCGGAATGCACTAGGCGTTGGAAACCAGGAATTCTCATCGAATTGCAGCGGCAGCTCGGCAGTGCTAATAATGCGAATATACAATTCCGAAATCCACTTGTTTACCACTTTGTGTCTCCTAGATATGTTTTTCTTACCTCCGTTTTTATCTCCGCGTATAAAGAAATGATTTCCTTTCGATCCTCATATTTTACCTCACTTTTGAAAATTTTATTTGCGCTAATGGCCGTATTTCGTTAATGGCACTTTGCTCCGAAAATAAGGGCTGTAAATACCCTTAAAATCGATGTAAAATGTGGCCCGGTGGACGTTTAGGCGAAAGCACGTTTTATCGATCCTGAATATTTTGATAAAAAATAGCTTAGCCGGCATTATCGATTTATCATAAAATATTTATAGTTGGGTAACATCCCACCCCCGTATAGCTGCTTTAAACAATTTCTTCCGCTACATTAACCGATTTTTTAAACGGAATTCTTACCGGCGCTTCTCGAGGGCCCGTTATAAGTCAAAGTAAGATGATGGCAGTTTAGTTTTTTTCCACCGATTGTCGCTTCAAAGATGATTAAAATATTTACTAGCTCTTCTCTCGATGTTAGAAATTTTTCAATAACACGTTTTCTCCTCTTCACGATTTAATATTTCAAGTCCAAATACAGTCCAGTGGTTCCAAGGTTTTCCACAAAAATGAATGCCTTACAGTTTTTTAAGTCAACGATACCCAATACGAGTATTAGAGGTTCTCTGTTTACTGTTTTTAATATAGAGGGTGTTTTAAAGGAAAGTGTTGCTTTTATTTTTAACAGAAAGTTTAACATTTAAAATGTTTTCCATTACCATCCACTTTGTAACGTAGAATAACCAAACATCTGGCAGCAGTTACATTTTCTTCAAATAAATAAGATCTTAAGATACCCCATACGTTTTCTTTATGCTATGCCATTTTTGAACCCAATAGGCATTATTTGGAGATCAATACCCGCATTAATTGTACTTTGTATCGCCCCATACGTTTACTTTACCTTGGCTTTGGCTCTGCCGTTTTTGAACCCAACAGACATTATTTGGAGATCAGTACCCAGCAAAATTATATGCAACGATCTGAATCATCCTCATTCAACTCCCGCACTAAATGTAATTTGTGTCCCTCCATACGTTTACTTTACCTTGGCTTTGGCTATGCCGTTTTTCAACCCAATGGGCATTATTTGGAGATCAATACCCAGCAAAATTGTATGCGACGGTCTGGATCATCCTCATTCAACTCCCGCATTAACTGTACTTTGTATACCCCCATACGTTTGCTTTACCTTGGCTTTGGCTATGGCGTTTTTGAACCCAATAGGCATTATTTGGAGATCATTATCCAGCAAAATTGTATGCGACGATCTGAATCATCCTCATTCAACTCCCGCACTAATTGTAATTTGTGTCCCTCCATACGTTTACTTTACCTTGGCTCTGGCTATGCCGTTTTTCAACCCAATAGGCATTATTTGGATATCATTACCCAGCAAAATTGTATGCGACGATCTGTATCATCCTCATTCAACTCCCGCACTAATTGTAATTTGTGTCCCTCCATACGTTTACTTTACCTTGGCTCTGGCTATGACGTTTTTGAACCCAATAGGCATTATTTCGAGATCATTACCCAGCAAAATTGTATGCGACGGTCTGGATCATCTTCGTTTCTTTTTCTTAACAATTTTACGACTGTGAGATGATCTAGATGTTTATACTCCGTGCGTAGAAAAGTGTGAGGATTTTCTTGAACTTCAAGCGATACTGACAAAAAAAATGTAATGACGTTACAGCACAAATATAAAACCTGGAGCCATATTTTTTTACGTTAAGCAATGTCTTTTTGAAAAAATACTGAAGGGAGGTATATGAGGTGACTTGACGTACAACGTATTCTAGGGTTGTCTCTCTTCTGATATTTGTGAAACTGAATTGCGAGATACCCTGTAGGGCGAGAGAGCCGGAAAAGAAGGGAAGTTAGGCGCTGTTTTCATTGAAAAAAGTGTAACGATTTGCGGTGGGGCGATGGTAGAGGCAGCACCGTGGGCTGACGCTTATGGTGTGGCATTTCAGTAAAATTGCTCTAAACTGGCGAATTTCAGGAGCTAATTAAGACGGAGCGGGCGCGCGAACTTCAACAACAAAGAGTGGCAGAGGAGGCGGCAGCTAGGGCGGCGGCCCTCAAAGATTTATCAAGAAATGAAAATCACAGGAATCAAGCTGGGTAAGTTTTTTTAATCGGATTACGTTCCGAAATTATGTCGACGTTTTCCATAAGAAGGCTATTTAATTATGTTGTTTTTTTATGCGAGGCAATGGCGAAACGCTGTCACCGTAAGCCGCGGGGGCGAAAGGACAGGTAAAAAATTGCCAAATTCGCCCGACTTTAAGGGCTTTATCCCAACGTTCAGGCTAGATTCTAACTTCAATTAAAATCTCGCGCCATTAGCGTTATTGCTTACTCGAATTAAAATCGTTTTTACGGATTTTTATGACGATGGGACTATTTATTTTTTAAGAAAATATTATTTACGATCAACAATAGCTTTCATTATAACGAGGCACCGAACTATCAAAAGGAACTTTAAATAACGCCAGTTGAAAACGTATCTTAAAATTGCTGTGCCTTTCGCCTCTTTTGTGTTTTCTTACCGCGTTCGATACACCAAAATAATTATTTCCACCACCTTTTTTACGTAGTATTTTTTTGCTCCCTCATTCCTCTCCCGCTTATTCTGCCATATAAACTGAAAAAACTGTCTTCCTGACCTTATTTCTTTTTAAGATTTATTTTTATACCTGAAATGTAGATCTGCCAAAAATGAATGAACGCGTAATCATCATTTAACCCGACACATAGCCTATATAACTAGGGACCCCATCGATTTTACGTTTTAGTCCGATATTCTATGCCTCTTTACGCGCGACGTATTTATCACTTCAGTAATATATTTTGCTCAAAATTTGCATATAAATTGTTCACCGTTGGCGTACCAACATTCCCAATAACGATATTTAAAAGCGCGTTAGTTTCGTATAGAGAAAAAAATTAGTTGGAAACAATGTGTGTTTCCAAAAAGTGAGATAAATCAAATCGAAATTGTTAATTGTAAAAAATATGCGGATTACTTTGAGGCGAGTTGAGCCGGCTTTTAGCTATTGGATTTTCAGTCATAAATATTGCATTTAAATTATTCACATTAAAGCTTTATAGAATTTAATAAAGCCGAGGAAAATCGATACAAATTCCACAGGGACCACAGATTCTATAATACACCGGAGGCATCGCTGATGCAATCATGTAAAATCTACCGATATAGGACAAACAAAATTACGCTGTTATACAAGGCGCATTAAAAAACCTTCAACCTCGTTTTCGAGTGAATACAGTGTGATTCAGAACTTATGTAAAACAATATTCTGTACTGACTCTTACAAATACAATTTTGTAAAAATAAAATCAAAGAGAGCAGTTCTAAAATTATTTGAAAATACACTTCCGCACGGCACTGGAAAGTGGTTCACTGTAAAACTTAAGTAGTCGAGTATTTCTGATAGTTTTAAACCGTTTCTAATCATTGTTGCAGAGACAAACCTATCAAATAAACAATACCTAGATAATACCCATTAACAATACACTCTTAGTCAATATAGACATATTTATCCACGTAGCTCCTAGGTTTTAATGGCTTGGAGTTCCATATCACGGAAGATCTGATGTAGTGGCAGGAATTTAATGATTGAATCTCCATTTTGTTAAATACAGAAATATATTATTAACAGTGTTAAAAAAGTGTATAACTCAAATTTGTGAGGACTCGTTTTAGCAACCAATTGTGTTGATTTCGAGCGAAATTTGACTCAAAATTATACTTATATTTGTAATCTCGTATTTTATATATTTGAAGCCATTAGCTGATATTCGAGTTTTATATTTATAATATGACGGTTACGGTAAATTTATTCCGGTTTTTATGAACCCCCATTCATCATATTGGAAGTTTGAGCTTTAGAAAAAGGCATTAATTAGATGAAATGCTGACGCTGTATCAGTAAGTCTGCATTCACGGGAATTCAAGCGGTATCTCGACGATCGGGCAACAAACATATAAAATATGAGTTTTTATGGTATGTTAATGAAAGTTCGCGTTATACAAAAGTTCGCGCCTACGTCACTGTACATCTAGATAGCCCCGCGCCCATCTCTAGCAAGTTACAGACTTTAATATTGAACACTTCCTCTCATTCAGGCAACAAGTGACACTCCGTTCTCTATCGTAAATTTTAAATTCCTTCCACAAGGTTCGAGTGTCATGTGCACCGAAAATGTCAGAGCGCTCCTCCACCGATACCCGTGCCACAGGGTGTTCGTGATTGTATACGAGCCACCCTAGATTCTTAACGTCAAAATGCGATGATTTATGCAAGTTTATCTATATGCACCGTTGGGGCATTAGGCGACCCCAAAGTTTTTGATAAAATGTCGATAATCGGTTATAGCGATTGAAATGACTTTTGCAGTATGAAAATATAGTGGTAATAGCCATTTTCTGATGCAATTAATGTTAATTACCGGCTTGCACAAATGCCGTAAACTTGATAGTTAAAATGGTGTTCATATTTTTTGTGAAGCGGCAACTTCGCCAAAATTGTAAAATATGGCGAAGTCGCCCGTGTAAAATTTTTAAATATGGCGAAGTCGCCCGTGTGAGAAATTGTAAAATCTGGCGAAGTCGCCCGTGTAAAATTGTAAAACATGGCGAAGTCGCCCGTGTGAAAAATTGTAAAATCTGGCGAAGTCACCCGTATGAAAAATTGTAAAATATGGCGAAGTCGCCCGTGTGAAATTGTAAAATATGGCGAAGTCGCCCGTGTGAAAAATTGTAAAATATGGCGAAGTCGCCCGTGTGAAAAATTGTAAAATCTGGCGAAGTCGCCCGTGTGAAAAATTGTAAAATCTGGCGAAGTCGCCCGTGTGAAAATTGTAAAAAATGGCGAAGTCGCCCGTGTGGAAAATTTGTAAAATATGGCGAAGTCGCCCGTGTAAAAAATTTAAAATATGGCAAAGGCGACATTGTCTGTCAAATCCTATGAGATAATACTTTCGATTGAAAATGGAACTTACCTCATCCCATTTGACACTACGTATTTAAATTTCTTGTATCGTCACAGTAGTTTGGACACTGTACTTTACGCGTATAATAAAAATTTTACGCATAAAAATTCGGCCTTAACCTACTTGAAAATATCTACGGTTTCAGAAGGGTAAAAATGAAATTTATATATAAACCCGTCGGTATGCGAAGAGCTTTTAAACAAACCTGCGTGTTTTTATACATATTTATTCAGCGAAAATTTGTGGTAAAATTATCAGCGTCAAACATTTGAAACAAAATCTGTTGCAGCTTCATTTCCATTTCAGCGTCGGAATAAATTACAAGCTATTTAGCTGTTTTGCGTATAAACGAAAATATTTCCAGCATATTAAAATTAGTGATTCCAATTCACCGAGTAACATAAAAGCACTTGAAATTTGTCTAACGACTATTGAAACGATCTTCATTGACTGATAAATTGACATATACCACGTACGAAAAATAATTAGGGGATTTAATCTCTTCGCATCTGAGACGAAAAATATTTGGTTTGGTTCCGCCGAATTTAACCGTAAAAGTATCAAAATATCAATCAACATTTTAATAAAGCCGAGAGGAATAAATTCAGTTCTTTTGGCAACGCGTCCCGAGAAGAAAAATAAAAAAAAACATTCGCATTCGAAATGAAACGCTTAAAAAAGAAATTTATACAAATCCCCTACAGGAGTGTTTTTTTATTATTAATATTAAATCCAGAAAGTGTTTGCCTGGTCCCAAAACAAATAAGTATGTGTGAACGAAGTGAAACATATTATAGAAAGGACTAAGCGGAAAAATATTGTCATAAAGAAAATATAGATCGTTGAGATATATCTATCATGTACTACAATGTGTTGTGATTATAGCTCCAATCACAATTTGTGACGTTCAATCATTAAATTCCTACCAGTACATCACATCTTACGTGATATGGAACTCCAAGACATTAAAACTTAAGACCTACGTGGATAAATATGTCTATATTGACTAAAGGTGTATTATTAAGGGGTATTATTTAGGTATTTTTTATTCCATAGGTTTGTTTCTGCAACAATTATTAGAAATGGTTTGAAACTATTAAAAATACTCGACCAGTTAAGTTAAGAACGAGTTACCACTGAATTTAACGCACGTAGTTGGATATTTTTGACAGTTTCCAACTACAGCAATAACAAACCTAATATGAGACAAACATATTATGTAGGTAGTTACATTATTAACAAACTAAAATCCTAATAGTTTTCGAGTAAAAAATTGTTGAAGTTCTAGTAGTTTCAATCTTTACAATATGGGATTTATTACAAAATGCAGTAGAGTTTTATAATTGTTACGTTTATAGTTTATTTTACGACAAAATTGTAAGCAACAATTTGGAGTAATTGTTTCAGTGTACTTACAGTGAGCAAAGCAAAGCGTCCAGAATTTGTTCCGATAATTAATGGGTCTAATTAGAAATTAAATTAGCGGCGGCTTTCTGCCTAACTGAAACAAACGTTGCTCCTCAATTTTTTCAGGCGTCTTATTGCCAAACACTCGGGCTAAATCCTGAAACGGTTTCGCCGGTCGCTTTAATTTCAAACTTTCCTTTCTTATCTCTCCTAAATATTTTAACACAACGTTTATAGCCACGCCGCAAATGAGGCTAATCTGCGGGAATTAATAAACAGAAAGTAGGAAATTTATTGTAATTTCGGAGATGTGGCCTACGTTAATTCCAGAGACGGTTTTATTATAAACTATGGCATCCGCGCCATACCAAAAATACGCCGGAACATCCTCAGATCGAATACCTTCGTTTATTTATTACGATGTTATATTAAATTAAACATACAAATATTTATTCCATGTCTGGTAAACTGGATTCTGTGCAACGCTTAGGATACCGCTTGCGATTTCGTTAATTAATTAAACCAATGGAGGTATTGGCAGTGTTACATAACGGTTGTTTTCTAATAGTCCTTTAAAGACGAACCTGCTACGTAACTTTAAAGCCGAACTCGAGTTTCAAACGGAAAAATTTATCCGCAAGTTCTCTCTTCATTCTGTGTTTATTCTATTCATTTGAAATCTTATATTCTTTTTTTGATAATTAATTTTTCAATTGCACTGAAAAAATCGCTTACATATACATACAAGAAACACATTTTATTTAATTCATATACATATATTTATTAACAGTAAACAACATTTCTGCCACTACATCACATCTTCCGTGATATAGAACTCCACCTAAGACACATGTACATCAAAACCTGAGACCAACGTGGATAGGTATGGGATACTTATTCCAGAATTGCTCAGAATATTGTGTAACGGTGTATTGTTAACGGGTATAATACCCATTAATAATACACCTAATACTAAGTATTTTTTATTCAATAGATTTGTTCCTGCAAGAATTAGAAACGGTTTAAATCTGTTAATTTAACGCAACTAGTTGGACAGACAGTATAAATTGTTTCCAACTGCTGCGGATATAAATTTAATATGAGATAACACTATTAACCAAAAGCGATCATAATCATTATCTTTGTTTATATATAATATAGGTAGTCAACCAGACAAACTTAGGAGTAAAGACAATAGGTGGCGATACTCTTTTAAAATCCTTGTCATCCTTATTTCCACTATAGACAAGGGTGACTTAGATTTTAAAAGTATCGCCATCTATTATTTTTACTTTTAACTTTGACTTTCATACAGTTACACACTATATCCTTTACAATATGAAATTTATTACCAAGTATAGTAAAAAGTTTTATAATTACATTAAGCACAAATTTTTGTAATCGTTTCTGTAGTATTTCTTTCAGTGTGGGTTGAAATCGGAAAAATTTACTTGCAAATTTCTCCCCCTTTTTGGCTTTCTACAGTTTCTGTTTATTGTTTTTATTTAGAATCTTCTATAATCCTCCTTTTTTTTTGGTAATTAATTTTTCAGTTGTTTCCATTTCTTTCGCTTCTCTTTCGTTTCTTATGAACTAGGGGCTGAATACCCGTGATCGGGTGGAGAGTATATCATTACGGATCGTAGGACATAATATAATTTCTAGAACAGACGAATTAACTTTATCTCGCGAGGCGGAGCCTTACGATTGTAAAACTGCTTATGAGTGAGCCACGTTCGTCATAACGGCATTAAATTACTGCTATTCTAGAATCTACGAACATTACGACTTTGATTCCGAAGAAGACGACATGGGAAGCAGTTATATGGGTAATGGAGGTAGCAGCAACGGAGGTGGGGGAGTCATATCATTTCCAGACTTATTGGCCCCAGCTGCGCGTCCCCAGGGACACAATCCTGGGATAGCCAGGTTTGTTCCGGACTATTCTTATACGAGAAGCGGGATAAGAACCAGGACACACGCTCCTACACTTTTTGATGCCTCTTCGTTTAATGTAAGTGATCTGGAGCACTCTAGAAGCGATTTTTTAGGCATGCCCATCCCTTTACAAACATGAAATAATAAAAATACACATTTAGGAAATGCCCCTTTGTCCACAAGCTTTCTCATTTTTCTGGACCTCTTATTCTAATTTATATCCCGGCCTGGAACCCTCAATTTAATTAAGGAACAACTTTTTTTACAGAATGGTTACAATGGTTACATACTATAGAAGATGATGCCAAAATATAGTAAAGAATAGTTACGTGTTGTTATGTCCACCCTCTGCACTAATTAGATGTTTCTTAAAACAAACAAACACCCTTTTTGTGCTTTTTAGAACTCTACTATATTACAGGCGCGAGCGTATGTGTGTGTGATTGTGAAAATGGTCGTCTCAAAAAAACTGTTGTTTGTACTATAACCTAGTTATAACTGGCGACTGAAAATGCAATTCTAAAGTCTGGTTTATAGTTGGATGCACTTTTAGAAGGGCAATGATATACTTTGTGTATGCACTGGTACGTTACGCAGAATTGTAGAAGTGGAAAGTGTGTTAGGGACAAAATCAATCGGATTGTTATAGTGACATGATGCATCAAAGGTATATGTTATTTGTCAATTTATGTCCTATTTTTAGATTTTAATAAGCATTGACGAAAATAATACCGCCTTAGATTTTTCATCTAGAAGTGTTTTCGTGTTGATAATTTTTATCTTCCGATTCGGTTTAGTTCGTCAGAATATTCAAGAGCGTTCCCTTTAGCGGGGAAATCTCTTCTCTTGTTTAACTCAGATTTGCAAAAACGCGCATTTATATACTTGGATTTCGAGAAACAGACAGCTCGAGAAAAATCAATAGGGTGAGTGTAGGTAATGCATTGCTATTCAAGGCCCTGCTTGTATCTCCACCTGCCTTCTAACTGAAACAAAAAAATGTGTCTCAAGGAACAAATCAGTTCTTTTCAAATCCAACGTTTTAATTTATTAATATTTAAATTAAAGAACTGCCAGATTAAGCATACCAATAATTTTACAGTATAAAAATAATACAACACTAGCTTAATATTGGTTTTTCTTGAAACTCAATAATTGCCGATGGAAAATCTAAAGCGAAAGGCTTTTTTCTTAAGTGTAGCTCAGTTCGTAATGTGTATAATATAAATAAGTTCTGCCTCTATGATTGTACGCACCTAGACACATATCGTGCACAAAAAGAATATCACTTATGTATACATATCTTAGGATCTGTAACGGACCAAAATTTTGTACGTATACATATGTGGAAGGTAACGTAGAATATAGAAAGAGATGTTGCCATGTAGAGTGAACCAACGTTTGTTGCCGTCGGAATGGGCTGGATTTTGCTGGTTCCCTACGTCTACCAATGGACAAGAGTCAAAACCACTGGTTTCGTTTTGTATTCTTGGTTTGTAATCACTGAGTTAGGTAGTCTTGAAAAGTGGACAGGTGATGAAATTAAAGTTACTTTTGGTTTTACGTGAGGCTGACGATTTTGTTCTGTAGTAGTTTAGCATACAAGGCGGTGTAGACGGGAATAAATATGGAAATGGAATAAACGATGGTTTACTCTACAGTGTAATGTCTTCCCGGTTGAATATTGGAAATAAAGTATATATAAATCATGTAAACGTACTTAATTATAAATATAAAGTAGGTATGGCGCAATCGAAATATTTAAATCTATAATATAATGTAAAAAACCGAGTCTTCCTACATAGTAAAGTATGCCTAAAGGTTTAGACGGTCAACAATCTCCACTTCGTCGAATGTTTATATTTATTTACCACAATTGGAACTTAACACTTAACCTAGTCGAGAGTTACAAATATATAGTACAAGAAGTGTAAATAATACAAATTAATATATATACCTTACTAATTATATTTTTTAGACAAAATATTATCCTAATCTTGGAATGGTATAGATTAATTGATGTGATGATCCGACAATAAAATCAACGATTTGCTCTTATACCTTCTAAATTTTATTCTGATACGCGTTTTGTTCCAAATAAAAAAAACCACTTTACGAAGGATCCAGCCATGGGTAGGAGCGGCTAAACATGCAGAATTACAGCGTTAAGTACACCTACAACTGGTATATTCACTGACAAAATATTTTTTTACACATACAATACATGAATCGACGGCGGCATACATTTCTGTCTTGCAATCCTCTCTCTGTCCCTCTCCCTCTCATCCTCTCGGGTTTAACGCCCACACAATTTCCTTCACAATGTACAAGTTCCGAAACTATTTCTTGCACAATTCCTCATTTGTCCAAAAGGCGTACGGTCTGAATCGAATGGAGGGTAAAACCGTTAATTTTCCAAAGGATTTGGTCACGGAACCCTCATTTTATTATCGATAGAACTTCTGTCTCGATCGAAATTTTAATAAAACTCGCAATACTCGAAAATTTGAAACAGTCAAAATCAATTACCTTATTAGACAACATCTAATGAGTTTCTTAGAAACTGAATTTCGCGCGCTACAATGCATCATAACGGCCATTTGGCCATAGGTCAATCGAAAGGCTAAAGAAAATGCAGTAATGTATCTGGAGGTAATGTAAGTGTAATTTTTTTGTCCACACATGTTTACACAATTGTTGTACACACGTAAATGTATTGATGTGACACGCTGTAATGTACTGTGTGAAATAAATGTTCACCTTCTTCATGTGTTATTAAACAATTCCCAATGCTGGTCTGGAATGCAGTGTTTGTCAATGACAATAAAACTTCGTCAATTTCATTTTACTACTAAAATCATATTTACATAAGCCAAATTGATAGGGCCCAATATTGGCTCATGTAAGTAATCTAGTTAAAATTACAATAGAAGCATTATACCATCTATCTATACTCATGTATTTTCATAAATATTTCCACAACTTTGCATGCTACATGTAATTGCTAAATCATATATTATATAATATATAGGTAAATCTAATCATACCTATCACATATCTCTCTGTACTATTATACCCCTAAGCACAACGTACATGTCTCTGTGATGTATATGAAATTTACTGACAATATATCACTGTGTGGAATGTTCAATTATCAACCTGTAGTCAAAATTATTTTATATGTAATATATTTCTATGTACCTATACTTATTGATTGTTAACTAAATAAATTATATTAAATTGGCGAGCATCACAAATTGTGACGTTTTATTTATCCCTTTTACAACCCAGACACCAAATAGGTAAGTATGAAAAATATTCCCAATAGCCAAAATATTACTGTAATCTATAGTAGTAGGATAAAGAACAGAGTAACAGATATCTGGTCTAGAATACTAGTATCTTTTCTATAGTATATTAAAGAGTAAAAAATAAAAATTTAAAATGAGCTTTACGTATAATTTTTACTATCAAATTTCATAGCAATCTAAGGGTGGAATTCATAAATCACACCTAAGGTTACAAGTGCACTTAGCTTTGTAATTTACAAGATAAAAATGCAGTGAGAACTTACTAATATTTTCGTACCTTGATTTAATAAGTTTACATTATGAAACAGAATATTGAAGGGCATCTTGCCTTAAATGAAAAGTCACTTAAGTGAAGTGCTGACTATGAATTCTACCCTAAGATCACAGCGATCACACACTTAGATGTTTTATATAGAAATGTTAATAATCAGCATAGTAGTCCGTCTGTATCTTTTTCAAAATATTAAATATTCATAGAATATATAAGAATCCCTTACAACTAAAGTGACACGATATTTGTTCCGAAAATTTACAAAAATTCATGTAAAGAACTACTTAGATCTTTATGTATATGTAAATGATTGAACCAACATTATTTCTAATCGATTTTGAATTGAGAGTTGCGTTTGCTAGATTCCTTTTCTTACAGTTAGCTGTATTACCATCGTTTAAAAATTGATCTGAAACTATGGTACTACATCTGTAGATATCCCACGATTCACGGGGCAAATACTTCTGTGATAAATGCGGAACGTGGTACGTGCTAAGGTACTACACTGGTACTACGTACTACCTGCTCGCAATTGACATTTGCCAGTTGCGCGACCTCAGTAGTGGGAGAATGGCAGTAAATGATTGTTCTAGTTGTGATGGTTTTTAACATTTTATTTTATCACCTGTTTGTTATGTTCAGTCCGTAATTTTAATGTGCTTATTTAATTTACTTTGAATTTTACGAAAATGCATTTTTCAATTCCCGATACTCAGGAATTAAACGAAGGAAATGGGTCAACATTCATTGTAAGTTTACATGACAACATATCCATATAAATTTGTCTGGAAAACTTTTGTAGGGTTATAACATTCACATAAATGGTCTTTTTCACTGTACTGTTAGGTACAAGCAACTACATAACTTAAATGAACAGTTGAAGAAAGAATTTGGTAATGAAGCGATCCCTTATTTTCCTCCGAAAAAGTTGCTTCCTTTGACAGTTTCACAACTAGAAGAACGGAGAGTTTTACTAGAAAAGTATATCCAAACTAGTAAGAAATATTCCATTACTTCGATACATTTGTTATTTATTTATATTTCCTTTTAAATGAGGAATATTGGTGAGGTGTGTTAAGTGGTATTTTTTTTGTAGTTGGCCAAGATTCCAAACTAGTGTCTTCCGAACTAATAATAGGTTTTTTACTATCAGCGCAGCAAGAAACAACGTGCGAGAAGAAACAAGATGTGAACCTAGATTTATACACTATGAACAACTATCATATCCCTGTACGAGTGTCAACGTTTGATGGCACAGAGCAAGTGCTGACGAAAGTATTCAAATACATGAGCTTGCCATTAGAATATATACAGTATTTTTCCTTATACCTGATCAAAAAAGACAATAGCGGAGATGTTATTATATTACGTAAACTACTTGATTTTGAATGTCCTTATTTATCACATAAAACGATGAGAGATGCTAACAAAATAGTCATTCGAAAAAGGTACGTTGTTGTAGTTTTTATTCAGAAACATAAACATAAATGATAAAAAATACATTAATACTGTGGCACTTAATGTTTTTTTAGTTACTGGGATACAAACTATGATTTTGAGTTAATGACAGACCCAGTATCTCTAAACCTCCTGTACATTCAGGCAGTGACAGAAATAGAGAAGAATTGGATAATAACGACTAGAGAGATGAAATTACAATTGACGAGTCTGCAATCTAATCTAGCGAAACGTGAATATATAGAAACAGCTCAAAAACTAAAGTATTACGGTTTTATGCAATTTTTGCCCTGTTACTGTGATTACCCTAAGGCTCAAACTAAAGTTATCATAGCAATAGGTGACCAAGAACTTAGTATGAGGATTCTTGGGCCCGGACAGTTATCAAGAGAAGGTTGCTTTAAGGTCACAAGAATGAGGTGTTGGCGCATTACTGCCACACATGTAAGCATTGGAAACATTAATTTTTTATTCTTTAACACATATTTTTCCTATAGAACAAAGAAGAGGTAGCAGCAAACAGTGGATCGAGTTTCAGTTCAGGTTTAGAGCTGTCATTCGAGTACCTGATGTCGAAGGACAAATTGCAGTGGATCACGATATCAAGCGACCAAGCAATATTAATGTCGGTGTCCTTGCAATCTCTAGTTGACGAGCTTCTGATGAAGAAGAATGGGATGAGGAAAAGACCTTGCTCTGTTACAAAAGGGGGTTGGTCATATATGAAACGGGACGGCTCAAGTCAACTGATTTCAGTTGACGATGCGGATGGAGAAAATAAGGAGGAATCAGCTGATGCAAAGTATCAAGAATCATTTTCAATAAAAAAGTTGCAGGAAAAGTTTTCCAGTGTTTCTTTCAAGAGTGGAAGGGAATTTATCGAGAATCATGCATTTGAAGGTATTGGAGATGACGATTTATGAATAAATGGTTTTAGTTAGTCTGACGTGCTTTTTCTACTTGGAAATTCTAAACGTGGGTTTTAATTTTAAGGTGCTAATAAAAATTTGTCCAAATCAATTACTTGCCATTTGACGTGTAAAATAATAATTGGCAATTTGTAAAAATTTGTGGGGCTATCCCACTCAGTCCATTGTATGTGCCAAAACTTAGGAATAACTAAGATATTTTACTAAACAGTGGTATATTGAATATAATTGTATTTTATATATTACCAATTATACAAAGTAATTGATTAATCGTTATAAGGAATTCCACTATGAACGCTCAAATTTTGTATTTTGTTAGTTTATGGTACCTGACATTTACTGTATATTAAAAATATGCATGTTATCATAATTACTGAGTTATTTTATGTAGCTTGTATGTAATTTTTTATTATATTTTTTTAAATACTTGTAATCGGTATTGTATAGTACATATCCTCTTAAAAACGCCCCATACTTTTTTCATATCCAAAATACATATCTTATTTCATATTTTTTTATATCTAAATATGTATTTTATCATTGATGTTGTGTATGTATTTAACAATATTAAAACATTTTAATAAAATTACTTATTGTTTCCTCACTGCTTCTAATACATTCAACATTAAATAATAAATAAATCTAAGATGTAGTATGAAGGTGACAAGGTGACTTAGTTTTATTGGTCCTTTGGTATTTTATAGAGAATTTAATGTTTTGTGACATTTTTCAAATTTAATATCTGTTGTATGAATGTTTCTTATTAAAATAAGATTCTCTATAAAATGCCAAATAAAACTGTAGCACCCTGTATAGCACAGTTAAAGTAAATATCAATAATCTGTTCAATAATTTTGAAATATGTCTCTTTATTTTTATGAAGTGAAAGGTGTTCTTATCTACGAACATTAGAGTTCTTATCTATAAACGCTAAAAACTTGTTATCTTACTATATATCACATGTATATTTGCGGAAATCGGAAATGCTCAACAAAATGCAATCAAACATACATATTAAACAAGTTGGTACCACTGCTGGGATAGGGATACCAATGACAAGTTTAGCTCTTAGCGTTAGGTTTAAATATTCTCAATAAGGGTTCCAGGCCAACCTTCTTTTTAAGGACCAGGCAGGCAGTTGTAGATATTACAGTAGTACAATCTTGAGTTGTGAACTGGGTCAAGGATTGGCATGTGTCGTCACAAATGTCTATGTCAGACCATCGTCATTTAAATTTTAGTCTTGAGATTGGCATATTCACCAAGACATGAATACAGGGGAAGTACTACAAATTCAAGTCAGCCTGGAGCATTCATAAAGTTCCATGGTGGAACTCTACTCTTCAGGAAAAATGCAAAGGAGCTCGTCAGTTTTTTAATAGAGCTAAATCCACAAAACTAGACTGAGATTGGGACCAACGGCTCAACGTTATTTCAAGAGCCTTGCTCAACAAAATAAATGTTAGGCTAGGAGGAATTTCTGTGAGAGCATGGAAGACCTTTCTGCCACTTCAAGTATTTATAAGCGTATGAAAAGAAGTCACAAATCCAGGATAGATGCACTCGGGCTTCCTAATGATACATATACGTGTACCATCAAGGAGGCAACGGGACATCATCTAATGGATCATCAATTTCCTGGATGCGTTTTAAATGAAGATTCTCAAAAACCTTGCGTCCCCATGTCCATTTAAGAGTGCGGGAATAGAAGGTATCTTTTTGGCTCTTTTACAACAAGAGTCAGAGTGTATCATCCACAATCTTTGGGATACATTCCGAATTCTTGGAGAATGGTTTTAATTCAAAAGTAAGTTGCTTCTCTTACAATGAGGCAAAGGCGTTTAGACCTATATGTTTGACATCCTTCCTTTTGAAGTTGTAGGAAAAACTTACAGAAAGGCATGTCAAAGAGGAAGCACTTGTAACGTAGCCACTACAACTCGGGGAGTGCTTATCTACAGCTGTATTATACGTACAATATTAAAATAGATGTTGTTCTTTTCACCAGGAGATGAAAGATAGTTAGTTTCAGTGAACTGACTATTTTAAATGTTGCCATTCAAGGAGTACAAACGGTCAAGTTTTTAGGAGTTACTCTGGATAATGATACATTAACCTGAGTTCCGCATATTGACAAACAATTGCAAAAAGCCACTGCATCCTTTTAGGAAGGCTTAACAGTAGTCAGTTTGTGGAATCTGAAGCAGTGTTGGTGTTACCACAATGTTCTCTTGCAAGGTCCATTGATGGCTGGATCACAAAGCGATGAAAGAATCAGGTGGATCTGGTCTACGTCAGACTAGGCTTCTTAAAGGGGTCCATGGGCTAACGCAAACCGAAATTACATCTCAACAAGCACCTACATTGGATTGGCTTAAGCAGTGACGTGAGGTGTAGGCTTTACGACAACCCAGATCGGGATTCCATTCACATCCTTTGTAACTGTGTCTGTTTAATGGTAAAAAGACACAAGTATTTTGGGGCAGCTTTTTTTTTCTCCTCAAGACAACAGTTTTCAACAGAGCTGATTCTTGCTTTTCTGCACAGCATTGGCCCTGTTTTGAACTTTGCAGTCAGCAGCATGCAAAGATAGCAAAATTTGTTTATAAAATTTAACAAGTTGAGTTCTCATAAACAAAAACCACAATCCATTACAATAATTGTACATTATGTTCTCCAAACCAAACAAATCAAATTCTGTTAAATCTGGCGGATATTCTGCTAAGTTGGCGACTCTGATTGTGTTGGCAACGCTGTCTGTATTGGCAGTATTGAATGTGTCAGTGGCATAGAATAATATATAATATTTCCGACTATTCTGAGTTTGTGACTCTGTGGTTGTGGTTATCTATCTTATGCTGCTGACAGTCTGACAGTTATATTTGAATTTGATTTGATTACTCGAGGTTTTTGTAAATCTTATAATTAATAATGGAAAAGGATAATGCATCTGCATTAGAAAAAACAGCAATTCAAGATATTTTAAATGAATGTGATAATTTAAAAGGTATGTGTAACAAGTTCTAGTTGTAAATTTTGGTTGCATCGAACTATATTATTTTCAGAAAATGTAACTGACCTTTCAGTATATTTCAAAGAAGCATTTCAGAGAATTCGTTCTGATGCTGAAGATGTTAAATCTAATATGGAATCTGGAAGTACCTTAAAAATTGGCAGAAAAGCTGTTCAACCGTTGGTGGAACTAAAAAATTTAGCAGCCGAGGTTTTCTCCAACGTTACAAACAATGAAGTCAAATACTTACATCAGGTTACGTTATCAATACAAAATGCTGTTAATCTTGTCAATATTTGGAAATTCACAGTATAAATAGTTGCTGCTTGTGAATCTAACGGATAATTTTTAGGAGATCAACCCGACACCATTTTTGACACATATTAATGAAATAAAAAAGATGAACGGTGAGACACGTGAAGTTATAAATTTATTGGAATCGCTAAAGGATTCTATTGGTAAACTAAATGAGCTGGAGAAGACTCAGAAACAAAACAGTTAAGTGTTTGACTGTAGGATTATCAAAATAATATGAATTATCGATTTTCAGCTAACACCGATGAGTCTTGCGCCTCATCTGTTTCAATCGCAAGTGATCCTTCAATCTCCGAATTTAGTCTTTTTGATGATAATAGCATCACAAATGCTGCTACATCTTCTCCATATCTCGAGAAAAAAAAACAAAAGAATGCTGTAGATGATTCAGAAACTAAAGAGCCAAGTGTTTGACTTTGAGTCATAAGAGTAATATGAAAATTGATGTGTATTGTTTGTTGTCAATTTGGTCTGTTAATAGCAATAATGCTACATCTCTTCATGTTGAAAAACAAGAGTAATTGTTTATATAATTTTGATTTGTTGTTATCCATTAGAAAATTTTGATACGTTACAGTTAATAAATGTTTATTAAATATAATCATTTTTATTTTTTGTGTTGAAAACGATTGCAGAATGATGTACAGGGTGTGTAAAAAGGCTTGTATATTGTGTTTCGAAACTGTATATTTCAAACTCTTCAAATTATTACTATCTTTTACAGGTTTTAAAATCTCATTTACACAATAAACTGTTTTTACTAACTTATTTTTTAATATATTAGTTTTAAAGTGATGTATATCCATAGTGTGAATTAATAAAACTCATATTTCAGTCTAATATTTATATATAAAAAATAAAAAGAAAAATTCTTTACATAACCAACTAAATATTATGAACTTAAATTAGGAAGACGACTACATACAAATTATAAACCATTCATAATGAATACACCGTGTGTACAATATTTATATAAAAAGAAAAAACAATATATACCGAGTAAATATTTTTACATATCCTCTCTAGTAGTATTTGGCGAGCGGCTATGAGATCGACTTCTAGAAGAGTGAGTTCTTGATCTCGATTTAGTTCTGGAGCCATTCTTTTCCTTTTGTTTTTCAAGTGGCGATCTAGAACGAGATTTTGACTCCTTTCTAGTTTTAGAACCAGAAGCAGGACTCCTTGAACGAGACTTGGAACTGCCCCTACTTCTTGACCTACATCAAATAAATGTATAATGCTTTTATAAATTAAAAATAATCGTTTTTACCTTGATTGCGAAGCGGACCTAGAACGTGGTGATCTCGATCTGCTACCGCTGCTAGATCTTGACCTACTTTTGCGTGACGGCCGATCCTCGATAAGTTTTATTTTTCTGCCGTTAAGTTCAGTGCCATCTAACTTCTCTATAACATTCTTCATGTCCTTGTACGAAGCAAATTCCACAATTCTACAAATAATTTTAAATCAGAATGTGGATAATTCAAAATAGTTTTTAAAACTTATTTTCGAGTTGTCAGTGAATGAAAAGGGTATCAGTCATTAGACTTCAGACCCGAAAGATGGTAAAAACATCATGTGTAAATTAATATCAAGAACGTAAATATTTTTAAAAACAACATACCCTTCATTGCGTCTTTGCTTGTGGGCATCGGCATAGGTAACTTCTCCAGCTTGACGCATATAATCTTTCAAATCCTATATCAGGAAAAAAAATAGAATTAAGATTCATATATAAATACACGAAAAAAACATTTGTAAAACAAGTTACCTGACTTGCGACAAAAGGTACAAATTCCAAACTTAAAAAATAAAAATAATAGTTTTGTAAATAAATCTAAATTGAAAGATACTTATTCCTTTATTTTAATTACACTTTGTCCATGACGAAAGGTATTTTAATTAGACTGGGTACAAAAAAAATAAATAAAAGGGCTATATAATTATAAAATAATACCTAAATTTAAAGGTTAACAAAACAGAGAATATAACTGAGTTCATATTAAAGGAAATTCATGTTGAAATAATAATATATATCAATTATGTTGTATAACATGAATATTTCACTGTATTGCATAGTTTCTTTAAAATGAACTCTATAATCACCACTTAGCAATAGCACACAAATATATAATGAAAATATATGATATATGCATAGATATTGTACTTTATACTAAATTATTTTTGTATGAATTAGAAAAACAAAATAGTTGCTATTACCAAGTTCCATTTGATAAATAATATTTGTCGTTTGTTCATGCTAATGGTAAAGCAAATAAAGAGATCAGACAAAGTGTAATTAACGAGAGACTGACAAAATTGCGCGTCATGCTAGGGCATTTACCTGAGGCATTGTGAATGAGAAACCACATAGAACCAATGGAATCAATGGACTGGCGTAATAACTGAATCGACTGACTGCCACTCATTTGCAAGGGTGTACCACATAGATTGAGCATAGAATAGGCCTAGAGAAACCACACGCTCCGTGGGAAATGGGTGCTCTTTACAAAAAAGTATTTAATTTCATATATTCACTTAAATTACAATATAAAACGATACCAAATTCGTGACAGTTTATGATTACGTGCTAGTTTAATGGCACTTTCTGAGCATATGGTTACCTGCTCTAGATGCCACTGATGAGGCCCCCGTAGGCCAAAACAGGGCATTCCACTATTTAAATTTAGTATTTTGCAAAGTGCCATATGCTTTCGTCAGTGTTAATGCTCAACTTTAGGGAACTATAAGGAGATGACCGGGAAAAACCCATCTTCGGACAGAGCCTGGGATTGGTTGGATCTTCCAAACGTCTTAGCCCTGGCTTGGTACGTCCACGCCTCATTGATTACTCAAAATGTGGTTACACATCGTTGCTCTCGCATGGTACCCCCCGATTGCCTCAACTATGGACTGCAAGTCACATCGGACGAAATGCCCCATATTCTATCACTGGCCTTGCTCGCTCTAACTCTCTTTTGGTTTTTGAAAGTAACAGGGATTAATAGTAATGTTAAATCAAAAAGTGACACATGGATTACAAAACTGACATCTTAGCCTTCCTAAAAAAAAAAAAAAAATGGGGATTCATTTTCTAGATCCATGTGGCAGTTTTTTGTTAACAAACTATACCAGGTATGGGACTCTTACCCAATTACATGTACATGCCTGAGTTTTATCATTTTATTCGACTTACCTGCCAGCTGACTCTGCTTGATAGATTATCGACGTAGATGCGATACCTTGTTCTTTGCGGTGGACCATATCTAATACATCAAACAAAACTAAGTCCAAACACCATCACAGAAAAATAATATAACATTCATTTATTGTTACAAAGTGTTCTAAAATACTTACTTCTCGCGATTATCTCTATTGCGTGGAGGTCCTCCGTGTCCTCTAGAGCCGCCCATGCTGCCTCTCCATTGGTCGCTTCCTCTTGGGGTACCCCTAGCACGTTCCACTGAGACCCTATAAAAAAAAATAGTAAAGTAAAATATAGAAACAAATATAACTAAATTAGTTAAAGTTTAAATTAAAGTCAGAACGCTGGGAAAAAGTCTGTCATATCTTAAATCAGACCCGAAAGATGTTGATCATCATAGTAAGTACAAAAGTATTTTTCTAGTTTGCCACTACCACTCAAAATTGAGGAAAATTCTTTGTTACATTTGTTCACTTTAATACGCATAAATTTATTTCTAATAAAAATAGAATTAAAAAAATTTGTTATACTAGTAAGAAAACCAAACGAAATATAATGGATTTCATGTAAAGCATAGTAGATTTTAAGAATTGATATAATATATACATGATGTACAATGCTTACTTTTCCCCGAGTAAGTCTCTTCCATTTAACTCATAGATAGCATCATCTGCGTCCCTGTGGTCATCAAATTCCTGTAAATCGTTTGAGAATTAAACGAGTTTTAAAATTTTGTTGCGAACTTACGACAAACGCAAATCCATTTTTCATTGCGACCTCTTTAATTCTTCCATACTTACGAAAGAACTTTTCAATGTCGCGCTCTCTAACACGGTAGGTGAGCCCTCCAACAAATACCCTAGTGCCCATCTGTAAAAATAATTAGGTATACATCTACTTTATTTTTGGAGATCTATTTAGGAATATTAGGACATTGAATCTATTTAGGAATATTCACATTGACTAGCGACTAGTTATTTGGTTCACATGACTTGAACTGTAATTGTTAAGAAATGGCAGCTGCAGAGCATACCCACTACTAAAAAGTTTGTAAAGGATTTGACTGATAAGGTTTTTTAAAAAAAAATGTGTTTAAAAAGTATTTCCAAACATACTTACCTTCATGAATGCAGTAAATTTGGTGGAAACTAAACGATGCTTTAGATATATTTATAAAAAATCCTACTAATCCCGGCCGTATTAGAACATGTAAATTTTAAACATATGGCGAATAACGCAATACGCAATTTTAAGTGCCTAAACTACGTTTTTGTTTACCAAATATTTCAAGTTCTAATACCCCAATCGAATTAAAAATATATACGTATATATAAGTTTTAAATACCTATGAAATATTTACACCTTTCTTTTAAGCAACACAAACACTCAACTAAATAACTAAAACGCCCTAATTTATTGCCCTTTCTAGCTGTTGGAAATGGAAACGGACAAGCATCGAGATTAAAATTTTGTGCGCCTGTGCAGAACAATTATGTAACCACCAACCCATCGTCTGTCTACTAATCCATACGCAAAGAATTCTATACATGTTCTATACAGCACTGACGGTGCCAGTGTCCGATAGTAAAGGGGCTTGTATATCTGACCAAAAGCAACCAAAAAAACTTTCTGTCTAAAAACGAATAGTTTTTCTACAAATATATTTCAAAAATAAATATTAACTGCTATAATAAAATGCAAAACTGTGTTACGAAACTGCAATAAGCTAATGTATATAGAATTACAATAATAATGGCACTCTTTAAAATAAATTTAGCGACTAGTTTTAAAATATTCACGTATTCGTAGTGAAATCTATTGGTGACTGGAGCAACTAAGAACTAATACTTAAAATTTAAAGTATATTTCATTAATCATTACTAATACAACAGTTCAAAATAAGTCGCTACATTTATTTTAAAGTGTCATAATTATTGCAATAGTATGTACAACTCAGATCCGAATTAAGGGGGAGGTCTATACCTATAGCCTCAAGCCGCGTCTATCATTAGTTTAGTGCTGTTGCATAACTTTTACTTGCCAGTTCTGCATTAATTGAAATGCCACTGCTGGCATACATATTATTATATACATCCTGTATATATGTTCTATTATATTTCCAATACTATAGTCTGTCCCTGTAATAATTTAATATGTAATACAACAAATTATATTGTTTTATGCTTATAAATTAAAGTATAAATATTTGGAAGTAATTCTTACTTTTTTTTATTACAGAATTCTCGAAGGAAGGAAGGCAAACAACGATAAATGTCAAGAGAGAAGACAAGCTGTAATTTTTAAGTGTACAGGGTATCCCCTGTAATTGCAGGGTATCTCAGAAATTTCAAGAGCTAGAAAAGGATGCGATTTTCTCAACACTGAGGCTACTTTTTCGAAAAAATTAATATATTACAATCAGAATTTCCATAGACTCCGTTCATTTTTGAGCTACGTGAAATTTAAAAACCTGTTTTTAAGGGATTCTTCGTGTCTCGGAGAATAGCTGAGATATCGAAATAGAAACAGTAGCGTACTTGTAACTTCTCTACAGGGTGTCTCTTTTAAAATATGACTAACATATATTTTTTTAAATAGAACACTCTGTATATTTTTATGCAGTTCAATAATATTATATATTTCCTTCATAATGATATATAACAGTTGATACTTTGTGTTTAGAGACTTTTCAAAAAAACGTTCAATTTGGCCCCCTCAAAAACGAGGAAACCTATAAAAATTCTGTTTAAGTTGCCCAGTATTGCGAAAACTGCATTTTTTTATCTCTTGTAGTTTCCAAAACACTTTACATTATAATTGGGACACCCTGTACGTACATTCCAATCGTAAGGCAACGTTTATCTTGTATATATTATTAATATTGTAAATTAATTTTGTTCTCTTAAAACCAATTGTAAAAATTGTATTATGGTAAATTTAAAAATATATCTATATTTTTATCATACCTGTTATGCGTTTTATTTTAAAATACTTCTCATGAGCTTTTTCCTTGTAAGTAAATTAGTCTTCGAACAAAAAATAGCCGAATTTTACTTGAAAATTTGTTAAAATTCGTACAATAATTTTTTGTTGAAAATCGACAAAAAAATAGACCAAAAACTTCGAACAAAAAAAGGCCGAATTTTCCTTAAAATTTTGTTAAAATTTGTACAATAATTTTAATAACTTTAACAGCAAATTTTGTCAGTAGCGATCCTAAAAATTTGTATCAGGATAGCAGAAAGTCGAGAAGGTATGGGGATACAATTTTACACATAATATTTGACTTTAATAGCAAATCTCGTCAGTGGCGCAGCTACATTTTGTATCAGGATAGCAGAAAGTCGAGGAAGTATGAGGATACAATTTTACTAATAATACATGACTTTAACAGCAAATTTTGTCAGTAGCGATCCTAACAATTTGTATCAGGATAACAGAAAGTCGAGGAGGTATGGGGTTACAATTTTACACATAATACTTGACTTTAACAGCAAACTTCGTCAGTAGCGATCCTAACAGTTTGTATCAGGAAAGCAGAAAGTCGAGGAGGTATGGGGACACAATTTTACACATAATACTTGACTTTAATAGCAAATCTCGTCAGTGGCGCAGCTAACATTTTGTATCAGGATAGCAGAAAGTCGAGGAGGTATGGGGATACAATTTTACTATTAATACATGACTTTAACAGCAAATTTTGTCAGTAGCGATCCTAACAATTTGTATCAGGATAGCAGAAAGTCGAGGAGGTATGGGGATACAATTTTACACATAATACTTGACTTTAACAGCAACTTTCGCCAGTAGCGATCCTAACAGTTTGTATCAGGATAGCAGAAAGTCGAGGAGGTATGGGGACACAATTTTACACATAATACTTGACTTTAATAGCAAATCTCGTCAGTGGCGCAGCTAACATTTTGTATCAGGATAGCAGAAAGTCGAGGAGGTATGGGGATACAATTTTACTATTAATACATTACTTTAACAGCAAATTTTGTCAGTAGCGATACTAAAAATTTGTATCAGGATAGCAGAAAGTCGAGGAGGTATGGAGATACAATTTTACTAATAATACATGACTTTAACAGCAAATTTTGTCAGTAGCGAGCCCAACAATTTGTATCAGGATAGCAGAAAGTCGAGCAGGTATGGGAATACAATTTTACACATAATACTTGACTTTAACAGCAAATTTCGTCAGTAGCGATCCTAACAGTTTGTATCAGGATAGCAGAAAGTCGAGAAGGTATGGGGACACAATTTTACACATAATACTTGACTTTAATAGCAAATCTCGTCAGTGGCGCAGCTAACATTTTGTATCAGGATAGCAGAAAGTCGAGGAGGTATGGGGATACAATTTTACTCCTAATACATATCTTTAACATCAAATTTCATCAGTAGCGATCCTAACAGTTTGTATCAGGATAGCAGAAAGTCGAGGAAGTATGGGGACACAATTTTACACATAATACTTGACTTTAATAGCAAATCTCGTCAGTGGCGCAGCTAACATTTTGTATCGGGATAGCAGAAAGTCGAGGATGTATGGGGATACAATTTTACTAATAATACATGACTTTAATAGCAAATTTTGTCAGTAGCGATACTAAAAATTTGTATCAGGATAGCAGAAAGTCGAGGAGGTATAGGGATACAATTTTACTAACAATACATGACTCTAACAGCAAATTTTGTCAGTAGCGATCCTAACAATTTGTATCAGGATAGCAGAAAGTCGAGGAGGTATGGGGATACAATTTTACTAACAATACATGAATCTAACAGCAAATTTCGTCAGTAGCGATCCTAACAGTTTGTATCAGGATAGCAGAAAGTCGAGGAGATATGGGTACACAATTTTACTAATAATACATGACTTTAACAGCAAATTTTGTCAGTAGCAATCCTAACAATTTGTATCAGGATAGCAGAAAGTCGAGGATGTATGGGGATACAATTTTACTCCTAATACATGTCTTTAACATCAAATTTCGTCAGTAGCGATCCTAACAGTTTGTATCAGGATAGCAGAAAGTCGAGGAGATATGGGGACACAATTTTACACATAATACTTGACTTTAAAGCAAATCTCGTCAGTGGCGCAGCTAACATTTTGTATCAGGATAGCAGAAAGTCGAGGAGGTATGGGGATACAATTTTACTAATAATACATGACTTTAACAGCAAATTTTGTTAGTAGCAATCCTAACAATTTGTATCAGGATAGCAGAAAGTCGAGGAGGTATGGGGATACAATTTTACTCCTAATACATGTCTTTAACATCAAATTTCGTCAGTAGCGATCCTAACAGTTTGTATCAGGATAGCAGAAAGTCGAGGAGGTATGGGAACACAATTTTACACATAATACTTGACTTTAATAGTAAATCTCGTCAGAGGCGCAGCTAACAGTTTGTATCAGGATAGCAGAAAGTCGAGGAGGTATGGGGACACAATTTTACACATAATACTTGACTTTAATAGCAAATCTCGTCAGAGGCGCAGCTAACATTTTGTATCAGGATAGCAGAAAGTCGAGGAGGTATGGGGATACAATTTTACTCCTAATACATGTCTTTAACATCAAATTTCGTCAGTAGCGATCCTAACAGTTTGTATCAAGATAACAGAAAGTCGAGGAGGTACGGGGACACAATTTTGCTGCTAATATGTGACTTTAGTAGCAAATTTCGTCAGTAGCGTTACCAACATTTTGTATCAGGATAGCAGAAAGTCGAGGAGGTATGCGAACACAATTTTACTGCGTTACGTCTCACCCATTTCACCGGTAGCACCTAACTATGGCAGCAGATCGCCATAGCCAGGACCGCTTACCGATCTTCTGTCGGTGCAAGCGAAGCTACAAACACGGTGAACGACTGAAACAGTTACGCAGGTGTGTTGTGTTTGGGTCGAGCTATAAATTCACGTGTGTTATGGTCAAGTCAACGTCGATTTCGTAGAGGTATGTTAATTGTGATTGGAAACTGCGTTACGTCTCACCCAATTCACCAGCAAAACCGAATTATGGCAGCTGATGGTCATAGCCAAGACCATCAACCGATCCCATGTCGGTGCAAGCAAAGCTACAAACACGGTGAACGACTAAAACAGTTACGCAGGTGTGTTGTGTTTGGGTCGAGCTATAAATTCGCGTGTGTTATGGTCAAGTCAAGGACGATTTCGTACAGGTATGTTAATTGTGATTGGATACTTACCCGATTCACCGGCAACTAAGCTATTTTATATTTCTATAAAATTTAAATTCTATAGGTTTATTAAATTTATATTCGTTGTCTCTTTTTCCCATTTTGCCTTCCCAGTTCCCATATGTTTGGAAGGTTCTGTAAACAGCGATAGCGTGCTTCAGCAATTTCTACACGTGTGTGGTAGTAGTAAAAAAAACTTATTTTAGAATGATTTCGTAGCATTGTATCCATTGGATTTTTCACGCCAATGGCAGACGTCGAGCACAAAACCAACGCCACTGACGCCGATACCGTTGGCAAAATAGCGTCTGCAGCGTCCTTAACGGTATTTTAGCCGGCCGCGATCGGTACATTATCGCGTGGAAATTTTTGAGAAATTTTAACATGGGAAATTTTCAAACACGATTTTTTTCTGAAAAATTTTTCGGGCAACTATCGGTCTCAGCAGGTCGTGAATGAATCCACCTAAACATTCCTCCCTGGTGTTTCTTAGAGGTACCTTGAGCAGTTTTGCTCTAAAACGAACGTTTTTCGAGATATTTGTATTTTTCTAAAATTATAGGCTATTTTCGGGACGTCATAACTCCCTTATTATTCGACGCAGGGGCACGCGGTTTGTTTCATGTAAAAGCTCTCTCGAAATGCTAATTTGACCTGTCTTTTAGTTTTTCCGTATCTGCAACCGTTCGAGAGTTACGGTCGATCGAAGTTTTGGATTTTTCACGTCAACGGCAGCCGTCGAGCAGAAAACCGACGCCACCGACGCCGATACCGTTTACAAAATAGTGTCTGCAGCGTCCTTAACGGTATTTTAGCCGGCCGCGATCGATACATTATCGCGTGGAAATTTTTGAGAAATTTTAACATGGGAAATTTTCAAAAACGAATTTTTTCTGAAAAATTTTTCGGGCAACTATCGGTCTCAGCAGGTCGGGAATGAATCCCCCTATACATTCCTCCCTGGTGTTTCTAAGAGGTACCTGGAGCCGTTTTGCTCTAAAACGAACGGTTTTCGAGATATTTGAGTTTTTCTAAAATTATACCCTATTTTCGGGACGTCATAACTCCCTTATTATTCGACGCAGTGCGACGCGGTCTGTTTCATTCGAAAGCTCTCTCGAAATGCTAATTTGACCTGTCTTTTAGTTTTTCCGTATCTGCAACCGTTCGAGAGTTACGGTCGATCGAAGTTTTGGATTTTTCACGTCAACGGCAGCCGTCGAGCAGAAAACCGACGCCACCGACGCCGATACACTTTACAAAATAGTGGCTGCAGCGTCCTTAACGGTATTTTAGCCGGCCACGATCGATACATTATCGCGTGGAAATTTTTGAGAAATTTTAACATGGGAAATTTTCAAACACGATTTTTTTCTGAAAAATTTTTCGGGCAACTATCGGTCTCAGCAGGTCGGGAATGAATCCCCCTAAACATTCCTCCCTGGTGTTTCTAAGAGGTACCTGGAGCCGTTTTGCTCTAAAACGAACGGTTTTCGAGATATTTGGATTTTTCTAAAATTATAGGCTTTTTTCGGGACGTCATAACTCCCTTATTATTCGATGCAGGGAGACGCCGTTTGATTCATTCGAAAGCTTTCTCGAAATGCTAATTTGACCTGTCTTAGTTTTTCCGTATCTGCAACCGTTCGAGAGTTACGGTCGATCGAAGTTTTGGATTTTTCACGTCAACGGCAGCCGTCGAGCAGAAAACCGACGCCACCGACGCCGATACCGTTTACAAAATAGTGTCTGCAGCGTCCTTAACGGTATTTTAGCCGGCCGCGATCGATACATTATCGCGTGGAAATTTTTGAGAAATTTTAACATGGGAAATTTTCAAACACGATTTTTTTCTGAAAAATTTTTCGGGCAACTATCGGTCTCAGCAGGTCGGGAATGAATCCCCCTATACATTCCTCCCTGGTGTTTCTAAGAGGTACCTGGAGCCGTTTTGCTCTAAAACGAACGGTTTTCGAGATATTTGGATTTTTCTAAAATTATAGGCTATTTTCGGGACGTCATAACTCCCTTATTATTCGACGCAGTGCGACGCGGTTTGTTTCATTCGAAAGCTCTCTCGAAATGCTAATTTGACCTGTCTTTTAGTTTTTCCGTATCTGCAACCGTTCGAGAGTTACGGTCGATCGAAGTTTTGGATTTTTCACGTCAACGGCAGCCGTCGAGCAGAAAACCGACGCCACCGACGCCGATACCGTTTACAAAATAGTGTCTGCAGCGTCCTTAACGGTATTTTAGCCGGCCGCGATCGATACATTATCGCGTGGAAATTTTTGAGAAATTTTAACATGGGAAATTTTCAAAACGAATTTTTCTGAAAAATTTTTCGGGCAACTATCGGTCTCAGCAGGTCGGGAATGAATCCCCCTATACATTCCTCCCTGGTGTTTCTAAGAGGTACCTGGAGCCGTTTTGCTCTAAAACGAACGGTTTTCGAGATATTTGAGTTTTTCTAAAATTATAGGCTATTTTCGGGACGTCATAACTCCCTTATTATTCGACGCAGTGCGACGCGGTCTGTTTCATTCGAAAGCTCTCTCGAAATGCTAATTTGACCTGTCTTTTAGTTTTTCCGTATCTGCAACCGTTCGAGAGTTACGGTCGATCGAAGTTTTGGATTTTTCACGTCAACGGCAGCCGTCGAGCAGAAAACCGACGCCACCGACGCCGATACCGTTTACAAAATAGTGCCTGCAGCGTCCTTAACGGTATTTTAGCCGGTCGCAATCGATACGTTATTGCGTGGAAATTTTTGAGAAATTTTAACATGGGAAATTTTCAAACACGATTTTTTCTGAAAAATTTTTCGGACAACTATCGATCTCAGCAGGTCGGGAATTAATTCCCATATACATTCCTCCTGGTGTTTTGAAGAGGTACCTGAAGCCGTTTTGCTCTAAAACGAACGGTTTTCGAGATATTTGAGTTTTTCTAAAATTATACCCTATTTTCGGGACGTCATAACTCCCTTATTATTCGACGCAGGGGGACGCGGTTTGTTTCATTCGAAAGCTCTCTCGAAATGCTAATTTGACCTGTCTTTTAGTTTTTCCGTATCTGCAACCGTTCGAGAGTTACGGTCGATCGAAGTTTTGGATTTTTCACGTCAGCGGCAGCCGTCGAGCAGAAAACCGACGCCACCGACGCCGATACCGTTTACAAAATAGTGTCTGCAGCGTCCTTAACGGTATTTTAGCCGGCCACGATCGATACATTATGGCGTGGAAATTTTTGAGAAATTTTAACATGGGAAATTTTCAAAAACGAATATTTTCTGAAAAATTTTTCGGGCAACTATCGGTTTCAGCAGGTCGGGAATGAATCCCCCTATACATTCCTCCCTGGTGTTTCTAAGAGGTACCTGGAGCCGTTTTGCTCTAAAACGAACGGTTTTCGAGATATTTGAGTTTTTCTAAAATTATAGCCTATTTTCGGGACGTCATAACTTCCTTATTATTCGACGCAGGGGGACGCGGTCTGTCTCAGATGAAAGCTCCCTCGAAATGCTAATTTGACCTGTCTTTTAGTTTTTCCGTATCTGCAACCGTTCGAGAGTTACAGTCGATCGAAGTTTCGGATTTGCTCCACTAACGTCAACCGTCGAGTGGAAAACCGACGCCACCGACGCCGATACCGTTTACAAAATAGCGTCTGTAGCGTCCTTAACGGTATTTTAGCCGGTCGCGATCGATACGTTGTCGCGTAGAGATTTTTTAAGAAATAAGGGAAATTTTGAAAAATGAATTTTTTCTGAAAAATTTTTCTGGCAACTATCGGTGCCAGCAGGTCGGGAATGAATCCCCCTATACATTCCTCCCTGGTGTTTCTAAGAGGTACCTGGAGCCGTTTTGCTCTAAAACGAACGGTTTTCGAGATATTTGAGTTTTTCTAAAATTATACCCTATTTTCGGGACGTCATAACTCCCTTATTATTCGACGCAGTGCGACGCGGTTTGTTTCATTCGAAAGCTCTCTCGAAATGCTAATTTGACCTGTCTTTTAGTTTTTCCGTATCTGCAACCGTTCGAGAGTTACGGTCGATCGAAGTTTTGGATTTTTCACGTCAACGGCAGCCGTCGAGCAGAAAACCGACGCCACCGACGCCGATACCGTTTACAAAATAGTGTCTGCAGCGTCCTTAACGGTATTTTAGCCGGCCACGATCGATACATTATCGCGTGGAAATTTTTGAGAAATTTTAACATGGGAAATTTTCAAACACGATTTTTTTCTGAAAAATTTTTCGGGCAACTATCGGTCTCAGCAGGTCGGGAATGAATCCCCCTAAACATTCCTCCCTGGTGTTTCTAAGAGGTACCTGGAGCCGTTTTGCTCTAAAACGAACGGTTTTCGAGATATTTGGATTTTTCTAAAATTATAGGCTATTTTCGGGACGTCATAACTCCCTTATTATTCGACGCAGTGCGACGCGGTCTGTTTCATTCGAAAGCTCTCTCGAAATGCTAATTTGACCTGTCTTTTAGTTTTTCCGTATCTGCAACCGTTCGAGAGTTACGGTCGATCGAAGTTTTGGATTTTTCACGTCAACGGCAGCCGTCGAGCAGAAAACCGACGCCACCGACGCCGATACCGTTTACAAAATAGTGTCTGCAGCGTCCTTAACGGTATTTTAGCCGGCCGCGATCGATACATTATCGCGTGGAAATTTTTGAGAAATTTTAACATGGGAAATTTTCAAAAACGAATTTTTTCTGAAAAATTTTTCGGGCAACTATCGGTCTCAGCAGGTCGGGAATGAATCCCCCTATACATTCCTCCCTGGTGTTTCTAAGAGGTACCTGGAGCCGTTTTGCTCTAAAACGAACGGTTTTCGAGATATTTGAGTTTTTCTAAAATTATACCCTATTTTCGGGACGTCATAACTCCCTTATTATTCGACGCTGTGCGACGCGGTTTGTTTCATTCAGCTCTCTCGAAATGCTAATTTGACCTGTCTTTTAGTTTTTCCGTATCTGCAACCGTTCGAGAGTTACGGTCGATCGAAGTTTTGGATTTTTCACGTCAACGGCAGCCGTCGAGCAGAAAACCGACGCCACCGACGCCGATACCGTTTACAAAATAGTGGCTGCAGCGTCCTTAACGGTATTTTAGCCGGCCGAGATCGATACATTATACCGTAGAAATTTTTGAGAAATTTTAACATGGGAAATTTTCAAAAACGAATTTTTTCTGAAAAATTTTTCGGGCAACTATCGGTCTCAGCAGGTCGGGAATGAATCCCCCTTTACATTCCTCCCTGGTGTTTCTAAGAGGTACCTGGAGCCGTTTTGCTCTAAAACGAACGGTTTTCGAGATATTTGAGTTTTTCTAAAATTATACCCTATTTTCGGGACGTCATAACTCCCTTATTATTCGACGCAGTGCGACGCGGTTTGTTTCATTGCTAATTTGACCTGTCTTTTAGTTTTTCCGTATCTGCAACCGTTCGAGAGTTACGGTCGATCGAAGTTTTGGATTTTTCACGTCAACGGCAGCCGTCGAGCAGAAAACCGACGCCGATACCGTTTACAAAATAGTGTCTGCAGCGTCCTTAACGGTATTTTAGCCGGCCACGATCGATACATTATGGCGTGGAAATTTTTGAGAAATTTTAACATGGGAAATTTTCAAAAACGAATATTTTCTGAAAAATTTTTCGGGCAACTATCGGTTTCAGCAGGTCGGGAATGAATCCCCATATACATTCCTCCCTGGTGTTTCTAAGAGGTACCTGGAGCCGTTTTGCTCTAAAACGAACGGTTTTCGAGATATTTGAGTTTTTCTAAAATTATAGCCTATTTTCGGGACGTCATAACTTCCTTATTATTCGACGCAGGGGGACGCGGTTTGTCTCAGATGAAAGCTCCCTCGAAATGCTAATTTGACCTGTCTTTTAGTTTTTCCGTATCTGCAACCGTTCGAGAGTTACAGTCGATCGAAGTTTCGGATTTGCTCCACTAACGTCAACCGTCGAGTGGAAAACCGACGCCACCGACGCCGATACCGTTTACAAAATAGCGTCTGTAGCGTCCTTAACGTTATTTTAGCCGGTCGCGATCGATACGTTGTCGCGTAGAGATTTTTTAAGAAATTTTTATGGGGGAAATTTTGAAAAATGAATTGTTTCTGAAAAATTTTTCAGGCAACTATCGGTACCAGCAGGTCGGGAATGAATCACCCTATACATTTCTCCCGATGGTCAGCCATGCACAAATATGGAGGCTCTGCGAATTCGGCGGTAGGACTGATATTTGTCCAACAGTATAAGAGAATAGTGTTAAATTGACAAATCCCATAGCATCTCTGTACTGCTCTAAATGGATAATAAAAGATCTATCTATCTATCTATCTATCTAATAGCTGAAATGCTTTGTGTATAAACAAATATAAAAAAAATGAATTATTTCTTAATTTGCTCTGCTATAAAATACACATAGAAAAATTATTTTCTAAAGGCTTGAATATTTCTTTAACTTAGTTTACTGTTTTGAGCATAATTATTATTAACGAGACGCCACTGCAAATCAGTAAACCTTTTTTCTATGCATTTAAAAAAAACGGCGCCATTTGTCGGTTGTTTGTTTTTCCGAATTTTACCATAGATAGAGAGAGCGGTGTTGAGTCCATTACCATGGAAGAGAAACTTTTTATAAATTTCCAAGTAGTCACCAACTACATGTATATACACCTAATGGTGGAGACCATAAATAAGATAAGAAGAAGAAGAATTTCCAAGTCTATGGGATATGTATCTAATGACTCTGTAATCCTTATTGTAAATGTAAATAAGGGTCACTAGTCTGTCAGAATAATTTGATCGTGTCGAATTGAGAAAACGGAACCCGGCCAAAGATAAAGACAAATATATGAATCCGGCCGCAGCCAAGTTGTTTTTATGTCAAATGTCAAAATATAAAATTTTTGAGTGAGGTTAGGCTAAAAAAAATGAATAAACTAAAAATTACATAAACGGTCACAGTTCAATTTAAGTATAAGGTATAAAGAAACTGGGCCTTGTTTGAAACAAAATTTGTATATATAATGTCAAAAAACATGCGGAACAGTTTCGATAAAACCTACAAAATCCTGCCAGGTAAGTTATCAGCTTTATAAAATCTCGTGATGTTAGTTTATCCGTTATCACGGTGCATTTTAGACAACAAATTGCTCTTGGACCATTCTGATGTAAGGCCAAGTACCTCAAAACCAGTACACTTACGTAGGGTTGAGAGGGCACTCAACCTTAACGTGTTTTTGCAAAATGTAAACAACCAGTTAATGCTGAGCAGCGATTCCGACGATTCAGGGGATGATATCCCAGATATAAATGACTCAAACATTGAAAACATACTTCGAGGTAAGATGTGATGGCAACTACATCACAGTATTAAAAAATTTATTTTTCTGTAGAGTCCGAACCGCATTCTCCGAAAGAATATTATAATTTCAAAAACGTTTCTTCCAAAAGAAAATGGTTAGCCGATGTTTTACAAGAGAATACAGATAGTACGCCTGAGGATGCTCAGTATAAACACATTATAAGGATGCATTCTTACCAGAAAAATCTGCGAAAGACCAAGGAGGTGGTAATATTATTTATTATTATTATTACAATTACTTTATTAACTTGTAGACGTTGCAGAATTTCAGTAATTATATGTTCTACGGTGCAGGATTGATAAGTGCTGTAGATCACTATCCAGAAATAGAAAAAAATTTGCCTGTACAGATAAAGAAAAAAGTTATTAAAGCTGAAGATACCTCCAAGTCCCCTTTGTATCATCCAGAAATTTTGGAAGATATACCAGTAGGTTGCACTTAGTTCATTTAATTTATTACTTATTTTAAAAGCCTTAAAACCGCGTAATGATTGCAAACAATTTTCAGGATGAACCGTGTTTGGACCTAAATCTTCAAAATGGAATAGAGTTCCAAAGTATAGAAGAAATAGAAGACGCAAATATGAACACTGACTTTTCTACCATTCCTGTTTCCATGCACTCTGTTTCCACCGTTCCACAAATGAATATGAATATACCAAAGAAAAAAGCTAAACGATTCAGAGATGAAGAATCACGCAAGAAATGGGAAGATATGATGACAATAAAAAGACGTAAGCTATACACTAGCATCGTGAAAAAGGAAACGGGAAAGCAACATCGCGCTAAGATGAATAGACATAAGGAAATGCTTTTGCAGTGCAAGAGAGTTGCGACACACTGCGTTAAGGCAGCACGACAGAAAGCTGTAAGTATACACTAAACAATTGTTGAATAAACTCATTAATTTGTAATTTTTTCTTTTAGTTACAGTCAGCTAGGACAGTAAAAGAGCAACAGTGGCGAATGAAACGGCTGGCCAGAGAAAATATAGCATACTGGAAAAGGTCTCGTCGTTTCGACCGTGAAATCAAAAAGAGATTGGAGAAGGAAGCAGAGGAGCAACGCAAAATTGACCACGAATTAGTAGAAGCCAAACGGCAGCAAAGAAAACTAAACTTTTTGATAACGCAGACTGAACTGTATGCCCATTTTATGTCAAAGAAGTTGGGTACAGCTTCGCCTGAGGAACAATTAAGAATTTTAAGCCAGTTAGACGAGGAAAGCACAACTAAACTTAGTTGTGACACTTACGATAGGCAAGTTACTAAACATACTATTAATTACTTTTTTGGAAAAATTAACAAATCTATTTTTTTAGTGATGTGATGAAGGAGAAAGCAAAGAGGAATGCTCTTGATGCATTCCAAAGTGAGAAAGCTAGAACGAAACATTTCGACAAGCAAGCAAACTCTTGTTTGGGCGAGTTCGATTCTATAGGTGGCGAACAACCACAACCAGATATGTTCAGAGGGAAACTGAAAGGGTACCAGTTACGTGGCATGAATTGGCTGGCTAATTTATATGCCCAAGGGATTAGTGGAATTTTAGCAGACGAGATGGGACTGGGTAAAACGGTGCAAAGTATAGCGTTTCTGTGCCACATAGCAGAACGATATTGTAAGTTAGAACTGAAATAAATATATTTTTTTATTAGGTATTAATGAGATTGTTATTATTAGTTTTTGCATTTTTTTTATTTTTATTTTAATGTAAAGCTATTTCAAATCAATAAGAATTGTAGGAAAATTGATTAGAATGAACTAAAATACCTTTAAAACAAAATAAAAAGTGTATTATTTTATATTTTAAGCTGTTTGGGGCCCATTTCTGATTATATCACCTGCCTCGACACTCCACAACTGGCAACAAGAAATCGCAAAGTTTGTACCAGACTTTAAAGTCGTACCGTATTGGGGCAATCCGAACGAACGAAAAATTCTTCGTCAATTCTGGGACCAAAAAGACATGTACACGAAAGATGCCAGCTTCCACATTGTTGTAACCTCATACCAAATTGTAATAACGGATATCAAGTACTTCAATAGAATCAAGTGGCAGTATATGATTTTAGACGAGGCACAAGCGATAAAAAGCACTAGTTCGATGCGTTGGAAAACGTTATTAGGTTTCAGTTGCCGAAATAGATTGTTGCTGAGTGGTACCCCAATTCAAAATAGTATGGCGGAATTGTGGGCTTTACTACATTTCATCATGCCAACGCTCTTTGATTCGCATGAGGAGTTCAACGAGTGGTTTTCAAAGGATATCGAAAGCCATGCCGAGAATAAAACAGGAATTGACGAAAGTATGCGTTAATTCTTTTTCCGTGTTCAATTAAAGTTATAACTATATTCATTTCAGAACATTTATCAAGGCTTCATATGATTTTGAAGCCATTTATGTTGAGAAGGATTAAAAAGGACGTGGAAAATGAGTTGTCGGATAAGATTGAAGTTATGGTGTATTGTCCGTTGACGACTAGGCAGAATTTATTATATTTGGCGTTGAAACAGAAAATCAAAATTGAAGATTTACTCCATTATACTGTAGGAGGTGGCGACTCGCATGTTGTAGATAAAAATTTTACTTCGAATTTGATGAATTTAGTGATGCAGTTTCGAAAGGTAATATTATAAAGCTAAACGCAGTAAATTAGTTTCAATTACCGTATTTGTTCCAGGTTTGCAACCATCCAGAATTATTCGAAAGAAGAGATGCAAAATCTTCAATAAGTGTTCCACCACTACAGTACGTTGTACCACGTTTAGTGTATAATGATAACGTTAGACAAATACTTATGTTTAATATACAAAAATATTTTGTATTTACCCCCGAGTACATCGCCAATGCTATAGATAGCGACTTCTCATCGACACTGTTTAATTTTTGCTTTGCTTTGAATTTATCGTTTAATGATCTCTACGAAATTTTACAGGGACATGTTTTACATAGGCAAGTTTTTAATATTATTGCGAGAAATATTGAATATTTCTAAAGTATTTTAATGTTTAGGTGGCAGCACTATTTCCAAACTGAAAAGAATGACTATATCCAGTATCACAAATTATTTTGGAATCCAGATTTGCATAATAAAGCAACAATTAGATTAAAGTGTGGGTTTAGAATGAATGATTCGCAAATAGAAACCAGCAATGTCTTGCCGGATTTAGTTTTTACGAGATGCATTAAAGGAAATAGAGTTATTTATACTCATACCGATCACATCTACTATTCCATGCCAGAAACGGTGGAACATAAAAATATTAGGTTCAAAAATAAGGATATTAGCACTGAGGATGAATCTATAATAGACGTTGTTAACGAAGATGGACTGGTAAACAATTATTCATAAGACAAGATTTTTATAGGACGTAATAATTTTTCTGTTATAGAAAACACAACACACTCTTTCGGCGAACGAGTTTCCTTATCTAAAAAGGCCACCGCAAGTGTTCAAGTGTATTAAGACTGAGCTACCTGCTTTTTTGTTTTATAATATGCCAAAAGTACGTTATTTCTTAAAAATACATAATTTTACTACAATTATCTGTAAAATATTTTATATTCATAACTCCTTTTCCTCTAGGTTGCAACAATGCCTGTAGGAATGTATTGCTATTCTCGTAAGGCTGCGTGGGACCTAAAACGGCACATAGATGACTACAGCTTTAATTCGTTAAATTACTATTGGTCACATGCGACAGAGAATAAGTACAACTTCAAATCCGCGGAGACCTTTCATCCACAACCATTCAGTGCAGTCGATAACATTCGACCTCCGCATGGATGGTCAAATATCGCAATACCAGACAAGGAGAGTTTGGTTACAGATTCCGGCAAACTCTCAGTGCTAGACGGCCTTCTTAAAAGGCTTAAAGAAGAGGGACACAGAGTCCTTATTTACTCACAAATGACAAAGATGATAGACTTATTAGAGGTGAGGGGCGTTCGTTTAATAAAATGTCAGTTCATGATTTTTAATATAATTTTTAGGAATATATGTGGCATAGGCATCATAAGTATATGAGACTGGATGGTTCTTCGAAAATTTCGGAACGGAGAGATATGGTTGCCGATTTTCAAGCTAGGACTGATATTTTTGTATTCTTGCTATCGACTAGAGCTGGAGGATTGGGCATTAACTTGACAGCTGCTGACACGGTTAGTAAGCATGATTTTTTTTTATAAAATTCACTGTTATGTTCTTTTTCACTTTTCGATACTGAAAATTGATTGAAATTAATTTTTGCGCAATGTTACAGTCACCTGTTTTTTTCCAAGAATAGACAGTCGGCAGTTGATGTGTTCGAAGTTATTCCACATTGCTTTAAGTTGAATTTGTGATCAATGTACTGTTTCTAAAGTTCAGTCGAATATGAAATCATAATTATGCTTTCATACAAGAAACCTAAATAAAAAATATATTATAATAAAACTATTTCCTCAGGGGGCAAGTGTGGTCCTTACTCCTTAGCTTGAATTGCCAGTATGCATTTGTATTTTGAAGGTTAAAATTACAGGTTTCTGTAGTTTAAACAACAAGAATTCGACGATTTAGTTCGACTTCTGTACAATAGATGGCGATATAAGGTGCAATAGTTATAAGGCACTATAATAGTAAATAACAGAATGGATTAGATGATTTTTTCCGATTTGTTACTTATTTAATTTCAATAAAAAATAAATATATAATAATTAAAAAAATATTTTATCAGAATTTTATAATTCATTATTTTTGGGTTGTTTTTTTTATGACAGATATTAACGTGATAAATAATTTCACAATTATTCGGAATTAGCCTTTGAAATTATTTAAAATTCTAATAAAATGTATTGATATATCTATCTATATGTTAGAAAAAATATATGCGTTCATATGGCTGTTCTATTTTTCTCAACAATTTTAGTTGACAGTGGCATATTATTATACTTAATAACTGTACATAATTTAATATTTATAAAGTTTGTTTATGCAGTGGAACTAGTTAAAAATAATTTAGTGCCCCTAATTATGAAAGAATTGTGGGTCTTTTTATACCATCGTCGACGCTGATAGTTGTTTTTATGCACCTGAATCGTCCCTAATTGGTCACGTATTTATGAATTCTCCGCATGCATTTTTCTTGTCAGTCTCCAAGTGACATATTAATAATCCAATTTGTCGCAATGCATACCTGTAATTTGCAAAAATTGTTTCAAGATAACAAATTCCTCCCTTCCGGAGAAAATACCGTGTGAATGTAACAGCGGTGACATTTTCTCATTGTTTATATAAAATGTTATAATCTGAGAAATACGTAATAGTACTCGGTACTTTGTTTAAGTAAAAATGCATTCTGAATATAAAATACGTTAACAACAGAAAGTTTATAATGGAACGGTCTTGGAATGCGAAAGTAGTACCCGTTCTGAAGAAGAAAATAAGCACCTTGTGACCTTGTCAACTGTAAATTTTTCACAAATTAATGCGTTGACACGACAAACATTTTTATCGCGGTAACCTATGATGGTAATGCGTTTTATGAATTATAAAAATTTACAAATAATTAAATCATAAAAATATTTATTTAAATAGTAATAAAAAGATATCTTTAATAATTTAATAAATTTTATCTCGGAAGCAAGTTATGTTGTCAAAATAATTAGAATTTACAAACTGTCAACATGATTAATTCAATTTGTATTTAAGTAATAACTTGATTTAAAGAAGTTTATACATGGTTTTTATAACGACGATAAATAAAGAATGAAAATAGCAAATAAAACGTTTATGATGATTTAACACAACTGGTCAAAATTTCGATTTTGTAGTTTGATTTTGACGTAAGTGCAGCAATTATTTGTTTTGCAGTTTTCATTTATTATTTTATGTTGATGTTTCTCGCGAATACTTATTTATATTTGAGTGAATTCCACATGCACGCCTATGGTTGGAAGGATAGTTATTTGTCCCGTACATAGCATGCACACACACACACGTAATGCAAATGCGCGACAAATTCTACTTAATTATAATCGACTATATCGGGTAATACCTATATAGGATAAAGGGCGTGGGAAAATATGTTTATTACCTTGACTTCCATACTTTTAACTGCATGGAAACATTTTCACGAACAATGCATCTAATCCTTGGCTTACAAATCTTTGTTTTTATTATTACTGAATTTAGACACATTTTTCCAGTGTGATAAATTGTGTTGCAACGAAATTGCCGGAATTTTTCTGTTTGCTTCGGGGGAAACGAAATAACGTAGTAAGGCGAGCGATGTATTTTCTTTTAAGAGACTTATCTAACACAGTCGAATTGTTCCTTCCGGTTCAGTAAGCTGGAAAAGAATTGTTCGCAATGAAAGAGCGCAAGAAAGTAGGAATGAAACTCCTTTTTTTCGATTTATTCCTGTTTGTGACGCGACGATCTCAATTTTTTCTTTGTCTGCTCGATGCCCCTTCGGGGGTATTTTTAACTACGATGTTTCTGAATAGACCGTTCGCTACCAATTTATGATTTTACTATGTGGCTGAACACTATTATTTTCTTCGGCTTAAAATGCGATAAATTCAAACGCAATGTGTTGCCAATGCCCTTGCAGAAATTAATTGTAGCTATAAATTCGTTATTAATATCCAATTTGATTTCAAATGTAATGCTGAATTATTACCATCGATTTTTGTGGTCGAGACCTTCAATTAAAGCTTTATTAATAACTATATAGGTAATTACTATGATAATACGTGAAATAATGGATGCAGTGTGTTTGCACGTGATGCCACTTAAATATTTATTGCATAGGCCATATAGGGTGTAATATACTTAACGATAACAGTCTGAAGACTGTACAGAAGTTCCTCGCGTTATCTGTACATAAAATATTGTCATTATTTGGAAGTACAGGATGTGTATGTGTTAAAGTATGTTTTCGGGCAAAAAATAGAGTTATATTCACGCTGTGACTGAGTACGTTAGGGCTTCTCAGACCCGTAAACGAATTAACCGCATTTTTTCCGGCGAGCAAAGCCGGCAATGAATAATGAATGAATTCGAAGCGACATTGACATTAACCAATTATCAAACAATAAATATGTTATTTGCGATTGCGTTCTCAAGTGCGCCGCTGTTTAACGGATGTCCACGTACTTCGACAAACATGCTGGGAGAACTGTCGTGAAAAGTTCTCAGCAAATCCGTAGCATACGTCAGACTATTCCGATTCCGCCGTCCACCTTCTATTCACAGGCCGCAAACAGGTAGAGGTAGGCGGCGCAGGGTCGGACTTGGATCAAATTATCCTTCCAGAAAATACGAATACTAAAATTGCATACTCTTGTCTTACTTGTACAGTGCCTTCATAAATGATTACAAGCCACGTGATCAGGGTCGAGATTCTCGAATCAATCGCGGAGCAATTCATATGCGAATATCCTTTTCCTCACTACGGCAATTGAGAGAGCTTCGAAAATCACAGTCACGTGGCTTGTAATCTTTTATGAAGGCACTGTACTTACAAGAAAATAAAATTTTCAAAGTTGTTAAACCGTGAGAATGCTCGTTTCCTTGACTTTCTATTAATTCGTTCGTATCGCTCCATTCGGAGGCATTGACCACGTGATCGAATGGAGTAACTTATTCTGTAAACTTACCGACTAACAGTAACGAAGATAGAATATTTTTAACAACTCATGTACAGTGGCCGCAATATAATTTCCAACCTAACACGTATACTACTTTTAAAGGGTGAGCTGGTGGACTAATTAGAATTTTAATCATTATCATTAATGATGTATCATTTTACAGGACATTTTCAGTTATCTTTTCAATGCCTTATTTTTAATTTTGGATGACCAGTTCTCGAGCAATTGAAGATGGAAAGTTTAGACCATCCACTAGTTTTGCTTTATTAAATCTATGCAGAATAAGTTTAAGTAATCTTTGATGCAGAAAGAATATTCAACCGATGGTTTTGATGAACAAACGGGCCCATACGGACCTGCGTATGCTTGCAGAAGGCAAACAAAAAAATGCCTTTAGCGGACTTTGCTTTATTCGTCCACAGAATTGGTGGTATGCAAATAATTTCTTTATACTTCGAATTCTTCACATGAGCCGAAGTGAAATAGTTTTGTTCCATTCGCAAACGTAAATTCTATCAAAACTCGCAATCATTTTCACAAAATAAGAAACCACGTAAATTATTTCAGTATAACATGAAATTGCAAATATGATAAGGCTCATTTAGAGGCCAAAATTACGTTGTTTGTTTTTTTTAAGCTGGAGTAACTTGAATTTCTGGCATATGAGACATTTCATTTGACATAATTTTTGTCAAATGAAGCCTACTAAAGCTTTTTTGAATTTAATTGGTTCGTTTTTCTTTGATTTCACCGCCGCGTATTTAAATAATGAAGATTACCCCACTCTAACACATGTTATTTGTAATTTAGACAGAAGGAAAGAGTGAGAAATGATACAAAAAGCATCTAACATTCGTAAATTCTGAGAACAGTAAAGCGGTCATTACTTCAGCACGTGAATGTACTGCTTGAAGTGGCATATCGAATGACAGATACGCAGGCATTGAAAACAACTCGACAGCATCTCAATAGGAGTAGCTAAATTGTTCTTAAATAATATACCGGAAGAAACGAGTAGTGTAATGCCACTTCCTGCCTTCCGCACGTGTGGGATCACGTATCGTAGATCTGGAGTGGCACAGCAACCACTTCTTGGGAATCGTCACTGCCATGACGGAAAACAATCCCTTTATTCCGTCGTCCACCCCCTATTCAGCTATGCTATCAGAATCTCCAATTTAAATTTAATCAAAAATCGCAACTACTGTGCAAAACTACAGTTATTCGAAACTGCAGTGAAAAAGTGTTCGAGGGAGTTAATTTAAATTAATTTCTTTTAAAGTCTAATAAAATATGCTTTATATCTCAGTGTGCAACTTCCTCTTGTCTGGCGTGCAAGAATTTTTGCATTCTCATTTGTATGGGTATTAGTTAATTGGTTTAATATTTGCGAAAACGTTTCTCATTTTATTGCATCAATAAAATTGAAGGCATTATATAACATTTACATATAAAGCATCAATCGCGTTACATCACAAATTTCTAACGTTTACTTTATAAAAAGAATGCACCTCTCACTTCGGATTTTATTAAACATACCAGTAATAAATCTGTTACTTGAACATCCTTGACTGCACTGAAATTACTGGAAATGTAGGTACTACTGCTACACACCGAATGATAAAAATATATCGTGTTCATAATTTCAAAAAAATATTTATAATAAAATGATTTTTGTTTAAAGTGTGTATAAGAAGCGGATAGGTTTGCCTTTTGAGCGTGGTTGCTGGTGTATTCGTCACTTACGATTAAATAATTCAGTGACTGAATAAATTTATATGGCCATTCTGAGAATTATATTGAATTTTAATACAGTACGTTGGTACGTGATGTAACCCGTGTGAAATTTTTCAGCCAACTTTAATTATTAAATTATTGTGAGTGGGATATTTCTGTGAAGCTTGTAATGCATATTGCTTCTATCAGTAGATACACATTACATTGTAATATGAAATATATGAGCCTTTGCTGTTTCTGAAAGATACGAGGTTTGATCAAAGAGTTCCGGGATTTGTTGATTGTTGTTATGCCAATTCATTGTGATATAGTTGTTATTGTAACAGCTGTTTACATTATTAAATTCATTGTTTTAGGTAATTTTTTATGATAGCGATTGGAATCCCACCGTAGATCAGCAGGCTATGGACAGAGCTCATCGTCTCGGTCAAACAAAGCAAGTCACAGTCTACAGGCTTATTTGTAAAGGCACTATAGAAGAAAGAATTTTACAAAGGGCTAGAGAAAAGAGCGAGGTACATTTTGTATATTATAATTTATAATAATCATTTACCTGGTCTTTTGTTTTAGATCCAAAAGTTGGTTATCAGTGGAGGTAACTTCAAACCAGACACGCTTAAGCCTAAAGAAGTGGTTTCGCTTTTATTGGATGATGATGAATTAGTACAAAAATGTAAGTTTTTTGATAAGCTTAAGTTTTGTAGTAATATTGTTTTGTTTCAGACCATCTGAAAATCGAAAGCCCCCCAGAAGATAAAGGAGAGGGGGATAAGAAAAGAAAATTGCCTTTCAAGGTAAAACAACCGTGTTTTGTTTGTTCATATTTTTCCTCGACATTTTATTTCTCTACAGTTTAAATGCCGTGTACCGTGTACTATTTTAAATTGTTGTGGAATTGTTATAAATATTGATTGTTTCCTAATTTGTATTAAATAATTTGAATATTTAAAATACAATAATCAAAACAGCATTCTTATAATTTTATTTTTAATTTTTTTTCATGCTGTATACACGAATTTGAAAATTGCACGCGGTTAGTTAAACGTGAAAGAAACGTGGGGGTTTATTTAGCATTAAACCAAAACAATGGTGGGTGGGTAACTTATTTAAGGAATCCAGTGTCACCGTTGAGATTGAAATTATCCGTTGTCCAGAATTGTGCTACGTCAAGCATTGTTGTTTTTGGTTTCCAGACAATACCCGCCGTACCTGAAGCCAAGCGTCTGAAGCAAGACTCTTTAGATAGTTGCTTTGAGGAACAGCCCTCTAGCGGCAATGGGAACGCAGTGGATAGCGGCCCTAACAGTCCAGGTAGCGTCCACTCTGCTGATATCTTGACGGACGATTTGACGGACACTTATAACGACGATGCCGATTCGCCAATTACTAACAGTGAGTATACTTTTTCCAAGCTCTGCATTGGAATTGCAAAAATTGCCACTTAACAGCGTCAATTATACCGGGTATATTGGCTTTGTTCAACGCATCACTGTTTTCTGTTTCAGAATACACCGTATACAACGTATACGGTTCAACAGTAAAACCGCGTGTTCCAGGACGCGGAACGTCGCGTAGAGGGCGACCCAGAGGATCTAGGAGTCGAACTGCAGGACTATATAGAAATTATTCATCGGGAGTAGCCTCGACGTCATCCAGCGGAGTATTTTCAGCTGGTGAGTACAATTGATCGATACAATAATTCATTTTTCAGCGAACAAACGAATTTCTTCAACTGTTTTTGCGATTCTACGTTACTACGTGTTCAACATTGCGCGGTTGTTCCACAAAATACATTTCTTTATGCCACGGTACCTGTAAAAAAACTTAAACACGCCTCTCAAACCTGATTTCAATAGATTTCCTAAAGGATATCCGCCAGATGGGGGCATAACCGGACTTAAAATACACCTTCCCGTATGTAGGGCATCATATTAGATGCAAGATGGTTCGAACAACTGAAGTAAAGCGGGTTGGGAATGTTAAATTATATAATGGTTTCACGAACCTTTTATAAAAAATTGTTAAACACCTATACTTCTACAAAACTTAAATAAACGTAACCAACTCTTCAAAATTATTTTAAAATTTAATTAAAAATTAAACATTAAAACTCAAACATATTATACAGGGTGATTCGGTCATTATGTAATTAATTGTATTCACGTATTCGGGCATGGGAAAAAATTTTTACTTGACCTTTTAAAAAAGATGTAGATCAACCTATAACTCCCGATAAAATAGAGCTCCTGATTCATAATATATGATAGAGCGTTCGAGCGTTGAAGCAAAACAGCGTTGCCACATTAAAACCACATAATAGCATTGTTTAACATTTCCAGACGGGGGCACTTTATAAAAAAATATATCTTTCAAATATACAGTGTTGAATCATCATAATAAGAAGCGCGAATTTATTATTCTGTAATGTATTTGAGCATTTCTGTAAGCCCCAACGCAAAAATAAATAAAAATTATAAATAATTATAATGATTTGAACTATTATTTTCAGCATAACCATTCATTTAATTTTTTTTAATGTTCATTCGTATTATACTCATTTTTCCCGAATCTCCTCTTAATACATAATGATTGAATCACCCTGTATATAAGTATTTGTTCTTCAACCGTGCCAAGCAGAAAGATTTTGTTTAAAACGACGTTTTTGAGGATATCATCCGTTTTGCAGATCCCGTTCCTACAGAGTCAGTTTCGTCGATATCTTCGTCTCAGTCGTCGCCTTCGGGTACTTTCATGGATGTACCCATCAGTACAAGCAGCAGTACTGCCCCACAAGCACCCACAGTACGAAGAGGTCCGGGCAGACCTCGTTTAAAGCCTGGCGGTCCTTCAAATGCGGGGTCAAGGGGTAGTTATAGACCTCGAAAACCTGCCAGGCCTTTGCCAGTACCGTTGCCTTCAGATGGTACCAATCTAAACAGCTCAAACGCCAGCACGAGCAATACGCAGTATTCAAGCTACTCATTTTATGACTTTCCGGATGATTAAAATAGGAAATATGTTTTTATTTAATGGAATTAATCCATGTTTCTGGTTTCTGATAGTAAAAGCGACACCTAACGACATGCGTTTAGCACCACGTTCCTTAAAATTGTTTCTCCCTAACATTATTGTACATTTGTATATAAAGATGCAGTGTTGTTGGGGGCGCTCTTGGCCGAGTACAGGCACAAACCAGATACTATTTATAAAAATATTGAGACGCGTCAAATTGTCCCTTTAGTACGCATCATGTAATTTGTAAAAATACTGTGGTCTTTGTAAAAAATAACGTAATGAAAATACGTTCCATTTCGTTTTTTTAAATGTATAAAACATGTATGTATGATTCTCTACTCAATGAGGTGGGTGATATTTTTCTTAAATTTTACTTAAATAGCCACAGTCTTTCCATGGCATTGATGGAAACATATTTTCTAACACGTTAGTTTTATATCAACCTTTTTATTTGACAAAATATTTTACTTTATATAAAAGATTTTAAATTAATAGAAATAAGATGTAATGAACTTTAACATCTTACACCGCCGACGCATACTATAATTTAACATCTATAAATTTTGCTTCATTTCAATCGGTGAGTTGAAGATGTTAAGAGTTATTATATTTCCCCATTCTTCCTTTAAAAACTTGGACAGATAGTATTCATTTTTTCAGTATTTTCTCTGATATATATTTTTATCTGCAATATGCCTTATTATGTTACTAGGTATCAACAATGGTTTTATACATTTAACATATTTATTTAATTTCCTATATGTACCTATATATTTTTAAAAATTTGTTGAATAAATATTTTTGCGATATTTTGCGTGTTTATTTATTCTCCCAACACCCTGTACATTCAGAATACTTTGATAGTGCTAAGAACTTAATACAATACTTTTGTCTATTAATAGCTTCGATTTTGATTGGAGCAATGGAGCACGATAATAGGTTATTGATTATTATTACGGCTAATTTTTAAATGAGAGCCACTTCAAAGTTCATGGACTTACAGCAGACAAATTTCACTTGAAACACTGAGACAATCGCAAGAGGGCTAAATCTGGCAGGTCTGATGGCGCCATCGATCCACGTAAATTAAGAGAATGTTAAATTTACGGCAAAAATGTTAATGCTTTGCAAATATTTGGATATAAATTATTTTTGATAAAATTAGTCGCCTCGATAGATGGCAGCACGTGGACGCTAATGGAACGAAAGAGTTCAGTGCTTATTTTACATTCTGGGGTTCAAAACAGATATTTAAATTTTCAAATTTCCTCAACAACCGCGTTCCCTGAAGAAAAACCGGTACAAAATATTGATAGCATCTGAAGAGGTAAAAAATTTCGTTGAATTTTTTAAAAGTCGCGGTTATGAATTGGGCGCAGTTGCGTAGGATTCTGGACAAGAAATTTTCAGAATAAAACTAATTAAAGGTTGTTTTGTGGAAGGAGAAGTAGGTTTTTGATATTTAATAAAATAAATCATAAATATACAATCTCAAATATTACTATTATTTTAATTTTGGCAAACGGATTTTGTACCACGACGAAAATATTTACACAACTTTCTTCTTCCACTCTTCAGAAATAAGAATTTAAGAAGGTCGAACAAAGTTAGAAGAATTTTTCAGAATATTGCTAGACATTTTTTCTAAAAAAGAGAACGAGATGAGAATTTACAAAATAATATGAAAACGCCCAAAATCTAAACAAATACATGAAATTGCTGTTGGATTCTGTTTTTCCCTAATTCAGAGGTTATTTTTACTAGACACAAAATTATTTTTGCCAAAACTTTTCATAGCAACAAAAATTCAAAAGATATAAAAGCGTCCACAATTTACTCGCTAAAACAATGTCAGCAAATTGCAAGAAAAATTAAAATTACATCCTGTTCATTTTTATTTTAAAAAATAATAGGATAATTATTATACTTTTTGAAAAGTTTGAATGTACTCTTGAATTTCAAGGGAAAAACTATCCCATGAAGACATGAATAGTATACTACGTACACTGTATTAAAAAACAGCATCATGACAATTTGTAGCCAACACCTGACTTATCGAAATTGAATGAAACCAAACAAATAGTACATTAAACAGACTCGAGATATTTATATCTTCCTTAGAAGAGGTCGGACTTGAGCTTCTAATTTGCTAAATATAAAGCGGTGAAAAGTTGTAACTCCTTCGTTGTTCTGTAAACACGAATTTATGAAGTTTCAGTATGTTTCAGTGCCTGAAACCTTATGAAAGATCGCCGTTTTCCATCAGATAAATCAATTTCGGTACCCTGGTTGGTTTCCTAAAGTGAAAAATGACTCCGTGTACTTGTGTAAAAGGTTTAAATCAAACTAAGTGGCTAGATTAGCGGCTTCACTAAAAATAATGTATACAGTGAGTGAGTGTTTTAGTTTTGGTGTATGAAAAATATGATGTGGAAATTTTAAGTGACTTAAAGGAAAGTGACCTTGAATATGGAACCTTATATTATTTTGGTATGTACACCGTTGCTTCTTCTGTATGTAGAGACTAAATTTTGTGTTTGTTTGATTAATTTCCGTGTACCTAACAATTTTCCTGCTTTCTACAGCAAATCAATCTATTACTTCATCTATTTTTAACAAAGCCACGTACACATTTTTTTTTTTATAGTAAATTTATGTTATTCGTTTAATTATTCCCCTAGACATGACAGGATATTACCGCATAGCCTTGCAAAATCGACATACAGTCTGAAACATTTTAAAATTTAAACGTCCTACTTTAAATGGTCACAAGTTCAAGCTCATTACTGCACGGACGATTCACATATAATTTTACTGTAATTTAATTGTCATTTTGAGCGTTAATTATAGTGAAACACTAAATTTGTGCAAACGGGCACCTATTTGTCATCATAAGAACAAAATCTGAAGGGGTCAATGTTTTCAAAAAATTATTTTTGTTTTTCAATGTATCATTATTTATTTTTAGCAAAAAATATATTATTTATAACTATTTCTTGGCGCTTTCTGGAGGTTTCTTATTTAGTCTAAACTATTACACAAGTGTATCTTAGTAAAAACATTATTTAACTGCATTTTGATTAATTTTCGAAAACAACAGTTGTGTTGTTCATCTCAATGTTGATCGCTTTCGGATTATGGGGTAGAATTAAGAGTCGTACGATCTATAACAAAGCAACCTTACCAAATAAAATTAATTCTAAATTGGCCGATTTAATAACAGTTTTTATTGAAATTTCTTAGCAGTTGCGAAGCATAGTTTCTTTTAAACACTGTTCATGTGTATACCTTTAATGATGACCGTATGAAATTGACCATAACAATTTGAAGAGCGTTCCGGTCGTTATTTAGATTAAGGTGTAAGTTCCGGTTATTTTTCCTAAAATGATGACCGTAATTAGGTAAATAATTCCATTGACCGTCCATTTCTTATAACCACGTCTAAATTACACTTCTAAGACTTTTTATAACCTCCCTTTTCTTTGAAATTACTTTGTAATGGTTGACAAAGTTATACGCCAAATGCGGATATACAGGACGTTGAAAAAACGTTATAGCACATCTAAGGGCGTCATGACAAAAACAAATCTTGAATCGAAAAAATTACTAACTTTAATGGTACTCACTGATGATTTTTTAAATTCCCGCCTTGGTCTAAAAAGTATTTTTAATGCAACTGCACTTGCCGACCCAATTTATATTTATAGAAAAATTAAGTCTCGTCTTAAAATTAGATTAAAAATTTACGTCCCGCCGACGCATACCTAACTTTTTGTTTTCATTGTACACACAACGTCAAAAGTCTTGGACTGCCCCTCATTCTTGTTAAAGACATCTTTTTGTCAGACAAACCAAATACATTTATAAAAGTATATTGTTTTCTGAATATTTTTTTTGTGAAAGAATATGTTCGATAAACTGAGTACTTAGAAAATTAAAAACCAGCAAATGTGTGTCATTTTTGACAAAATTTATTAAATCAAAAAGAAATAACAAAATAACTAACCCATCTGCAGTCTGAGGGGCATGAATATGATTATGAATGGCTCTAGCAACGAAATCCCATGTTTTCAATATGATTCATGTCAGGATAGTTGACTGGCCAATCTAATCTATTGATATGTCCCATAAACACAACATTTTCTAATTCATTACGTAGGGGGCAGATAATGGGCGTAATAACTTGTTCAAAGTAAATAGTCATGTTCTGTGGTATGCGAATTAATGGAACATTATTCCACCCCAAAACATTACGGTACCCCCTTCATACGGAGCAACTTCACGGGGAAAATGAAGTCGCTGTTGACGACCTGGTTTTCTCTGGACTCTTTGTCGATTGTCATCAGTAACCAGCCCAATTCTCTACATATCTGTGTACTATTCGTACAACAGATGATCTAGGATGTTCGATATCTGATGATTAGAATGTCCTGCATCATGTAAAGCAGTCATTCCTGCTCAGGTAAACGCAGAAATTTCACGTCCTGGCATTACAATGTACAAAAATTCAAAGGGACACTGGCTGAATACACTGCCAAACTGACCAGATTTGTAAAAACATTGGTAATAAAGTAAAGGTTCATGGTATGCAATTTTTTATTGTCTTTTTTGTTCCCTAAGCACATGTACTCTTTTACCACATTAAGAAAAACCACTAATCATTTTGTATACAGGGGGTCCAAGACTTTTGACGTTGTGTGTATAAGAAGCCATCTGCTTGAATAAATTCGGACCAACAAAATATCGTCGTCCTGTCAGAGCCGACTTTAGGAGAAGCCCCCGAAGTGAATATTTTGCACTTCATGAATATTAGAATGTAACAGACGACTATCTAGCTATTTACGGGTGGTGCTTATCGCAAAGTGATCTTTAATGAACGAATAATCATTTCTTGTTATCAAGACATATTTCCGTTACGGCGCACACCCTTGAGTATGCTTTAAGGGGTGCACCAAGGTCGAATCTAAAGATATTCATAACGCTATTAAACTGGATACTTTGACAGCTAAGCAAACATTAACTACCGTGTTAATCTTGAGGGGAAATATTAATTATTTTTCTTCAAGAATGTTACGCATAGTGATAGATCGTTCGCACCCATTGGAATTCAGATATTCGGTAAGCTGACATCAAATATCTCCGCCCCTGGCTGATCTTGTTCGCTGCTGCTATATACTTTTTTATAGACACACAAATAATTTGTTTACTATGAAAATATGTACAGGAAGCTTTTAAATAAAATAAAATAATAAAAACATTGAAAATTGTATCAGTTTCTTCTTATATTCACGAAAGGAATATTTAATTTCAATTTTCTATTGAATACTGAATACATTTTATCCTGAAGGTGTTTGGGGAACGGAACTAATGTTTCCGTTGAAATTCGCGCATCTTTCGACTCTGTCACTCGTCTTGGTTGAGACGTTTATCAACAAGTATGCCGGTACAAAAATAACGGGACAATGAAACTGTCGAAAATCTTCGACAGCAGATTTCTAAAACTAGCGTAAATCCATAGGGATCGTTTTTTAGGCTGCGATCAACTTGACACATCTGTTTCGAGTTTTTTCACATTTGGCAACACGGTGTCTGGAATCTTTAAATAGCAATAGATTCTCTAAGGCGCTGCACTGGGACAGGATTCGCTCTTAACGAATGGCCACCCCAATCGAACACGCTATTTTTTTAAGGAAACTGAGAAAACTAATTACCGCTTGCTGAAAACTATATAGGTATGATGAGGTATGAAAGGACGCACTCCTTAGATATAAAACATATTTTTTCCACCTGCAAAGGGTGCATTCGTCGCATATTCTATTACTCGAATAAAAACACTGTTGAGACTTAAGACGAATCCTGAAAAATTATAGAACATATTTTTTCTGTTTTATTGAGAAACACACAAAATAGAGTGTAATACCCGAAATATTAATTGTAGAAAGCACTTATAATTTTGTTAATATTATAAAACGTTTAAAAGTGACAATATAGTCACTAAAAATCGAAGAAAATAGATAAAATCGCAATGTAAACACAGTTTTAATGATAATGAATTACTCAGTGATGAATAAGTCACAATCTTTCAGTTTTCCGCCCGCTGAGAACTCAGAGAAGTCAACTTTGTTATAAACAGGCAGCTGCTAATTCTGATCAGTTATACGCGTTCCCGTTGTCATAGCAACCACCGTAAACAAGGCTGATGAACTGTCCTAGGTTTTATACAATTGTTTTTTTTTCGTATCTGCTGATTTTGATAAATTATTATAACCAACAAAAGACGTTTTTAATATCTAAATATATATTAACAAAATTTATATTGGATTAAAAATAATATTAAGTGTACAACCGGTACTTTTAGGTGACGGTACGTCATCTAGTGAACCGTCACTGTTCTAAACTAGTCGCGGTTAATTATTTATTTCTAAGCTTTAAGATCGCCATATTTCACGCCGTCAAATGATCCAATTCGTGGTGTTTCTAGGTACAGAAATCTCAAAAAATAAAACACATAGAACAGAAGTAATATCAAAAATAAAATAACAACTTTTAAAAGGCGTTTGTTTGTTTTTGCTATTCTAACCTCACATTTCAATAATTATTTTCACATACTTATAAACAAAGGTCTTATATATGCAGAGCTATGTAAGTTTATGTTATAATAATATTTATATCTACTGTACTACTTTCTGTACTTAAAAATTTGTTGGTTAGACCGCTTTCAATCGTTATATATTCGTTTTCCTTCGGTATCTTTGATAATAATTCGTAGGTAGCACGAAATAACATTCCTGTTATTTGCTAAGCACAATATTATTCATTTCTTAAATGTCAAATTATTTGTATTTGTAGAAAACACTACTTCAAGAATACGGCGCCCTTAAAATCTTTCAATTCCGCGTCCTGTCCTGCCTCATACATAACTTTAACAGAAGCAAGGGATCCGATGCTACTTTTATTTTCATTCAGTGTTAATTGTTAAGCCTTTCGCCAACTAACCAAATTTATTAAGGCTCCCATTTGACGTCGCTTCGCAAACATATCTAGAATATTTTTAACCACGGAATCTAAAAATTTTAAGCAAGGACAAGGCCAGCTACGTCAGACAAAATTTACTGAAATCAAGGTAGTATTGAAATGAAGCAAAAGCTACACTTAGAGATATTTAATTTTGACAAATGAAGAATACACTTAATATGATGACTTTTATATATAAAAAAGAAAATATGGTGCTTTTCTTTTAAGATTACCCAAATGCAGCGATAGTAAACTTAGCGCTTTTTAATACTCCAGTTTGTAATAAATAGCAGCCTCTAGAATGCAGAGATTTCATGGTGGTGCATTTTTAATTTGAAAAATCTCGTCCGATCTGCTTTCGTAAAAAGGCGGGTTCAGCTTCCAAGGTAGAGAGGGCACCACAAGAGCCTTCAGCTCCAAAATGATATACCACGAGTTTATACAAATATTTACGTTTCTCATAAATTAAGACAAGCTCGGAGAATAGCGCACAACACGAGAACAGGTTCAACTGTATCGCTACACTTCGACACAAACAAAACGGTTTTATTTTAAAAACTAGAATTTCAAAAAGCGCTCAACCAACCAAAATAGTCTGGTGAAAGATGAAAGAAAACGCATGTCATACCTAAATCAAACTAACTCTATTTTTACATCGTTTGTTAATTTCAAGTTCATTAACAGTTGAGGCCGCTAATATGTCAGACATTACGAATAGTTTTTTGTGCGTGGATACGATTTAGTAATTACTACGCCCAGACAGTAGTAATCGTTGCTTGTTCACTGAAAATGTTTATCACGATAGTCGAGCCACTCATTAATCTTATGAAAAAGCAACATGCAATTAACATTGATTTAGTCTAGCGATCCTCCTCTTACGAGCTATTATTAAAAAAAGCGCAAAATTACGTACACGTAAATGATCGTAATTTGTCTTTCCTTAATATTAAGTCAATTTATGAAAATATAATCAAATATACAGGGTGATTCAGAACAGAGGACTGTTACAAATACACTTTTGTAAAAAAAAATCAGAAAGAGCAGTTCGAAAATAATTTAAAAATACACTGGTCTACTGTAAAATCTGTCAAGGCAAAGCATGCAATCAACGACCGGATAAAAAATTGAAAGAAATTCCCAAGACAAGAAATAAATAACATTTTATAACACCTATTTATACAGTAAATTCAACTGCTTTGGTCGCTGTTGTTATTAATTATTAATAGAATTTAAGTAAGAAATTAGTAAATTATTAGTATTATTTTGTCAAATTTTGAAAACAGACCCGACATAATCAGTTTTCCAACTCAGAAACTGCAGACATGATGGCTGTTTATTGTCAAAATCCATTTAATGGAGGAGCTGCAGAAAGAAGGTACAGTTACGTGGAACAAGTATAGCTTTTCTACGCAAAATTAATTTCTTCATCATGATTTTCCGTCAAGCGTATCAGAACAGGCGCAACAAAAAAGATACATTAAAAATTAATTGCAAAAAACTGCCAAGAGGGCTCTCTACGCTATGCGGCACTACTCACTACTTCACAACGCTTGTACTCATCTAAAACATAACTGTACCAAATTTGAAACATTTAGTTTTTTTAATTTATCAAATTTTTTCATGTTCTATCTGCAGCTGAGAGATTTCCCACATTTTCCCGGACACCCTGTATAGACTGTCGGGCCGGTAGCATTTGGGCTGGTGGTTTCTGAGCACTTACCGAAGTAAGAAAGTAGGAGTCGACGCGTTGGTTTCGGTGACTGGACGCAATGTCTTCATGACTCAAGGCTTCCGGTCAGCCGCTTGCGGAACTGCGGCTGGTGCACTCTAGACCTGCTCTATCTTCAACTCTCTGCCGGACAGGACATCCATATGACCTGAGAAAAACGTTCATTAGCGGAACCACGAAAAATTCAACGAAACCATGTGCTTTGCGTCACTGTATACTTAATTATTATATAATTTTATGGCCACCGACCGTACAGAGACTTGTAGACGATACCATTTGTATTTGTCGAATTAAATAATCTAAAACCTTGAAGTTTTTTTAGACACAGCAGGGTCAAAAGTCTTTTAAAATTCAAATTATTAATCTTATAATTTACTTAAATGCAAATTTTTAAAATTCTTCACAATAAAAGTTATAAGCAATATCGTTCTAAAGAGCCACAAAAGAAATACCACTTAAAGCACATAAGCGCTGGTAACCTCAATATTTGAGACAAGGCAGAGAAAGAACAAATACAGGGTGTTAAAAAAAGAGTGCAAAATATTTAAGGAGGTAATAGTATGAACCAAAATAAGCAGAAGCCTCAATAAACATGGGTCCGCAAAGTAACGGTTGCGGAGATATGGAATGTTTATTTTGCAAAAACGTTGTGTATTTTCTTATAATAGTTGGTTGATGTTTAGTGAAATAAACAGTAAACGTATTTGACAGTTGTTCTCAGTGCACAAGTTTTCTTTCGCTATGGCCTGTTACTCTAACGCAGAATTAACAGACGTGCATTTCATGTATGGTCGTGCTAATGGGAACGCCACCGAAGCGCGACGTCTTTATGTTGACGCTTATCCAAATCCCCAGATTCCTTCACAACGCATGTTTGGAAGAATTCACCAAAAATTGCATGATACCGGTTCCTTGATCAAACAGTGCCATTTATCCGGAAGACCAAGGTCGGTATCCACTCCTAGAGCAGAAGAAGAAATTCTAGCACTGGTAGAACAGAATCCAGGTACGAGTGTGCGGAGAATATCAGCCGAGGTAGGAACTAGTGGTCCTCTTGTTTGGAAAATCCTTCACGAGCAACTGCTTTATCCATACCATGTGCAACGAGTACAGGCCTTAAATCCAATAAATGATCATCAAGCACGTTTTGTTTTTTGCCGCTGGTTTCTACGTCATGATGCTGAAGACCCTCGTTTTCTTGCAAACATTCTTTTTACTGATGAGGCCGGGTTCACAAGAAATGGAGTGTTTAATTTTCACAATACGCATATTTGGGCAGTCGAAAATCCTCATGCTCTAATAGAATCTGGACATCAGGCACGTTTTTCATTAAACATTTGGATGGGGACAGGTTTCTAGGTCCTATTGTTTTACCAAACCAATTAACAGGCGCTGCTTACCTCAACTTTCTGCAGAAGACACTGTATGAGTTTTTGAAAGACATTCCTTTGAATCAGAGGCAACAAATGTGGTTCCAGCATGATGGTGCTCCAGCTCATTTTTTCATGACCGTTAGAGAGCATTTACACCAAACTTTCCTAGATGGGTAGGAAGGGCGGACCTGTTTTATGGCCTCCAAGATCGCCTGATCTGAACCCTCTAGATTTTTTTGTTTGGGGATATTTGAAGACATTAGTGTATGGTACTCCTGTAAATAGCCTGGAAGAGCTGCAGCTACGGATTAATCAAAATTGTCAAGAAATCCAAACCAAGGAGGGTGTTTTCGAAAGAGTTCGAATATCGTTGAGACGAAGATGTCATGCCTGCTTGGAAATGGACGGAGGGCACTTTGAACATCTTCTGTAACTTTGTTTTTTGTTTGTTAAAAGCTTCCTTTGTCGGTTTATTCCTAATAAAATAAAATGTTTGAAAAACGAATAGTGGTCCATATCTCCGCAACCGTTACTTTGCGGATCCATGTTTATTAAGACTTTTCTGCCTATTTTGGTTCATACTATTACATCCTAGAATATTTTACACTATTTTTTAACACCCTGTATAATAGTGCTGGAGAAGAAGAGAATTTAATAAAATTTCCTTATTTGAAGTTATGTTTGAACCACATTTCTTTATTATTTCCTTCTTTAACAGTTCCGATATAATTTTATTAAAAATTATACTGCAACGTTTATAAACGTTACCGTTTACGATATTTTATAATCAACTCACTTCTAATTATTGTATAAGCGCCAGCTTGATTAAATGCATTAATTTGAAGTCGTATAACGTAAATTTTAATTTCATTATTAATTACAACGGACCAGACACCCTTGTAAACGCATTCGTTAGGTTAATTGGCTTCAAATAAGTAGAAAGACAGTTGCAGCAGTGCAGTGGTTTTTAATAACAATAGATATACCTGACGGACATCTGCTCTGCCCTATACGTCCTCGAAGCTCAAAAAGTCGACATTTTCAGCCGTCTCAAAGCTATACACACACGCAACTGATATACTGAGTGTCTCTGTGTTGGCGGCTCAAATAATGTCAGATGTTTTTTAGGCTAGGTCACTGTTGTTTGATTTCCGCTTATAAGGCAAATAGTCGAGCAACTTTCGATATTATTTTCTTAATTTTTATTTGAAATTGTTATCAAAATTCTAACGCGACAAAATAGATAATAATTAAATAAGCCTACAGTTAAAAAATGAGGTCATTCTGTCGGAGAATAAGGGAGAAAATGGTTTCCAGCTTATCCAAGGTACCGCAAACGAGTTCTACCGCACAAATTGATTACACCATCCTGTATGTTACCAGATATTTAAAATTAAAATAAATTACTTATCGCGCCTCCCCTTCGTCAGTGTTTGAAGATATTAACCGAATATATTAGCGACTCTGACGGTGTCGGGTTTTGGCAAAACGGCGAGGGAAGTAATTAGGGTTTAAAAAAGTAATTAATACAGGCAAGTTTTCACGACGTCCTGTAAAAACTTCATTATCGCCGCCCTCCTCCATTATTAATGCGCAATCTGCACCAGCCAGCGGTATTTTTTAATAGCCATTAACCGTCCGCTGTATCTATAGCGCCATTTATCAAATCGGGGGGTAAATACCCGGTAGGGGCGAAAGAAGCCCTCTGGAAATACAGGGTATGGCGTCTATTATGTATAAAATTGATACGATAACTTCTTGACAGTATTTGAAATTAAATAGTAAATATTTTTGATAGAACTGAATTAAGTTTCAACATTTGCACCGAAAAATTGTCTCTAGTACGTCTCTAGATGCAGCAGTTAATGCAGTGCAAAATAAAAAGAAACGTGTTTAAAATATAACCGACAAGTGATCTTATTTTTTGCTTTATATGTAAATAAAACAAACTTTTGCTTTAAAACTTCCTAAATACTAAACTCAAGGGTCAATACTCAACCTTTCATACTAAACACTGATCTAGATTAACAATAAAATGTCAAACCACCTATTTGCATGGTTTTATTTTATGATGTAAAATCGGCCGACCTTAATATTCCAGATTGTTTTTTTTAATCCAAACATTCGACCTTTTTTCGAAAGCCAAAAAGCTGTTATAATTTTGAAACATTATTATTAATAATCTGCTCCTATTACGGTTTTCTTTCCCGATTTCCCCTACGACGTAAAAAAGTTTGAAATGAAGGTTCTCGATTTTCATAAGTTTTAATTTAATCCAACGTCATTTAAAATAGATCCAACACACTCCATATAGTGGATATCTATTTTTACGAAGGCACTATGACATATTCTTCCATTTATTTCGGCCTGAATGAGATTTATCGTATTTATAAAATTTTACTGCTTGGAACGAAACCTATAAATTACCCAAATTTACGTTGTCTATAGAAACAAAGATTATGGGACCGATATATTCGTCTACCAAGTAAAATTTTCTGGGGATATCCTTGAATGAGAGTTCGATTATTTTGATAATCAATTACCAAATTATCGCTTAGCATAAAAGTACAAAAATAACTTCACGCGGCTCAAGGTATTTATTTTACCGCCCTCTTGAATATTTTCGTGTACGATTAAACTACTTCGAAGCTCATAGAATCATGAGTTTCTTGTAATACAGTATGTATTTGATATTTATAATTAATTTACCATTGACAGCCCTATGAACTACTGTTTTAAAAATAAAAAAGATTATATGAGGCAAAACTGAGGTACCATAAAATACCCTCTGGTTCTTTTTTAGGGCCAAATGTTCGCCGATGGAATCTTAGCACCTGCTTTTTGCATTTCCTTTAAAAAAATCTGCGAAGCACATGCTCTTATATCCCTGGGAAACGGGCGACAGATGCTGTCGACTGAATCTTTACACCTACATTTTATTGTACCTACGGAGGTTTACCTGCACATTTATTGCATGGCACAGGTAAACTTCTCTTACACCCCCATCCCAACTGTGTGATTCCCATACTTTGCATTTCTATACCCATAAGAAAAAAAATACGGCACAATGAAAAGGATTCGCCTCGAGTACAAGGTTCTGGGAAAAATGCTCAAATTCTGGATAAAATCCACACACACGTGGCTATAAATTTTGTAACATAAAGTATTATATCTAAGTATACAGGGTATCCCAAAATTAGCCTGCCAAAAATTAACTATGGATTCTACGATCAAAAATAAAAAAACAAAACATAGGTCCGTAAACGCCCCCTAACGGAGCTATTGCTCTTTAAAGGGGGACCCCAAAATTTAACTTTCTCCAAATATTTTCAAAGCAGATCGAGATAAAAAATCAGTCAAATTGTTCGACATTTTTAATTTTTTGATCTGACGGCAAAAACCTCGAGAATTGAAGTTAGAGCAATATTTATCCAATAAACCCCCCAGTTTGGCACGCCTATGACTAACTATGGTATTGTTTTTAAAACATTAGATTCGCAATCTAATTGCGATTCTCAATTTTAAATTTGATTACTTTATCTCGATCCGTTTTGAAAATATTTGGAGAAAATCAAATTTTGGGGTCCCTCTTTAAAGAGCAATAGCTCCATAACTTTTTTTCTTGTTTTTGATCGTAGAATCCACAGTCAATTTTTAGCAGGCTAATTTTGGGACACCCTGTATATCAAAATAAATAAAAATCATGTGTCTCATTTTGCAGTTGTATATTAATTTTTGATATGTATTTGTAGAAAAACTATTCATTTTAGACGTTTTTTGTTGCTTTTGGTCAGATATACAAGCCGCTTTAGTATTGGCACTTATATTCCAAACATCCTGTACATGATGTTACACGTATGTTCTTCGCATTTATAAAGCCATATGCGTCTCATTTAACAACAAAAATTTCTAGAAAAGTACTGCCACAGCGAATTCTAGAAAATCTCCGGCCATATGGACAAAGTGCATGGTTTCCATGCTAATAAAACATGTGACAAACCAAGAGCTAAGGTAAATGAAATTGGAAATATGGCACACGGATGGTAGAGTACAGGTATACTCAGAACAGGTTTGGGCTAAGGGAAATTTGATGGTGTGGGGCTACAGTCTACACAAGAAGCAACAACTCTTCTTGTTCTATACCACATCAGTCATCGTAGTGTGCAGTTGGCAGAACTGTAACCAGCTGCATAAATCATAAACGTTCCTCAATAACAAGTTTATAAAGAAATAAATCTTGGAAGTTTTTGATGAGACCTCGTACAGTAGACAGAAGTTTTCAAGAACGAAAAAATCGAAAGTTTAGTGAATACAAGCACTAAATTCGAATAAAGTTAATAAAACATGTGACGAACCAAGATCTAAGATAAATGAAATAGGAAATATAGCACACTTATGGCACAAAGTGCATGTACAACATAGAACAGATTTGGGCTGATAGTGTAGGGCTACACAAGAAGCAACCATTCTTCTTGTTCTATACCACATCAGTCATCGTAGTGTGCAGTTGGCAGAACTGTAACCAGCTGCATAAATTGTAAACGTTTCTCAATAAATTTATAAAGAAATCAGTCTTGGAAGTTTTTGATGAGGCCTCGTACAGTAGACAGAAGTTTTCAAGAACGAAGAAATCAAAAGTTTAGTGAATATAAGCATTTCTTGCGTATGTGATATTTGTGTATTGGCGCTTTCATTCAATTTCAAGCAACTATGTTTTACTTATTTTCATTTTACTGCATTTTTTTCATAAAATACAAAAATATAATCAAAACGATTAAAACTTTTAGCGCGAGTTCGGTCCTGCTTGGCAATTGGAAGAACTGAAATCAAGTGGATTTTACCTATTCTAAGGTGCTAGGACCCTGCGCAAAGGTATCAAGTCTTTTTGGAGGTTTGGGAACCATCTGCACAACAGATGCAGTCCTGATTTCGATCCTCAAGTCGTCAGATGTTGACCCGTTACTTCTTTTTGCTTGCAGTCGACGTTCAACCCTTCCTTTCTTTATCTGTATTCATATATTTTACCAAATCATGTCCGACAGGCAGATGCATTTTTCACTAGTAATTTTTAAGCTGCCATGTGTTTTTATCAGCTGCTTGGTTATCACTACCTCTGATTTTCTACCATTTTTACCTTCAAAAAACTAAACTCCTGTGACAGATGCATACGTTTGCAGCCCTTCGCGTTTCAACGTACGTTAATATACGTGACTAATTTCTTTCGACAATGTAAAAACGCATTTTTTAAACGAAAAATGCATTTAATGGTAAAATGATTGTATCTACTATTACGTTATTAATGAAGAAAACTGTGAGGAATGGTTCATCGTATCAATGAACGCTTGTGATTAAATTTGTTGAAAAGACGGCGTCATATTTGTGTAGTTGGCACGTGTGCTAAGCTGTAAAATGTGTAGAAAAGTACACACATGATGCTTATCTATAAACAACGAGTATACAGAAGTATGCCAAATTTCACATATGTTTTACAGTTTGTCGAAGAGTCTTAGTCATTTCGTACTATATACTGGCCTTACAACCAGTGATTCACACCTTCCGACACATTAATTTGTGACTTATAACACAGCAGATCAAATATTTAAAATACATATATAGATATAGAAATACAGGTTAGGGTTTACCTTCGTTTCGTTAATAATAGACCGGACCTCACAAACGCTTCTAAGGAGTTAAATGGCGAAATGTTGTAAACGCAGCCACAAAGACGTCAGGAGAAGATTGGATATGTGTTACATGCAAGTACCTATTTCTTATTCAATGAATGGCCTCCAAAAATATCACATGAAAAGTGCCAACTATTGTTCAGCTGGTTTTATAACATAAGCCATTCAAAGAAAAATATTACAAAATTCAAGAAAATGGGTAACACAACAAATGTAAACATTTCACTTAAGAAACATTGTGATGTCACATTCGAACGTTGAAGGATAGGGAGCAATCCTGTATAGTTTATCGTTCTTGGTAATGAACGGCTGGGACTTGGCGCACAGGACAAAAATAACATGTGCGCCTGTATATCCCAAGAGAATGTGAAAAAAATAATAATAAAACAACAAACAAAACACTAGTGGGTGTCACTTGTTGTATAACTTTTTGTTGACTACTCCGCGTGAGTGTGGACACAAAAAATAACACGTTTTGTAATTGTAATGTATGGTGCCGCTATAGGGATACTATAGCGCGAGTGCAATTTTTTTGCCGCCAGACTCCCGCTTGGCCTGGGCCCGATCTGCCGAAGATTGAGCAACACGTGGTAAATAATAGAGAATTTCGTCGCATGGACACGCCAAACACATACTAAATCAAATATACACACTCGATTATTAAAATACTAAAGTTCAGCAATTTTTAAACTGTAAACTACTATCATAAATTATACGATAAACGTTGGCATACGGGCTGTCGAGTTATGTAGCACTCCATCTTTAAAATGCTGGAAAACTGCATAAAGCCCCAAAGTAAAAAAAATCATACGGGTGTACCTAGACGTCGTAACTTTAGTTATTCATAAGAAGTCCTCGGACGAAGTTAAAAATTCGTTCAAGGTTAACCGTAAATATCTCTCTTGAAGCCAATGTGGGTAACCATTATGAAATAAATACAGTGCGAGCCGTCGAACTTGCCACCCAGATATTCTTCGTTTTAATGCAAAAACTAAGGTTTGTTTTCAGGGCGCATATTTTATGACTGTGATGAATTTAACATAGCATTCGATTATCTTTTCAGCGCCATGTAGTTCCTTTATTTCGGAAAATCAGTTCTCCATTTGAAAAAATGTAAAATTGGGTCATATTTTTAAAAAGACAAGAAATTACAAGTACGTCACTGGACTTTACATAAAAAAAACTCTATCAGAAGTAATTTCCACCACTCCGATAGCTCAGCTATTCTCTGAGATACGAAGAATATCCCTTAAAAAGTAGTTCTTTTTTTATTTTGTCCTGTATCTCAAAACCTAATACCCATAATTCTTACAATATATTATTCAGTTCTTAAATACCTAAAATAATAACCTTTCACACTATTTCAAGAATACAGCGCCCTTAAAAATAAAGATAGGCGGAGCCGATACAACAACGTCTCATTTAAATTGATATAAAATACATTCCTACATGATTAGCCATCGTCTACAAAACCCATTGCGCAATAATAAGGCGAATAAATATCACAGTCAATTGCTTGGTTAGTAATGATGCGAGAATAACGACGAAAATGATAAAATTTTCTTTTTCCCGCCAAAATATCCACTGTCTGCTGTTGAAACTGATAAACAGGCTTTGGCGTTCAAAGCTACGATTTGCATTTAAACAAGGATAAGGGTAGGCAGTATTCAGTCGGTGATATTTTCATTTTGGCAAAACTCGAATGAGCACGTGCGAACGTAAAGGACAGATGTGGCACATGATCACTTGGCGCGCGCGCCAATGCTGCCCTTCCCCTAGATAGCGCACAATAAGCGTTGCAAAGGGGACACAGAAAGGTTAACGTAGCCTCAGGTGACAATCATTAGGTTCGGCCTGACAAAATAGCTGTTTCGCGGCTTTTTTACTTTGCTAAAAATGTTAAATTTTTCACCACCTCAATTGCTGGGTGCTCGAAAAAGTCGTTTCTCGATCGCAGTTAGATCGGTAGCAGACTAGCGTTTATACTGTTTAACGGTACGGTTCCACATATTCCCTTCCTGGACAATTTTACCCGACTGCCATATTACCGAAGGGTTAATATAAAAATAATAACAGCTTTTTTAAATTTACAATTTTTTTCTGTTTCGGTTAGAACTATTTATAGAGATTACAAAAGCAGTACATGCAATTTCTAGCATTTTCATTGCCAATATTTCACTTTTTCTAAATTCACACAGGCTTACTAACGTTCCAAATTCAGAAAAATATTTAGAAGGATTACAGATGAGAAATATAACATTTTTACCATTTTTATTTCCAACAATTCAGTTTTTAAAATTCAAACTTTCGATTTTTCACTAATGTTTCGAATTCAAAACTATTTATAGAGATTACAAAAGCAGAAGATATAACTTCTTAATTTTTCTTCCCCCTATTTTAGTTCTTATAAATTTCCCTACACTTTTGAAAATATTTCTACTAACGTTTCGATTTCAGAAAAATTATTTACAAAAATTACAGATGCGAAAAATAAAAATTCTAAAATTTTTATTTCCAAAAATACATCTTTTTTAAATTCACACTCGATTTCTTTACTAATGTTTCGAATTCAAAACAACAAATATAATTTCTACCATTTATATTCCCAATATTTCAATCTCATAAATTCACACTTTTGCAAGTTTTCTTCTAACGTTTCGAATTCAGATCAACTATTCGGGATTATAATCGCAGAAAATGTAATCCTCTCATAAATCCCCACTTTTGAAAACTTTGAAATAATATATTTCAAATAAATTGTTAAAATAATTTGAAATATGTTAATAAGTAATCTCAATCAAATGTAAACCAAGTATTCTGCACATATCTTAAAGGCACGTGTATATTGTATTATCTTTAATTACTCCTTACTTTTGAATTTTTTTATACGAATTCTCCCTTCCCCCAATTTTAACGTTAGCAGAATTTCACGTATGAGAAAATAGGAGTGGGCGACTCTGGATTTGCATCATTTTCACACTTAACTGACCCTAGTAACACATTGCTGTACAAGATTATATAAGCACAATGGTACAAGGTAGCAAGGAAAATTTCGAAAGCTAAACCTTGTTTTTACTGCAACACAAGCGTAGAAATCTACCCGGTATGTTAACACAGGCACATGTACATCAAAATCGGAATTGTTTGATATTCCGATTCTATAAATACAAAATTCAATGCAATAAATGGAAATGGCCGTTGTTTATTATTATTAACGTCTGTATGCTTGAATGAGTAATACTTTATGCAAATTTTAAAATTAATTATTACCTATCATAGGTTGCAAAACTGTCAGCGTAATCAATATGCAGCAATATGTTCGCTGAAACAGAATAACTGAATAACTGAATCCCACCTTTCTACATCTATTACATTTATCAAAATCACATCTATTTATATCTTCTGAACTAAGTAGATGTTAAATTTTAACTAAATTCGAATCATTGAGAAATGTCTACTAGGTTGCATGTCCAAATGCAAATGATATGAATAATTAATGTGCAAATCCACCCCAAGCATTCTAAAAATACCAAAGCAAAAGCATCCCGCGTCCCATTTTTTATCTACCAATCATAAATGAGTATCTGCGTTTGACACAAGCGGTAAAAAAACACTCCCCTCCCTTTAAAAAGTGTAGATAAGCCTTAGGAAGGATGTCATAACGTAGATGAGAGATTTTTTAGGCACACATGGATATTTCACACACGTGCTAGAGACAGAAAGGTAAAAATGATTTACTTCTACTTCCTACGCCGATACAGGGTTTTAATATGTTATTAAAGATCGTCCCTCCGAGTTGAAAGACCATATGGTGCGAGCCAGATCGACCACAGCAGTCACCAAAAGTGCAGTAAAAAAAATAAATATTTAAATACTTGATTCACACGATTTCATCGTCTATTATTCTTCGTGAAAGAAACTAAAAATTGGAAATGCTTTTCGTCGCAAGTAGACAAACCATTGTCCGAGAGAGATCACGTATAACCTATTCCTTAATATGCAAGCTGAGGTGGCCACCCAATTGTTTCAGGTGGTGGACTTCAATTGTCTGAAACGGCCACCTAAGACATGACAAGTAATATCGGCTTCACACTGTTGTTTATTTTCGTTGTAATTCATTATTTTTTGGGCATGGTAATGTTTAATTGTGTACCAGCCGACAAACAGTTAATGGTCACAGATAAGTCAACTTTCCCACAAAACTTACATTTAAAAATGTTGTCAATTTTAACATTATATACATAAAATTTTAATTACAATGATGAAGAAACAAAAATTGTCGAGATATTCAGTGTGACTGCAGCGTACTGATGATTTGCTGTTTAGGAAGCTTCTATTACCGATATTAGCATGTACAGTGTGAAATATCCAAGTATTTATCAACACGAAAATAAGGCAAATAAAACAGAGTTCTTTATAAGTTGGGTAAACATAATGTTTTACTGTTATAAAAAAATTCTGTTAGTTCGTTGTTGACAAGCCTTCCCATTGGCTGCTGGCATTGACTTAATGCATTTATTCTAAGTAGTCAGCGGTAAAAGGTGGCTGAGAAATGTTACATCATTTTTTAAGATAAAGTGTACACCATTGGTCGCGCTTTGTGCTGCTTGTCATAAAACTCAGTAATTTCACTTCTCGACTTCTTTATTAGGCATAAGTAAATATTGACAGAAAGAAACAATCCATTCCTGTTTCTTCACTGCATTAGAAAACCACAAACCCAACCTCGAATCGTTCTGAACACTTCAATCTCTTATTGATTCATACTTTTTCACTAATGTTTCGAATTCAGAAATTTTTTTTACAAGGCTTACAAGCGCGGAAGATACGATTTCTACTAATTTTATTCACAACAATTGTCTTTTGTAAATTAATTTAAATTTTTTTCTCTACTCTTTTGAATTCAGGAAAACTGTTTATAGGAACTAAAAATGCGAACTATGTAATATTTGAGTCTCTTATTTACACTTTTAAAAACATGTTTACTATCGTTTTAAAGTCAGAAAAACTGTTTACAAGAGTTACAGATGAATTAAAAAAATGGGACTACAAACGCAGAAAGTCTAATTTCTACCATTTTTGTTCCCAATCCGAATTTAGAAAAACTATTTAGAACAATTACAGATACGAAAACTACAATTTCTACAATTTTTATTTCCAACAATTCAGCAAAAATGTCAAAATATGTATTTAGAAGGATTATAGATGTGAAATATAAAATTTTTACCATTATTTTCAACAATTCTACTTTTTAAATTCAAACTAGAATATTTTGATTATGTTCCGAATTCAAAACAACTATTTATAGGGATTACAAAACCAGAAGAAAGAATTTCCATCACTTTTCTTCCCAATATTTTAGTTCTTATAAATGTACCTACACTTTTGCAAACATTTTTACTAATGTTTCGAATTCAGAAAAAATATTTACAAAGATTAGATGCGAAAATTGTTTTGAATCACATAAATTCACACCTTTGCAAGCTTTTTCCTAACGTTTCAAACTCAGGTCAACCATGAAAGATTGTAAACACAGAAAATGTAATTTCTACCATTTTTATTTCCAATATTTCATTCTCTCATAAATACCCACTTTTTACTGACGTTTCGAATTCAGAAACTTTTTACAAGTTAAGGGAAGATTAATTTCTACCATTTTTATTCATTCATTAAAAGGAACAATACCCCTAGCATTTACGACGTTGTACTTTGGCTCAAAGGGATCTTCCAAGGTAGGTCACCTTGAGGCACAAAAAAACAAAAATACGAACCATATGCAGATCGAAAGCTGCACAGCACGGCTTGTCCTAGATGTAAGGGACTCATAAAGGAAATATTTTTTAATATGACTCCTGACTAGTTTCCGACGGGGGTGGTTTTTTAAGTCATTTTTTTAAATCGATACGGATGCGTAACAAATGTGCTCGCAAAAAATCGACTTCTGTTCGACAACATGTCAAAGAAAATTTATTGGATGTTTCAAGAAACGGAACATTTGGCTAGAAGAGAAAATCTATATTCTAATTTATCGATGTTTTGGGGTAGTGTCTGAAATTTCTAGTCTCTCCGTTACACATTAAAATTGAATGCTATTAACCGCTGTGTTCGCCGATATTGATTTTTATAATGTCTAAATCTTTCAAAGAATGAGCCACAGTTGATTTCAGTCCTAAATTGTCTGTCAAAACTGATAAGACATTTCTGTTATTTATTAAAAAGATTCATATCCTCCAGTTCAACGAAATGTCAGTTTTGAAGCCTCCAGGGGATATTAAATCAGAGTTGGCTTCAGGCAATTCCCGCCTGCATTTAAAAATTACACATTGAGAAAATAAGTTAGGAAAAAAAATTAACCGTTTCTCAACTCGGTTGAGTTGTTGGTACAAGTAGTTAAAAGAAAAATATGCTGAAGAAAGTCGTTAGTTTTGGAATTGCTTCCACGATTCACGAATTACTTTCGGTGAGCTGCAGAGGAAAAATTATACAAAAACTTTTGATGCACCACATTATCTTCTGTCATAATAAGGTCCTTGACCCCACCTGAGATGCTCGTTGACTCGTGTTGACCTTTTAATTATTTAACGTAATTACTCTTCTGGGAATATACATATGTTTTAATTATTTATTTTCTCGCATTCTTACTCTACACATTTTTATGTAAAGGTGTTCACGTCACTATATAGATAAAATATATAAGAACACTACAATATACTTAGCGGAGATGGGTAAGGCAGCACATCTAATGATGTATACGCACTGTACGAGGGAGTCTAAATATATACTCCACCTAACCATCAAGCGCACTTCATAATAATAACCCCTTAAGTGAAATTTTATATAAAATATTAAAGTCACTAAATACCATAATTTCTTTCTTGTTTATCGCGACTCCTCAAAATAATATTAATTCTGTAAGCTTCAGAAAAGAGAGGAAATTTTTTTACTTTTACATGGGCAATTATGTCAAATTCAAATTTCACTAAATTTCTGATTTTTGACATATCGTTACTTTCCTTATATTTGTGCTATGGCCTCCAATATCGCCTGATCTGAACCCTCTAGATTTCTTTGTTTGGGCATATTTGAAGACATTAGTGTATGATACTCCTGTAAATAGCCTGGAAGACCTGCAGCTACGGATTAATCAAAAGTGCCAAGAAATCCAAACAAAGGAGGGTGTTTTCGAAAGAGTTCGAATATCGTTGAGACGAAGATGTCGTGCCTGCTTGGAAATGGACGGAGGGCACTTTGAACATCTTCTGTAACTTTGTTTTTTGTTTGTTAAAAGCTTTCTTTGTCGGTTTATTCCTAATAAAATAAAATGTTTGAAAAACGGATAGTGGTCCATATCTCCGCAACCGTTACTTTGCGGACCCATGTTTATTAAGACTTTTCTGCTTATTTTGGTTCATACTATTACCTCCTGAAATATTTTACACTCTTTTTTCAACACCCTGTACATGCGATTATCGTCCAAAAATATAGATATTCTCCTAAAAATCTAATAATATTTTGCTCCCCCCGTAAACAAAACATTTACGATATACTTAGCGGAGATGGGTAAGGCCGCGCACCTAATGATGTGTATGCATTATAACAGTTTTTTACTGTTTAACGAGACGTCAGAGGCAACTAAATTAAATTAGATAGTTTGGTGACCTGAGACGATCTCCGCTTTTGTTTATAGTTTACCGAGTGAATTTATTCCCTCCTATCCGCATAAATCCGTTTTTTGCGAAATCCACTTGGCAGCAGTCTGAGGTGCATATAAAATATCTCCCTGGCGTAATAGCAAAAATCTGGGTCAATATAAATACACTTGTATCGATCATGTGTCAGCGCTCTGCACAAACTGTCCATAAATTTGTAGATGTAATCGCATTTACTGCCTTTTATCCAGATTTCCCAATTTCCAGCGCATCTGCGGTCATTGCATTACAAAACATACACACAGAAACAAAAACATGTTTAATTTAACAAAGTAGTATTAAACTCAAACAAAACATTTACGATATACTTAGCGGAGATGGGTAAGGCCCCTAATGATGTGTATGCATTATAACAGTTTTACTGTTTAACGAGACGTCAGAGGCAACTAAATTAAATTAGATAGTTTGGTGACCTGAGACGATCTCTGCTTTTGTTTATAGTTTACCGAGTGAATTTATTCCCTCCTATCCGCATAAATCCGTTTTTTGCGAAATCCACTTGGCAGCAGTCTGAGGTGCATATAAAATATCTCCCTGGCGTAATAGCAAAAATCTGGGTCAATATAAATACACTTGTATCGATCATGTGTCAGCGCTCTGCACAAACTGTCCATAAATTTGTAGATGTAATCGCATTTACTGCCTTTTATCCAGATTTCCCAATTTCCAGCGCATCTGCGGTCATTGCATTACAAAACATACACACAGAAACAAAAAACATGTTTATTTTAACAAAGTAGTATTAAACTCAAACAAAAAAAAAGTGTCACATGTCCACAACAAAATTTCAAGTGATGTGAAATGAGTAATTGATTAAATTATTATTTTTTATAGATAACAAATATTTTGTTAATTTCCAGCAAAATCGGAAATGACAGAAATTGTCCCTTGTATAGAGGGTGATTCTGAACTCATCTAAAAAAAAAATTTGAATTTTGTAAAAATAAAATAAAAAAGCCATTCAAAAAAACTGTAATGAATAAAGACTTGGATAATGTTATTAATGAAAAGGATATTTTAATTTGTGTAATTGTGTTATGTTTATCTTCCTCCTTGGCTTCACATAAAGATGATGGATGTACAATTTAGAATATTTAATTAGTGTGTTTTAATAACATTTTTACAAACAAAATTTATATTCATTTATGTTAATTTTATATATATAATATTTCCGGTAACCCTTTTTTTCTATACCGACTTGGTACCAAACTACCGACGCTAAAAGTCCAGGAAATGGATTTAAATGTAAATGATTCGACAAAACGACCGCATCAGCATATTCCGAACCCCAAAAATACTATAAAATCAAAAACACATGGAAACATCTAAATATAACGCAGAAACGTACGTAGATCCTCGAAAATTGATCGTTTTCCGCGGTTATTTTTCTGAATATGGCGTTCGAATTCAAAGAAACTATTCAGCATTCCCCTAGGCTGGCTATGGAAAAACAAATGAATTTAAGTGTGGTAATTTGGCTCGTGTGCTCACTGTTCCGAGAACCGGAAGTCTTCTGGAGCATCCAACTGTAATATGGGTTTCTATACATTGCTTGTGTGTCTTAAAGACTGTAATAAAATTACTAATCGCTAAAAATACAGTCGGAACCCCAAGGCCAAGATATAATTCAATTAAATGATAATACGTTTTTTGCACATCATTGTCGTTACGATATGTTTCCTTGGAATATATTTCAGAAGCTTCTGGGAACGAAAATCCCAGATAATCGTGTCGGTAATACAGGATGTCGTTGAAATTTCCACTAAAGCCATCTGTCCCAATTACCGTTGAAAGTTTGGAAAGATTGACAATCATTATCGTCATCTTTAACTGACCGAATATGTTATCAATATCCTTCATAAAAAACTGTTTCAAGTCCCGCTCAACCCAAATAAAGTATTTTTAGCGATGCTGCACTTTGCTTGCAACCATTTCCCATGATCACCCTGTACTGGGTGTTTCAAACTCGATAGGATATACTGAGGATACAACAAAACATTTTTTTTCCTGAAAAAGCTCTCATTTTTCCAACAAACTTTTATTAGAGAAATTTTACAAGCTTTTTAACAGGAAACAAAATTGGGTATGTTTCTGGAAAACATACAGGGTGTTAAAAAGAGAGTGTAAAATATTTCAGGATGTATGTATGTAATAGTATGAACCAAAATAAGCAAAAAAGTCTTAATAAACATGGGTCCGCAAAGTAACGGTTACTTTGCGGACCCATGTTTATTAAGACTTTTCTGCTTATTTTGGTTCATATTATTACCTCCTGAAATATTTTACACTCTTTTTTTAACACCCTGTATAATTTGTCATTTCTGTCAAATCCAAAATATTTTTTATTAAAAAGGCAGCTTACAAATTTTATTTAAATGTTTTGCATCCTGACAGTAGGCTTATACTATCACCCTGTACATTAAGAAGATAATTATTGATAACGTAACAGTAATTACGCATGTGAAATAGCGGCAGTACTAGAAGGAATAACAATGACCCACATTTCAGGCACAGGTGATAATAATAAATACATCCTATAATATGCCAATAGGCGCAATACACTGTGCCTCGACTCATTCAGATCAGACGTAAAAATAAAATAATATAGCCCATATCAATTATACAATACCGCCACATGTTGGTGACCTATAAAGGTGTTCCCTTTAACAAAAGGGTCACCTACGAATCAAGCAACTGTCGTCGAGTGTAATGTAACCCATATTTTGGAAATCTTTGCTTAAGTGTGGGTTCGAGTTTGTTTTGATACGGTAACCCCCAAGTTGGTTTGGTAACATGTGGTATGTTACATATCTGGAAGAAATTTAAATTTAAGATTGAAAATACCGTAGTCGTGCGGTAAACAAAATTTTGCCGTGAAGCAAGAAATATTTTATGGACAACTCTGGTCGGCGAGGAAAAAAACAAATATCTTTTTATTCAAACTGCAAACACCAGCCTCTCTATTCTCTCGGTAAAATCAATATTATCTAAAGCGCGTTATTTTAAAGGACAATAACACTTGAGACTCACTGAAATGTCCTTTTATAAGAGGATATAGATGTGACAGACATAGCGAGGAAATGTAGGGTCCTAATCCGACAATTTAAAATAAAGCCTCGGTCTCTCGACGTTTTTCCCCCACAAGAAAAACGTACAAAAAAACACCGTGGAAAGTCAATTTATTTGGATTTATTGTACAGATTTATATAAAGCGTTTTATTATGGTTTTTATCCTTTTATATATTTACCTAATCCCACACTGTATAAATAAAAATCCGCAATAAAATGGAAGACCATAATTCTGATTAAATTTCCGATATACCCAGTGGCGTAGAAATTGTAGTATCTCGTTTGCTTATTCTGACATATTGTACTCAAATGTTCCTTATTTGGAACACTCCTGACAAAAATGTTTGAACCGTTTTATAAATTTACCTATACTCACATTATTTGGATTTATTGTACAGATTTATATAAAGCGTTTTATTATGGTTTTTATCCTTTTATATATTTACCTAATCCCACACTGTATAAATAAAAATCCGCAATAAAATTCAAGACCATAATTCTGATTAAATTTTAGATATACCCAGTGGCGTAGAAATTGTAATATTTCGTTCTCTATTTTTGACATATTGTACTTAAACGCTTGCTGATGTATTTAATAGAATTTTCATAACGATTTTTCCTGAAATGGAATCATTGTATCGAATGTATCACTTGTATCAATTTTATTTTCAAATGTGGCAGGTTAATTTTGGCCACCCTGTAAATTAAAAAACTCAATTTTGGTTGACGTAATTGTGGTAGTATTTACTGGAAATTGCCCTATCGGGAGTCACCCTTCCTTCCGGAAGGACTTAAAGAGAATATCCGGACAATTACTACAAATTGAAATAGAAGAGAGGCCTTCAGTTCGGTTAAAATCACCCCCGAGAATGTTGAGTAAAAGAAATCCTTTCTATTAACCGAGTGAATTTCAATACGCTTGGAAAATTTCAAATACAGCTGTCCTGGAATATACGTCTTGGGGTTTTTTGTGAACTGACCCGATATAAGGTGCTTTTTTATCATACTATGATGCATTCGACAATGGCCAGTTTTTTGTATTGTCAGATGGGAGATAGAAAAATACGTTATAGAAGGGTTGGCTTAGTGGGGTGGATGAAATAAGGGTAACTTCCAAAGATCCCGCAAAGAATTATTTACGAAAAAACGGCTTCTAGCAAATTATGGTTAAAGAAATCGTGCAAAATATCATGAAGTAGATTTATGCTTGCACTGAAAAAATTTGCGTAGATATTTTACCTCAAAATGTAAGGCATTATCACTTTCTAGTAACAAAATGGTAGTTTTAATACGTTTTTATACATGTGAGCAGTACAACAGTTAGAATCCAACAGCGAACAAAAATAGCATACGAAGTGTAGGATTGTGCTTGTTTATTAATAAATTATAATTTCATTCATGATATATAAATACTCAGTCATGATTACGAAACAATGTATTACGTACGACTGGAAACTGTACCTTTTTTCCTGCTCCACGAAAACGAAAATGAATCACCCCAGCCGTGATTCAAAAGATAAAGATACATTAACATAGAGAGCGTTCCTTCATTAAATTTATCTTACATTTTACTCACTAGGTGATTCTGCTTATAATATTCCATTGTTTTTAATTACCGTAAATGTCTAAATTTAGAAAAATTACGGCATTTACATTACACGATGGGATAAATAACATCATTAGATTTCCTAACTCATGCTATTATATTATATTAAGCATCCGGATACTGATGAAGTTGAAAAAATACATAGCCAGTGCCAGTGTTTTTTTTTGTTTCTACTGTTTCACTACACAGATTTAAAGAAAATCAAGTAAGTTTTGTGAAACTAACGATAACATTACTGAAATTATAAAATATAATTCTAAAAGAGGCGCGAATTAACTAATTGTCTAAAAACTAAATTGCACTTAAAATTTCGCTAATATTTCGAAAAAAAAATTAGTTTATTGCACATTTATTTCTTACTACCAGTATTCTGTGAAACATTGCCTTCTGAAATTATAAAATATAATTCTAAAAGAGGCGCGAATTGACTAATTCTCTAAAAACTAAATTGCACTTTAAATTTCGCTAATGTTTCGAATAACTTTTTATTAAAATTAGTTTATCGCACATTTACTTCCTGCCAGTGGCGTAACAATATTTCCCGGGGCCCCCCGCAATAATTGATAAGGGGCCCTTCTTACCGATACACTGTAAAGAAAGAGAAAAAAGAACGAAAACCCACTTAATTTTGTATTTATCAATAAAATATTCAAAATAAAACATTTATTTCTATACTTGTCAACGAGAAACAAACAAATAAAATATAAGTAGATACAAACTTAAGACTTCTTCCTATTGATATATTTAAATAAAAAACTTAAAAATTTTGTTTTCTACGTGCATTATAAAGCAGATAAGGTAGGTCCCTTTATACTTTCCATTAATTTTATTATTCTTAGAGGGGGCCCCCCCGCAGATGGGATGCGGCGGGCCCTATTGTTACGCCACTGCTTCCTGCTACCAGTGTGTTATCCTTTTCTATTATCGCGTGGCTTTGGCAATTTTGGACGAAAGGGGCGACTTTGGTATTATTTTAATGATATGATGTGGCTCAGAGCGTCACACTGTCCATCTAGATGTTATCTGCGTATTTTGGTTCGGGCAGATAACGAAAAGCTAAGATGTCCGCCACTGAACACCAGGCTTGAAGCGAACCAGCCGGCTACATACCAGGTGTAAAGCATTGCATGACACCTGTCCTCTTAAAATCAATGTCCTATGGCAATTGTTCATCGTATTTTTAACCAATCATGCATTTAGCTCTGACATGCACCTAGATTTTTAATTATTACCCCAATTGGGGAAAACGCTTCGGATGCAATAAGGGCACCTGAGGCCAAGCTTTTTTTCCTCAAATTACCTTCGCCTCCAAAAAACGAAACGCATCTTAAATACCAATCACTGGATTTTATAGTTCTCGAATTCTTAAAAAAGTACAATTTATTCAGAAACTATGCTTCTTACGGAAAAGCATTTTTTATATAAAATGATAGCATATGCCTGAAAAAGTTGTTTTTCAAACTCAAGTCAGTGGCGCACCACTTAATTTTGAAGGTGTACGAATATTTGGATTCAAAAAAGTATAATTTATTCAGAAACTATGCTTCATACGGAAAAGCATTTTTTATATAAAGCTGGAAATCACTAGACACCAAAATATTATGTCTGAACTCATCATGCCTTATAATAATAATAATAATAATAATAATAATAATAATAATAATAATAATAATAATAATATCTCTACCCCTCATTCTAATCACGAGGATTAGCCCAGAAGTCGAAGACTTGTGCGGGAGAGGGGGCGGCATATTATTATTAAGCAGGCCGCATTTGCGCCCAGGAACGACTTACGTTGGTAGGCCCTAACTACCATTCAGTGCAGGAATGAGGGAAACCTGGAAAACCTCATTAATTAGGGGGGTAGTCAAATGTCAACCGGTATCAATCTCTCACATTGGCCCAAGCCAACATTCTTCCACCCTACCATACCCGCAGAGAGGTTGCCAATCTCTCCACGAGTATCTATAGCTTATATACGGTCTACCGGCTGCAGGGGTCGAACCCACAGCGATCTAGTCACCTCGATTCAAGTACTGACGCCTTAAACCGCGCGATCACTAACCGACAAATGATAAAGCGTATAATCGGTAAAAGACATTTCCAAGGAAAGAAATAAATTACATTTTATAACACAAATTCAACTGCTTTTGCCGCTATTGCTATTAATAAAATTAATTTGTGGTTTTAATTACTATTAAATAGTAGTTCACGGGCCGCCACTGGGAGACAATGCATTTTTGGACCTGAAGCTCGATTTAAAACCAAACGCCCTGTGTGTATAACAAATAAAGTCATGATTGGGGAGGGAAAATTTCTCACGGAGCCTAACTTTTCCGTTTTATCGTCCATTCTGAAGCCATTACGTGACCATGAAGAACTACGCGGGATTTATCCTTTTGTGTCTCTGTAAACTGTAAAGACTACCTATATATTTGCTTAAATCATTAACTGGCCACAGAACGACTTACATATGTTACCGGGAAGATCAATACAACTTGTACTATAACCATCTGCAAATCTGAAATCAGTTTTGAAATGCTGGCCCACGGCCTTAGCTGCGGTCGTCGATAATGTCGAAAATTATATACGATTATATTCCCTGTTCAGGGTCACTTTATAGGGGTATATTAAGTATATACGCGGTATTCCTGTGCCACTGGAGGCCAAAGGTGACGTGTTTCCCCCACTGTAAAGGGCCACCCGACATTGGCACGATTTCATCTAATTACTTAAGCCCAGGGGGAAAATGAATCAGTAGCTTAACCTCCACTTACTGATAACTTGACTAACAATAAGTGACTAGTGTCGACTTTTTTATATTTTGATTTGATGAAAGTGGAAGTTCGGTGTCCATTTGTGGAAATAGTAGGCGTTGCGATTAATAAACTTTATACTAGTGGTAGATATAAAGGCATAATAAAAGTCTATTTATTATTTGCCGTGCTGAAGGATACTTGTTGATACAGAGAACCAGGTAAACACGGAGAATTTTCAATGGAATCGCGGACAAAGCCTCTTTTCAGATACTGTCAGATAAATGTAAAATACAGTTCAATAGAGAAAAGGTAGAAATCGACAGCTGCCGCACAGACTGTCTATGCCATGGCACGCGCCATAGCACGCGCTAAAATTCGTTTATCACATTTGGGCATGCGCGGAGTTGCCCCCAACAGGTCGTCTAGGCACTCCGAAATGACGGCAACATATGTTGCTAAATTCCTTATAAACAAAATATCTTAAACATCCAAAAACTAGAACACTGCATCTATTAAAGAACAGAGTCGTAAGCACAGTACAAATTTTTCGAAAACAAACCAAATATGTATACAGGGCGTTAAAAAAAGAGTGTAAAATATTTAAGGAGGTAATAGTATGAATCAAAATAAGCAGAAAAGTCTTAATAAACATGGGTCCGCAAAGTAACGGTTGCGGAGATATGGACCACTATTCGTTTTTCAAACATTTTATTTTTTTAGGAATAAACCGACAAAGGAAGCTTTTAACAAACAAAAAACAAAGTTACAGAAGATGTTCAACCGTCCATGTCCAAGCAGGCACGACATCTTTGTCTCAACGATATTCGAACTCTTTCGAAAACAACCCTCCTTGGTTTGGATTTCTTGACACGTTTGATTAATCCGTAGCTGCAGCTCTTCCAAGCTATTTATAGGAGTACCATAGACTAATGTCTTCAAATATCCCCAAACAAAGAAATCTAGAGAGTTCAGATCAGGCGATCTTGGAGACCATAAAACAGGTCCGGCCTATCTGCTTATTTTGGTTCATACTATTACCTCCTGATATATTTTACACTCTTTTCTAACACCCTGTATATGCTAAAATCAATTTCTATCTATATCGTGTAGGCAATAGTGTAAAGTGTGAGGGTGACATCCAAGAGAAACAAATATTTGATGACGTTACGTTTTGAAACTATTATACATTTTCTTGGTGCAATACATTAGTGACGTCACCATTGAATACGTTTTGAAACAGTCGATAAATCGGTTCGTCCCAAAAAACAGCTTTATTTTGGGGTCTAGAAAACGTAGTTGAAGTTATGGTACTAATTTTAGAATCATCTTGTATAATAAAGCCTTTACGCTCTGCTGAAACTACTATTACAACTGAAATAGATCAACTACTCAACTAGTGGTAGAGCTATGACAGGTACAGCCACCAGACCTCCAAAGCTTCTACTCTATCCAGTATTTCATATTTATTTAAAAATATATTTCTACGAAAAACGTTGCTTTTCGTTTAAAACGAAAACAAGGATATTTCTTCGAAAGTCGAAGAACAAAACGATTTGCTTGTGGAAGCCGTCCTGCTACAATCGTAAAGAAGCAAAATGCGGGTCTAGACTGAAGTTATTACACTTATGCATATCGCTGTTTATATTGATGTATCGCTCCGTATCTATCTTACGACTGCCTTATCAAAATCAAATAAGACCGTGTATTCTGCGTGATTGCAACGCAGCTGTACGGAACAGATGTATGTGAAGAGCAGCTGGACTCTGGCTTACAACTTCCTTACCTTACCTTATCCTTCATAGTTTACTTTACCTTACGCCGGACTTAAGACTTTTTGGCCGAACGAGGCCCAAGCCCTGCACGGTAGAGATGCGTGCGTGCCGCTGCGACTGACGCTCTTTTCCCGTATCCGCGGAATGGGGAAATTGCATGAATTTTATATTGGTTTGAATTGTATTACAGGGCAACCTTTCAAACATATTGGATCGCTAGAACATGTGTTACATATTAATTAAAATATTAACATGAATAAATTTCCATAGAATATAAACAAAACCACGTGGTGAAAAACGTGATATTATTGGTGTGACGTCATGCGCCATTCAGCGCGGTTTATGTTTCCATAGAAACAGGTGCAGGTTGCGATGTTGGTGATGGACACAGGCGTTTGTTTCTTTTGTTTTTGTGACATTTTTTTGCATACTGTGTATGTAGGCAATGCCACAATTATTAGTGGTGATGTGGCCGATACGATATTGATAAACGTAACTTATCTATTTGTCAAAAATTAACAGGGGATTCTACAATCAAAAATAAGAAAAAAAGTTATATAAACATCCGTCCGTAAACGCCCTCTAACGGAGCTATTGCTCTTTAAAGGGGGACCCCAAAATTTGATTTTTTCCAAATATTTTCAAAACGGATCGAGATAAAGTAATCAAATTTAAAATTTGAATCGCAATTAGATTGCGAATCTAATGTTCTAATAACAATACCATAATTAATCATAGGCGTGCCAAACTGGGGGGATTATTGGATAAATATTGCTCTAATTTTTTCATGTTTCGAGGTTTTTGCCTTCAGATTGAAAAATTTAAAATGTTGAACAATTTTATAAAAAAAAGTACTCTTGTTTTACTTCGATAAATTATTCCGTTTACGAGTAATATTAATTTAAAAATTTTGTGACATACCACAAAAATATTACATATGATATGCAAGCGGTCAAATTGTCTCTAGTAGGCTTTGAAAAGTTATTAATAAACTATAATAAAATTTAAAAATTTAATAATAATTACATTACTGTCTATTTAACACAAATAACACGTAATAATATCACAAATGACAAACTAACCCTTCTAAACATAGATAATATTGTCACAGAATTTGCCCCACTCACACCCAATTCGACGACTGTGGTACCACGAAATGCTAAGATTGCCCCAATCGCCCGTACACGATTCTGGTAAACAAACAAAATGCCGTGTATCGAGGCGGGACTGGAAAAATGGGGAATCGGCGAGAAGTGTTCGAGTCGTTCGAGAAAATGGATCTAGAGATACTAGAAAATACTTGGAATATTCGTTTGGTATATAAAAGAAGAATAAACGGCCGAGTTAGTCAGTATTGTATTACAGTCTTGAATTGGAGTGTTTAGAGCGATTTAGATAGCGATTCAAAGTGAAATAGTGCTTAGTTGAGTTGTAATTAGTATTCAGTAGTGTACAGAATAGTTAATAAAGATAAGTGATTAATTAACGTTTGTTTTTCTGGAAAAGGTCGGATTAGGAAATCCGTGACAATATGTACTGCGTTGTTCAAAAATGGAAATCGTATACAGATATAAACTAAAGCACACTGCTTATTTTTCCATGAAACTGTCCAGGACAAACGCCATTTCCATTAAAATAATGCATTCATTCTTCTCCACGTATTTGAAAAAATCATGCAATTTCCTTATTTCAACGCAACAAACACTTTGCCCACACAATTTTTTTTAATCGAAAAGGTTTAAATATTGATTCCATAGGAGAGTTTTCTAAGAATATTTCTAATGTAATAAGAACGTACGTTCTCATTCTCAAAACCTATAATCTTGCCATGACATATTTATTTGTGCGTAAAAGGAACATGATATATCTCTTTTGATAGGTTCTGCTGTTACTCGATACTCCCCATTATATTGTAACGTTAATTTCATTGGACTTGTAAGTTGTACCATCCTGTACATGAAACCAAAAATGTGTTTTTAAAAGATGAATTCGCAGAGACAAGAAACTTGCCACGTGCCCAACTCTAGTGAAGTGACAGCTGCAGCTTACAGATAGCCTTTTACAGCACGACAGCACTGCATTTTGGTGAAAAAATCTGAAAAATCGCCCATTAAAAGCGTCCCTCGTAATTAACAACCTCTAGTATTTTTAATGAACATAAATTTCGACTAACTTCTGAATTTCACAAGCGAATCAGTGCAATTAAAGTAATGTTTACTCTTATTATCTTTATTAAAAGCACCATACAAAGTCGAGCCCTACATGTTATTTTAAAGTAACTACCATCTTCATTCACGGCAAAGTCAAGGTTATAGGGGTAGTTGTATAGGTTCAGAACAAAACTGCTGCTGATTTATGGGGAATAATACACTCTCAAGGACACCATATGCTACATGTTGCAAATAACATGTAATGCTACGTTGTAACAAACTAACCACGTTGGAAAGTGGTGGTTAATTATTCTTTCAATTTGTAGTCTTATGTCATTCCGTTCCCTATATATAAAAAAACTACGACAACCAATTAAGTAAGCTCGTTCTGTTGTTTCATATTTTAGAACAATTATATGTTTTATGTCAAATTATACAGTGTCCCAAAATTTTGGAACACCCTGTATTTTTGTAGTTTTAATCTATTTATACATCATTCAAAACGTATTGGTAACCGTCGGGTAATTTGAACCGTTCCCCAGCTAGGTCCATCTGCATGCCAAGATGTTTTTTAAATTACAAATGCTTTACAGGATTTTTGTCCAGCTTTTTGAGCAGCTGATGCTTGAACAATTTCGTTAATTCGAAAGAGTAGGAAATATTAGAAGGAATTCTAAAGGGAAACGAAACGTACTGTTTGATGTGAATGTGACCGTAAATTACCAAAAACTGCTGAAGGTAGTGATAATGGTATGTGGTTAATTGGCGTGGCTACAAATTTCGCCAGTGTTTTTTCAAATTATTCTAATCAAAGGTATGCATTAAATAGTACGTAAACAATAATTAATGCTTCTCTGTTACAACAATAGGCATTTGCATAACAACAATCCGTTACATAATATAGAAATTCTATGAAAATTAAAATACTTTACTTTCAAATTTGAGAAATTTTATATTAGCAGAGGATTTCTATGAAATCTTGGTTGTTGAACACAATTGAATGCCGTCTAGGCGGAATTTAGAAAAGCACGAATTGCTCGCTTTCATTTACAATAGTTCATATTTACATCTAGAATATCATCAAAAAATAAACTACAACTTCGTTCAAATCGTTGTACTTCTTTCGTAATCATTAGCTCTCCTTCTATCGAGTGGGTGTATTACAACCATCTTTAAGGTTTAATAAAAAATGTTATATCAGTCACTAAGTATACAGTCTCCCAAACTGATAGAACAAAATTAACAACTGCATAATATTTCAAATATAAATAGACTCGCGATCTAATTGTGATTCCCAATTTCAAATTTGATTACTGTATTTTCTTATTTTTCATCGTAGAATCCACAGTTAATTTTTAGCAGGCTAATTTTGAGACACCCTGTATAAGCCCTTAAAATTACAGAACTCATATTTCGGAGACCCTGTATTTTGTTTATTTTATTACTTGAAATATTTAAAATTGCTTTTGAGATAACCCTATAAAAAATCTAGTGGAGTTAAGTCAGGCGAGTGTGGTGGTCCTTCGAGCGGTCCTCTTCTGTTTCAGCTTTTTTTTTAATCTCAACCAAAAAAAATTTTTTCTTTAGTGGAGGATGGAAGTGGAAGAAACATGCATTTTTTTTTAACGCTCCGTTTCAAAACGGTGTAGAGGACAAAGAAAAGAGAAAAATCGAAAGAGGAGAGAAAACAGAAGCTGGAAGCTAAAAGAACAGTAAAAAGTAGACACGGCAAAATATCAAAACAAGAACAATATTATTTGATATAAAAAGAGTAGCGATAAGATAAGAAACAACGGGACGACGGAATAAGACAACATCCCTTCCATTGCATTTTTTGGATCAAGAATTCGAATAAAACTGGCAATGTGGCAACAAAGAAATCAATTGTCCGAAAGCAGCTAAAGTGCACTAAAATAAATGAAGCAGTCAATCGGAACAACTGAATAAAACAACGGTGCCCATGTTTCGATGTCTGTTATAAAACAATAGTCAATTAAGCATCAAATCTATTATTTTAAAAACAATATATACTTGGCGATGAATTTAAACAAAAACATGTTCCGTTTTATATGTTTAAAAGCACACTTCGTGTTCCTTTGTTAGAAAAATGAAGTTCTATGGTATATGTGACGTTTTGTTTCAATGGCCCGTGTTAACAATTTAATATCACATTTGTCAAATGATATTCTTATACGAAAAAAAAATACAAAATTATAAAGCGAGACAGCCACTAGGCATGGCGACCTCTATTGTTTAATTTTACTGGACTGTAGCAGCGTACGCCAACTGCCATGCCCTTGAAAGAGAAGAAAAACATTACCATTTTCAACTTCTAACTATGTTCCTAAGAACTGACTGTTGGCGAACGCTAAGACAACTTTCGGGTCCGAGGCGCACGCGAGAAATTCATTATTAACGAAGACACTGCTCCTAGCATACAGAACCCCCATCAGAACGTGAGCAAATACACAATAAGTTATCAAATAAAGATTAAACATAATAAATCAAACCGAAAATTTATTATTTTTATGCATACGAGAAGGTAGTTCTGATTACGGTTCCCATAAAAATTAAACCGTGCTCGTATATATTTGTCACGTTTCCAATTTAGGAGATTTTCATAATAAGCTGCACCTGTACCTCCTAAAATATTTTTTAGGTTTTGTTAGAGCTTTGTTTGCACCTGTCGTAAGGCCCTGCGCTGTCGCAGTGACCCTAGCAATACGAAAATGCAATGCCATCATGTAAACTCTTCTTCTTCTTTTTCAGAATGTCTTTTGTGTAATGCAAAACACCGCAAGAGAAAATTACACAAGATTGCTTCACCGAGAAATATATTTTACATGCGGGTAAGTGCTTGAGTAAAAAAATGAGAGGAAAAAAAAATTAATTTTTACGTACCTCACTCACCGAGTCGGTATTATCTTTTTTGATCGATGCGCATAATTTAGAGAGTTAACAAATTGGATATTTATTCGACGCAGTGGAAAGCAAGGGAGGAGTCGAGTAAAAAAACGACAATTAACATTGTACTGTAATTTTAAAACGTTAAAATCAGCCAAGTGTACACATATTACTATGCCCACCTTGTACAGTGATATTTGACGATATCTGTTAATACAGGGGCAGGTGAAGTGCTATTTGCGTCCAAAGCACCTGTCACTTTGCGGCTGATGGTTTGCATCAAGATATCGAATCATCAGGTCATGCGATATCGAGCTCTTATTATCGTTGCAATTTTGCTAAATACATAAATATTAAAACTGACCGCGCTGTTGTCCAACTTACGCTTTACTTTTACACCACAATCCTCAGTACTTCTAGTTGTATCGTTAGAACCTAAAACGTCTCCAAATATAGAGAAATATTTTTTAAACTGTAACAATTAAAAATTGGGAAACAACCCTATATAAAAACTAATAACATATCGGTATATTCTGCACTGGTGTACTGTATGTCCATGAAAAATGAAAATTTAATTCAAATTATTATGTAAACGCCAAACTTTTCAATCTTAGTAATAATTTAAGTGTCTTAAATATCAGAACTTTTATTTACCAACCAACCAACCAACAATCAAAATTATTTGCATAAAGGCAAGTACCTGGAACTTGTGAAAAAACCATATGGAATGCGCATGTTTGTTAAAAAGTCTAATTTTTATTTTAAGAATATCAGGAACAACTGCGAATAATTTTTTCCTAATTTAATTTTTATAACAAAATTGCTGCCAATGATTAAAATTACAAATTTCGAATAAACCACAAGAGAAATCGAGTCTTATCAAAAGTGCCTTTTTTGTAGTAAATAATTTACTTAATCTAAATTTTATATAGAAAAATCTTTTCTTCCACTGGCGTAGAATTGCCGAAGGTGTAATTACTAAAAACCCAAGTTCCACGTCAATGGAATATCACTCATAATTTTGATATGGGGTTTATTGTCCTGCAGAACGGTGTCAACTTACCAAATTTTAACAAAATCTCATAAGACGTTTTAAATTTATAACAAAAAAACGATTTTAAAATTGCTTCAGGGTCGTATAGCGTCTGAACGGGGCAACTTTCAATTAAGGTAAGTTTAGCTAAATCGACTTATTTTGAGCCGCACTGTATCTGGTCGTTGTAAAGACGCTCTGTACATATATTTGGACCTTGGTTTCTTGGTCATCTGCGAACGAAGTGCGAGCGTTAATCATAACCAAATTCTTAAATTCAAGCCTTAGAAACAGCTAATTTTTGTAAAATGTTTTACTAAACTAGAACTTAATTCCATCCTTTAACTTTTCTCTGACTAGCGATAAGTGTGGATTTATTAGATATTACATTTTGCTATGGAAGGGGTTGGTTCAAATAAGACAACAAAAATATACTTACATGAAATTTAATATCTATATATTCATCGGAAAAATTACGACATAGGTATTTATAAAGAAAGTTCTTAACTTTAAATGAAATGGTTAAATTAATTTCGTTCCTCTGCGCTAAATCTAAAACCATTAAAGAAGAAATCTTCGGCTTTTTCCTTTAAATATATCCACTACTTCATCTGCATGAATTTCTGTTCCATAGTGAATGTTCATGAGAGCCAAACCATTAAGTCTGTTTTCACTTGTAGTGTTTCGCAGATAGTTTTTCAGTCTCCTTAGGCTGGAGAAAGATCTTTCTGGGGTAGCAGTGGATACAGGAATGGTAGCCAAGATTTGTAGTAATGTGTAAATATTAGGATAAAGGTTTTTATCGCACATATCTAGGCATTCCAAACTAGATTTTGGGGTAGGCGAGATACTTGTCATCACTGTCCATACTTCAAGTTCTGCTTTAACCACTGATATGTTGCTTTCGGGAAGCAGTGACGAGTACATGAAAAGTGCTTCTTCAATTTCAGAACTGGCAGTAAAATTTGAAGGTAGCACATCAGATAATGCTGATACTACTTTACGATGTTTGGTAAACCTTTCAACCAATTGTTGAATTGTATTATCAAGAAATGGAATGAACAAATTAGTTTTGTAATACGTGCATACATCCAATGCAGGAATGTTTGGACTATTTAATTGTCTTCCGACGACGCGTGGCATTCGCAGTATACCACCATTTTCTTCAAGTAAAACCTTTGCGTCTTCATAGAGATGAGTCAGTGTTGTTTCTCAGGAGTTGTAAGACATTAATAACATCATCTACATGTTTGAATGCCGTGATGAGATCGATGTCAATTGTTTGTAATTGTTTTGATAGCGACAATGTATAGCCCATAACTTTTTGAAGAATCACTAAACACATCACAAAATCCGAAGATCGAAGCGTACTTAGCAATTAGCGTACTTAATTTAACTCTCTTTCACTCCTCGTATTTTTCGCTATAATATTAGGTAATATTTTGCTTATTTCTGGGGGGGTTTGGACCCCCAAAACCCCCCCTTCGCTACGCCCGTGACGACTATATCCCGATTTAAATCAGTCGCTGTCGTTATTTTTTATCCGATTTCAGAACTCGATTTAATTAGGTTAATTTTGCAGTAAATCCAAATCCTGCCAGATTGTTCTCAAATTATTACAGATTTGTTCCTAAAATTCGGCAATTTGGTATGCCCACTTTGTTTAGCATATATCTGGTATTCTCAATTCAGGCAAATACAGCTGGCTTTTAAATATTTTGTTACCGCCACACAGTGGTGAAGTAAATAAAGAGAAATTTTCGGGAAGCGAATATTGTTCTTGAAAAGTAATGTATGGTAATTCGTACCTGTAGTGAGAGGTGCGGTAATTAAATTTCACATACAGGGTGGCATTTCTATGTAGAAAGGAAACACGCAAATTAATTGGCTCATAACATATTAAGCTGATAAATGTGTTACATTTTAATGAAGAAAACTTGTATTTGTTACAAAAGCTTATTCTAGCGCCTTTTTCTTATGCCTTGACGTGAAATGGGAGTTGACTCGCGACATTCGCGAGCGTAAACCAAAAGTGGGACACTCTGTAGACAGCCGTGGTCGTGATAGCTCGAAATGCGACGGTGAGACATGTGTGCAAGCACTCGGCGAAATTTAAAAAGAAGGCATTTAAACTGTTTTCATAAAATGAACAATAAAGGTACGATAAAGATAAGTAGCAGTGACGTAATGTGACGTCACATCCATCTGCAGGGCTCAGTGCAGTTGGCGAGAATACAAAATTGTTCCCGGAAACGATATACAATCTGCCACTTTTCTCTCGATGATGTACAGGGATAAATCCACTTTATCACTCCCTACACGAAAAATACAACAAAACAGGTATTTAAAATACCTCCCAACACTTTAACTCAAAACAATTATTTATATTAAATTACTTAAAAATTACGGTACTGTCACTGATTATATTTTTTGGGGATATAGCTGTATAGATCGCAGCTTGTTCCACGATTTTGATCCAGCGCCCTCGTGAAATACGCCGCTGGTTGATCTCTGGCAGGTGCGTATTCGTTTATGCAGTCACATATTAAATACGTTTTTTTAAGTGACGAATCTACATAAATATTATAAATTTTCTTTTTCGATCCGTCTAGTTCAAGATTCAAGCCTTTTAAATACAGCAAAACTTGACATTGTAATCATTTTTTTTTGCAACAAGTTTTACCGGTTAATGCTTATATGATGGTCATTTATTAATATTACTCGCTGGTTATTAAAATGTGTATTAATTAAAAAACATTGTATAGTAAGAATTTTAGAATGTACAGGGGATAAATACAGTTTTGTAAAAATAAAATCAAAAAAAGCAGTTCAAAAATGATTTAAAAATACACTGTAAAACCTGATATGTCGTAGGTAAAATCGGCGACCGACCGAGAAAAAAATAAATAATTCTTGGACATTGCTGCAATACGCCGTGGACGCCATGGACCCCCATGTATTCCATGATTCGATTGCAAACTTCCCTCGTCACGCCTGTGCTTGCACTACACTTGAACTCACTGCACGCTGTTGTAAAAGTAGCTGCATTTGGCACATGTTTACCGGAAAATCATTCTGCTAAAAAATGCCTTCTGTTTGTCTTTTAGATAAATACATTGTTTCTGTTGCTTGATTTATCAAAATCGGTAGATATGAAAAAAAATAATTATAAAACGTAGGGCGCTGAACACTTTTTTTAAAAAAAACCATTGCTATTGGCATCAGTCAAAATCGGCTGCAGTTCATCAGCCTCATTTACCGCGGTTGCTTCTGGTTGCTATGACAACGGGAACGCGTATAGCTGACCAGAAACAAGCAAGAGCTGCTAGAAGAAGGACTATTACATGAAATAGAACCATATCACCTACTCGCGAAATATTTATTATCTATCCTTCAGCTTCATATATTATTGTAAAGTGCGTGAGTCGCCACTGGTATAATATACATAATCTTAGCCTATCGAACTTAATATTTTCGACAGTAGTCAGTGATTGATTAGTAGTATTTGCCCAGACAACAACAAAAAGTGTTTTTGAATAGGTTCAAAAATTCTCACGAGTATTTTTCGTGATGCATCTGCCAGTTGCGGTCAGAGAAGAAAAGAAAATATCGTGCACGTGCCTCGAGATCTTTTGTGCCACGAAGAATTCGCTTAGAAGGTAGCTCTATACAGTCCATCCCAACCCAAGTTTGAATTAATGATGTTTTACACCTACTTCACTTTCTAAGTCCGTTTTTGTGCAAAAACCTACTGTGGGAAGTATAACATTAAATTTCATAATTACAATACGTCTACGGATAATGCAACAAAATTTAATTAATGAGATTGCCTGAGAGATGACATTTATAATACGACACAGATATGTTACTTTACATTTTAAAGTAGCTTTGCTAATGGATTTGTTTTTAATCCCACGATTGTTTCGCTGTTCTGTTGTATACGCAACGGCCTATTTTGCGACATATACTGCCGTTTTTTTTTTAAATAAGGCTGCAATGGCGGCCATTACGATGAAATAGGTGAGGAGTGCCTCAGTAAAGATTTAAAGGTAATAACTAACTAATAAGAATCTCTAACTGTTATCATGTAATCAGTTCAGTACATCCAGTAACATTAGAATATACGTTCATAATAAGATAAATAAGGACGCATCTGAAGCATGCTTCAAATGCCACCGAAGAACCGGAAAATGCGAGGAATATGATAACGATATTATTAATTTTTCAAAAAATAAGCGCGCGTATTTGAAACAGTCTGTTTACCTCACTAGCTTAAAAAATCGCGAGCCGCTACTGTAAGGTTGCTCATAAAACTACGTTTTTGCAATATCGGAATTAAACGAAGCCGTAGAAGGGCCATGTCTACATTTTTTTTAGATTCAGATGAATTCAGTGTTTAATCTCTGAATTCAGAGTTAGAAGTCTGAATTCAGAGATTAAACACTGAATTCAGAGTTTAAAGTCTGAATCTAAAAAAAAATTCAATTCTACGCCATTTCTCTCCCATCGTCCTATTTTTCGTATTTAGCTTAATACAGGTTGAAGAGGACTGATGTGAATAAAACAAAACAATAAAATATAACTGAAAACTTAAGGAAAACACGTTTGAATTTTCTGAAATGACCATATCTACAAAAATAGTCGACATTAGTGAATATAGGAGCTACACTTTTGAATTTTTTAACAAGACACTATTGAACTACACATCTTACAAATCGACAAACTCAACCGCTTCAGAGATACGGCGGGGAGGGGGAGGGGTATCACCGAGTATGACTCTGTCAAAAGTCGCTATTACCGTGTTTAGTTATTTGCGTCATATCTCTAAACCCTACTGAGAAGTGACGTCGTCAAATTGTTTTCGCGGGAGAGGTTTAAATTTGAATATCCAAATAACGACACTGGTATATTGTGTGGATGTTAGAGTACTGGATATTGCGACTGATAGGAGACAAATGGCCTTAAAACTTGATTTTCCGGAAAGAGTCAGGTGGAGCAGAGCCAAGGGTGTTTTTATTGTAAAAGTATAATAATAACGCGAGAGGGGTGTCAGCTGATTTGAATCCTTTAACGTGTCTGGGTTTTTTTCATAATGGATCGACGACGAGCAGCGCAGGTGCTGAGCCCCAATAAAAAGGCCTGAAAGGATTATTCTAGATTTAACAGGTGCTGGCTAAGACGTTTAAAGGAGTTTGACTGATGATCGCTGTTTTTGAACTATTTCCCACGGCCAAGATACTTATTTTATCATAATCAGATTCATACCAATGGGAACCTGGCAGGTGATTTGACTTTTACGAAATATCAAGCAACTCTCCTATTGTTTCATCCAATCCAAGCATTTTAAATTAATTAAATATATAGATATTCATATAAGACATTAATAAAATAAGCCAAGGTCCTTAATATGTCATTAATGGAGGGGGGATTATTTATGATAACCTGCAAAAAATACACGTACGATGAATCCAGATATTTATTAAAATACAGGTCCCATTTATATGCAAATTTATTTGGTTCTGCACCTGCAGAAAAATGTTGCAGCTAACGTATATATTGGTCTTTCTCACAAACGACTCTTTACTATTTGTTTATGTATTTAGTATTTATTACGTAACATTTTATTACCAACATTTAAACGACTGGAAAATTTCTTCTAAAATATTATACAGGATGTTACAATAACTACCGAAATGTGACGTAGGAGCTTCGATGGACGATTTGTAAAGGGTCAATCGTTTTGTTCTAAAATTTCCCATAGAAATCAAGAAGCTATTCGTACTCCATATCGGTATTCGGCCGTCTCTTCGTCTATTCAGATGTTGGGAACGTGCGAAAAAATCGACTATTTGGGAATTCCGACAACCGCAACCAAACAAAATTCGCTATCACCATTGCGTGATTATAGCACCGTGGCAGGCTCTTTAATTATTCGAGTGCAAAACGCATCAGGCATGTAGCCTGCACAACGCCCTTAAGTGAAGCGAGTTTTCGACAAAATACGGGAACAGCTGGTCTTTTTTAATTATACAAGATGTTCGATAATTGCCAGACTCGGAAATTCTGCTCGGATATTAACACGTAATATTTTAATTACCGCTGAATTCGGAAGTGAAGGGAAAACATATTTACGAAAGAAAAAAAAATCACACAAGCTTTACGTGGATATATTATTCTAACTGCAAAACTACACTACTATTAGCTGTTTTTGGGCACTGCTAATTTAAACATATATACAAACACGTAATATTTTAATTACTACTCAATTCAGAAGTGAAGGAAAAATATATTTACAAAAGAAAAAAATCACATAAGCTAAAAAAATAGCAAAAGTGGATAAACAAAACATCAATAATATTATTCTTGGCATTATTTTAGCTGTACGTGTTTTATTTTTCTATAATTCTGTAACCTAAACAACACCACAAGTTGATAATTTTACGGTGAGAAATACAGCGATCTTAAAGAATTCAAAGAACGGTTTTTACTATGAAGGGATATTCGCCTATACTCCCATTTCTTAATTCTGTCACATGATCACAACAGCCATGACAAAGAATTTCGCTTAGAAAATGTTGTCACTTGATGTGGTATGGCATCGCCAGGAACAAAGACCGATGATGAATGAAATACCTTCAACAAACTATTTTCCACATATTCTTCCAAGGAAGCTTAAAAATAAAACCGCGATAGAATATGTATATGAAACAAAATGCGTGCGGAACCATCCACCGTAAAGTAATATTGCACGCTTGGCGGCGTAGGACGTCTTCTCGGATACCTTCTGACTAATTGGTAGATTTTTTTCGAACTTCATGCGAACGTTGCCTGGCAAATTGGTATAAAAAAAACAAACTGTGTAAACCCACTGACCAACTATCCATTACGCGAGCTGTACATGTTTACGTTGTGAGAATTCAACTCGCCTCACCATACAGAGTGTTCAAAGATCAAGAAGCCGATATACGAATACTCCACAGGTAGAAAGCAGCACAATCGACGACATGTTGGGTTAAGCTGGGCGGTTTAAAAATCTGGTAGCGACATATGCGATTTTAATTATCCTTGTAATTATATTTGAAAAACGTCAGCATGGTTCTCAAGATGTACGGATTTAGTTTTTCTTTAGTTCTCTCTCTCGAGAAATTTCACATATGGCGTCCAATTTTCAAACACCAACCACCTGGCACGTGCCACGAACACGTGGTTACCGGTCCAGTGCCATCGAGGGTGCAAACCGCAGTGGCGTCTCGTCACGGCGGAAAGGGCACAACGAAAATATTATTATATTACATTCAGAGTTTCTACTAAATCTCCTAGATTTAAGAAAATAATGAGAAAACGAATATTTTATTTTCGTAACTTATTCGATTAGATACGATTGGTAGTGCCCGATTTTTCCACAATTTCAATGTTTGTAATTGTCAATGAATTACACACAACGTCAAAAGTCTTAGAACCCCTGTATATAAAATGAATCTATTAAACCTAGCGGGTTTTTTTGATGTGGTAAAAAGTACATTATACGTAGGGAATAAAAATTGCAGGCCATGAACCTTTACTTTATTACCAATGTTTTTACAAATCTGGTCAGTTTGACAATGTATTTCTTTGAGTTTTTGTACATTATAATGCCAGGACGTGACATTTCTGCGTTTACCTGAGCAAGAATGACTGCTTTACATGATGCAGGACATTCTAATCATCAGATATCGAACATGTTGGGCATTTTTAGATCATCTGTTGTACGAATAGTACACAGATATGAAGAATTTGATACAGTGGAAAACAGACCACGTAGTGGACGTCCTCGAGTATCTAATGAAAGGCAGGATCGGTATTTGGTGCAATATGCCCGTAGACACCGCACATCTTCAGCTTCAGCTCTCAGGGCCCACTTTCAAGGTACGTTTCGCCGTGTTATATCGACACCTACTATTCGAAGAAGACTCCACAACGCAAATTTACGTGCTAGAAGACCATTACGGGTCCACACTCTACTTCCAAGGCATCGTGCTGTCCGTCTCCAGTGGGCGCGAGAACATAGGGGTTGGCTTTTACGCCAGTGGCGGTGGGTCTTATTTACAGACCAAACCAGAATTGGGCTGGTTAGTGATGACTTCATTTCCCCTTGAAGTTGCTCCGTATGAAGTGGGTACCGTAATGTTTTGGAGTAGAATAATGTTCAACCGCACCCCATTAATTCGCATACCACAAAATATGACCAGGCAAATTTACATCAAACAAGTTATTACGCCCATTATCTACCCCTAATGAATTAGGTGAAAATTTTGTATTTATGGACGACAACGCTCGACCAAATCGGGCAAGAAGGAATCAAGAGACATCGAAGCAGGACATATCAATAGATTAGATTGACCTGTCAACTCTCCTGACATGAATCCTATTGAAAATATGTGGGATTTTGTTGCTAGAGCCATTCATAATCATATTCCTCCACCTCAGACTGCAGATGAGATAGTCCTGGCGGCAGAAGGGGAATGAAACACCGCTTGATTATCTCAATGCACGTGTCAATATGCTATTGGAACGTGGTGGAGGCCATACCGACTATTACCTACTCAAGTAGAGAACTTGCTTTGTTACTTCTTTTTGATTTAATAAAGTTTGTCAAAAATGTCACACATTTGCGGGTTTTTAAGTACTCAGTTTATCGAACATATTCTTTTCACAAAAAAAAAGATTCAGAAAACAAAATACTTTTATACATGTATTTGGTTTTTTAGACAAAATTTCTTTAACAATAACGTTGTGTGTACTTTCATGTTGAGGTATTTTTCTTATTATTTTCCTAAATATGAGGAAAATCGCGATACATTGACACATTATCCATTTACATTTGTATTTGCCGCAAAAATTGCTATAAATTTATTTTATGAAACAAACAGGAATGATTCAAAACAAAAATCATTAAAAGTAACAAAATTTTTATATCGTCCATTCTTGTAAGAGGATAAGCGCCTTTCCTTACTTAACCTCCCCCCCCCCATGCAGACGCCTTTTTTTAGCAAAATGAGCAACTATTTTACCTATCACTATTATATTAATACTTCAACAATAACAGCCAATATTTTGAATGTTTAAAAATATACTGAAAAAACAGCAGATGTGGATATAGATCAGTTGCTTATGCTTCTTTTGAAATAATGTAGGTCCCTTTATCCCCGGACGGCGAGATTTTAAATAGAAACCACCTACACAATAACTTTTTTCGAAGATAATTTGATCAGCGTACATGTGTACACACGAATGGGACCTAAGAATTGTGCCTAAAGACTGTTGCAGCTGCTAGAGCCGGAGAAGAAGGTAGTAAATAAAACGAGTACGTAAATTGTGAACAAAGTACATTTTTCTCAGATCCACCGGGTAACATATAAAAAGAAGTTTGTTATTAATTATCACAAAAACCATCCTAACCTTGTCCATTACTAAAATAATGGTATATTAGTATGCAAATTATTCTATGTGATTTTATGTATATGTAGTTCCAAATGATGATGAAACCTTGACTATAAAGTGCTCTAAGAATTAACAGAAACTATAGCACCATAAAAACTGCTTCATAATAGCTTTTGTCCTTTTCTAAAACTACCTATAATCTGCGGATTTACTAAACATACGAAGAAAACAATTGCGATAGCTTGTTTTACAATAAATGTTTTTTCTTTTCGAAAGTGCAGTGTAGCGATTTTGAAGCAACCATTCTGTATACTGTGGATGTATTTCTTTCTTAGTGTTTCCCGTCCAAACTCGGTTAGACGGATTTAAATAAACAACTTAAATCTACATAATATTGTATTTTGTATCGGGTCGGCGTGACCCCAAGATATGCCTGTGGAGACTGCTAGGCACGTGCCGATATCCAATCAGAGCTGACCCTCTTCTCCATCACTAGCGACCAGGCTGTCGAAGTTCTTGTATTAGTTACGGTATTCATCCAATTTTTACGATGCTTTTTTGATTATTTAATTAAACTATTACGTCCCACACATACTCCAAACGAATCGTTTACATCGGCTAACGATTTTATCGTTTTACATCGAATACATCACGCCCACAAACGATTAAAAAGACATTTGCTGTAAAATTAATTAAATTAACTTGCTTTTAAAGTGACAGACAACATCATCCGACCTTTATCTATCTGTTCCGATGCCTACTGTGATGGCATTTTTACGATATTTTTTGTTCGCAATGACTAATTTTTGCAAATCGGCTGAAGCACGCCAACAAGGGATGGTGTGTAAGTTATTTTAATTGGGTCACTTTTGGATTGCAACTTTTCCTGGAAGTTGATTTTTGGTATTTGTAAAGAAACGACACTAAATTATATTACTATAAATTTAAAAATATTATACCAAGCGTTTTATACTTTACTATTATACAGGCATCGCGTAAAATAAGAAACTGAGAATGTACTGCACAGACAAAGCAAGTAAGTTACACTTTCGTCTAATAAATGTAAGCGTTTGAAGGATATACCCTACAGAAGCTATTTTAATGATGCAGAGATGTATGTGAAGGTTCACCTTTCACCTGCGATGGAATGAAGCGCTGCAAAGTGTATTTCGATATATGTAACACAGTTTTTTAAAATAATTTTTGAACTGCTCTTTTTTATTTGAATCACCCTGTATATATAATTTCAGTTTACAGGCCCTAAAATTAAAAATTAACGACTTCATGGTGGAATAAAAAAGTGCTGGGTATTTTTATCGAGTTTAATAAGCTGTCAGATTTCATTATTGAGATTGTTAGACAGCGGTGCTCACCACCTGATATCAAAGCGGACTGGAGGATGTCCTTCTTGCGACGCGGAACATGATCCTGAGCTTCTGGTGGACCAACACGTGTTGGGCACGTGCCGATTTGTCCAAGACTCCGGTGGACACAGGTTCCAGCAGCTGCTTTGCGATCTAAAGTAGGTAACATGCTAAATATAGTATTTCCTTCTGAGGAAACCTACTTCCTGTAGAATCTTATCCCTCAAGTGGCACTGAATCAACAGGCAGAGCGGAAACACAGTATTCTCACAGTGGTTTTTACCCCACCCAGCTGTACCCCGTGCAGTTGGTACCTCGTCTTTCATGTACCCGTCGGTGAAAAACAATGAAATCGCAATTACAAAACTACATGGTGAGCAAATAAACATTCAATGTATCAAACCGGCTGCTCCTATCAATATTGAAATAAAGGAATAAATTACGCTACAGTGGATGAGTTGAAAAGTTCTAGATAGCACGACAACTGATCAATACAAAGCTGTATGGCAATAAAACAAGCGAAATATGATTATTATAATAAACGCAGACATAGCTAGCGTGTATTTAAAACATTCGAATAAACATATTACGTTATGAGCGAGTCAAGATTAAAATCGTAGATAGGCATCGAGAAATGTTTCACTTGTCATCATCGCTAAGAGTTTCAACTCCGCCGAGTTTGATCCATACTATTCACAAAAAAGGAGGACCGCTTTCGTGGCTGTCTCCTATATAGCGTTATAGAACTCGATGGACTTTTTCTTATTCTTAACGTACCTCAACGTGGTTACTGGTGCCTGCTGGTGCAATTGCGAAGATAAAACATGATTTTCGGTGCAATTTGACGGACAAAATTGCTTCAGACGACAGGGCTCGATTAAATTTGTTTACAGTTATGGCTGGTTGCATGCAAATCGCTTAATGGGGGTCGCGAGCAAAAAAACAATCATATTCCGGCAAAACGTAAATCACAGCTAGCCAAAACGGCACATCTGAGCAATAAAAACAGGAAAATTCCATAGGCGTCCGATTCGATTTTATTCTGACTTTCATACAAGGCGAATACAGGGTGAACATTTTTTGAAGGTACAGGAGACTTAATACAATTTTGTAAAAATAAAATCAAAAAGAGCAGTTCAACTGGTCCACTGTAAAACCTGATAAGGCGTATATATTTGGCTACCGGACAAAAATTGAAAGAGATTCCCAAGTAAAGAAATAAATTTTTTGCTCAGACTACTATACGGATTTTACAATAAAAATGTTTTATGATATTCACTTCATTTTTCATGCCGCACTTATTCCCATTTTGTTTTAAATAAGTACTGAATCATCCTGTATAAATAAACGCCTGTGGGTATCACGGGCACTTTCCCGCGCATTTTTAAACGTGACGTTATAACCCCTGGAAGCATTAATACGATTAAATTCCTTTACGTCTAAGCAAACGTAGAAAAAAAGATTATGTAATCGCATGATTCCACATTTTATCCTTTATTTGTAAGGCGTATTGGATCGCCAAACATATAAAAGATCCGCATTAGAGAGAAACCCCCCTCCCAGCTTCATTTTGCATAAGAATGGCGCCAAAACTCGAAGATCAACGCCATCGGTAGGGTGAGCTTTACAGAAGAATGGCATCACATATCGATTTACATAATGTACCCCAGTTATTATACAAAAGACAGGTACTAGATCTATTGTATAGTTTCCCTGGTGATATCTGGGGTTCCGGGATCCTTATTTCTGATTTATAGAGAAATCATTGCTACGGAATAAACGAATCGGTGGCACAATGTCACGAAAACATCAAAAACAAACCGACTTAAGGACAGTATTTCATTATTTTTATTTTCCACGTTCGGAAAGTTGCCAATTACTGTTGAACTGTTTATATTAACATGTTAAAATAGTATTTTAATAAATATCATGAACTTACCGTTGACAAATACGTTCAGCTTCCAACTGGTAATCTAATTAGATCATCGGGATGCATATAGTGAACTCTGAAATAAAAATATTTTGTTAGCCTTTTCGAAACATAGGTAAATTTTTTCTTAAACATTTTGCGGAAGTATATGTTTACAAAACGATATCTTAACTTCGTAAAATAAGTCTTTTTTAATCTTTGTTTCAAAATTGTGTTATCCGTCATTTTACTGAGAGAGCCAACGACTAGGTGTGGAGCCTAAAAAATAACACCTATATAAAGTCGATTCTCATTTGTGGCTACTTGTTTGTAAAAAGGGCTTGGTACTTGCCCAACCTTTTATCATTTCCCAAATAATGCAACCATCCACCATTTTGGAGCTGTTCTTTATATTAACGAAATAATGTGATGATAAAACAAACAAATTGCAATATTAAAAACAAAATACGTCATTCACCTTAGATTAAAGGTCGTCAAGTGAGATAAATATGAAAATTGCTGTGTTAAATAGAATGTTCTAACATTCGGCTAATGCATAACATTTCCAAATCGATGATACTCGAGAACAGTGCATCCTATCGATATTCAATAAGAGTACCTTTTGAATGTAAGAAGTTATATGTCATATTTTCATCTAGAAATGATAAAAATCTCTCAATCCAGCTATTTTATCACTCTCTCAATTTTGAAATGTTATCTGTTGTATAATAAGCGGAAAAGTTCTGTAAATGATCAAAACTTATGATTTAATCATAAATTGATATTGATATGTACAAGTAAAAATCAAATAGTTAAGCGAATAAATTAATTTAAGTAAGAATTTTTTAACAAAGTGGAGAAATTTCAAATAATCCTGCATTTCTATTTTCTAATTAAGAAAAAAAATTTCCAAAATATGTTAATTCTGTAGTTCGTATTTCAGTGTGCTTGCCTTAAAAGTTTAAAAGTCACGAACCACCACTGGTCGGTACAAAATTTAAGTTAATTGTAGGTGTATAAATTTTCTAAGTGAAGTAGTTTTTTTATTAAGTAATGGAGTAGTTGTGTATCTTACTGAACCAACTTCTCTTCTTACAAACAAATTAAGATAGAACCAAACAAACCACGCATGTAACTTAGTCGACTGCTCTGTGTTTGTTTGTCTCTTGTTTATTTTAATGGGCTTGGTACTTGTCTACCTTATTGGTCCAAAAACTACGTGATGTTCTCGACTTCTCGACCATTTTGTATATTTCTTTCTTCCACCAATAACATCGCTTACAAAAAAAACACAACCAATGGGGAAGAAAAATAATATACGTCCCTTTGAAACTAACCTAGCCCTGCCGTATTTAATGCAAAAAATAAAGTACAGGCGCGAAGTAGCATTTTTAGCAAAAAAGTAATAAATTCCGTGCTTAAAATAAAGTGCCGGTGTTTAAATTTGATTTAATGGCACTGTTCTTTATAGTTCTGTATTTATTTTGGTTGCAGTTTAAGGTTCCCTATATTTCAGTGAATGGTCCATATAAATTTTGTTTTCGTTACGGAAATAGAAATGTGTAAAAACATTAAAAGAATCGAGTACGTGAAATAACGGCCATCTTCTCGGAATAATGCGTTCATTAAGATGAAAAATCGTTAAGGAGGTACGCGAAAGTAATGTTCCTTATCGTATAAAAAATACTTTAGTAAATATAAATCTTGCGTAAATGGCTAGCCGTCTATTTCTGACATAAAAGATTTCTTAACGTCGCACAAAAATACGAACTGGAACGTCCAATGTGTTTAGAATTAGGCTTGGATTTCATATACTATTTGGTAATGGGTTCGTAAACAAAGATATTCGTTTAAAAATGAGCCACACAGCTCCTCACAGCTTTGAAATACAAATTCTCTTTAAATGTAGTGAAACCATTCAAACTGCAATGTTTATAATCGCACAACACAAACAATCTCTCTTACTACCACCACAAGTTTTTGAAAATCTGTTACATTCACAGTTCTAGAAAAATACTCGCTTACAATCGATATGATATGGCAATACCTTTGTTTGCAACTTTTTAACGTACCCCCCAGTATAGAAAAGGAAGGATATTGGCCCCTCATCTGTATATCCCGTCCGAGATTTAAAAAATCGAGGCAGCGGCTATAGGCAATATGTGCAACATCACCTAGTAATAAATCTCTTTTTTTAAAGCCCAAGCAGTTGCCCAAAACAATTACGGATTGGATATTGTGGGTGAGCAGATGTGTTACGTTGATTTCCAGACACCTAAATAAAAAAGACTTAAGGGCCATCTTCGGTACACCTTTTAGCCCTCTGCTGTTTGATCGACTTATTGATTAAATGAGTTGATACGCCGACAAGCGTGAGAAAGGTCTGTGTTCCTTAATTGCTAGTTTTTTCTTCACTAAAACTTCTTCGAACAAACACAGTTCAACTTTTAAGTCCTGCGTGTTACTCGACTTTTTTGGCTAGTGTAATATGGCATTAGCATTCTAAATACTTATTTGGCGTAGTTTCGACAAGCAACAAAACAAAATGGCTGAGAAGCCAAGAAAGTTGGCTCATTTAACTTGTAGATGAACCAAGCACCAAGCCAATAAAATGAGCAAGCAAACAAGAACTGAGCAAATGTAAAGAACCACGCTCATGCAGCACTACCAATAATTTACACAAGACGAAGCACTGAAGACTAGATTAGAAACAATAACTTATACTGTCCTGATTTTTTTATCTAAAAATGCTTGAGAATGATTTGTTTTTAAATATTTTAAATGAAAGATATTAAAAACAGAAAAAATAAATTTATTATAATGGCTAAAATAATTAATTTCATATCTTCGTACGTCTTTCATTCTTACACCTTTTTCGTATCTCGAGTAGTAACGAAGAAAAAGGGGGGGAGGTGGGTAATTTTTACGTGATCACCCTGTACCTAAAAATCTATTAGTTAAACCGCTTTTTTTTCGTTATTTATTACTTTTACTTTGGTATCATTCAAAATTCGCTAAGCCTTAGTTTATTTAATTATTAAATGTCAAAAATTATTTGTACCTATTTGTAGAAAACACTACTTCAAGAATATGGTGCCCTTAAGCCACGTTTGGAGCCTTCCAAGCGATACATGTAGGTAATAATGTTTATAAACGTCATGTATTGCTTGGGTAGGAGCTTTGTGCTGTCCTTAACGCAACGCCCTGTACAGGAATGGATCGTTAGTATAAATTTTCCTCGTCAGACATGTCGAAGACGTTAAAAAGAGCAATATAATCTCCACGAGTAGGAGAATGGGCGTCATCCCATCCCTTTACGTTACATTGAATTCGAGGGGCGTATCTGCATAATACAATATTACATAAAATATCCTGATTGAATGGTTCAATGTGATATCCAAGCCAACGCTGAATGAATTGGAAAGTACTTCCGGAAGTGCCGCGATTTCCGCCCCTAAAATGCCGGAAGCGACCCCAATAGTAGGTCATATATTCCAGTCGGTGGGATAAGCAAATATTAGGCTCGACCGACAAATGTTAAGTTTTCGCACGGAAACCTGTGTGCTTGGTGACTTGGCGTTGGTAACCGTGCTCGGGAGGTGATAAGTAGCGTCTCTACACATACAGGGTGCTCGCTTCAACGGTTACACATGGAAATAACAGTCATTACAGTACTTTAATTTCATTCACTAAACTTAACCCTTCTGTAACTGATACTGTTAATAGTAAAACGAAGATGTAAAAAGCCGCGATTCACCATCCCCATGTTTACGATTGCGTAGTATCAGTCTTAAAAAATTTAATGGCCTTTTTTTAAGAACCACGGTGTAAAACGAAGAAGGCAATTTAAAATGTATAAACAAAGTAAGACAATATGAGATGAGTCACTGAAAATAAATAATTAAAATGAAAAGTATCGTTAATGTAAAGATGTACGGTATGAATTACAAAATAAGCACGGAATGTTGTGTTTCTAAAGATGCCACTTAAAGAAGTAAAGTAATACACGTCTGTTTTACAAAATCCTCCCACAAATTGCTAGGTAACTATTTTAAAATCTCTAAAAATAGGCACATGCCTGCTTTAACCCTTTCCGTCTACTCCCAATCCCTTACGAATCTCACCATCGCTGACATTTTCACTCGATTGTCGGTTATATATCATACCTGGTGTAATATTGCCATCCCCTCATTTCGACTCTTTAGATATATAATTTTTAGGAACACATTAATCATAGGAAATAAACAATGATCCTAAACGAGAAGCTAAAAGTAGATAGTGTATGCTAATTTGTAGTGGATGCACTAATGTTTACATAGGACAGACACAAAACTTCTTGTAAAGAATTTAAGGCAACCGAGTTTTTTATGAAACGAAACCAGGCATAGGTGCATTTTGAAAACTACAAAATTTATTCTGAAAAACGCTATTTTAAGCCAAAATAAGAATTTATAGTTGAAGACAAATAATTACAAATAGTGGAAAAAAAATCCATTTTTCTCGAACTGTTGCCGACATCGAATTTCAACAAGAGTACCTTTTTTATGTAAAAATTCTTAGTTTTCATTTTTGCTATGAAATTATTAAAATAATATACCTACACAAAAAAGTTCGGATATTTTTTAAGTATTACCCCCCTTGTTTTACTCGCCTCTGGAAAAACTGTATTGATTTATTTTCAAGTTTTCAAAAAGAGCATAGAAAGTTTCATTAATTTTCTCTAAGCATTTGGGACTTTTCATCTTATTCTGAGGTCTAGAAAACACAGTTAAATTTATGCGTATAGGTTTAGAATCACCCTGTATATTAAATATTCCAATTTTTCAATAGAAAACACTGACATTTAATTTAAAACTATGGACACGTTTCCTTCAGCTGATGTCAAAATTATTTGATACTATTGAATATGATTCATGCAGTTTGCATAATCGCAAAAACTAAATAATTTGTAAAGACGAGAGGATAATATCTATAAAATTTTAGTACGTCGTTGACTTTTGTATAGTGAACATCGTTGTTGTGCTATAGTGTTTAAATTTAGTTTTAGTGGATAGAATTAGTGTCAATTTTAGAATAATTTTTATAAACAATATTCTACCTACCCTAATTTATTCATTTTATAAAATTAAGTGCGTTTTATCAAATATTTGTGCATAAACCGTAAGTACCAATCAAGTTTTCCAAAGAATGTTTGATTTTAAACAATTACCGATCCAAGTCCCAAAAACAATTAAAATGGACAAAAATTCTATTATCATAATTTTTGGTAGTTATATTAATAATCAAACACTCTGTATATAATAACACACCCTATACGGTTGCACGTGTACCTTTTTACGGGGCATATTCATAATATAGGGCAATGGAAGGTCATTAACAATACCTTAAAGGCGCAAAGCATTAGACATTACAACCCCATAGTCATTCATTAACTTGATAAAGTACAGGGTCAGTGGCGTACTATTAGGCGTTTCTTTTAACAATTAACGTTATTACTTATTTTTTACAAATAGTATGTTAGTCATACATGTCAAATTTACTATGTTTAATGTTTTATTGGTGGCAAGCGAAGTGTGTAAAACCGGCTTTATAGTTCAAAAGTTTTTTTTTGAGTCATTTTTTTGTATTTGGTGCAGTACAGCCAACGTCTGAAAACGAAAGTATACAATACAATATGGAAAATATCAACAATTCTGCCTGGAGTTTTTTTATTCTGGTTGGAATTATCAAATTCATCAGGCTTGTGCACGAAAATTGTCGAACTTTTTGGTCCAAATTTGAAAACAATCAGCTGATCACGATTTCGTTCAATTATGTCTTCATTGCGCATGCATGACAAGAAACTTTTGAACTGTAAAACAGCTTCTATAAGAACTTAATACCTACAAACCGTCTAGAATTCTCAAAAAAGTTCGAATTAATGAATGAAATAAATGCGTGCAAAGCTAACCTGAATCTATCGTTAAACTTTGTTATAAATAACGAGTTTCCTTTCATCAGAAGTGGAGTTTTTTCCTTTTGTAATACACAATTCATTCTCAAAACATCACGCGTCAGTCGCGTCACCCACTGAGAAAGAATCAAGCGTACTGTTTACGAAGATGAATTTTGTGTAAGGCTCGTTCACAAATTGCTAATACGGTGTTATGATTTGTGACAGATATTAACAAGTTAGTTACATAAAGCATGAATAAAAATTACATTTTTGTTATAATCTTATGAAATTAAATATCATAAATGACATGAGCATGACGTGTTACAGTTCTTATAGAAGTAAATTTTAAACTTTGTAAAATACCTGGAATAAGTTTCTTTTTATGAAGATGGAACTTCTTTCTTTTTTGTAATACCCAGTTCATTCACAACAACACCACGCGCAACTTTACGACATGACGATAAATTTTGTGTAAGGCGCATTCACAAATCGCTAATATATTAGGACTTGTGGCAGATATTATATATAACTTTATAAGAAGTAAGATGTTTGAAACATGAATAAGAATTACATTTTTGTTAAAATCTTAATTATTTTAAATAATTAGTGCCCAACTGACGTGATCAAAAACTGCAACGTTATGGTTTTTGATATGTAAATTTTCGCTGATGTTTTGAATGGTATTACGTAAAACTGAATGTTCCATGTCTATGGGCTCGAACATCCGAGCACCTTGACATTAGCGAACTAACCTAGTTTGCATACTACAAGATAAGGGTAGCTCTACATCAAACTGTTCCACTTATTCTGCATAATAAATTTGGACCGCTGTTTTTTTCATTTTACTTGGGCTATTTTAACTGTTTTGGTCTTGTTTCATTAAAATACATATATACCTAGCAGGTACTTTTATAAGCGTAGAAATTATGAACATTAACAAATTAAAAAACAAATTAGGGTTGAATTATATATACCCAAGAATAAGCTCAATACAATTTTTAAAAAATTTGCAAAAACTACAAGTTTAGGAGCTGCAATTGTCAAAAGTAAAAAGATATAGATTTTTCTGTATAGTTACCAAAGTAGCAGTATTTAAGCCATATTTGGTAGATAAACAGTGTGTATTCAAGGCACCGTATTTTTAAAATAGTGTTTTCAACAAATACAAATAATTTTATCAGACATTTAAGAACTGAATAATATAGAGTTTAGCAAATAACATGAATGTTATTTCATGGCACCTGCGAATATGCGAATGTACCGAAGTAAAACGAATATATGTTTATAAAGATAAAAAATGGTCTAACCAACAAATTTCTAGGTACTTACAGAAATCTTTCAAAATACGTATTTTTTTAAATTTAACTGTAGATGTAAATATTGTTATACTATAAACATACATAGTTCTGCATATAAGATTGTTCACTTTTGTTTATAAGTATGTGAAAACAATTATTGTTAAAATGTGGGGTTAGAATAGCAAAATATGTGTTTTACAAACGCTTGTTAAAAGATATTATCTTATTTGAGGAGAATTTAAATAGTAAAAGTAGATAAACAAAACGTCAGGGATTTTATTTTTGATATTAGTTTTGTTCTACGTGTTTTATTTTTCGAGATTTCTGTACGTAAAAAACCACTCTGTATAAAACCTATTAAAATTGATGACATCTTTAAACGTAATGTTAAATTAAACAAAAATGAACTGTGGCAATATGCTAAATGCATACACCTCCGTCACTGGTTGTTGGAAGTGCTTGATCTTGATAGTAACATATTTTATGACATCTAACCGAATATGGCTTAAATACCCCCACTACTTTGGTAACTATACGGAATGCCCATATTTTTTTGAAAACTTCAACATCCTATACATATCTCCCCCAAAATAAAAAAATATATATATCTGACATATATTTTTGAACTTCTGCTAATCCTCAACCAAAACACCCTGTGTTATATACATATATGACTAAATAATCAAGTGAAGATCAAATTAGAAAGACCTTAAGAGCATTTTTATCACAATTAGAGAAGTACCGTCTGAAATAGCTGAAGGAAATCTGGACAAGGGTGGGTTTTGGAAGTTTTTGCGTTTATTAACAATTTCGGAGGGTATCGGGTGTGCCAACAGCATGCAGTTGAACAAAGTGCGGTGGCTGGGGTAATGAGCATCGGTGGTGGCGTATGGGGTAAGTCGATGACGTATGTGGTGTACGGATGGCCGTACTACGAAAACACTACCCCATGGCAGCCGGTGAGCAGCTGCTTTTGGTAGCGCGTCCCTCATATTAAAGCGGACGCACCGGGTGCCTGTCCATTCGAGGGTAGCGAGCGCGCGAGTGCATAAGCCAAACGCTCTAAAGTAGTGCATCCACACGTACAACGTAGAACTTAGACTTAGAACTCGGCGGAAGCACTAGTACCCCTTAGAGCGCCCCCCTCCACGCTAGCAGACGCTACCGTACCACCGTTGAGCCGCCGTCCAAAAGCTCAGTTAGTCTGCATCATTCGTTCGTGTATGCTGTAGCGGACACTGCTAGTCCAGGATATACGTGTGTTGTGTTGTGTGCCTTCGTTATGGGGTGTCTTGAAACTTAATATACACTAACACGATTTTTAACCCTTGCATGTGCTGTGTTTGTGGATTTGCCCAAGTGTTTAGGCAACGCATGTTGCTTGTTAGTGAACATTTAGTGTCCGAAGTGATTGCTGATAGCCTATGGCGCGATTTTGCAGATTACCTCTGAGGTAACAGCACTTAGAAGCTGCTGAAATCCTCTTCCCAGGAGAGCATCGTTAACAAAGTCACCATGTCTTGGATACTCTTTACTCTAGTCGGGCTTCTAGCCCTCCATCAGGTAAGTTTACCGGTGTTTTGGAAGAATTCACATTTCCACGCGTTTTTCTCATTTCGAATGGCGCGAGACAATGAAAACACTAGTACATGGTCAGTGTCTCGAGCTTGTTTGTTTTTTAAATCCCCCCCCACACTTTTCCGAAAAATTTAAATAATTCAAATAAAAAAAAGTCAACACTCACACCGTCAAACCGGCGTGATTCACGTTCTCAAAATAACCAGAACTCGGTAGACAAAAATTCTTTTAACCCACCGTTCACATAAAAACACATCGTGAGTACAGGGTGTTCTTCCATAGGCTAAATCAACCGGACTGTTTGAATTGCGACTGATTTCTTTTGACAATGAGGCTGGAAAAGACGATTTAGGAAAATGTTGCACCGGAAAAACTAATCCCCATTCAGACACATGCGATGGGGTCTGTAGACCTCGATTTAGGATTTGCCTGAAGGAATACCAAACTAAGATCGACGCCACATCTCCTTGCACCTTCGGGGATGTCATCACATCCGAATTGGGACCAAACCCCGTCACTGATACTCCACAAAACGGATTCATAAACTCCATCGCTATTCCGTTTTCATTCACTTGGCCGGTAAGTTTCTTTTACTGCTCGTATAGAGTTGCCAACTTTTTACGTTCTAGTACTATGCCTTACGAATTTACTACACTTTTGAATAAACACTAACTTTATTTATACTCGACCGTTAAACCTTGTAGCTTTATCGGTTTGTAAATTAATTGAAAACTCTCATTAGTCATTGCAATGTAAACTCACCTTTAAATTGATGAACAGTAATAATTATCTTACCTGAGTAGGTACAACTGCGTGGAAAAAGGCGATCCTTGACTTGTTTCTTGTTATTATTAATAGACCATTTGAGAATGATTAAAATTTTGTATTATCTAGTCTTCTATCAATTTTATTAATAACGAAACAAAAGGATCGATCAGGCGAATGTTTTGAAAGAGGCAGCTTTTGATAAATATCTTAGTTCGTAGGTAGCATATTTTACCACCTGCCTTGCCTGTTGAAATGCGGGTTACCCTTAGCTGAAGAACTACTTTTTTTATTAAAAAATTGCATACCTTACATTCATGCATTATTAATTTAAATACCAAATTAATAAGTAGGTAACTATAAATTAGACCTAACACTTTTACCTATTATTTCTAAAAAGTGTTTAACTGGCACTTTCATTTGCTCAAAATAGCTTTCAAGAGATTTATTTACTTTTAGTGTTTTAAGTCATTTTCCAAGTGGCATTAGTTTGACACTTAAGCATATCTGTATCTGTTAACTGTCAATCCCTTTGTGAACTAGTGTTACTGTAAAAATTCCAAGTAGCCAATATCTGTCTAATTTCGGCAGTTGTTGACATTTTAACAGTGCTAGTCTGAGCAGCAATGTGCATCGAATAAATTTATGAGAAAACCAGCTCTAGGTATCGGCAGGTTTTGTAAAAATTGCTGCCGAGACTGTACTATTTCCGCTGAGCGATTTCGAAGCATCTTGTCTCGAGGCAGGTATCTTGCCGTGGGAAAAGCACTGCACAAATTCAAAATTAATTATAATAGATTTATTGATCAGACGCAATGTTGTTTATGTTGTCTTGTTTTTAGTTATTTGCTGGTTGTAATTGATGTTCCACACAATGTCATTTTGGCCTTAATGGGACAGTTTTACAAAAAACTATACATATCAAATCATTGTTAGTAATATAAACATTCATTATCATCTTAAGGTATGCGTAAGATGCATTTTGGTATTTTGCGTATAGAATGTTGTGACATAAATTCTAGTTTTTTAACGTACCATATTTATTAATTAAATTCATTACGAGTAAAAGTTGGCTGTGATATATTCGGAATTTCTAGCGGTGTTACGTTAAAAGCACTAATTAATATATTTTCAGCAAGTCTATAAAATTGGAAAGCGTAACATATTGTGTACGTATTTTAAAGAAGATATTTCCGCGTTTTCAAATGCATTCTTAAGGCTGCGGCTTTTGTTATCAGTCGAGTGGTACTTGTAATAAAATCAGTCTATTGCATATCGCCTTAGTAATTATACTTTTGCGAACGACTAATCGAAGTTGCGGTAAAAAAACTTGTAAAACGCTATTTTCCCACAATATTCTCTGTGCAATAAGTATAAACGTCAAGAGAAAGATGCTTGTATACTTAACCGGTTTTATATTGTTTACTGCGGTTGGTAGTAAACTGCGCAGACTCATCTCTGGATACCGGGATAAATCGTGAACTTGCCTGAATATGGTTCGTCGCATTTTATTATCAATTATAAAGTAAAGGTCGCCTTTTTCTTTTACTCTCCTTTATTATAGTCTTCAGTTTAGGTTTAATTTTTACTATACGCAACTTCCCATGCACCTTTTTATATTGTATACACACGTTTCCTTCAAAGTACAATATTTATTGAGTATTATGGGAACACACACACAAGTGCATCGTACTGAAATGAACGTAAAAAGGTGATCACAGGATTGCATGTAACGTTACCATCTTCTTAGTGAAAGTTGTTTTCTCTTCAAATTAAAAATTTACAGTTTCTTGTTTATTTTTTACAGCGAACGTTCTCGCTAATCATAGAAGCATGGCATGGGAATCAAACATCGCATTCAGCCGGTAAGTTGCGAAACCGTCAACATACAGGGCCGCCAAAAACAACACAGTTCGATAATAATTAAACACCTATAGTTTTATTTTGTAAATTATTAGAGATGTACAATGTAGTTATTTTTGGCTCGCTCTGTATATACGTATTATAATTTAGATGTAAACAAAGAGCACCCAAGCAACAACTTTTAGGTGTATGAATACACAAATTGCGTTGCGTGCTAGCGAGATCCCGTTTATTTTCTCAAATGTCATTGTCTTACAAAGCAATTTAGTTCCAGTACCGATGACTTTATATAGTCTATTCTATATAAACTCATCCCTAATAGTTTTTAGCTCATATCCTGAGGTGTGTATGAAAACAGACTACGTTCTAAAACTAAATAAATATCTTACGATATAGCACGTTATAAGAAGCCACATGTATAACAGCTGTCAACTCTTAGCTTACCAACAAAACCAGCCCTCTTTCCGATAACCTAAAAGGAAGGCTCTTCCGCTACTAGCGATATTTCCACTACGTTTTTCTTCGGCTATCTACAACGCCTTTTCAATTTATCCTCATCTTGCTCCCCTTAATTTTTTTTTTATTAACCCGAGATAAGAAAATACCCGCTACCAGAAATTCTCACGACTATTCACAAACATTGTAAAACATTTACATCCCCCATAAAACAACTAACAAACTTATTCAGGCAAATCAACAACATTCTGTTAAATTATTCCATATCTAGAATTGTTGAATATCGATAAACTTTGTTTATTTGACCTAAAAGTATAATATGAACGAACTATTTAACATTTAAAACTTTGCCGGTGGCTTCGGGTTATTTGCAAGTGTACCTATTTCGTCCAGGTGCTATACAGTGTAACCGTTCTTAGTCCCCTTACAATTCGGGAGCACCCAAGCGAGTAGTTGACACGAAATGATAAATTAGTCGTTCAAAGTTGCCCTGACTGATTGTAGCTAACCCCAGCTCTCCCCACTGTACCTTTAAAAAATGATTGCTCTTATCTGCTTTGTTTACCTACAATTTATTCCCCCAATCGGTTTCGAATTCTTAGAAGTTACTCCGGTACCGCCATGGTGTGAAGTTTTTTTAACGATCTTAGTTACAATGGAGTCTGCGTTGTCCAAAATAAATAGCCCAAGCGAGACAGGTTCTTCTTTAATTAACGGGCACCTGCTAATTTGAAGAAAGACTTATCGGGAGAAGATGAGTTAAATAAAGATAGAAAGTCGTGGTACAGGCGTATGGTAACGAATACGTTGAAAATTCTTAGACAATCATTTTATGGTAAACTGGATAGTGTGTCTCTGCCTTTTAGAGTACACGTACATAATTTTTAATTAATGTTTTTAATAAATGAGATAGTGATTTAGAAATTTCTAGCGAGATTAATGTAAATAGATATGAGAATAATACATTTTTTCCGGGCCTCCACAATATGTTATTGTAGCTTTTTTATATTTCATTGCAACCGACGTGTGAACAAAGTTCATTAAGTTAGTTAATAACGTTATTTTTAATGGCGTGGCAAATGTAGACTTTTATTTTTGTATCACATTTAAAATTCATTATTTCGTTTCATAGAACGGTTAGTTTTATTTTATACACAATACGCCAAATCCGAACAGTACTATCTTTGTAAAGCGTTTAAAACCAACCCATTCGGTTCCCAGAATTATACTCTAATTTCATTAGATACCTAAGAAGCGGCAAAGGATAGGGTTATAAACAACTTGTTAACAACAAAGCCCTTAAGACGGTGTGTGCAATTTAGAGCACTCGACCGGATGTCCTGTCTTTTAAATGCTCCCCCAACTTGTGGAATATTATCTCAGACTTCCTTTCTTACCCTGGTCTGATAAGATTCTCATAACACCTGATTTATAAACGCTGTTGCCGCTACCGCTTAATTTTAAAACGCACCTCGAAAATTATTACTTAATACAAATTATTTTTTATTTCTTTCGTTCCAACAAACGCAAACACAAGTGCATTTATAATTTAAAACTTAATGTTATGGTAAATACTGGTCCCCGAGAAGAAACGTGCGTGTTGGTGATTTTTTATTAAAATCCAAGAGTCAAAGGTTGTGAAAAATAAAGGTGTTCTAGTGGCTGAGGCACAGCTTCACCGGATACAGCTGCCTTAATGCAGGATGCTTAAGAATACACCTGCATTATATTTCTCAGACGTCCTATCTCGACCCGTTCAAATTTGCTTTCCAATTTCGTCTACTCGGTCTACCTGTGCCTTTACCATGCACAGATACGTGTTAAAAACTCATGGGAAATAAAAACACTACTATCGCTTAATTTTAGCCCCCTATATAATACATTAATAAAGACCGCACAGTTTAAAAATAAATATACTTAATCACAGAATAAATATTCTAAAACCAGTCCCGTATTCAATAATGATATGATAAAAAATTATATAAGATAGTGTCATTTTAAAATTCCTCGTCAACGTACACGGTTTAAGTAAAAACTTTCTCTTTCTAGTGCTGGTAAGCCGTTTGATGAGGCAAAGGTTTTTGGATATAGGAGAAAAATGGACAGAAGATTCGCACAGTTCTAAATATTCCACCCTCAGATTTGAATTCAGGGCGACTTGTGATCCAAATTATTACGGTGCTGGCTGCGAAAATCTTTGCAGGCCTAGAGACGACGATTTCGGCCATTACAGCTGTTCTTCTATGGGAGAAAGAGTTTGTCTAGCAGGATGGAATGGAGCCTACTGCGATAAAGGTACGTACCAATTTTTAAATTCACGACTGAACTGTACGAGTTTAAATAATTAAAGTAAAATAATTATTTCGTCTGGGTTGGCATATTTATTTATCTATGCTATTTGCGGGCGATAAAAAATAAATTGGTTTGGTAATACAGTTGGTTGAGCAGGCTTTTTATTCGTTGAATAAACATAAATAGAGTAGGTATAAAAAATGCCGAATTTTACCCATAAAAGAAGAAAAACATTGACCGCGAGTGCAAGACGTGAGCTCTCAGCTGCTGTCGACTAGCGAGAGCTTCCCACGATCGCACGGCATACCTGTCTGTATACAGGGTGCATGTCGTTACTATATTCTCAATAAGAAATAATTACCGCAATGTATTGCCTCACAACGACGAGATTGCACTCAAGATTCCTCGTTTACGGCCGTGTGCGCGTTCAACAATGCATAGGAATTTTACTTTAAAAATAAAACCAAGTTTAAAAAATATATTAAAGGCGATTACGTACAATGTTGAAATTAATATCTTTTGTTACAGCTCAATGTTTACCAGGATGCGACGAACAACATGGACACTGCAGCCAACCTAACGAGTGCAAGTAAGTTTCTATGTATTTACTTATTAATTATGCTTTGTGATCCATCATTAAAATCACTGTGACTTCAATTTTATTAACAAATTCGCGAGGGTTAGAGTTAACTTTTAGTTAATTGGTAAATTTTTCGTTTTCGTTAAAAATCAAGTTGAGTTAAATTTCAATGGAAATTACATTCGCCGGTGGCTTCTTAAAGTGTGAGTTTTGTTGTGCACACCTTGTAGGGGACCAGGTGCAGAGACTCGTATTTAAGTCGCACGATAATATCGTTTTCTTTCTTATTTTGGTTGTCCTTGGTCCTAGACTTTTTCGTCGGGCGTAGATTCGGTTACTAGCGGAAGGAGCTGTGCAGTGCGACTATGCGGATTGGGCCGGCGACCCGCAGGTAACCTTTCCTTGACCTGCATACTTGCCAACGGGCAGCGTGGGAAAGAGCTCTGTGGGCGTGTTGCATCCCCCCTAGATCTCCCCGCGTTGCCCGGTCTGCGATCCAAGCTGCAACTCAATGAGCTCTCCTCGATACGATCCGAATACACTCACCTCCAAACACATGATTAGAATAAGAAATATACCTTAATATTGAATGTGCCTACCGACGCTGCTACGGTACCACCGGCCTCGCTATCTCACGGAAATAAACGCTGCTCTACACTGGTCCACATTCAAAATTCATCCGATCATTAACAAACTTTCATCTATCACGTTTTTTATTTTCCGAACTATTTACATTCGTTTACAATATAGTACTAATTAGATATGTTTAATGTAATTAAAAAATAAATTTTTGCACATCCCACTTAGTAAACTTATGTACCGAGTAAATTGAATCATTTCTATTCATTTAAGTCATTGTTATTCTACTGGTGTTGCTTGCTTCTCTCATTGACTTAACCGGCAGTTCATTGATTATGTTACATTTATCTCGGAGACCACTGTCGTCGCGCCAGCATAAAAAACTGGTCTGTCGCACTAATTTCCAATGCATACACAAGACGCCTTTGTACAAGACTTTTTAATACTAGTCTGAAATATTTTCTCCTTTTAATTACCATGATTTCTTTTCTTATCCGCCCTTTTTGTTGTAGGTGTTATTCGGGGTGGGAGGGTCCACTTTGCAATCAGTGCCAACGCTACCCAGGTTGCATGCACGGAACTTGCGTGAAACCTTGGGGCTGTCTTTGCAACGAAGGTTGGGGTGGTCTTTTCTGCAATCAAGACTTGAACTTTTGTACCAACCACAAGCCTTGCCGAAATGGGGGTACTTGCTTCAATACTGGCCAAGGCAGTTACACTTGCAGCTGCCCTAATGGATTTAATGGTACTGATTGTGAAATACCCATGGATGACTGCTCTAGAAACCCTTGTCTTAATGGGGGAACGTGTAGCCTTAACGGCGCTTATAACGTCTGCGTTTGTCCGTTCGGTTTCACTGGACCTAGATGTGAAACGTCGACGGAGACATGCTCTGAACAACCTTGCAAAAACGGCGGTACTTGCACCAATACTGATTCCGGGTACCACTGTTCTTGTCGACCTGGTTTTGAGGGATCGGATTGTGAACACCAAATCAGCAGTTGTTCCCCTAATCCCTGCAAGAATGGAGGAACTTGTGTTGAAGCGTCGGGGAATTACCAGTGCATGTGTCCATCGGGATTTGCTGGGAACACTTGCGAAGTGAATATTGACGACTGCCAAGGAAACCCGTGCCAAAACGGTGGAACCTGTGTGGACAAAGTCAACGAGTTCCGTTGTCATTGCGTTCCCGGATTCGTAGGACCTTTGTGCCAAAACCGCGTAGACTATTGCATCACCAAACCTTGCGCGAGCGGGGGAACATGCTTGCAACTGATCAATGACTATAAGTGTAAATGTGCTCCCGGTTTCACCGGCAAAGACTGCAGCGAAGAGATCAAGGAATGCCAAGTGAATCCTTGCCAACACGGAGGGACGTGCGTAAATCGAGTCCATGGTTTCGAATGCCTCTGCCTGCCGGGCTTCCTAGGTCGTGAATGCGAAGAAGTCTCCCCTAGCGCCGCGCCAAGTGCTAGAGTCTCGTCGGAATCCAACTTAACCACCGAACATGTGGTAGTTATCGCTACTATTTCGACTTTCGTACCGCTCGTAGTCCTCGTAGCCGTTGGCGTGATAATTTGCCTTAAGCAACGTAGAAAACGCGAAAAAGCCCGCGCGGACGAGGAAGCTAGACTTCAGAACGAACAAAACACCGCCAACAGCAGCTTCGCTAAGCGTAGCGCTGCGATGTCTGCCGATCCGCACATGATTAAGAACTCTTGGGGAAAATGTACCAACAATGTGATCACCTCGAACTTGTCTTCGCCTGACGATTGCAGCGTATCCAACATCAGCGTCAACGACTGTGATGGCTTCCCAAAACCCCTGCACCAAGTCATCGATGGGAGACCTGTTTACAGCTTGCAGAGAACGCGTTCTCAGAAGCAGCTCAACACTGAGACGAGTGCGCGCGCTTCAGCTCTGCTTGCTGCGAAACTGCATGAACCCGACTATGAACACATCAAACGTTTGTCTGTGATGTCAAACGCATCGGCTGTGTGTGGCTCCAGGTAAGACTACATTCTTTTTAATTGGGATTTTTTTTACGATATTTTGATTGATTTGGAAAAAAGTCTAAATATTGTTTTTGTTACAGTGATCCCTCGCTTCTTAAGAGGCCGGCGGAGAAGGAGTCGAATGGCGTTTATGTGATAGAAGAGCACTTCCACGTTCCAGACGCGATTTCGTCTGGACTTTTCGCGACGGAGGTGTAGTTAGTTTAAGTATGACTGACGTGTGCATGTGAGACGTCGACTCCACCGCCTGCAGAGCCCGCTGTACAGTTATTTATTATTCCCCTCGCCGACGGTGGTGTCGTCGATTAGCTTAGGGTTGCATGAGTATGTATTAAATTGGGCCTAGGCCCGTGTCCAAGTAGCTTCCCTTTGCCGCGACGTCGCTCTATGCAACGCAAACGTGACCAGGTCCTATCCTCCAGGGACAAAACTTTTTTGTTTATAGTGTACATATCTTAGAGTAATATTTCCTTATACCCTAATACTTGTATTTATGGTTTTGGTCTTTGGGGGGCGGTCCTTGTTGGAAACCAAAGATTGACGCTGTTTAGAGCCTACTTCTCGGGTGTTGGGAAGCCCTATCTCGTCAAGTAGTATTGTAATCAACGTAACATTTGAATTGTTATTATAATTTGTGATGAATATAAAGCGAACTAAGTCACCATGTACTTACTTGGACTCTCAATATTTATAAGTCTTTCTTCAGCATCACTGCCCTGAGTACCACCTTCTCTTTATTTATTTCCTTCATAAGGCCAGTGGAAATCCAAGGTAGTACCCATGGCAACTACTGTAATTATATGATCCTTACATTTATGGTATAGACCTGATGTATTTGAACAAAGAAACAATGTTCCTGTATTTATAAACTAAGTCATTATTACTCGATGTTACAAGGAGACTTTTAAGTCTTCTTGTACCATCGACTGAACAATTGTTGTACATTAATAAAAAAACACTTGGGCAAATTAAAGACTTAATATTAATAAAGACGTTTTGTAATATATAATGTATATTTATAGTATGTAACTAAATGTAACTATTAAAATTGTTCATGTTTCTTAATAAATACTTCTCTAGAGAAGCGGCTGTATTTGTTCCTCATGTGAATAATGTTATTTAAAAGTTATCTTAATAAATTTTTTGTTCTATACACGTGACTTTCCTTTCCAAAGAAACATCCCTTTGCAAAATAACCAATATTCAAATGAAAAGCGAAAAAAATATTATTCTCAGTGTATCTTTAAAACTATAAAGTACTGAAATTGCGTAATAGGAGAACATGTACGTGGCCCGTCCTCTGAATTCAGGTACGTGAGAAAGGTAAGAAAAGCTTTGTTATTTCCTTAGTTTGCCAAGTTGACATATGGCGTTATCCCTTTATGAATAGGTCCAGGTGTAAGCAACTTCAATGCGTTGAAGGTCGTTCCCAAATACTTTTATTAAAGAAATTCGAACTTTACAGTGAATGACACAGACCGTACTTTGTTAAAATCTGTTCGGCTCGGCTAGGCTACAACATATTTTAGGAAAATATAAAAGTAGACCATCCTTCCATGACATAACATGAAATTGTCGTCTGATCATTTATATAATACACTTTGCGTCAATACGTAATTATTTAATTACATAACTCGAGCGGTTCGAAAATACAGTAAGAAAAAAATATTTTAATTGCATTTTTCTCTTTAGTGAAACATAATTCGCGTGTTAATATAGCTAGTAATTATTTGCTAATTGTTAGCGGTGCGTCAATGCACTTACTTCAAAATGGCATAATAAAATGCAAACGGTTCTTTATGATTGTCAGGTGAATGTTGAGGTCATGAACTGGCAACCTACGACCCGCAGTTTTAACCTATAAAATCTTGGCAATCACAGGAATATTCTCCGTTTGGTATCTCCAAGAGAATTGAGGTTACTGAATTCTGATTCATCGATTTGGTATACCTCGCTACATTCTGCCTAAGCAATAAACGATGATGGTACTGAATACATTAATATTCGTCCCAGAAAAGTTTAATTGGCGTTGTCTATTTCTAAGAAATAAAAACGTTTCAATTAATAAGTCATTATGCCGTTGCTCTCCCATTTATTGTGAAACAATACGGTTTTTTCTGACAATTAAATTTATTATTAGTCATTCTAACAAGACACAAACAATAACATAACTAACCCAAATTTTAATTACCGTGGTTTCAAAATATTGTATTCAACTGCACACTGCGTCGCTTTTCAGCTCTCACGCAGGTATATTGTTTGAATAAGTACTTCATTAAAATTGGACTGTGTTTCAATATTTTGATTAAATAATTTTTCTTCTATGCTTATTCAATACTTATCTATTCCCATATTACGACAATTGTTACTTAAGTTTTAAATATTAATACAATAATTCAACATTTCCCCCTGCAAATTGCCGCTATAACTGGTTGAAGTACTCAAGATACCCCTCAGTAGTGAAATAAAAATTACCATCCTTGGAATACTTTTGTAGTGACAGTACCACTCAACAAAAGAATATCATTGCGTTCTACATCCTATAACTGTATCTACTACTTATTAGGTAGTTATTATTATGTAAGACATTATTTAACAAACGAAATAAATAATGATTAAGTTTAATTACATACGCTTGCAATTTTGCTTATGTTTCGAACAGAAAATTTTAAAAGGTTAGTAAAACAACACAGAATCCACAGGCAAAATTCTTCCGAAAATTAACAAACCCTTTGCGAAAGTAAGTAGATTACTAAAATCCCATAACGTTAAGTGATCTGTTAATAGAAAAAAAACCACAGAACCCCACACTCCGGTGATTTTAAACAAGATGCAAGATCTTCCAAACTATCCCGAAAAGACTTGGATATATAATCTTAAGAGCCTTTTAAGATAGGAAAGAGTTTAAATACCTTAATAACTTAAGTCGTTTATCCCCTGTTGTTAAGTGTTCCGACAAATCTGACAATGTTACCTCGGTAGCGGTAGCTGAAAAAAATTATCCCACAGTTCACAGGAGATGGCCGCCTGTTTTTTAAAGAACGCCATCTGTAACGATTATCAAAGGATATAAACAACTTCGAAACATAACTTCTGACTTTTGCAATTTTCAACTTGTATTAAATTTTATACAGAATGATACATTTTTTCCAGCCGGTCCTGACCGCTAGTTCTTATAATATATTACACAGGGTTCAGGGTTTAGACAAGGCTTATACAGCAATAAAAAGCGAATTGTATTGTGACCTTGATATTTCCGCCACTAAAAGTACAAAAGAACCCTTTAACCATTGTCTAGGAAATTTTGTGTCGAATATTGATTGCCATTTATAACCATCAAGTTCGCCGGATTAAATGGTGTATGAGGTTTTTAATGCTACATATTTAAAATTAATAACAATGCCAAAAAATCTTCTCTTAGAAATGTCAAACTACTTATTTTTATTCTAAAAATGGGATTGTGTTATAAGCATTTATAGTTCCTTAACCTTTGAAAAAAAAAATAGTTTCATACAATACATATTGGAATAAGAAGGAAAAATTGACTTTCAAAATTATTTAAACTATTCCGTTTCACTATGGTGGATTTGGGCGGAGTTAAAAAAGTCTGTTCATTTTGTGTGAAGTGTAAGGCAATCTCAAGTGGAACCAGTAATTGTAAAACCGGCCTACTGTTTGCTTTGGATGTTCGAAGTAACAGTAATGAATATAGCAAATAAACATTTCGAAACGACAGAGGAATGGCTAACCTGTCTTGTACCTATCCTCTAATTGTTGAACAAAGAGATGTTTCAGTGTTTGAAACGTATATCTACTCTAGTAAATATCCTATACATATCCAGATAAATTATTTCATACCACCAAAGAGTTTTACTAATAATTTAAGTCAAAAGCAAAATTTTTTAAATTTTATCTACTGAACAGATTGATGGCGATATGATATTATAGTGGCAACATACGGTCAAAATAAAAATTTAATGGAATTCACGAAGATGAAACATCTGTTTTTAGTTATTCGCAACATCTCGTAAAGAGCAAAAAAATCCATTATTTATAAATAGACTCTAAATCTAAATGGAAACCAATTTAAATAAATATCTCGTTGAAACTTTTTTTTAATTAAACGCTTTGATCGCTGCTAGTTCTAGCCTTCAGCAACATATTTAAAATAAATTGGAAATGTATTCCAAAAACATGTAAATAAGTATATCATTCATAAGTAGGGATTTAAAATGTTAATTGTTATTTTGAATGATGTAGGTACATTTTCTGATATGTACAATAATTATTGTGATGTCAATATCTCTTTTCTAAGCTGACTGATGTTTATGCAGTGGGAATGCCCTAAGGGCGAGTACAAACGACTAAAAACAAACCCGTAAAACCGTTTGCTAGAAAGAAGAAGCGAATATCAGGTAAAATTTGGTTAATGGACCATCCAGCGCTATAATATCATCAGTTGGCGCCCCCAACAGCTAACATCTGTTATAACATCCCATCTGTGCTGCTCTCAGAAAGCTGCTGTTTCTTGAGACACCAACGGAACAAATGGCTGATTGTTTTTTGGTAATTTCTACTCTTGGCAGCGAGGTAGCGTACAGATTGCGCAAATGACGCTGGCCGGCAAATTATTTGGCAAAAAGACTCAAATCGTTAACCAAAATTTCAAGCAGTCGCTAAACAAAATTCTATTCGAAGTGTTTGCTTCGTCAGAACATTGAAAATACGTGTGAATTATATTTTATTTTGTAATTACAAACGGTATTTGGACAGTTTTAGCTAAGAGAGAAATCGAGTAATAAGTCTCGTTTTTTGGGGAAAATATCAAAGGATCCCACACTATTACAATGCGAATTGCTCGTTTCATGTAAATTCTATCAAACATTTTAGGTATGCATGTAATCCCCATTTTTTATTTGACCTCAATCGTCACCTTGAGGCATCGTGACTAATCCTCCGACATTTGGAATAAGTTATTTTACATTCTGAAGACACTGTTGTTTCATAATAATCAAAAGTATGTGGATTTTTATCGACACGATGAAATTTGTTGGTACGCCAATGGGTACATGCTTTTTATGTTATAAAATAAAGTTAATTTAGTTTGCGATTACATTCTCCACGGTCTCATCTCCAACATAGAAAGTCGCATTAAGGCATTTAGAACAATATTATAGAAAGTTGATCACATAACAGTTTTACTAGTAACGTCTTCGCTGAGAGCAGTTTACTCCCACATTTTAATTCAACTTTAAAATTCGCTCCATCCGGAAATTGGGCGCAAAAAGCCGAGCTAATAAGGTCGTTGGAAAAGCGGTACTGGCAGGTGTGCTACAGGGGGCGATAAATATTTAATAAAAATATATTACATTTATTTATATAATATCTTTGTCCTCCAATACTTAATTTTTTAGGGTATGTGAAAAATATATGTAACCGCTTCAAATATCTTGAGAGATTCATTATTACCTATCGATGGGCCTATCGATAATACGATTTATATTAGATATGTTAAATGTAGTCTTACCCTGTAATGAAGTTAATTTAACTTTAAATTAATACTTGCCTTGTCCTTAAAACCTAACGACCTAATTTTGAGAATATCTAAGAAATCGCATTCAGTATAGTAGCAACTAATCAACCATTGGAAATTCAAAATACATTTACACATATCTCAAGCCGACTCAAGCAGTCGATTAATCGCGTTACACATTACACGTCATCTAATTTGCCGGAAAACAGAGTGAGAGAATAAGAAAGAGGCGCCAGAAATCGGGCTTCAAATTAGAACGGAAAACATTGACTTTGACCGTATCGCGCGGTGGGGGAAGCCATAACGTATTAGCCTTGAGTATAGTCAAGGGTATAGGTATGTATGAAGAAATTTGAGACTCGGCAAATTGGGCCTCACTGTGGTGAGATTGGCGGGTGACTTGTAACCCGCCTCGCGGAAGGGGAAATGCGGGATATTGAAACGTAGCCTAGATCCGTTATTTATAATTTACGAGGGCTACAATTGAAGCAATAATTATTTTATTCCGTTAATTATTGGGTATTAAAATATACAGTGCGAGAGCCAAATTTTACAGTGAAGCCCGGTCTCGGTTGCTTCATACGACGAGCCGCCACTGCTTCAAAGGTGATATTACAATTCGTAATTAGTTTTTATTTGTTCCTGTAATCAATCCTGAGAGACATATTAAAAATATCAATGGTTATGATAAAAATCGACAAAATAATTATTAACCAACCCGTTGTTTCCTGTTAGGATGCCGTCAGAGTATAAAAAACAGGTGACTTGATTTGCAAACCGTTGTTTGGGAAGCTGTTTGCTATAAATAGATCTACCTTTCGATTAAATATCGTCTAGAGACCCGTTATTATAATTGGCGTCCACAGATCTGAATTTCCCATAGAGTGCATTGGCTCATTAATAAAATCCTCAAATTAGGAGATTATTAGAATACATTAATTCATGAATATCGGCCAGTAATAAGTTGGTACACCGTACAGCGGTAAAAACCGTGGGAAGAGGATAATTATACAGAATAATGTCATACTTTGTATGATTCCCATATGACAGCACTTACACGTGATTTAAACAGATAATTATCTATTAAAAAGAACGCGCAACCATATTCTAGATACAAATTCACTGCTATGATAGAAACATACGGGGGAAGCCATTTTCTTGGGAATCCTTGATATTATTATTAAGATTAGTTATGTAAGTTCTGAATATATGAATACAAAGTATGAGGAACTGCTTTGCAATTTACTGTTGAAGTCTAATTATGTTTTATATATATTCATAAAGCATATTTGCAAATTCTCCTAAGCGAATCTGAAAAATATATATCTGCCTACCATTTCGTATTTAACTTTTGACGTCACCAAAAAACAACAAGCTGTAATTGCATCGCACATCGCGGACTGTAATTTATTTATTTACACTGATTTTTATTAGTATTATAGCATGATAACGAATGTAAGTAAATAATGCTATGCATGCAATTGATCATTTAAAAAATACTGTCAGTATAGTACGGTCCTGTTATGTAACTTATTATTGTATCCTGTGCCTTATATCCTCAAATTGTTTTTGTTTACTGCACACACAAGTTTGTTCACATAAGAGACACTAAAGAACCACTACTAATACCTGAAATGCTAATTAATACAATATAAAAAGTAATAAATTAACATTTTAAAAAGCCTTTAATAAGTTCACAGTTCCTGTGCTATTTCCTGTCCAGATATTTAACTGCCGCTTTTGTGATAATTATCCTAAATTTAATCGAAATTAAAATCATTCTTTTTCCTGTTTGGAGAATTTTATATCGCTTCTCATCTCTGTCTCCAATTATTCGTTCTTAAAGTCAACGTCTTGCTCAGAATTTCTTTCGCAGTACAGAAAATGGTAGGAAAAATTTGCAACTGAGATATAAATTCGCTTCTTGGTTTTCCTGGGCCACCAATAAATCAAAGCCTTAAATTTATATAATGCAGATATTATAACGCGGCATTATGAATATTTTCTGCTCATCATGACAATCAGAATACCCGAATTTTGATGAATCATCTTTCGATACGCATTTAATTACAATAGCACCAATTTTAAATTAATCATTCGTGCCGAGGAACAAATTAACAATTAATAAAAAAAAACTTCAATCAATTAAAGTTATCTGGAATTAGGTGAATTTTAAATTAGACCTCGAATATCCCACGGGAAGTCTGAATTTTTGTTCGGAGGTGTATTTTTTATTCCACTAAACGCTGCAAAGAATTGCCATGAAAAGAATGACGGGTATTCGAGAATTGCCATCCAGTTTTTACGCGAAGGTTGTGGTCAGGAGATGAAAGGATAACAAATAACTCTGAAGTAGGTACGCTAAGGCGGATTTTTTAAATTTTCTTGAACAATGCGACTGTGGTCAATTAATACGAACGATTCCACGTTTTACATTTAAGTAATAAATAAGAATTTAAACAAAAACGCAAACGGAAAAGTCGATGATTTTACCATTTCACAAAATTCTTATCTTCTCTTTTTTCTTTCTAAAAATAATATCGAAACGTTTTAAAATCTGCCTACCAATTTGTTCCTACTACTAAAACAGTTAAATATCTGCTTCTGAAAGCACCGATCTCGCTTCTGTCCCGAGGCTGGCATGTTGTGGTACAAAAAGCTTTGATTAAATAGGATATTAAATACAAATTAGATAAATGTGTTTCTATCCAAAGCGATTTACCAATTACATAAACACCGTTTTTAGTAACAGCGTAAGTATCCACCAGTCACCTACCTATACATGCTAACTTGCAACACTACTTTCACGTAAGGAAGCATCTTCGTATTGGAATGCCGTAGAGTGCTGGTACTATACCTACCTATAATCCCGCAGATGATGCATTACGTTTCAGTTTAAATGATAGATATGCCGGCGACATACATTCCAGTAGACATAGACATTCTCTTTATATTTAGCCAGGTATACTTATACCATACTTATTTTAATAGCGCAGTACTTACTTTTTGAGTACTGCCTTACAGTACTTAAAAGTTCATTAATACAAAAATGACATCCATCATTTTGTTATGTTTTGTATAAATATTTTTCTTTGCAAAAATTTGTCTTGCAGAAGACAACAGAATTCCAAATATCGCTACTAAAGTTCAACAGCTTGAAGTATTTAAATGTATGCAAGTCGAAATAATTGTAAGAATTTAAAGATTTTGTGTATTTTTATCTTGTCTTGTACCGAAATGTTCGAGGTTCTGCAAGCCAATCAGCAAATTGCTTTCTGCTTGTGACTGTATTTAGGACCAGCTTTGAGTAGCCAATGACTACTAGATGTGTACACACGTTTTATGTCTTGCGTAATCGTATTCTGTTAACTATTATGACTTATTGTGAACAGTTAATGTTGCGAGTTATTGTTCTCATTTCTGATATACTGATAAGAACTAACCAGTTCGAAACCAGTACATGACTAGTGGCACCGCTGACGATTAACTGCACCTGTTCGCTATAGGCATTTTAGGTGTAATTCAAAGACACAACATTATCTAGACACCCAGTACTTAAATAGTACTGTTCATGACAATTGTACAATCAAATTTAATCAGGAAATTCATCAGAGCAATCTAGATGCAGAAAAAAAAATAGGTCTAAGGAAATTAAGTGGTCTAAATCATTTCCCAAACAAGTACAGTCCCACCTTAAATCGTCTCTAGAATAAAAAACAGTAAAATTATACAGGGTGTGGTAAAATTTCATAGTTGATGACAAATATCGTAGTTAAATTTTCCGCTGTATATTATGTCCTCTAAATCTCAATTATCTATCTAGAAAGCTTTGAGTGCTACGACTTGTCCCGTAATTTCGTTAGCAGTGCAAATTCAGAGATTAGTCTGAATTCAGAGTTAAAACTATGAATTCAGAGATTAAAGTCTAAACTTGAAAAAATTATAGACATGGCCCTTCTAGGGACTCGTAAATATATAATGCAAAATATATATCCCTTAAGCTTTTGCATCAAGTACCAAAGAAAAACGACTGTAGCATACCTATGTAATGTTCATTTGATAACTATAAACAATTTCCGTATTGCACAGTTATTCCGTAGCGTGTACTTTGCGCAAGCTGTAGTAGGTTTCATAGCTTCTAAGACAATCTAGCAAATATGTACGTACTTTCGTCCTAAGCCTTGCATATTGTTAATAACATTTCGATTCGAACGCATCCTTGTTTGCCAATACCTTTCTCTAAAATGAATACTGATTCTCGGAGTGGTTTTATATACTTACATACCTAGTTGAAAAATAAATATTATTTGAAACTTTAGATAAAATTAATTCAAATTAAAAGAATAATGGACAATTGGCGCATAATTTAACGATTACTCAAAAGTTTACTATCAACAGTTAATTTGTTAGACATGCAAATAAATGTAAAATATTTGAGTTTAATGAAAATTATGGAAATGAATCACGGCAAAATGATAAAATTATGTGGGTTGCATAACTAATGCGTGTCGCACATTAATGTCTTAAATAGAGCTACTGTTATATTGATCTCTGATTGTCTAGATTTTTTAATAATTTATTTTCAATTTTTTAAATATCAAAAAATATCTAGCGGCAAACTTTAGAACCCATAACTGAACTGAAAATATTTCTGTAGAAAAACTGTGCATATTTAGGAAACCGACTGAAAGATGCCGCTTCATTCAGTCGAATTAAGATCGCTACCCACTATTAAATATCTAACAAATAATTCTCATGTACACGAATTATATACATATCTTCCATTAAAAAATTCTTACAAGTTAAATTATTAATAAATATTTAATACTTTCTTAAGATTCGTTTATTGTAAATGTACATTTACTACTTACGCGCCATCTATAATTTAAAACGTGAACTGAAGTAACAGATTTCTCTAAACACCAAATTTTAAAACATGCATTATCTGTTAGATGGCAGTGTGCATATAATTTCATACTATATGACTTATATGAGTATACTCTTCAATTTTCTCGATATAAATATTATTTCACTCTTACAAAATAGTTGCAATTATTTAACAAATACTTTATTAACAAAACCCACGACAGTATAAAACAGAACCTCAGAAAAACAACAGTTTAAATAAAAAAGAGTCATCAAACAGCCTACAATTAGTAAAATAATATATTACACTTCATTGGTAATTAAAAACTCATTAAAGTATAAAAGGTATAATAGCTTTTCTCTGCTTTGGATAGTTGGGAAATTCTTTGCGATAATTTTTGTGTTTTCCAAGTGCCCATATTGCCATTTGATAAAACCCAGCAAAAGTAAAGAGAGCAGCTGAAGAATAAAATAAAAATATCATATTTAAACATAACAAATTTATTTTATATCCATACCTGGAATACATGATGTCATGATGGTGAAACCAATCCAAGCACCAACTTCGTATGTGTAATTAGGGCAAGAAACTAGGTTAAAGAGTTTAGTCAATGGAAAACCGCTTGGCACAGGAATTTTTCTGACGGTAGTACCAGCGGGACGAAGTTGTCTCAAGAGAATATGCGTACTAAGATTCCCTATTTCACACACCTAAAATAATAATTATATTTTCTTTAAGTTCCGTCTCAAAAATTAATATCTTACCGTGAAGATTGCTAATCCGATAATTTGTTGTAACAATGAAGGTGGAGTGAACAAGGGATGGTTGACATGATAAGCTACGTAAAGGCAAAAACCCCAATAATATCCACAATTTTTAAAGAGATTTCTTATAGGCATAGTACCATGGGAAAATCGATGAACAAATAAAGTTTCATATATACGTTTTAAGTAATGGATGCTCCAACAACCCAAAGCAATTCTAGAAAAAAATTAGATTACAAAAATAAATTTGATAAAAATTTTCAGACAAAAGTTCCTTACTTAGCTGTTGTAGACAATTCTGTTCCTTGGGCTTCTGCGCCATAGAGCAACCAAGGCCGATATGCCACCAATCCATAAATAATGAAAGGACCAGCATATTCAAGCAAAAACACAGTATTCCAGCCGATTTGCGGTCCCAAATCTTTAATAAAAACCTTTCTAGTACTGCCCAGATTTTCAATAGCCAAATCGTCTTTAATGTCTTTGCCTTTAGCTTCAGACCTCACTGACTGACGGTCAACTGATAATTTAGATATTTTTGCTATTTCTTTCTTAATATCTTTCACTTTAATGTTTTCATTAATTGAGATATCTCCTAACTTCTTATTGGATGTCGTATAAACTTCCACCTAAATGATTAAATACTGCTTCGTCATTATGTCATTGCTATGCAACATTATTTACTATTTTTGTAAAAATTACATTGTACTGAATTAATAACTACTGTATTTAGTTGTATACATACCTGAACCATGTTGGAATCAACGTAACCTAACTGATTCCACTTATCAACTTTTCAATCACGGAGAATGAAAGACTACTAAATGACATAAAATACGCTTAAATACAATTTCAAATCAACTAACTACAAGCTTACATGCGTTGTCATAATTATAAACAAAGGTGTAAAGCCAAAATTCAAGGTTAAATACGGTACAGCTGACCCAATCGTATCATTATACAAGTTTGAATATTGATCATAGAAAATATAGTACTGACTATATTTTTTATGATATTGATTAATTTGTAGTTTTACGAATCATTAATAAACTTTTTTTAGAAAACGTATTATTTTCTATAAAAATGTAAGTAATTTATAATTTATTTTATTTATTTTTAGTAAATCCCGTTATCCCGTAAAACAACGACAACATAAAGCAACCAAAATGTATTTAGGTTTCGCTAGAAACAAATAATTCAAGTTTCATATGATCGCTCAAGACGTTTTCAAAAAATGAGGCAGCCAAAACCGCTGTGTTTTAGTTTATCTAAGTGCTTAGTATTCTTAGTAATAAACAACAGTCGACTCGGTTTTTATTATTTATGTTTATAAATACGAATAAAGAACATAGAAAATGTACAAATTCAATTCAAGTATTAGCATAACTAATTTTTTAATATTTAAAGAAAAATAATTACATATTAATTTTAATAAAAAAAAATTTGATTTCCATTTAATTTTTTCAAGTAAAGTAAGTTGGCAGTACTAGCACTTTCATTATATTTCATTTGTTATAGTTGGCACTATTTGGTTCAAACATATTATGCATTAAAAATGCAATCCAAGAGAGAAGGCAACATGTTGATCTTCTATCCGAAGATTTCATTGGTTTAGTTTTGCAGTTTTGTGCAATGTAGCCAATTAGATTACATTAGATAAAGAATGCCATAGTTTAGGAAAAGAAGGGTTCATTCTGACAGTAAACCGAAGTCTTTGACGTACCACTTGAAGTTATTAAATTTTCTGTGACTTGAAGTTTGAAGTCAAATTTGACTTTGACGTTTACGTGTCAGAAAAACATATGGTTAATATCTATTAGAAATGAGTACTGTGCAGGAACTTCAGGCAAAAATTAAAGATTTAGAATCACAATTGGCTAATCTTACATTGAAACATGTTAGGGGCAAAATTGAAACCATGTCGTCAGAAGTTGTGGATTCTAATCCATACAGGTAATAGAAAAATGTATTATTTACAAAACTGCAGTATAATGTTTTAGTCGTCTGATGGCACTGAAGCGGATGGGTATAGTCAACAATTATGAACGTATTAGGGAGTTTACCGTAGCTGTAATAGGGGTAGGTGGAGTTGGAAGCGTAACAGCAGAAATGCTGACTAGGTGCGGTATAGGAAGACTGATTTTATTTGATTACGACAAGGTGGAATTAGCTAACATGAACAGGCTTTTCTTTCAACCGCATCAATCAGGATTAAGCAAAGTAGATGCGGCCGCGGAAACGTTAAGAAATATCAATCCAGACGTAGACATTCAGACATATAATTATAACATTACAACCGTGGAGAATTTTGACAACTTTACCAAGGTCTTAACGTTAGTAAATATTGTTAAATTTAAAAAATGTATCCTATCTGTTTATTTTGTAGGACTAACAGCTTAACGGATGGGCGTGTAGACTTAGTTCTAAGCTGTGTAGATAATTTTGAAGCAAGATTTGCTATAAATACAGCTTGCAATGAGTTTAATTTGACATGGTTTGAATCAGGAGTGTCCGAAAATGCGGTTTCGGGACATATTCAGTTTATAATACCTGGAGAAACTGCTTGTTTTGCTGTAAGCACCAAAAATCTTTTACGAAATCATATTTATAAGTTATATTTTAGTGTGCACCGCCATTAATTGTTGCGTCGAATATCGATGAAAAAACACTAAAACGTGATGGAGTATGCGCGGCAAGCTTGCCAACAACGATGGGGATCGTAGCAGGATTTCTTGTTCAAAACTCATTAAAATACCTCCTTCAATTCGGACAGGTAACTAATTATCTGGGTTACAATGCACTAAACGATTTTTTCCCTACTATGAGTTTGAAACCTAATCCGAATTGTGAAGATGCAAACTGTCGGTTACGGCAAAGAGAATACGCATTGAAACCGAAACCTGAAATTGCTGTCGAAGCAAAGGAGGATGAAGGACCTCTGCATGAGGATAATGAGTGGGGTATTAGTTTGGTAGATGAAAGTGTGGATGATGATAAGGGGGCAGTGCAAGTTGCCAAGGGTGTCACGTTAGCATATACGTTACCGGGGCAGGATACAGTGGTGGAAGAGTGTCAAGAAGCCACTTCAACGGATATCAGCTTAGAGGAATTAATGGCACAAATGAAATCGATCTAAACATTCCCGCAATGCCAATATGTAATTATCTGGCAGCCTACATCTACTACATATTTGATGCAGTAATACAATTTTTTTATGGTTGATCTTTTGTATAATCTATTTAAACATTTTCATACATGTATAAATTTTAATATTTTGTTTTAAATTTGCAGTAATTTTTATTTTTAATAAATTTTTTATGTGAAATATGTTTTTCTTGACTTGACCAGTTTTTGAGGAGAAAGTACATAGTATAAAAATGTTAAATTTTCTGAATCTATGAGTAGAAAGTTTATTACATTACGTTACATATTTGGAGGAAAAAAAATAACCAGTGCTTCTTGGAATTTCTAACTAATTTTTAATAAAACTATAGGTATGCAATTTTAATATTTATTAGACTTATAAAAATAGCTAAGTATACAATCTTAACAATAAACAAGATTAATAGCTATGATTTTACAATACATGGGCATCACACTGAAAAATTAGGAATTGAAAAACTTGATCACTTTACAATATATACTGACTAGAATATACTTTACTTTCTATATAATACTTAAGGTCATAAATCAGCTATAAGAATATATAAAAATCTTTAAAAATTTCGTTTCATATTGAGAAATATTTTTCTATAAATTATATAAAAATAAAATGCAATTATACATATATACATTCAGAGAGCAAACATTGCACAGCTGTTGATTTGGTCAAGCAAATTTTTGTCTACTATACTACGTAATTTACTTGTCTCATTGTGATTACAATTTAGTGTGAAATACCTATAAACAATGCTAATTAATTTGGTACAGCTATCACTAGATAATTACATAAACAAGCTTAATGCCTATAATAGTTTTTTACATTACTTAAAAGAATACATAAATATTTTCTATAGACGCTATGGTGAAATTTTATTACTTGAGATAACAGTAACAGTTATCAGTTCTATTAATTAAACGAACAAAAGCATATATATTGCACAAACAATATTGTTTATAAAAATATATATTTATCTATCTGATCTGTTATTGTGATTTGAGCTAGAAAATAAATACTAAATCAAAACTGCAACAAAATAAGAGATCTTAAAGCAGAAATAAATTAAAACAATTTACTTAATGAAAATAAAATTAAGTATGATTATAACTTGATCAAATTTTCCACAGTAATATGATTTTCATTAGAAGAAACAATTTTTTTAGAAGAATACGTACTTTCATAATAAGTAGTCGATTCGACGTGGCTATAAAAAGTAGATTTTGTCTCTTTGGTCTTTGTCTTTTTGACTTCTGAACATTTCTCACTTATACTTGTACAGTTTTTACTTTTCATATACTCTAAAACGGGATCTTTCCCCGTTTTCATACTAATTTTTGTCTTTAATATCACATATTGGGATCTCCAAAATTCATATGAAGCCATTTTTAAAGCTGCCACCCACTTGCTCACATCAGAATCACAACGGCAAGCAAATATGTGTTTCGATTCTTCATCGCGAAACCTGTCGTTAACTTTAAACGTTATAGAAAAGGCAAATGGAATTCCTTTGTGAGGTCTTTCGTAGGCTATTTGAGCATTTTCTATCACTAGTACACCCAGAGGTTCTTGCTCGGTTATTCTATAATAAAATAATAAATTGGAAATCAGCTTGAAGTTGCGTTCTTTAAACGATGGTCTTTGGTACCAATCCGACCAATCATTTCCTTGTGGTTTCATGTGATGTAAAATTCCTTCCAAATCTGGTTTACTTTCCCCAATTTTCACTAATTCTTTGTCGTTGTATCTCATGGTTCAATTATTTATAACACTAAAACACTCATAAACAAATAGTAGCAAGGAACCGTACGAAAATTCGACTAAAAATAACTGTCGGTATTCCCCAGACAAATTTTATTTTTAGACAAAATGATACATTATTTCTCATGAAAATTAAATTGGCAAACTAAAAACTGCTAAAATTTTATCGTACTGGGGGGGGGGGCTGCAGAATCAGAATCATAACCTTTTCAGCATCAGTAACATTAATTGTTTCTTCTTCTTCCTCTTCTTTTATTTTATCGTAGGCTGGGGCTGCAAGGACCTAACCTTTACACTAACATTCTTTGCTTCTTCCTCTTCTTTAATATTTTCTTCTTCATCGTCTCTAATGTTTAACTTTAATCATTTATCTTTTTTTATCTGTGTCATTGATGAACTTAGGTGTAATTTGGTATGTGCGGCTTCTAAATTTACAAATTTACTCAGTCAAACCAATTTTAAACCGAAAATTTAGCTAATTAGCTAGATTATATACAAATATTTTTGTGACAGTGTAAAATGTAAATAATGCCAGGTAAATATAGTAATAATAAATTATTTGTAACGTACAAATGCTTTAACCCATTTAATCCTGAAACTGTTTTTTTCCTCAAAAATTACTGTTTTTATGTATTGTTAAAAATATATTATTGGAGCTAGAAAAAATTGTAAAAAAAATTGGAAGCTTTTAATTGGTCACAACGAGGTGTCCTTTTAAAAGGACGGTAGATCATAGGATATTGAACAAGCAATATTTTTTAAACATTTTATTAGTCAAATTTTACATGGTATGGTACATGAAAAAACAATCCTTAGGGTGAAGGGCTACATTACACTTATTGCAGATAAAATTTGCTTTCTTATGGCAGGACGCACATCTCCGTTGCTGATCTTGATAGAGTATGACATGATTGAGTCCATCAAAACGAGAATATTCGTGCTGTGTTTTTGGTGCCTTCGATGGTCCCCTCTTTGTAGTCCTCTTATACGTTTCCAGTAACTCAATGGCAATTGATCGTCTAAAAGCGAGCTAGAGGACACTGTGTGATAGAGAGGTGAAATAATTATCAAAAAATAGATGAAATGAGTGATATGGCATCTTCTGTAAAACGTCAGCATATTTCAGGATCACGGCGGAACCTAATCCCATATGTTTATACTGCTCCGGTAACTTTGAGGATGAGCCTTGGTAAGGGTCAAAATAATTGATGTAACCAAGTCTTGTAGCTCCCACCCATAGCTTGTAGCCCCAACGAATGGGTTTTCCACGAATGGCGACCAAAGTATGGCACCATGGCTTCATCCACACTGTGGTTTTCCCCTGCAGGCGCATGTTCGAAGAACTTTTTATTCAAAATGTCAAAAAGTGGTCTCATTTTTGAGTACCTATCATCTTTGTCTAATCGACCATTATCATTACAGTGAATATTTTGCATTATATAATGAAATCGGTCACGAGACATGGCAGCACACACCATTTTATTGTTAGTATCCTCTAAATTTTGCCAGTACATATTTCTTCGAGAAACAATGCAATATCCACTGAGAAGCAATATACCAATATAAGAATACATTTTGATCTTTGATATATCATCATGTAGATTTTTTTGGTGTGCGTAATTATTGCTATAATGAAGAATCAAATCAATGACGTCATCGTCAAAAAACATCTTGAAAATGGTGGCTGGAGATTGCTGGTTTCGTACTGTCTGAACTGGAATCCAAGGTGGAAAATCGGGCTGCAAATCTTGAGTCTTGTACGAGAACTTTTTCATTATTTTAGGCTTGCGCAAAACATCGTCCTCAGAATCCGAATCTTCGGATATTACAGACGTCTCTACTTTTTCCTCAGGGATTTTGATTTCTACCTCTACCCTCAATTGAGATCCAGGTAGATTTTCCATTACAACCTGATCTTCATCACCTGAATCCTCATCAGTAACGGGATCATTGGCGTTCTCCGGAGGAAAAATTATAATATCATTTGGAATCTCCGATTCACCGATGTTTTCTAATTCTTCGCCTAATTCGGCTAGGGTTAACGGCTTTTTCCAATAACTAGAAACAAGAATATATACTTATTAGCATTTACACCGAACAGTAGTGGATTTTCCTACTGTCTTTTTTATGACCACGTGCCCATGAAAATAAATAAAAACGGACTAGTATTTTATACTCAATAACTATTTGTACATTTAGCTTCTTGATGTAAGTTACCAAAACACTATTACTTATTGAAAAAACAATATTTACATACCTCCAATTGTCCATTGTCAATTCGCACTTTGCACGAGTACCAAAAATATTCGACACGTGCCGCAAGAACGTAAACAAACCACTTTTATCCTGTTTGCGGTTGCACTAATAATCATGGAAACTATACCAATAGCGACATCTAAGATTTCAACGCTGATCTTGATTTTATGGCGCTCTACATTCAGCGGCTTTTATAAAGGACGGTAGGATCAAATGGGTTAATGCTGCTAACTTTTATACAAGTCATGAATTAATACCGCATAAATTTTTAATTTTTGTATAGCAATTTAAATTGTAGGTTATTATGTGATTTTTTCTTGAGAAAATCTAAATTTCATTGTTAGACTACTTTAATATTGAATTTCTGCAATGGCTATTTATTTTAAGTATCATTCAAGAGAAATTAAGCTTTTAGTTATTTAGCATAATTTAATTAACTGTTATGCCGTATTGCCCTTTATTTCTTCCCATTAGCTAAATATTTTGTACCGATGTAGCATCTTCATAACTATAAAATGAAGCCTGTCATGTGGAAGTACATTTTAACTATTTTTGTATCTATCTTCGTCACGGTACTATCTCGAAATGACCCCAGAAATAATGGGGACTTGGCATTATGGATAGACCAAAAACAAGTGAAAATGTTTAGTGGTAAGTACTTTATCTACATGTAGTAAGCAGGTATAAAACAAAATTTTTAAGGCATGTCGATGGAAATTTATGCTATTGCAAATGGTACTGTAATGCAGTACATCTTAGACCCGAATTTCGAAAAATACTTGCCAGTCATACCTTCTGAAGTCGGCTATGTAAATTTCACTTGGAAGGCGGGGACAAAAAAGTATTATTATAACTTTGACCGCTTACAATCATATGATGAAGCTATACTAGAGCCACCCGTGATATCCATACGTACAAAAGGACGTGTACCAAAACGTCCGAAAGAGTTCAGTATTCATTTGCCTTGTCTAGGTAACAGTTCTGGTATTGCAAAATTCGGAATAGGTCTACTTATTGAGAGTAGAAAAGGTAAACCGTTAAACGGTACTCCCTTCAGACTGAAGTTGAAAAAGGAATGTTCCCAAAGAAGTAAGACATTTTATGTTTTATTTGTAAAATATTTTAGTACCTTTAATTTTTCATTTAACATTACGCTTAAGAAGGAATAAGCATACCTGTTTTGTTATCCGACTCACATTATTGAAGGTCCAGATCCGGAATGTGATAAAAAATGTGCCAACCAGGGATGGTGCAATCATGAGAAAATATGTCAGTGCCCGGAAGGTTACATGGGCCAGTATTGCAGGACAGCACTATGTTATCCCCAATGCATGAATGGTGGCAATTGCACTTCACCTGGAATCTGCAGTTGTCCTCCCGGTTTCCAAGGTAGACACTGTGAAGGAGGTAAGAATAACATAAATCAAAAATTAATCTATTTCAAAATTATTATTATTACGTTTTGTATGTAGGAATATGCAGCGAAAAATGTTTAAATGGAGGAAAATGTATCCAAAAGGACACCTGCGAATGTTCAAAAGGGTACTATGGTCCCCACTGCGAATACTGTAAGTTATTCTGTTCAGTATTTTTCAAGACTAATTTTTTATCCACCTTTACTTTGTTTAATTGTCTAGCGAGATGCATTATCCCTTGCTTGAATGGTGGTAAATGTAAGGCAGTGAACAAATGCAGATGTCCAAGAGGTTTTCGTGGTGACCATTGTGAAATTGGAAGAGCCAAGGCCCATCGAAGCAATTGCCAACTTCCCTGTAAACATGGTACTTGTGTCGACAAAGCTTGTGTTTGTGATCCTGGATATTATGGAAGATTGTGCCATAATTGTAAGTTTGTCAATTACATAAAAATATTTGAGTTATTCATAATTTGTTGTTTCTTTTTTTCAGTAATTATTTAAGACTCAGCTTGAAAGAAGCGGCCAGTTACTTCGACAGTGTTTTTTTTATGTCTGTGTTGACTATTATAACTAATAGCTACTTTTTGTTTCCTATTAGTGGTAAGAATATATTTTGTGCCAAAATATTTTTATATTAGTATTTAATAATGTTTTCTGTTTGTGTTTATACAGTGTGTCAGATATATACATATACCTTCTAAATGTTTGAAGTATACCTTTGGAAAAAGTAATGAAATTCTGTATGTATACCTGTTACTGCACCACTACGTAGTTTTAAGCGAATATATTATAGTAATCTTTTTTTGTTTGTTAGTAATATTGTATTAATTATTAAAAAATTATACCTCGCGAAAAAGTGGCACTTACTTAGAAAAACACGAACCTCAAGATATAGTTCATCCCGAGAGTTCGGCTCGATAGTCAGACTCGAGTGTCGTGTGCTCTAGCTATATCACTCTCGCTATTTTTCGCAATTCTACATTAAAATTTCCTACTTTTCTTTACTTCCCCAATCTATCAATTTCCTCACCCTTATTTTATCCCAAAGAATATGTTTGTACGAGATACAGTCCACGAGAAGAAAGAAATAACACCGAGGCATAGGTAAGTGCCATTAATTGCCATACTTTCTTGTAATTTTTACCGTACATAACATATATTTTGTGGTGACCTCATTCCATGGGCTGAAGAACTGAGGAATACCTAAGTTGAAAAGTTTCATAGACTAGAGAAGTTTTTAATCGTCAAAGAAGAATTGCTTGAAATTGTTAATGAACTTAATATGGAACCTTCTTCACAATTCGAGAAAAATGTCCTTTCATCAGATGCGGATTTTGCTGGAGTCAAAGTTTGTTTTTGTTGCATCTTCCTTGTCCTCAGTTTTTGTTTCTTTGCATTTTCCCTTTCTTCATGTATTTATCCGCTAAACTGTACAGCATATTTTCTATTTGCGGGATTTGAGATAATTTATTCCTCTCTTTTTCTTCCTTTAATAACTGAGCCCCTGTGTTGTTGTATCGATTCGGTCCTGTGGCATTTTCTTCCAACTCCATCATTTTGTTCCAAAGGTATTTGTGTTTCTCCAGTAATGTCAGTAGTTCCTTATTTTCTTTATAATATTTTTTCCATTTTGCTTCTTCAACTTCATGTAGTTCTAAGAGAAAGAGATCCTCATTATAACAGTCTGATTTGAAGAATTCAAACTGTGACCTCGTAACTTGATTACAGTGACATTTCTCCCAAAGTTGCTCCAATTCATTGCGTAGTTTATCAATAAACATCTTTATAATAGCTTTCTTCAAATTCTCGCATCGCTTAATTTCTATTCTTAATGCCTGCAGAACGTCAAGTGAATTGCCAGTATGCTTTTGCCGAAAATCTTCTCTTTCAAATCAACATCGAGAAGGTTCCAATAATCGTCAATTTTATTGCGTAAATGAACAATTTCTTCTTTAACATTTTTTTGCTCTTTGATCAAGTTTTTCCGAAAAGATCGAGTTGTTTCATATTTTCATCGGTAACCAGAACTACTGAATCATCTGATGAAAGGACATTTTTCTCGAATTGTGAAGAAGGTTCCATATTAAGTTCATTAACAATTTCAAGCAATTCTTCTTTGACGATTAAAAACTTCTCTAGTCTATGAAACTTTTCAACTTCTAATTTTTTAATGTGCTGCTGAAATTCTTCCACTTTTTCAGAAGATGGTAAAGGATTATCGTTTAAAATCTTTGGTTCTTTTCCTAGCATATTGCACAGTTCTAACTGCTTCTCATGCAACTTTTTCAGTTCACAGCGTCTTACTTCAATCAGTTTCTTATATTCATTGATATATTTTTTTAACTCTTGCTGTTGTTGATGCAAACTAAGTTTCTGAGTGGTACCTAATACTGGCATACTAATTTGTAGAGTATAACACAACTGTTGTACTCTCTTCATATCAGAAACCAGTTCACAACAGGTTTCTTCATAAGTTTTTAAAAAAATGTCCACCCATGACTTTACGACTTCTTCATTTTCACCTATATTTAAAACCATTTGACACCAGTATAAAAAAGTTTTATTTAGACCATCTTCTAAGGTATTCCTCAGTTCTTCAGCTCATGGAATGTCCTTACGAGGTCACCACAAAATATATGTTATGTACGGTAAAAATTACAAGAAAGTACGACAATTAATGGCATTTACCTATGCCTCGGTGTTATTTCTTTCTTCTCGTGGACTGTATCTCGTACAAACATATTCTTTGGGATAAAATAAGGGTGAGGAAATTGATAGATTGGGGAAGTAAAGAAAAGTAGGAAATTTTAATGTAGAATTGCGAAAAATAGCGAGAGTGATATAGCTAGAGCACACGACACTCGAGTCTGACTATCGAGCCGAACTCTCGGGACGAACTATATCTTGAGGTTCGTGTTTTTCTTAGTAAGTGCCACTTTTTCGCGAGGTATAATTTTTTAATAATTAATACAATATTACTAACAAACAAAAAAAGATTACTATAATATATTCGCTTAAAACTACGTAGTGGTGCAGTAACATATACCAGATACATGGTGTTGATGTAGTCACAAATACAGCTGATATTTATATAGATAAATGTGTGATAATATAAAGTTATTTTTGTAACAGATTTTAATAAATGTGGAATATACAATGTTTTATATTTATTTATTTAAATGGAATTGATATTAAGTACATGCTAAAAATGTTTTTATTTATAGTTCATTAAACTTTATTTAAGTACTCTTGAGTGTTCAAACTACAACCTAAAAATACTTTATCCAATTATAAATATAATTCAAATTAAGAAAAAAAAAGTAAACTATACACAGTGTTTCTATAGTGTGTAATTTTTGTAGAATTACCTAATATCCATTTACGGTAAGTAATTTATTTTTAATTAATTAAAGTGGTGTTTCAAAAAACAGGGCCGGTTTCGAAATTTCCTGTTACCCTTTTTGAAAAAAGTCGCCTTTATCTCAAAAATACCCTGTATATCTCTAGTTCATTGTTTGACTGTTTTTTATCACGTATTCTGTGGATAGCTGATCTTCATTCCTCCCTCAGTAGTCATTTTTACTGGAACATCATCTTTAATTAGCCTTCAACTTCATAACAAATTAAAATTTATTGTACCCCAGTCGCTAATCTATGTGACAGGAATTAAACGCATAAATTTGAGGTCGTAGAGGGCAATAGCAGTTGAAAAGCATAGGCGCCTGCCGAAATTATTCCCCTATTATTATTAAAGCGTTGTTTTTTGTACCACCGGGTAGCTAACGCGTATTATTAGAAAAACCGCAATCGACACCACAAAATTAGCTACTGGCTAACGTCACAACCTGGCCGCACAGGTAAGGTTTATTTGATAAAAACACCTTCAAATTGTCCCGCTGTGACTAGAGGTCCGGACTAAACTTGTCAGGGGCGGACCTGCGCATGCTTATTCCAACAATAATTCTTTTACCGACGAAGGTGGGCCTTCGCTGGAATACCGAGCAGACTATTGTCTGCAAAGAAATAACTAGTCAGTGAACGTAAAAATTGGTTATGTCTTAAAACACGTGCGATTTTCCTTCTTATTTAAAAAATGCTATCGCTATCGTATATTATGGTTTTAGTTGCCTTTAATATCTTGTTATGTTTTTGTGTGAGTGCGAATGGAAACTCTGAGTTAAATGTAAAACAGGGTAAGTTTCAAAGCTACCCCGATTTTATACCCCTCATCGACGACACCCTACAAACTAATATTTTCATCAGTAAAAGTGCGTCTATCTTTTAAATGTTTTTAGAATATGGCACGGCACGTAAAATCATTTGTTTACTTTTCATAGGTATAGTATCTAACAACGTCAAATCAGGTGATGTATAGGTGCACACCTCCAAACCTTTTAATTTTATAATTAATAATTTGATACAACTATGCATGATATTTTATTTGATCTATTGATATTTATAACTAATTATTAAGGCTTATGTACAGTGGTATATTTAACCAACTTTTAATTCTAAACATTTTTGAAACGTCCAAAAATCTACCAATTTTTATACGACAATTTGTAAATTACTACATGTTTATCAGCATCAAGAGCAAAATTGATTAACATATTTTTACAAACTTAATAGGTATATCAAAGTGAAATAATAAGTCATAAATAAATTAGGCATAATGAAATTTTAATCTAGGATTCATTTGAGTTGATTGATAAACATCATACGATCATGACACCTACGCTAATATTTTATTATTAGTTATATTAAACTAGAGGAAATACAAATGTATTTATCACTTCACTTCAAGACTTCCTAATGCAATTTTTTTTATTTTTATAGAGAACATATGCAAAATAGTTAAAAATTGTTAACAATAGAATTAAAACAAAACATTCTCAATAAATGATAGTGTTACAAATAACAAAATAGGTATACGATTTTTGGTAAAATTTTTGATATTTGCAATAATATTTTTCCAATACTCTGAAATTAGTACCTTTAAAGTTGATAATTAATTTAACATTATTTTAGCGAGTCCTAATAATTTAAATTAAGTAACAGAAAATTCCAAAACATCTTGAGATGAGGAACTGGTGATTTATTAGTTAAAATTTTAGAAAATAAGGTCAAGTGAAAAACAATTTATATACAGTGTTACGTTTTGTGTTTATTTTTAAGTTGTCCAAATTAAACCCAACCAATTTAGTCAACTAGTTAATTATAAAGTGTATTTAATCTGTATATACATGCATTCATGTACACTGTAAAAATAATATGTATAAGTATGCTATCTATCATTGCCAAAACAATCAATGGACTATAAAACATAATACATATATACATTTTTATACACTTTTCCAAATCAACACGTTGTTACTATTCACTTTTTTTGTACTAAATTTTCTTTATTATTGTTGTTGGATACTCGAACAATTTCCGGAAAAAGGTGCTACGCAATATCATAATAATCTCAAAATTTCCCACGCAAAATATATTAATGAGTACATAAATACTGAATATTGCTTGCTTCAGGTTTAAAAATAATTCATTTTTCGCAAATTATTTTTCCAAATTTTCTGTGATCAAAGGTCGGCAATTTATTTCTGTAACGTAAATATATGACAATTCAGATTTACACATTTCACATAAATGTTCTAGTAGCTTAACTGCAGAAAAAATTGTTATCGTAACCTTAGATTAAATAGTGTGTATTAATTTGATCCAAGATCGTAACTATAGAATCATGATGAACTGATGGGTCAGCACCCTTAATTGTTTTTATTTTCGTGAAATATTTATCTATCTAACGCTTAATCGAAGCATTTTACTAAATCTCGAATCTATCCATCTGAAATTAAAATTTGAAAAAGCGGTTGAAATTGACCTATAAACAACATTTTTATAAAGATGCTTCTTATCAAAATGAGACAAGCGTGCCAAAAAATGCAATTGTTCTAATTTTATTGTCAAGGTTAACTATGGCATTCTTATCTGAAATTTTTTTTCAGAAGAACATTCTCGATGTTCCTTCAGACAATTTACTTGTGCCAATAAAGAATGTATTCCAATAATGTTTATGTGTGATAATGAGGAAGATTGCTCGGATGGATCAGATGAAGATCCAAAGGAATGCTCAAGTAAGTTGTTTCATAAAGTTATCCACACTGTATATTACGAACGTATACAGTAATTATTGTAATGGTAATCGTACAAAGCGGGCGCCTTACCAAAGTATTGATAGTGTAAGTCGTAATGTTCTTCATTAATTTCCTACAAGGACAACAGCAATAATTAATTTTGGAGCAAGTTCTTAGTAATTACCTCACTTAAAACTCAAATGAACAAAAGAAAAAATACAAATGTAGGTATAGTTTTTTTTTGTCTACACTATACTACGTTAAAATGACTAACCAGCAAGTGATGATCTCAAATGACAGTGTAAGAAAACTTCTGTGTACAGGGTGTCCCAATTTTGTTGTAATTGCAGAATATCCCGGAAACTATAAAAAATAGAAGAATGCGGTTTTCCCAAAACTAGGCTACTTTTCGAGAAGCCACAATTAGCATTTGCTTATACTTTAAAAAACTGCTTTTAATGGATTCTTATTCGTATCTCAGAGAATAGTCGAGATGTCAGAACGGTGAAAATTGCTTCTTTTTCAAGAGTTCAGTGACGTACTTGTAATTTCTGTGCAGGGTGTCTGTTTTAAAATATGACCCCGAAGATACGGAACACTCTGTATATTTTTATGCAGTTCGATTGCATGCGTAATAATATGTAACCGTTGCTACTTTATATTTTGAAAATTGTCAAAAAACGTTAAATTAATAAAACTGATGTTGCGTGGTGCAAGTTCGCCATGCATTTTTATTATTGTATAAAAAAATAATTATAACAAGATAATTATACTAGCCAATTAGGTAATTTATAAATAAATTTAATTGAATAAACATTTGAAAACAAACAATAATTAATAAGAAGGAAATTAATCGACAATGTCATTAAAAAACTGTTAAAAATTATATCGCATTAAAAAAATATTTAGGAACTGTTTAAATTTCCCTTCTGGTGAAATGCAAGAGAAATCTATCTAAATCTAAATAATCGATCAGAAATAATTTTCACAATTCCGATATCTCAACTATTCTCTGAGATACGGAGAATCCCTTAAAACGTTGAGTGAGAAATTGTAGATAGAGGCGCAACCTTAATGGCGAAATGCGATTCGATCTACAAGTTTAACACCCTGTATCTTGAAAACAAAGGCCCTAATAGAAAATATCTATAGGGCAAAATGTTTGTAAAGTCGGACAAGAAATAAAGGCCTTCAAGTTTGACGTTCCGTTATGTTACACCGTGTTTTACAGTAGGGGTTTTTTGGGCCCGAGATTTGTCCGTCTGTCGAGAACTGTTGTTAACGACAGTCAATTTTGAGTGTTCTGTGTGATTCAATGGTTTAACAAGCAAAATCTCCGTAAACAATAAGTTGTTGATAAATTGACGATTCTTAGAACCAAAGAGCTGCTATTATCTAATACTATCTCGGGCCCAAAAGTGGATACGCATTTCGCCATAAGGTTGCGCCTCTATCTATAATTTCTCACTCAACGCTTAAAATAAGTGTATTTAAATTTCGCCCTGTATCTCAAAAACAGAGGTCTATGAATGCTCTGAGTTACGAAAACCGCATCTATCTCTTGAGTTTCTGCGATGCCCTGCATTACAACAAAATTAGGATACCCTGTACATAGTATTGATTTTTTGTTACCTAATAATGGCATTGTACTTTGCAATTTTCACATCATTTATGCCTTTTTTTACAGTATTATTAAAACTTCTCTAGACTATTAAAAGTTTTAGCAACTTCCTTGGAGTATTATTACTGTCATTATTTCCTGTATATTATAAAACTTTGCATCATGGAATAAATTTCAAATTAAAAACTTGGAGTAGTTATTTCAAGTAAATTTTATTTTCAACTCGGAAACTAAAAGACATTTAATTATCGACGATATTTAAAAGATACTAACTAGATATCGATTTTTAACTTTTTTCAAAATACTAGGAAATCGTCAGTCAGTTGTTTTATTAACCTCCATCCGCTCCAGTTTTAAGGGTATCTTTGTTTAAATAAAATAAATGTGACTAATCTGACCTACATGTTTACTTCTTGAAATAACGTTGGAACGTAGTAGACTAAAAAGTTCAAATAAAATTTTGTAAATGTAACATCTTCCTCAAGTTACATCAGCGTAGTTTTGCGGAGAAATTACATCATTGTAATTCTGTTTATGCCTATGGGTCTTGTTAGACTCCAACATGGCCTACTATTGTTTATCAAATACAACACTGGTTTGTAATGAATTCTCCTACCTAAGGACATTTTTGAAATTTTTTAAAAACTGTAAGGGCGCCTAATTACCTCTTTACCCCTGTATTTTACTTTTGGGTCAGTGTCAAAGATCATCGCTGACTGTTATATATTTTATTTTGTAGAATAAGTTTTCAATGTATGTAAATAAACAGTTTGTAAACATGTTATATATTATATGCTGCAATCAAAATTTTGTGTTAAATTTTAGTGTTGCGATTTCATTTAATGACATGGCACTGAAACACGAGTAGTTACTTTATTTTGTAATACCAATTATCAATGTATATTCAATAGCAACGACTTTTTAATTGTTGTTTATTAAAATGTAATTAGATGTATGATGAGAAATTTATAAAAAACTTTTTAATAACTGATGGTGTCTCGAGAAATACGCACCGCAATTTTTTGTATTTAGCGAGTCTAATTGTTAGAGGATCAGGCGACCTTCACCTCGGAAAAGCTTTCATCCAACCCGATATATCTCGAAATTATAATAGCAGGTCATAGGTCTGAACTTAATTAAAAAACTGCGTCAAAGATTGTGTATATTTTTTCTATCCTACGTAGTACAGAATTTCTCTTCTTATTACGTTTTATTTGACCCATATTTTGGCGTACTAAATTAGGGTCGCCGTTTATATCATAAAAGCCGATCTACCCAATCCCTTTCAAAAGTGGCATTAGGAGTACAGGTACAGGGTGACACAATTTTAAATTGACCGGCTAGAAGTTTTAAATAAAAAAAAGCTAGTGGAAAATTATTTCCCCCTTTCATTGTTAATTCAAGCCAATCTACCCAATCCCTTTCAAAAGTGGCATTGGGAGTACAGGTACAGAGTGACACAATTTTAAATTGACCGGCTAGAAGTTTTAAATAAAAAAAGCCAGTGGAAAATTATTTCCCCCTTTCATTGTTAATTCAGGCTGATGCAACGGCTGCAAACAAATAATGAAAATACAGGTGCAATTACCTTCTGAGGTCGTAATTTTTATAACAAAGTGTATATCATAGATCGGTTCTCATTAATGATCATAATTTCCCAGGTCAGCTAATTATCTATAATAACCACGTGCGTTTTGTGTACGACCTGCCAGGTAAATATCTTGTAATGTTACATCAGATTGGCGGTAAAGGGCCTTAGGCTGTGAAATGCATCCGTTGTACTCTCCATCCCGCTACTTTAAGCTTCTCCTTTTCGCGCAACGCGTGCTTTGATTAAGTCAGAATGTTATCAGGAAAGAGAATATAATAATATCAAAAAGGCGAATTATCCGCGTTTATTCTCAAAATCTAGTTAGCAGCCTTCTTGTGCACATCGTAACAGTTGGTGATCGATATGGATTTTTTGGTTAAAATTTTGGCTTGCATGCTTATGCATACGATTTTCGTTTGTGCTATTGACTTACAATCCCATGCAGGTTAGTAGCAAATTCAATTTATATTTTAGTTTTCCTTTTTATTTTATTTTATATAATTTATTAGCATAAAACATAAAAAAAAATAATATTTTTCCTCATTTTAGTTTTTCGTGTAATAAATATATTTTTCTAATATTTATATCAAATTTAATGCTTGTATGTTTGTATTTAAAATAAATACAAAATCAAAAATGTAAAATATACCTACACTATACAAGGTGTTCCTAAATTTATAGCAGGGGTGTGAGAAAATAACTTGATCGAAGGTAAGGTTTACTTTAATCTTTTTATACGTGGATTTTTCTAATTTCTGAATGAAAAAATATGAAAACTGAATTTTTTTACATACAAAAAGTACTTTTATTTTATAGATAGGATGGAGTTCTCGAGTAACCATCCATTTTATAACATGCTCTTAGTTGAAATTCTCATTACTACTATAATAACTTACACTATTCTCAATCTCTATTAAAACTACTTGAAAATTTAACAATACTTGACATTCCGTTTACATCACACATTTGCAATTTTTTTCATGGCACGCTTTGAAAGCTTTATGCTTATAAAATTGTCAAATCGATGTTACTCCAGAACAGTACCGATATTTCTTAAGAGTACCTACTTTTTGTATATATAAAACATCGAGTTTTCATTCAGAAATTAGAAAAATTCACACATAAATAATTATAGAGAACTTTGCCCTCGATCAAGTTGTTTTCTCACATTTGAACTATAAATTTCATGATTCAATATCTTCCCTTTTTTAAGTTTATTAATATAAAGAATTTTCAGAGGCTTTCTTTGACTTGTTTTACCTTAGTTTTAAAACAAATTTTAGAAGGGAAATAAAACAAGCATAACAAAATTAGAAATAAAAAATATGATAGTAAGTGTTTTGCATTTCTTACGAGCTATCTCTTTTGAAAAATTAATGAAATAGGTACCTAATATTTTTTATTTTAATTTCGTTTATTCTGTTCACATTTATTTTTACTGTCAGTCTTAGAACCGTACATTATATCATGTTTTTTGAGGGAAGGGCTCCTTTTTCGAATTGAAAATTCAAAATTTAAATTTTATATTTATTTTGTGTTTTTAAAATGATTTAAAACTGGCCTTAACTGATGTTTGGTAAAATGTCTAAATAAAACAAAACATTTACAAGACGTTTACATGTAATATTTCTTATAAGGTTAACTTGTTCTCCGCATATTTCCTTAGATTCAGCCCGTTCGATCGGCTTAGATTTCTCTTGCATACCGCTATAAAAACCAGCAAGCACACTTCTTGGGAAAATCTTAAAATAAAACTAAACTTATTTCAAGCCTCCGAGCCTTTTCAACCTTCCTCCATATGCAGAATTTATAAGTTGGGCTGAACAACTTCGACTTTTTGGGTAGAATATATTGTTTTCATATTTTATGTCCAACTTTATATGGCATGAGTCCCTTCAGAAATTGGAAACTTTGAAGCAGTTTCTCGAGCTACACGAGTTATGTTCTAGATACGTTTATTATATTCTTGATTTTAGACTAAATATATGATTATTAACAATTTCGCTGTCTTTCTACAGGATAATGTCAACTAAGGTCGCATGTGTAACTGTTTTACATAAACATTGTCTGATAAACTAGTGAAAACTTTGAAACTCTGTCTAGGTCAAAGTTTGACATCTATTGCGAATGATACAATTTCAAACGCGTATTATTGGCCTTTAGATAGATAACAACCGAATTAGGTCAAGAACAAGATAACTGTTATAAAATTCTAATTACGGAAATCATATCGCAGATAAGGTTGTACTACGTTTTTTTGTTTGTAATCATTAGCCAATGCGTTTTGTACTGAAAATACGTTTCACTTATTTTTAGAACAAAAACAAACACTACGGTTATCAAAATATGTACTGTTTTGTTCCGTAATATAAACTAATAATGTTTTTAGTTTTCGAAATTCCGTTTACGAAACCTTTTTTTAAACAAATGAATGCAGCGCAATTTACGTAATGGAAACATCTCGAAGTGCTTCACATTCACATATTTGAAAAATGTACAAACCAATGTATTTTGTGTGTTACAAACACTACTTATTTTTTTCTGTGCAGTTATCAGGAGATTGCTCTTGAAATGAAAAACACGAGTCTGAAAGCCACGCACACACATATTCAGTTGGATTATTCCAGTGTAGATCCCTTTTTTCCCGTAAGGCAGGATTTAATTTTAATATCAGGGGCTTCAACAAACATTTTCATCGTTGAAAGGCGCATTATTAAGTTTAATATTTAATGTTGATCAAACTGTGCAAGATTAGGATTTTTAATTAAAAACATTGGATACAATGCGTGTTGTGTTGCTCCATTCCATCTGGGACCTGGGAGAACTGAGAAAAAATGAAATTTTGTTTATTTAATAGTAAACGTGGACCTCTAAAAACAAGCTTTTCTCGTAGAGCATCTAACGTAATTAAATTAAAAAAAATAATTATGCATATTGAAGAATTACAAAGAGACTTTTAAATAATATTGTTGATAGAATATTAAATAGAAATATGAATGTAACATTTAAATAAAACGATAATTAGTTTCAGTCAAATAATAGAACTAAAGAGTCAAATGAACGTCACTGATGTAGATATTCAAAAAACGTGAATATCAAATAATTGAACTTTTTATTACCCAGTGAAAATTATGTACGCAAGTTCAATATCCACATCATTTTTTAATGATTTTTATTTCAGTTTGTATGTTATTATTGATTAAAAAAGAATGGAATTGTTTTTTAATGCTGCGATAAAGACCCCATTGTGGCACTGATAAACAATTCTGAACCTGAAGAAGACACAATATTGCCCTAATCTATAACAAATAATAATGAGTGAACTTGGCAGTGAAAATACATATAAAGATAAGCCCCTAGAATTGTTTCCTCTTTATCGGGTAAAACGTCTTTGTTTTTACATTCGCCGGAGTAACATAATGGATAAGGAAATCACCTTGGGTTTCATGTAAAAAATAGCGCCATATCGATTTTCGATTTAGAACGCTTTATATTCAGGGGAAGTTTGTGGTAAATTTAATTTTTAAATAAAAGATTTATGGAAGCACGACCTTAGCTGAGATAAGCAAGTCACACATTTCCAATTGATGAACTTCTGAAAGATGACGGCGCAGCGTTGTGTGGGTAGATACCTACCTATTAACTTAAAAACGTTAACATGCACCGCTGAAAAATTCCAAAATGATTTCGTTGAAAATTTAAAAAATCGTCAGGTCAATTAGTACATAGAAATTGCCATTTTCTAGTTTTTTTTTCGAGCCATGTTTCACAGAGCTATATCACCGATATATATCATAGTATCATAGCATGAACATAGTTATATTTTTCGTCATGTAGTTGTCAAAAAAATGCCTTTTATGTCGCAATAATTATTTCATAGACTGTACTGTAAGAAGAAGATATGCCATCATTATCAATTTACGTTATTCATTATTCACAACATTTTTTGCAAAGCAATATTTTTTATTAGATATTTTAAAATATTACGTCAATATAAATTGGAATTACCATTATTATTTTTTTAATAATTGTCATTTGTCATGATAGAGATGATTATTTTTTTCCCGATTATACTATTGTTTTTTGATAACTATCATTAGCATATTTAAAAATTTATCATTTTTAGGTTTAATATAATAAATGATATTAGAATGCGGTCTACATATTTCCCTTATTTTTTTAATTAAAAAAAGTTTCAACTAATCATATGGAATATAATCAATTGCAATATCGAACGTAATTATATTTTGTAATAATACCATACAAAATATAATTATCATTGATTATTATTTTTAATTACATGTCTCATAGAATATATAAATTTTTTATTGAAATATAAACTGCGCTCTACAATTAATGTAAATTATCCTACAGTTTGCCACTACATGAAAGAAAATGAACCAAAGCATTTACATTATTAATTAAAGCATTTCACGTGCCAATTTTACAGTTTTTGTTAAAGTGATTAAAATTTCATGCTCTGCTGATGATAATTGTAGGCACTATTTTTTTTACATTTTCTGGAAATGCATGATTTACTATACATATATGAATAGATTATTTGTCGACAAGTAAAATTTTGCTTTGTTTATTTCCGATGAGCAAGAGAGTGTCAGGTAAATTTCATAATAAATATTTATATTCCAGTAATGCTGGCTCTGCAACGCGATGATTAGCAAACCCGTTACTACTGACCTAGGTTAAATATATCGTGTAATTTTTTATTAGGTGCCGCCTATGCAACCTTACACAACTATGTTTAGATAAAACTAGATTTCTTTAAAAATATATTGAAATATTTTTATGACTTAAATTTGAATGCGTGTGTTAACAATTAATTTAATTATGATTTTACTACAGTTTCGTATTTTTTCTTTGTTTATACTGTACTGAAAATAGACACAGGTCAAATTATTCAGGAATTATATTTAATAAATCTTTTACCGATGACTTTAAATTTTTTCATCGACAATTATTTCATGAGGATTAAACATTGCTGATTTTTTTGACCAGCACTTTTCTCAAGCATATTTAAAAGCTATTGGTAATAAGGTGAGAAAATCTATACCTATCTAGCATAAAATTGTGGAAATGAATGTTTTATTAACCTCATGACTTTCCTATAAAATTAAAATTATTCATAACAATAAAAGATAATACTTGTATGATTCATTTAAAATTGAAACGGGCAGATAACACCGAAATGTACTAAACTTTGACCTGGCAATACTTTTTTAATAAGTGTAATAAATAATTGAGAATAGTTAGATCTAGGTTTCTAATTCGCTTGGTTTGAAATGTGGAGGCAGATTAAGCTGTGGTATGTGGTAATTTTAGCTAATAAACGGATACAAATACTAAATACATTAAATGATTGTTGACAAATAACTTAGGTATTTAAATCTATTAGTGTCTTTGTTTTTACGGGAAGATAAGATTCACACATATCTTAAAAGAATGGAAATTAAAATTATATTTACATAAAAAGGACAATACCCTTACAGATAAAATAATGCATATACACAGTGTCAGACAATTATTTCATGATGATCAAACATTGCTGATTTTGACCAGCGCTTTTCTCGAGCATATTTAAAAGTTATTGGTAATAAGGTGAGAAAATCTATACCTATCTAGCTTAAAATTGTGGAAATGAATGTTTTATTAACCCCCCATGGCGCTTTTAAATTCAAGTGGACTTATCCATGACTTCCTATAAAATTAAAATTATTCATAACAATAAAAGATAATACTCGTGTGATTCATTTAAAATTGAAACGGACAGATAACACCGAAATGTACTAAACTTTGACCTGGCAATACTTTTTTAATAAGTGTAATAAATAATTGAGAATAGTTAGATCTAGGTTTCTAATTCGCTTGGTTTGAAATGTGGAAGCAGATTAAGTGGTAATTTTAGCTAATAAAAGGATGCAAATACTAAATACATTAAATGATTGTTGACAAATAACTTATTTAAATCTATTAGTGTTTCTGCTTTTACGGGAAGATAAGATTCACACGTATCTTAAAAGAATGGAAATAAAAATGATATTTACATAAAAAGGATAATACCCTTACAGATAAAATAATGCATATACACAGTGTCAGACAATTATTTCATGAGGATCAAACATTGCTGATTTTGACCAGCGCTTTTCTCGAGCATATTTAAAAGTTATTGGTAATATGGTGAGAAAATCTATACCTATCTAGCTTAAAATTGTGGAAATTAATGAGATTTATTACCCCCATGGCGCTTTTAAATTCAAGTGGACTTATCCACGACTTCCTATAAAATTAAAATTATTCATAACAATAAAAGATAATACTCTTATGATTCATTTAAAATTGAAACGGGCAGATAACCACCGAAATGTACTAAACTTTGACCTGGCAATACTTTTTTAATAAGTGTAATAAATAATTGAGAATATTTAGATTTAGGTTTCTAATTCGCTTGGTTTGAAATGTGGAGGCAGATTAAGCTGTGTATGTGGTAATTTTAGCTAATAACCGGATACAAATACTAAATACATTAAATGATTGTTGACAATGACAAATAACTTATTTAAATCTATTAAAGTGTTTTTGTTTTTACGGGAAGATAAGATTCACACTCACACGTATCTTAAAAGAATGGAAATAATTATATTTACATAAAAAGGATAATACCCTTACAGATAAAATAATGTATATACACAGTGTCTTCATTTCGCTGAACAAATTAATATGAAATAGTAACAATTTATTTATAAGTTAACTACGCATATATGTGATTTGATAAACATTTATAATGCAACTTAAGATTTAGGTATTTTGATATTACAAAGTAGAATGAAACTGTACACATCAGTTATGTTTTTTGTCTAATGTTTTGCGTTTAGCGTATTTATTTATGAAAATTGTTTTGGTTGTCAATTTCAAGGTCATTGCTAAAATAAGTCGGTACACACGTTTTCAACATTCTAAAAATATTCACGTAATATTCCATGTTTGCTAGTAAAGCGGAAAAATAATTTCTACTTCTAAATGTAATTTATGTATTACGATAATTAACAAGCTGTCTCGATTGAATTTTTGTTCAAGCATTTTCACTTGTAGGAAATTCAACATGTGGAAAAAATGAATTTAGATGTGGAAGTGGGAAATGTATCCCAGGACATTGGCAATGTGATAATGATAAAGACTGCAGCGATGGTAGTGACGAAGATGAACATACCTGTAGTGAGTAATTTATAATTTAATTAAAGAATATTTCACAAATATGCCGACTTGGTTTTTCCAGAACAAAAGAAATGCGGATTGGACGAATTTACTTGTCGATCTGCCCCAGGAGAATGTGTCCCTTTGACCTGGATGTGCGACGACAACGCGGATTGTTCAGATGGTAGCGACGAAAAATCGTGCAGTAAGACATTTTCTTCAAACCCTATTTTTTCCCTTCACACTCATTGTGTTTTTTCAGATGAAACATGCAGGTCGGACGAGTTTACATGCAAAAATGGAAAATGCATACAAAAAAGATGGGTTTGCGACTTGGACAACGACTGTGGAGACAATTCGGATGAAGGCGATCATTGTCCAACGGTCACTTGTGCTGCTGAAACCAAATTTCAATGCTCCGAACAGATTTGTATAGCCAATAAATGGAGGTGTGATGGTGAACGAGATTGCGCCGACGGAAAAGATGAACAAGTAAGTATCATTCACAGCTGTAATGAAAATTATTACATTTGTAATATTTATATTTAGGGTTGTCCAAAAGTTGGAGCGGGCGTATCCTTCTGTTTGTCAGAAGAGTATGAATGTGCGGATAAGCTCACGTGTATTCATAAAAACTGGCTTTGTGATGGCGCCAAAGATTGTCCAGATGGATCTGATGAAGCGCCTGATAACTGCCAAAATATTACTTGTAGGCCTAATCAGTTCCAGTGCAAGGATAGGTCTTGCATCTCTGGACATTTGCATTGTTCGGGACATGCCGACTGTCCAGATGGATCGGATGAGGAAGACTGTGGTACCCCTATTCCAAAATGTGATCCTAAAACTCAATTTGATTGTGGTGATGATCAATGTATATCAAATGCTCAAGTGTGTGATGGTCGACAGGACTGTCCAGACTGGGAGGATGAACCTAAAGATAAATGCGGGATCAACGAATGTCTTCAAAACAACGGGGGTTGTACACATAAGTGTATTGACACACCGGCATCTTTTTATTGTGATTGTAACCACGGTTATAAGTTAATCGATAATAGAACTTGCAAGGGTAAGCTGGTAAATTTTTCACGATTCCTTAATTTCTTATAAATGTTATTTTGTAGATATAAATGAATGTGAAATTCCTGGTAGTTGCTCTCAGTTATGCATCAATGACAAAGGAGGTTTTAAATGCGAATGTGTAAGCGGTTACATGAGAGACCCGAGAGACTTAACAAAATGTAAAGCTATAGAAGGCCATGCTTCCTTGTTATTCGCCAGGCGAAGGGATATACGTAAAATATCATTAGACCATCATGAAATGACCAGTATCGTAAATGAAACTAACTCGGCAACAGCTTTAGACTTTGTTTTCCGTACAGGCATGATATTCTGGAGTGATGTAACAGATAAGAAGATATATAAAGCTCCCATCGATGAAGGCAATGACAGGAAAGTTGTAATAACGAATGATATCACCATGTCTGATGGTTTAGCTGTTGATTGGATATACAATCATATTTACTGGACTGATACAGGGAAAAATACAATTGAATTGGCCAATTTTGATGGTAAAATGAGGAAGGTGTTGATCAAAGATGAACTTGAAGAGCCAAGAGCACTTGCTCTGAATCCCCTAGAAGGATGGATGTTTTGGACCGACTGGGGAAGCGATCCCAAGATTGAAAGGTCTGGGATGGATGGATCACATCGTCAAACTATTGTCAGTTACGATGTTAAGTGGCCCAATGGATTAACTTTGGATTTAGTGAAGAAACGTGTTTACTGGGTTGACGCTAAATTAAACATGATATCAGCTTGTGATTATAACGGAAGAAATCGAAGAGTTATACTTTTCTCACCAGACTCGTTAAGGCATCCTTTCTCAATCACTACTTTCGAAGACTGGGTGTATTGGACCGACTGGGATAGAGCGGCAGTATTCAAGGCAAACAAATTCACCGGAAAAGACGTTCAAGCTGTGACAGCCACTGAAATGGTAAAAATTTACTGTCCAATTTTACGAAATCTTATTAAATGAATTTTTGTCTTAGATTCAAAATCCTATGGTGATTCACGTATACCATCCCTATCGTCAACCAGATGGGGAGAACCACTGTCAAGCGGTCAATGGACACTGTTCACATCTTTGTTTACCTGCACCCCAGATCAATATACACTCTCCGAAAATATCTTGTGCCTGTCCAGAGACGCTTCGAATGTTGCCTGATGGACTGACATGCGTCCAAGATGGTTAGATATATTTATTTTCTTACAACCAACTAATAATTCATATTACTTTGTTGTAAAATTATCTGAATTAATTGAAATTGATTTATATTTTAATACAACGAAGTCTAGTACTGATTTGTTGGTTGGTGTATTTTATCTTTATTTTTATTTATTTTATATTTAAAATTTTTGTTTAATTTGTTCGACAGAAAGCTTAACTACAAGTACCCCATATTCTGTGACTTTAACCGATTTTGCCACAGAACAAATAGATAATTTGCAGGACAGTGAGTACAAAACACCAGGATTTTTGTTTGTTTTAATGGTGATGGTTTTGACTTACACAGACCAGCGTGTACATAGTATTCTTTTTTAACTACACTGCTTGATTTTCCGTCTATGCTTCTTGCATTCTTTCTTCTAACAGTTTTCGTTTGTATAGTTTGATATTTCCCTAGCTTTTTAGTTAAATTTGTGATAACGCATTGCTACATTTGATAATATTTTAGGCACGACAAACAAATCTCATCCAAACGCTCCTATGAGTGAGTCATCGGACAATGGCATAGTAGCTGGAATTACAATAGTTATATCCTTGATATTAATTGCTGTAACCGCTGTGGTAAGACAAAATAACCGTTTTTGAATTCTAGGAGGATACATATATATTTTTTTTAGGTTGTATACTGGTTTTACAGGCATCTGATGCATCGCAATATGACTTCAATGAACTTCGACAACCCAGTGTATCGGAAAACAACTGAAGATCAGTTCTCTTTAGAGAAAAATCAATTTCAACCCACCACGAGGCCATACTTAAGTACTGTAGGCGAGGAGGTAAGGGCTTTAACATTGGATTATAATATAACCTCAAGATAATTAGTCTGTATTGTTTTCATAAGATTTTTACATATTCACTAATACTAATGATCTCATTTTTAATTGTAATATAGCTTCCAAGTATTGCTTTGTGAACATGCCAATACTGTACGTAGTCTGTTCAACTGCATGACAAAACATTTTATTTCAGTACTTCTGTAAATGATAAACAGGTATAAAAAATTTCACACAATCAAAAGGACTCTTATCGAAAGTAACAAAATTTGAGTGTTAAAAAAAATGTCGCTAGATATTGACGGCAGTTTTGGTGTGTTGATAAAAAGTGATAATTAGATCTGATGACCCTTTACTTAATTACCGTTTTCAGTATTATTTTTACGAATTGTAAAGACTTGATAAAGTGAACATTTTTACTAATAGATAAAACACTCCTGTCCATCAGTATTAGCTTCATATTGGATTGCAATGATATTTTTGTAATCAATTTATTATAAAAAAAATAAATGCTGTGCCAACAAATTTAATAGCTTAAATATAAGCTCATTTAATATTAGAAACTTATGAGTATTATTAAACGTTCAAGAATATTTGTAGTGTAATGTATGTGTGCTTTAAATTGTCGTACTTATTGTTGTATATAACGTTATTTAAATGAAAGAAAAAAAAATCACTGTAAGGAATTAATGAATTCTCGATTGCGAAGGAACTTTAAAAATGTAGTTATGTATGCCTTACAGTGTTAATATTTTGAATTTTGTTACTACACAGGTGCCAATTACATAATTATTCGTTAATTTGTGGTGCAAACTCATTTTTTACTGAAAAGTTCCATTACATCATTCAGATTTCGACCGTTTGTATTTGTTTTTTGTTTCACGCGTCATGAAATTAAATACCTACTTGGTGAGTAATTTAGTCGTTCTTAGATTTATTTAAAATGTACACATCTACATTTACTTTCTTTTTATTTCACCTTAGGATGTCATTTATTAATAAGTTTGCCTTTCTTTCGCTCTTTTTATAATTATATTATAATAAGCAACTTGACTATTATCCTTTATGGTCGGATAATTCCTAAATTTATTCAATATTCTGGATTAATCATTTAATTTATGGATTAGTTGCTTATTTTAATAACTGTGCATCTTTATATTTGCTTTTTTTGTGTTGTGGTTTTTATCGAAGTATTAGGGATACTATTTTATTTTTTGTTTTCAGGCACAACAGCCTTTAACTAGTGCCAATACAAATGACCCAGTTTAAAATCCAAGCAATTTTCAAGAGTGCTCAATATGTTAAACAAAAGACTAAGATACTCGTTCTTAATTTTCGAAGCTCAAAAAAAATAAATTTTCAAAACTTAGTTTCATCGGATAAGACTGACACAATGACAAAATAATTTTGGGAAATACTCAGCACTGCCGTTCAGCTTGTGAGGCTAGAATTTTGAGAATTTATTTTGAATCGTAAATAATAGGAGGAATGGTCAAATGTCCAAAGAATCGAAAAAATTGTGTATTACTTTTGAAGATATTTAACTAGAAGTTAGTAAGTGCTCCAAGCTGTGTTTTGGCGACAACTAGTTTGCAATTTTTGTTGATACATAAAAAAATCCTAATGAAATGTATATTTCGCTAGGTCTTGTATAGAAACATGAGTTTGTATCACCTATATTTTGAAATTGAAGGGTTGTTATATATCGTACTAAGTACCATTGGGAAGTGATTATTTTTTAAGTAAGTTTAGTTGTATATAATTTTTTTGCCCAGGTTAGAAGATTAAGTAGATTGGTACCAAATGGTTTTATGGTATACAGTGTGCTCCACTTTGAACAGTTTTATGTTGTCTGATGATTATTGGGTCAAGTTAAAAATCATTACAAAGGATTTATTTCTTTACTTCATTTAGGGATTTTATAAAGCATAAAAAATTGTGTTTGTAATACTACACTTAAAAGTGATATCAAATATTCATTAAATTTTCCAATTCGTCAAATAATTGCCAAAACTAAATCTGTTGAAAGACAGAGCATGCTGTGTACATTTTGTTCCTAAATGTTATTTGTATATATATTGAATTTTTAAAAAGAATGTTTATATAATATTAAATTCTTCTATTAGTCATTCAAACACATCACGTAGTTAACCCATTTTGTATGTTTTTTGCTGAAAATCAAAATGTAAAAAGTTGTATATTTAAAATTAATATATGATATTAATTTCATAGGACTAGCTCTAAAATTCTGTGATTAATTTATTTATCTATAATTTACTATCGTAGGAAGTGTTAATTTTTTTTACTATTTAAATTGATTTTTTTTATTTATATTTATCTTGATTGTTTTATTTGCATACGAATTGCATTACATGTATAAATTTTAACATTGTGTTTCATTTCACTCCCAAATTTATTTACTCATTTGATTACTACCCAAAAAAAAAAAATACTAAAACAATTTGTGCACTATAATTTTCTTAGTCAAAAATAAATTAAGATATTTTAAAACACTGTCTGATACCTATATATATTTCATTTAACTGTGAAATACCATTTCTTATATATGTTAGATACCAATACAGAAAATACCAGCAGATATGTTATCTGTGGTTTCCTGTAAGTTGTTAACTCAACAGTCACTTCTGAATTATATATATACAAGCAACCATGAGATTATTAGTTCTAATTTTTGTGTTACTTTTTTCTGTTAATGTTAAAGGTATGTATATAATTACATTTTTCTAATTATCTTTAGTAGATACATGAACCTAAGTCATACGAATTGGGTCAAAACAATAAATGACAGTATTATAATTCACAATTGGACGGTGTTCTGCAACAAGCGGTTACGCCACATCCTTGTTTAGCACAAATTAATAAAATGTATTGAATAGCTATAGAAAATACACCTTTTGATCAAAGTGTCTTATTTATTTGTTTTTCAGTTACATATAAATCCAGGTAGAACTGTTAGAAAAACTGTAGAAGACACCTTGATAAATGTTTTAAAATAGAAAAGTTCAATTTAAACAATGTGGGTTAACCGGTTGTTGCAAAACACCGTCCAATTGGTATATACATTGTAACTTTAACAGCGGCAATTAAGTGTATTTATTTGTTAACAATTAGTTAACAATATATATCATCTATTTCACATAGTACTAATAATAAAAAGAAATTTTTATACATATTGAACCCAATTCGCATATCTCAACAGAAAAATAAATTTTAAAAGATACAAGATAAGGAAAATTATGCTATTGTAATTATTGTTTCATACAGTACTAACAATAAAAAAAAATTATACATATTGCTTTGGTCCGATTCATATATCTTAACACAGAAATAAATGTTAAAAGGAACAAGATAACGAAAATTTGACTAATAATTATTAGTCAAACAATAACTATAATTATTGTTTCATGATTTATTTCTGTAACTATATATTTTTAGTGAATAATATACAGGGTGTCCTCAGACACGTGAAACGACTGTTGAAAATGAAAAATTTTAATGTTGAAATATGGGTTTTTGATATTCAGCAATCTGCCATGATTTCAAATTTATAATGAAACAGCACATTAGTGAAAAAAATAATTACTTAGTTTTATGTACATCTATAAAGGACACCTTAGCATATTTCACAAAATCTTTATAATAGTATACCTCTTTTAAATTTAGTTAAATCGGTGAATAATTTAAATGCAATGTACAGGGTGATTCTTAACCTATACACATAAACTTTGGAAATTATAGCTGAAGACAAATAACGAAGAAAAAAAAATGTAGTAAAATACTTTTAGTTTTGGAAATTTACAAAAATTAATCAGATGAAATTTTTTGTTTATAAAAACTAAGTAAATATTCTTCTTCAACTTCGAATTTCAAGAGTACCTTTTTTATGTAAAAATTCTTAGTTTTCATTTTTGCTATGAAATTATCAAAAAGTTTGTTTTTACACGCCCCAGAACAAACTGTATTGATTTGTTTTTAGATTTTCAAAAAACGCATATAATGTTGTGGAATTGCGCCAAATTTCATTAATTTATCTCAATACGTTTGGGAAATACTAATTAAAAACCGTCATAACCTTTCACATCCTATATGTCGAAAACGAAAAGTTTTAGGATACATGATTATATAGACTTTTTGTTTTATTTTAAGGTCTAGAAAACAGTTAATGTATATAGGTTAAAAATTACCCTGTGTATCCAACTAAAATTTATACAGGGTGATTCACTCATAATGCCATTAATTTTAACCATATCAGTCAGTAAGTCTGAAATGGGATTTAAAGAACGATTTCAAATTTTTTGTTTTTCAGTGTAAAAGTGCATTTAAAAATGTTTTAATCGCATATTCGTATTCTACTCATATTTTTCTATCTGTATATTATTTTTTAACAGCACAAGATCAGCCACTTCCACCTCCAAACAAACCGCCCGTTACCCCTGCAGTGTCTCCAGACTATACAAAGAAGCCTAGTGGAAATCACTGGCCAGGGTTGTATAAGGATAAGGACACAATTAGAAACAGATTAGCTGACTGGTTGTTAAATGGAAATTGGAGTGATAATAGCGCTCCTCCGAAGGAAGAAGAATATGAATATGAAGGATACGATGGCTTTTACAATAACATTGCAGTACCAGACTTAGGAGCTATTGGTAACACTTACTTTACAATATTAAATAAATGTTAATTAAATCAAAAAATGTTAATAATGGGCGCATTGATACGTGTTTACTTTAGATAAACCCCTTTTGAGGAGATGGGCCGCTGCTTACAAAGACGGTAGCTATGAACCCTCCGGATATGACAGGCCAAATCCCATTGAACTCAGTGAACAGTTGCTAAGTGGGGAGATTGGACAAAAGTCGAAGAAAGGAAGAAATGCATTATTTATATTTTTTGGTAAGATTTAAGGACAAATTAGGAACATGATAATTCTATAGTGTATTCGGCTACCATTATTTTCATTCAAAGGTCAACAAGTAGTAGAAGAGATACTGGACGCTCAAAGACCAGCTTGTCCACCAGAATATTTTAACATAAAGATACCAGAAGGACATAGATACAGAGAGTACCACTCAGAAATGCCTTTGCTTAGAACTCGTTACGACCAGCGCACCGGATATAGCCCCAACAACCCAAGACAACAGGTAAGTTAACAAAGTTAGACTGTTACTATTTTACATAAGAATAAAATTGCTACTATTTGGATACAGGAAGTAGCACTTTTAAATTACCAAACCTGTTATTAATTTCATTTAGTTAAACGAAATAACTCCGTATTTGGATGGAGGTTTAGTCTATGGTACAACAAAACTGTGGTCTGATCAACTGAGAACTTATAAAAATGGATCCATGGATCCACATGGTGAATTAGCTTCATCTGAGAATGGACTGTTCCCAGAATATAACACTCATAGACTTCCCATGGCAAATCCGCCCCCTCCGCTCTATCATGGACATTACACTGCGACCCATGAGACTGCAAAAGTCAGCAGATTTTTTAGTAAGTTATTAGTCATTATTACTGTTCAAGTAAACTATATAAAGGCACTATAATGTTCCAGAGCTAGGAAATCCTAGAGGCAACGAAAATGCATTTCTGTTAACCTTTGGAATAATGTGGTTTCGTTGGCATAACTACTTGGCAAAGAGAATACGACACCACCACCCACAATGGTCCAGTGAAAAAATTTACAATGAAGCTAGAAAATGGGTTATAGCAACTCAGCAGAATATAGTAATGTACGAATGGTTACCAGTACTTCTGAGTACAAGTGCTAAAAAACTGGAATACGACAAATACGACCCAAGCATAGATCCTCAAATAGATCAGTTTTTCCAGGCAGCAGCATTTAGATTTGGTCATACACTTGTAGTACCTGGTGTCTATTTACGCGATTACATTCGAAATAATTGTAGTACATCATTCTCTTCTTGGGGGAAACCTGCTGTGAGGACATGCAACATATTTTGGAGACCACAAGAGCCTATTTTGAATACAACGAATGATAAAAAAGAATTTCTGGACATAGACAGACTGTTAATGGGTATGTCGGTGCAATTAACAGAACAAGAAGACCATGTTATTGTCGAAGATTTGCGTGGCAATGTTTTTGGGCCTTTGGAGTTTCCTAGAAGAGATCTGATGGCTGTTAATATACAAAGAGGTAGAGACCACGGTTTGCCTGATTTTAATTCTGCAAGGAAAGCTTTTGGTTTACCGCCATATACAAATTTTGATAGTTTTCCTGTTACAGCAGAGGTACCTTTATTTTGCATAAAACAAAAGTTCTCAATTTTCAAAATACGTATTTTTTTTTTAGATTAAAAAAAAACTTAGAAAATTATATAAAGATAACATAAACAATATAGATCCGTGGGTGGGAGGCATTTTGGAAACTAAGAATGGGCCAGGAGAATTGTTTGAAAGAGTTATCTTGGATCAGTTTTCAAGAATCAGAAATGGTGATAGATTCTGGTTTGAAAATACACAAAACAAGTAAGTAATAAAAGTTTTTGTACTAATCAGGTTGCACTTTTTTCAAATTAATTTCACTTTGCTTTGCCAGTGTCATAATACTTAGTATTATTTTAGGTTATTCTCTAGAGATGAAATAAATAGAATAAAGGAACTTACTGTTTACGACATCATTATGGCTGTTACCAAGATGGATGCAAACGACATACCGAAAACAGCATTTAGAGCCCCTAAAAATAATAGCGATAACAGTGATTTAATTAAAATTTGTTCATTGACACAAAATACAACAGACGGTGATAATATTTATTGTCATTTGCCACCACTCAACGCAATTCTTTTAAAAGAAAACTGCTCTGAACCTGGTACATACGATTACATGAATAAAAGTCAGATCTCATATATACTTACTTTCATTGGCATTGGCACTTTTGTCGTAGGTAATAACCATACACTATCATGAATAATGTCATAACAATATTAATAGTATTTATCTATTATTTTAGGAACTCTTGGTGTTGTATATTTACTTATAAAATTAAAAGAGAAAAACATCAGCAAAATGAATGCTAGGAACTTAGCAAGTCAAAGATTTTCTCTTAAAAATAACAATCGTACCAGATATCCACATTTCGTCGGTAAGTGTGGATGATATTCGACAGCTAAATGTTAAGACTTAAGATTTTCAAGCCATCGTTGCTTTTATTAAAGATTAATATATTTATTTTAGTAAACGAATGGGTTGGGAAGAAATATCCCCTCAGGAAGGTAGTGATAATTTTGAAACAAGACAGCAAACAAATCTGCATAACATGCTATGACGGTAAAATGCTTAGAGCTTTGGACTTCACTCATGGGAAAAGTAAAATCAAAATAATTGATATTACAGATGAACCTACACTGGTCATACAGTGCATACACAATTATGACTTAATCTTGAAATTTGAGACGGATTACTTAAGGAGCCACTTTTTAAAAGAGTTTAACGAGTCCTTTACACATCACGTTATTGAAACAACAACGATAAGCCTGAATTGGAATTCGGCACTCAAAATAATACTAACTAAAGACGATCGCCAGAAAAGATTGGAAATGTTCTTCAGAGTAGTTTTCGCACAAGCTTTCAAAATAAAACATTCCAAAAACGAAATACTCAAAGTAGATGCATACGTCGCTAAAGAAGTAATAGATACTGAATTGACCATATGCGAATTTGCAGACTCTCTTAGCATGAGCCCGAGCAATGAATTTGTGAAAAGAATGTTCTCTTTAGTGGACAAGGATAAAAATGGCTTTATATCTTTCAGGGAATTTGTAGACTTACTCATTATATTCGCCAACGGAGACGAGGAACAAAAAGCCAAGTTGCTTTTTGATATGTACGACATAGACAGCACTGGTGAACTCAAACATGAAGACTTCATTACTATGATTAAGTAAATATCCAAAATTATATAAAACTGAGAAAATCCTTTTTTTTAATCACTACAAAATTATTTTAGATCTTTCTTAGAAACGGTGGATGGCAAAATTGATGACAAAGACATCCAGAAAACCGTGATTCACATGTTAGAACAAGCAGGGATAGCCCATAAAAAAAATAATTTGACCTTCGAAGATTTCAAGAAAATGATTGGGGAGGATATTAAAAATTTAAATACGGCCAAATTAGGGTTTAAAGGAGTCAAAAAACAAGACCGTGGATCGTTTCTTCAAGATGCAAAAGCAACCATAGAAAACATTTATCAGTAAATATTTACTAATGTGTATTTTTGCATTTTAATTTTGAATATATTAAATTTAAGGAGTCATCAAGAAATTCAAGCACGGTTTGAAGGACAAAGTAGTAACGAAACTAGTGGTGATATGAACGAAAGCAGAATTATCGATGAGCGCCAAGAAGAACTGATAAAAATTCAGGATAGAAGTATTGCAACGGGAAAAACTCATGCAACATTGCGATTCGTAGAACTAAAATCCAAAGAGATTTTTTGGATGACCCTTTATACATTAGTTTTGCTTGCTATTTTTGCTGAAAGAGCTTACTGTGAGTTTTTATCATTTATATTTGTTTCTTTATGAAGTCGATACGTAAAGTGAATGAATTATTTTGGCATTACAGACTATACTGTTGAACGGGAGCATTCTGGATTGAGAAGAATAGCTGGATATGGAGTGACCATCACTAGAGGTGCCGCCTCTGCTATGATGTTCACTTATTCTTCATTATTAGTCACGATGTGCAGAAACACTTTTACTTATTTGAGAGACACCATAGCGAACAATTATTTTCCTTTTGATGCAACTGTTGAATTTCATAAGTACATTGCTATTTGGGCATTTGTATTCACAAGTATGTACCAATTAATGTAAGCAGTAAAGTTTGAAGGTCATCTATCTTTTTTTTCAGTTATTCACATCGTAGGCCATGCTTTCAATTTTTATCATATATCGACACAGACAGCAGATGATTTAACTTGTCTTTTTAGAAATTATTTTCATGCGTAAGTATTGCATCGACATAATATTAAAGGAAAAGAAATTTATCTTTTGATATTTTACATATTTGTGATAAAATTTCAGGACACACGAATTGCCTAAATTTCACTATTGGTGCTTTCAAACTATGACTGGAATTACCGGTATTTTAGTAACTTTAGTGTTTTGTGTTATGTACATATTCACGCTGCCAATTATTAGAAGAAAAATTTATAATTGGTTTTGGTATACCCATAACCTTTATCCCATATTCTTTATATTATTAATTCTGCATGGCACTGGAAGACTTATTCAAGTAAGTTATTAATCTTTTACATTATTGTTAGTTTTATTTGTTTTATTCTTTTATTTTTTAGCCACCTTTTACTTATTATTTCCTTCTTGGTCCTTTAATATTATTCACCTTGGACACTTTGATAAGTGTTAGCAGAAAGAAAATAGAAATTCCAGTAATACATGCAGATATTCTGCCATCGAGTAAGTTTTAAATTAAGAACTATTTTAAAACAAATTTCATTTTTTTTTTTTAGACGTAACAAAACTAGAATTTCAAAAACCGGAAAATTTTCAATACAAAGCTGGTCAATGGGTTAGAATAGCTTGTTTGGAACTTAATAAAAATGAATACCATCCATTTACGCTATCTTCAGCTCCGAATGAACAAACTTTGACTTTACATATTCGTGCAGTGGGACCATGGACAATGCATATTAGGAGTATATATGATAATAGTACCACTAACGAAACAAAACTACCAAAGGTAATAATATAAAACTTACATAAACTTTTTAGGAATTATTACTTCTTGCCCTTATAGGGTAAACAATTTTTTAATATTTCTTTAGATATATTTGGATGGCCCGTATGGAGAAGGTCATCAAGATTGGAACACATACGATGTAGCAATTTTAATAGGAGGAGGAATAGGGGTAACACCTTTTGCGAGCATTTTAAAAGATGTGTCTTATAGTGCTAACAAACTACGAACACGCTGTAAAAAAGTAAATATTTCCTTGTTCAAAATACAAAGATAATAATAATTAATTACCCACAGGTCTATTTCATTTGGGTATCTAGGACTCAAAAACAATTTGAATGGTTGGTCGACATAATAAGAGACGTAGAATCTAAAGATACCAAACATTTTGTAAGCTGTCATATATTCATTACTCAGTTTTATGAAAAATTCGATTTAAGAACTATCCTACTGTACATTTGTGAAAGACACTACCAAAGAGTAGCCAACAAGTCTTTGTTTACCAATTTGAGAGCTGTTACACATTTTGGGCGACCGGAATTTTCTCAATTTTTCAGAACTGTGCAATATATACACGAATCAGTAAGACGTAACTATTCACTGTTTTTCTATAATCTCATTGTGATTATTTTCAGGCTCAACGAATAGGAGTTTTCAGCTGTGGACCACCGTCTATGACAACAGCAGTGGATCAAGCTTGCAGTCAAATCAATTTGCAAACCGATCAAAGATTTGAACATCACTTTAAAAATTTTTAATTTTTTTAATAGAAGGTAGTATTTAAATGTGAACTGTTTATTTTTAACAAATATATGAAATTATATATAAAATTTTATACTTAACACAAGTACATACAAAAACAAGTTAATGTTAATATGGCCGGCTCGACCGCAATCTACGATTTCATGTTCCTGAAAATAATAAAATAATAAAGTATCGAATTTACATCTTTGTTTTAAACACCTACCAGTGGATGTTCATTGTAACATCCTGAAAGACGTCTCCTGTACAACTTGTTCAATTCTAGTTTTTGACAAGGTAACAAAGTAGTATTCATTTCATATAGATTAAAAATGGGTTTCTTTGTAATTTGTTTAGGTGAAGTAGTGAAGAAAAAACTTTCATCTTTTTTCATAGAATTATTTATAGCCACAAAAATCAAGTTGCTGTATGGAATTTTTTTCACATAGTAGTTCCTAAAAAAAAATAAAATAAATACATAGAAACACAAAAATGTCTGATTCTTACCTTATATTAGCTGTATAAATTTCTCCTGTAAAATTTTCCCTGTTGATTAATTCTTGCTGTAAAACATATAAACTGACTTCTGTTTCGCAAGCATAATAATCATTTTTGTTACTTATTTTCTCTGCTGGTTCATTAATAGTGTTACTCTCAGTATTATTACTTTCAGTATTGTTACTTTCAGTATTGTAACTTTCAGTATAGTCACTGTCAGTACTGTTTGCTTCTTCATACATGGCTACTTGTTCTAGAATGTTGTATATGTTCACTTCCATGAGAAAATACATAATTTGGACAAATATCCATTTTATAAATACTTGCATATATTTGAAGGGCTAAAACATGCCATCAAATTCCAAATTTATCTGAATATATGTATATAAATACTTATTAAACATATTTAATTTCTTAGCAAATAATGTATTCAAAAGTTTTAAAACTTACAGTTATTAAATTTGAGCTCCCACTGCCCTTATTATTAAGAGTACTATCAACTGAGTTTGAATTTTCACTGCCTTCATAAGGAGTAGGATTCACTTTGCATAAAGCTTGGTAATCAAATACCGTGATATTTTTGAAAATATTTTCTTTCAGCATGGAATATAAGATATCTCCCTCGACTTCACCAAAAAATCTTCCGGTATCATTTGTGATATCAGATACAATAATATATCCGGAACTATCCACTACATAGCAAACTAAATTACTGTCATCACATTTTGAGCAATCCTCACATTGATTCTAAAAGATTGAGATTAATTTTAGTTGATTGTTATTCACAATGTTTACCGTTAAAGTTGTCGATATGTTTTTGACCATTTTCTTTAACTGAATTTGACTAAATTGAAAACCAACAACAGATCCGGGTGCTTCAAGATTTTCATGTAATGGGAAAATGGCATAACTGCCTGTGACTACAGGATCAGCATCAGTGTAACCACAATCAAACGGTACAGAGTACACAAACGATTCATTATCGTACATGTGTTGGAGAACGGCATTTTTATACCACTTCTCATTTATAGCTCTTGGATGAAGATCCCCAAATTCTCTAAAAACACTACATTGAATTTTTTAAAATAATAACAGAGTTTAAATACATAGTGATGCATGCGAAAATAGGGAATACTTTTATTAAAAACTATCGTCACTAATTTTTTTTTTTGAGGCATTCCAACAATTTCGCATCATTCTTTATTCTTACTTTTTTTCAGATTTTGAGTCAGATGAATTGGTTTGGTTGAAAAGGTACTCCCAACGAGTTAATCCGCTCATTGTAGCTACAAATCTCAGAGAAGGTTTGTAAAAAAGTAGTGACGAATTACTGACTTTGAATTGAAATTTTCGGTTGTAAGAAGTGTAGGTGTTTCTTGCATCGAATATTAAACGTTGCACCAATTGCTTATCACAATAATAATCGTCATCTTTTAAAGGTTTCCCGCTGCAAGTCACTAAATAAAACAGTGAGATGATAAAAAAAACAAATAGACGTGACATTTTATATAATATACCTTCACCTTCTGGGCGTTTTTTATACTGTCTTTCCCATTGAAAACTTCCATGATACATTTTCCCCAAAAAATGCACTAATTCCTTCTCAGGTGTTTCATACTCATGACCTTCCAAATAGTGGTATTTGCAATAAACCCTAAATATGATTTATTATTTTTTTAATAAACATCAAAAAACTGCTCTACTTACCACTTGGGATGCACTTTCCATTTGCCAATAAAAAATGAAGTTAAATTTTCTCCGGTATATTTGTTCCTTTGAATTTCATCACCTACCTCAAGTGAATAATTTCCATATTTATTAGGAATAGCTATACCAATAGTAAAAGGAGTTTCTGCTATTGGAGTATAATAATAATCGTAATTTTGTTCAGATATGCGTTTCATGTCATCATAATGATAACTCAGACTAATATTATGTAAGCTGCCATCTTCACCATCTACTAAAGCTTTCCTTAAATTTTCCAAAGTCTTTCCTATAACTCTAGCTGGTAACCCATCGTTATGCTGCTCAACTTGAGTGAGATCTACGCTATTATAATTGTCCTTCAGTATACCTTCAAACTTTTCAGAATGTCAGAAATAGTTTATTAATACTATACAAATATAAAACAATTTACTTACCACAGGCCTTAAATCCGGATGCATAAGCACATAACCGTTATTACTAACAATAAACGAATAACCGTTAACACCAATCTAAAAATAGATAATTAATCCTAGACTAGGCTTATTTAATGTTCATTTTTACCTTGTAAGGCAGTGTCATTTTATTAAATTCGTCCAAAGGTACATCAGTACCAGCAACCCCCAATAAATAAGCAGTTCTAGTATCGTTCATTCTATTAATTTTTGTGTCATAGCATGGTATTGCAGCTGATGTTAACAATCTATAAGGTTCGTTTATTTGGTTATCATTTTTATCATCATACTAAAATAAAAAAAATATTATTTATGTAGGTATTTTTCCACAGGGTGTTCGAAAACTTAAGCAGCGTCATTTAACCTATGATGACATTTAATATTGACAAAAAACAATTAATTAAACACACATTACCGTCATATCAACGTAGGCATGTGTCCAAGAGACAGGATGTTCACCATCCGTTTCCCCTCCCGCTTGAAGTACCAAAGGTCTAGCAATAACACCTATATACTGTAACACAGACCATGTTACTTGTTCTAATGTTTGCACAGGCGTGTAATACCCTAAAAAATATATTCTTCTAATTGTTTTTCTAAGGATGTCTCCTTTTTTTTGTACCTCGATTAGCACAAGATAACCATTTAATTTCTTCTACATTTGTGACTTCTTTACCAACTAAATATGTAAAAATCCTTACAGGAATACTAGCTCCATTGTTTAAATAGTTTTGCTTCATGACAATGCTACTCAAATTTGAGTTGACTCCATCAGTAATAATCATTATAGCTTGGTTGCAATTCGAGCTGTTTTCACTACAACCTCTTATTTTTCTGTACTAATGTACAGTATAGAGTATAATATAAAAAGCAGCAAAAAAATAGAGAATATTTAATTGTTTATTATATGTAAATGAAATTTTTTAAGTATGGGACTTACCTCTTTTAGTAAAGTGAAAGATACATTAAGAGCTAGAGCTATATCAGTTTTGCCTTCTGGTTGCATTAATTCTATAGCCGTTTTGAAGACTGCAATATTCTCCTTAGTAGCTTGAACTAACTTTCCGGCAAAACAAGGTATAGTATAGTTTGTAGTTGAGGAATAGTTAAGAACGTTTATAAAATCGTTGTTAGAGAAAGTATCGAGAATACTAGAAGCAGTTAGAGAACCAATATGGTGCCCCATGCCTAAAAAATATCACATCAACATTGTCGAAAAGGAGCTACAAACTTCCTTAATAGTTGCTGGTATTTAAGTCAAACTGACCTTTCATAGAACCCGAGTTATCCATCAAAATAATGGCATCTTTCTTACATGTAGCTGCCTCGATGAACCAAGTTCTAATTCTGCAGTCAAATAAGTCTTTTTTATAATCTTCCCACCTTTTTGCTACAGAAAATATAGAAATATATATTTATATAATTTAAATATACAATCCTTACCAGGATAATGCCGCATTATACCAGAACTACTGCCGAAGTATTGCCAAGACAGTGCTGGGTCAGAATTGTAATTTTGAATAAAAATTTTATTTAGTTTTTCCGACCACTGGATTGCGAAAGCTGCAGCATCTTCTACAATAATGTAATCAATCTATTTCCGAAATTAACTATACAGTTATAATTTTTTGAGTAATAATTATTATCCCTTATACTACCTACCTTTATCAAATACGTTAGTTGGGACATGCACTGAGCTGTGAGTAGTATTCACAGGCAAATTATAAAAGTGGGTATCGTTGTTTAAATGCAAAGGCAAATACATGTCTTTGTTGTTAGATAAAGAATTTGGAATTTCGTCATCATTCGACGACCATTTTGAACTGTGATACTTGAAAGGTACTGAACGGTTATATTCAAATCCTTCAGCCGCCTGCTCCGCTTCTAGTTGAATGCACTGAAATATACTAAAGAATTTACAAAGAAGATATGCACACTGTAGATATAATGATCTTAATAGCAGAGGAGTTTCTTTAACATGGAATTATTTATTACACAACATATATAAGTGAAGTAATTTAACTCAGTTTAGGATGTTAGTACGATTTTACAAAATGAGTACCTTTATGGCATCTGTTTTTCTATCGATCATTCTGAAAATATTTTCTTTAATTTCAGCTAGTAAAGTACTGGGATCTTTTTTTCCCACCTTTGCTTGTAAATGTGCATATCGCTAAAAAGTTGTGAAATTAATATAATTGTTTTTTTTTTCCTTAAAATTGTAAGAAAATAACTTTCATAATTTTCTTCACAACCAACCTGCTTTATTTCATCGTAAAGTGTAACTTCTTGTCCCAATGACCGCAATTCCTGCCCAATAGCACGAGCCCATTCAGAAACTCTAAAAAGTACTTTTGCATTACTTATTCGCTCTTACACACATCCGGAAAAATATGCTTACTCTGGTCCTTGCAGTAAACATGTTAAATTATCAACAAAACTAAATAATATAAGAATGCGAATTATTTTAACAAGCATTTTTTACAATTTACATTGAGCACATCTCAATACGTCTAATTTAAACCTGTGGTGAAGATACTACTGGAGATTCTCAAAAATAACACATTTTATTTTTAGAATCAGCCATGTCACCTTTAACTCTGCCCAATACGAGTTTGCAAACTATACATTTAAGTCTTAAAAATTTTCCAATGAATTTTTGTTTTGTGATATTTAGCCGAATTGAACGAATAAAATAAAATATTAAATTATGTTATTCAAATATTTCCGCCAGTTTGCGCATGCGCACGATTGAATACGAGCTGCTAAAATTCCATGTATTTTCTGAAATTGATATATTTTTAGACAGTAAAACAGAATAAGTTGTTACGTTACAAATCATTTTCATCAAATAATCTAATTAATATTCTTTTTCAGTACACAACTTCTATAAATAATGTTAAAAGTAGAATTTGGTGTCATGGTGTTGATGAATCATTTCAATTGCCAGCGACGATAAATACCATATATAGGTAATATTGCAAATTCATTAGTCAGTGCATTACAATGCATGAGGCATACAGAACGCAAAATGATTTGAAATATACATATTATTATAGTCATAGTGATGCAATGCTAATTATTTAATATTTAATAAGTATCAAAAATATTTTATCAACAGTGTTATTTATCCTTTGTACATTTTTTGTATAAAGTTGTAAAAATATCTTATTTTCAAAAATTTATCTGACTGTGCCAATTTTTTTTTTACAGCAGAAATTGTTTTCTTACTTACCTTAATGTTTTGTATCTGCAGAGGGATAACAAAAAAGTATTGCAAGGAATTTGATCAAGCCTTTTATTATGTCATAGGTGACAATACATCCCCCACATAGTTATATAATAACAAAAAATTACAATATCAATCAACACAGGGTGTCTTAAATTAAACCAGTTGGGCGAGTTTTGAAAAATTTATTCATATCTGACAATTATACTTGACAGATACAACAGAAAACAAATAGAGCTTGATAGCATTTTATTTTAATACATATTCATACATTTATATATAGCACATCCAAAGTGAGTGTTGACGGTAAACATAGGGGGATTTGGGGGCAGGCTGAAACTAGCCCATGCAGCGGAGTGCAAATAAATTTTGTGGACTAAAGATAAAGGCTTTTTAAAGTATAAAGAGGTAATAGGTATATTCTTTTTTTTTTTTTGGAGATGTTCAACAATGGAAAAATACAAAATAAAAAAAGAGAAACTAAAACAATGTTATTAAATAATAAATTTAATAGTTAACAAGTTAGAACTTAAAAAGTGCTGAAATTTCAATTAAACGTACACTTCATGAAGGAGATAGATATATATAATATATAAAATTAAAAACCTTCTAGTTATAAAAACAAATTGATGCAGAGAATTGACATTTAATCACACAACTATCAGCAAAAGTTAGAGAAAACAATGCATGCATATATGTATGTGTGTATACTCACATACACATATATACATATAAACACATAAATATGTATACATATTTAATGGCTCAAATATTGTGGAAATTATGCTGGTTGTGTGAAAATGTGAAATATAATTTAACGATTTACATATCTCCTAAAAACATTGTTAAATATCAAAAGTTTCATCGTGTGAAACTTAAAAATGTCAATGAAACTTCACAACCAAGTTCCACGAATACGTTAACTTACATGAAATTTCATTTTAACGAATAGTTTTAAAAACGGACGCCACACTTCAATTATCACCCGCCTCCTGAGGCTCATCTGCTTCACCCTGAAACAAAAAGATTCTCTCACATACTGTTTTTGTTTTACTCTATCGCTGACCTACCTGCGTGTCACTCGTCCAGAGTGTGAGGTTATCTCGGAGGAGCTGCATAATAAGGGTACTGTCCTTATAAGAGTCTTCATTTAGTGTGTCCAACTCTGCTATTGCATCATCAAAGGCCTAAAAAAAAAAATCACATTACACTCAAGTCTTCACAATCAAAATGATTTACTCAAACTTTATAAAGCAACATCATTCACAAAACACAAATTCTCGCTACCAATCTGTTAATAAGCGACTAGATACTAGTTAGTAACAGGCAGAATTACATCACAAAGTGGCAATATGTTAGAGTAAATCGTAATTAAAAATCACACTGACAAAAACAATAATAACCTGTTTAGCCAGGTGGCAGGCTCTAGCAGGTGAATTGATAATTTCATAATAAAACACTGAGAAATTTAGCGCCAATCCTAGCCTAATAGGATGTGTGGACTGCATTTTGGATTTTGCTATATCAAATGCCTCCTGATACGCCTTTTGCGAGTCATCCACCACTTCTACACAAGAAAATATATTAAATTACTCTTTAATTTAACGACAATTGTATAAAATTGCCCTCGACTATTGCCATCCGTGTAATTCTGCCCCTGCTGTGGAAAAATACAGAAAATATATTAACCTGTTTTGCTAACTGACAAGCTTTGTCAGGTGAATTTAATATCTCATAGTAGAAAACTGAGAAGTTTAGTGCGAGACCCAATCTGATTGGATGTGTAGGTGTCATTTTGGCCTTTGAAATTTCAAAAGCATCCTGGTATGCTTTTTGTGAGTAGTCCACGACAGCTGCAAGTGCAAATAATACTAGTAACAATCCACCAAGAAAAGTATATCATCTTTTTAAACCTTACAGATCCAAAATATGACCGTAAAGTTTAAAAATTGAAAAGTAAGTTTTATATTAACAAAAATTTAACTTACTATTTCTTGTATCTCCTGTGGCAACTTCTGCGAGGTACCTATAGTAATCACCTTTCATCTTAAGGTAAAATACTTTTGATTCTGCGTTGCTAGCTTTGGGGATCAGGTATTTGTCCAGAAGTCCCTAAAGGTACAAACTGATGAAAAACTCAACATAAAAAAAAAAGAAAATGATTGCTATACTTTTAGTCAGTGAAAATAACTTCTCCAAAAACTTTTCAGAAGAACGAAAGTTATGAAAATTGTTTACATCATGTGATAGTGTAAAAAAAATGATAAAATCTGAAACGGATACTTACAAGAACATCATCGCAGATCTCTCTTAATTCTTTTTCTACTTTTTCTCGGTATTCTTTGGCCATCTGTTGTTTACGTTCTGATCCTTCAGTCTTTTGTTCAATTGAAGAAATAACTCTCCACGATGACCGTCTGGCACCGACGACATTTTTGTAAGCAACAGATAGGAGGTTCCTTTCTTCATTGCTGAGTTCTACTCCTGTTTCCGTGACAGATTTCATCGCTGAGGCCATATCATCATAGCGTTCGGCTTGCTCGGCAAGCTTAGCCCTTTGAACTAGTTCATCTTTATCAGGGGCAGACATTTTGATCTAATACTAGAAATCTAAAAATTAAATCACAACCGTGTGTAAGAAATCAATTGAATTTTTAATTCGAAATAAGTATTGATTTTCTTTTTTTTAAATAACGTTTAAAACATGATCAATAATCCGAAAAAGGAAAATGACTAACAAAATCGTTTAAGGCGTGGAAAATCTGAAACTCACAGCCAAAAATTTCGATATTTCGAGTTACTGAATAGAAATCCGACACAATTCTCTTTACGATTTTGGTTTCCCCGAGATAACAAATTTTCCCGATATTCTAAATATAGAACTCGCAATACCTTCAACAGAATGTGGTAGAACGGCAAGGTATTTCCACCCCTTCTGTCGATAAAGTGAGAAAAACCAAAACCGGCAACGACAAACGGACGACACAAGAGAGAAAGAAGGCTACTGCGTCTACTCGGTACAGCACCGGCGATTGACAATATGGCGTCTGCCACACCTTTTAATGTAATGCGTAGTAAAATTTAAAAATTTTCAAAAAACCCGCTAATATTACGGAACACCGGCAACATTATTGAACGAGGTTAAAATATATTACTCGAATATTCCACTCCCCTTCGACGTGTTAACAATTTCAACGTGTGTGGAGGCAAGGCGGCAACGTAGACACGATTATATTTCGAAGGATTTTATTTTTTAACAATTTGTCATATTTGCGTCACTTAAACAATTAGCGATCAAATATTTAAGCAATGTGACGAGAAATATCAATATTTAATAACCTTATAACAGATTATTAGCGACGTTTATCACAAAAAATACGAACAACGTTGAAGGTCAATCTTTCGGCCGTTACACAAACTCGTAAAACCGTTAAATATGCCGAACTAATCTACACGACTTTACAGAAACACTATTTATAAATAAAACTAAACACAACTACTAATATTAAGAAAAACTTACAACTTATTTCAATAATTTACTTAAATTTTCTGGCAGCCGACGCCGACTACACACTGGCATGAACGACAAGGAGTAAGGACTAGATCAGTGATCACGACTCGACGACGACGATCGATGTGGGGTTTACAAATCGTCATGCACGGACTTTAATCATGGCGGCGCAGTAGAAACAATCATTCATTAATATTAACATTTCTTCTTTCATACAACTCTGTTACATATTTTAAATAACGCAATTGAATCCTACGAAACTAAGTGCAAATTACTTACGATATCAGACGTCCAGAAATCGAATGTGCACCCGAAAATTGCTCGAAACTTTCCTTTCCAACAGCAGTAATTCACTTACAAAAGAGGATAGGTGATACGAGAGACTAGTTAAACAAGGATAACTACTGTGAGCAACTTTGGGAAAGCCAACGTAACGTACAAAAAGACTCCAGAAAATTATAATCGTACACTCAGTATTAAAATAACGTCTTCATGCAGATATTATTCAAAACCAATCTATCAATATTCCAAGAAATGCACAAGCAACTCCAACAAAATTGTCAATTATGAGATGAAAGGAATATTTCAGCAACTTTTTATCAAACGGCTCCCTTAGCTTTGAATTTCAATATATGATTTACAGTTAATATATTTTTATATAAGACTGTACGAAGTAAATGGGAAATGGGATGGAATGGGGTATATACTCGCGACAAGAATTCAGACGACTTACGTCATACGAACAAATGAAGAATTATTCATTATATTTTCATCAAAATATTTAAGAAACTGCAACTGATATCAATAAAACTATATACTACACTAAAAGTTTGCATCATATATTGCACTAAATTACAATAAAACGTTGTTTTTAACGCGACCAAATATCGAAAATTACGTTGACAATAAAAACAAATGTGTAACGTCAGCCGTGACGTAAGACGTCCGAATTCTTGATTCGAGTATACCTGCCCTGCCTACAGCCTACCGCTTAGCGCTTAGTTCTTTCTCAGAAAATATGTTGAATCACATGCTGACAAATATTTGTCTAACTAATTTAAACCAAATATTTTTCATATTTGTACTAACGACATAAAATAATTTTAAATAAAATCAATAATTTGTTAATAAGTGCTAATTAATTAAAGGCGAAAACATTATTTACTGTACCTATATCAGCATTAGTTTTCCCTTTTATGATTAGATTGTACATTATACCAAATGTATAATGATTATGAATCACCCCTACACGTTTTGATATGGATCAATAAATTCGTCTGTGATAAGGACGTTTGAAACTGAACGCATTATGTAATATATTTAATAAGATTCGTTGTAGTAACATTCGAAAATTATTTTATATATTTCATATATTACTAGATTTATCATAAGTTGCATGAATACCTAGTTTTATTTAAAATCAAAGAATCAACCAGAGTAGCAATTACTGCACATATAAAAGTAGAAATTACTATTACATTCCTAATCTACAGATGCTATTTAATATGCAGGACAAGTTACAAATGCTGCAATCATTTCTATTTTTACAAGAGGAATTATTTAAATTTACAGAAATGATTTCATCAAATTGGACACCGAGTGTAGCTAGTTACTTTAATTGATATAAATTCATGTTGGTAGTATCGTGCTTTTTAAAGATTCATTCATAACCATAACAAAATCGCATCACCAATCACAATCCTAACCTCAAATTGCGTCAAACGCAAAATTATTTCTTATTTTAAATTACTAATAAACAAATCCATTAAAAAAAATTAAAAATGATTTCAAAAGCCATAATTAGTAGTTCTTTGGTAAGTATTATAATAAAATAGCAAAAAAATTCTGAATGTTTACTTTACAGAATTTGTTAAAATGTACTGTTCAGATGACCACAAATAGAAATATAGGCCTCATTCCAATAGTAGTAGAACAAACTGGAAGAGGTGAACGATCTTATGATATTTATTCTCGACTATTAAAAGAAAGAATAATATGCCTGATGGGACCTATTCATGATACTATGAGCTCACTGATTGTTGCTCAGTTACTGTTTTTACAGTCAGAGTCCTCTAATAAACCTATTCACTTGTATATAAATTCTCCAGGAGGTAGTGTCACCGCAGGACTAGGAATATATGATACAATGCAGTATATTTTACCACCGATAGCAACATGGTTAGCACATTTTTTATCATGCTTAATGCCGCTATAGTTTTATTTGCTATTTTAATTAATTATAATTTAGGTGTGTTGGACAAGCTTGTAGTATGGCATCTTTATTATTAGCAGCTGGTTCTCCAGGAATGAGGCATTCTCTACCAAACGCTCGCATCATGATTCATCAACCTTCCGGCGGGGCACAAGTAAGTTTTCAATGGATTTGATGATGTATTTAGATTTTCCAAAAATAAATGTTACAACTGCCTTAACAATCATTTATAATCAAGATACTTGTGTTTGTTTTATTGTTAAATTAATACCTTGACTTACTGAAAAATCCTACCTTCTAAGAAATCGAAACGAAATTTATTTGCTCATATCTTATCAATATAGTTTATTGTATTACAATCTAATCTACTCTATTAAAATTTTTTAGGGCCAGGCAACTGATATTCAAATCCAAGCAGAAGAAATTTTAAAACTAAAGAAACAAATTAATCACTTGTATGTTAGACATACAGGACAAGAACTGGCCACTATTGAAAGAAATATGGAAAGAGATAAATTTATGAGTCCGGAGGAGGCCAAACATTTTGGGATAATAGACAAAGTCTTGACAAGACCACCGAAAGGGAAAGTAGTAACAGAGGAGGTCGTAAAAGAAGCTACTCTTGAAAGTTGATTGTTCTGTGTTCATTTTCTGTATTGATGAAGTTTTTGTTAATAAATTCATATATATTTAATTAGGTAAAAAAAATATATAGATAATACAGAATAATTTTATTTTGGACAAAAAATATAATCACAATGAGGTATACTTAGTAATACTATAAAGTGGCTATAAAACAGAATACTTTAAATGTTCTATTGATTAAATAAATATTTTTTGTATAATAATATTTTGTAAGTCCAAATATTATAAAATTATCACACACTCTCGGACGTACATACTAGTTTAATAAATAAAGGCACATTCACAGACATTCACAACAGTACGATCAAGTATTTATCTACAAAAAAAAAAAAAATAAAATAACATATTGTACACTTGTGAGCTATGCACGTCATAAATCAAAATAGAATTTCAATATACCATGTCTTATAAAATGATATGACAAAGTAGTTTTTTGTTATGCAAAATATACTGCACAAATATCCAAACTATTTTGTAATATGCATTTGTACAAAAAAATCATATGGTATAAGTGAAATATTTATTTCTGTTTGTGAAATGCATTTGGGCAGCATTAACTTTAAAATTTGTACAAATAATTATGAATATTATACCTTTAAAACAATATCACAAAGTATTAAATAAAAATACAGTTAATTAAAAATTTCATGCCCTCAAAAACAGTCAAACTTAAATACTAGATGAGGAACTAAACAATATATAGTTATATACAATTCCTTGTACCGTCCATTTGAAACAGGATATTCAAATAATTTTCCATCCATATTTTTGGGACTTACTGTTTATATAACAGTATTTCTATGGGTGTAGTTTCAAAAAAATTTGCGAAAGTATTCACAAAAAAATATATACAAAACTCATTACAAATTAGTACAAATTATTTGACAGGTAAAACTCTTGCAAAATTCTTGAAAAAAAGAGTTCCATGAAAATCTAAAATTTTCCTTAATATATAATAAAATCAAAAACAATTTTCCACCACACTCATTTGTTTGTACATGATTTGCCACTTTTCCCCCAAGTCACAAAAGGACTTAATATAAAGAAGTGGCAACACTTATGATTATAATAAACCACTATATCGCTTGTGATACAAACACAGCTTTATATAAATGTAAAAATACTGTAATTAAAGCTTAAACAAATCGAAGGCTTATTCTCGCTAAAATAAATTATATAGTTATATAAGTATACAGTACAATAAAATTAAAGCCATTTATGTAAAATATGCGTGAAAAATTTTCCAAATTCCTATTAAAGGTGAATTACACATCTTTAGATGGTATCTCCGAGGAAGAAGCCTCAACACTAATAAACCGATCGTGGTTTGTTGACCGGGGATAAAGCAATAACGGCACATGCGAATTATTCATCTCTACTGGTACATCGCCATTAACAATCAGTGTGAATTCCTCCGGTCCCAAGTCATCATTACTGCGTTTAGCAGAATCGCCTGTTCCGCTGTCTTTAGACGACGAATGGTCGGAAATATTATCAGGACAAAGATGTAGTTGTAACTGATGTGCTCGTTTTGTTTCAGTCATGTCGGGTAATTCCTGCATTTCAGTCTGAATAACAGGTGGAGGCATACGTTTGCGAGTCTGATAGATTATCACGACCCAGATTATGGAAGTCAGTACGGCACAACAAACAACTGTTATAATTATTATTCCCATCATATTACTTGTATCGTATGTAGCTAAAAGAAATTGTAATTTTATTTAATTTTTTATTTCCTGAAAACTTACAATCCAGTACGCATAAGTTTGTTCATATAGTAAAATGTAAAATAATTAATTAATTAAAAGTTGCGCATTGTTTTATTAAAGATATAAATGTTATTAAATTAAATATATCAATTATCAGTTACAACAGATAGCATTGATCTATAAAGATAATTCTGATTAACTGGTATTAAGCTTTATTATTTAAGATAAATATTCTGTTTTTTTTTTTTATAAACATTTAGATCATTAGGCTTCAATGTTATAAATACTATATTAAAAAATGCAAATAATTAATGAATAATAGTTGTGGATTTCTAAAAGCATCAGTAATAATTCTCCAAATAGCATTTTTATTCAAATCTAGGAGACTCCTACACTCTGCTTAAGTTCTTAGAATTTTAAAACATTTTACAATTTACTAATGACTGTAATTAGAAAGGAACATCATGTCTAAAGTAAGATATAATATGGTATGGAAACTACTTTTCCAACCTTTATGTTTTGTGCCAAGATTTTTGGTAATTTTAATCAAGATGTTATAACTTTAGGCCTAAAAGGCTGCAGCAATTTTTCAATCTATATGTATTAGCTACCTACCTAATTCACCAAACTGAAAAACTCATGATAATAGAGTATAACATATACTCACTTTGTTTAACGATGATCCTGCTTTGCCCGACTTTTTCGCCAAGCGAGTTATTTAGGTGGCATTCATAAACGCCAGAATCGGCTTTCACAGAATCCACTATAATCAGTAACTGATCTTCATGTATAAAAAAGTGTCTCTCAGTCCGGATTATGGTTTCGCCATCCTTCAACCAAGTTATCGTAGGTTTTGGTAAACCTTTAGCCAAGCAAGGCAAAACCATGTCTTCCCCTGCAGTAAACTCTTTATCCTCCATAGCTTTAATAAACGATGGTTTCTCCTGAACAGTTAATGACGCATTGGCTACAACAATTCCTGCAGGGTTATGTGCAGTACAGCTGTATACCCCCATATCGATTGGTTTAGCGTTCACGATGAAAAACACGTCGTCATGAGGCATAACTTGCATCCGTCTTTCACGGGCTGCTGGAAAATCATTTCCACCATCTTTATGCCAAGCTATTTCAGGAGTGGGTTCGCCATTTGCAGCACACTCCAATTTTACTGTTTCTCCAGCTCTCACTGTAACATTTTTTGGCATTTTTATAAAGGTTGGATAAACCAGAACGGATATTGCCGATTTCTGTGAATAAGTAGTACCAAAACTGTTTGAAACGACACACTGATATTTTCCAGCGTGCGAATGTTCTACATGGATCAAATTTAGTGCTGAGCTTGTCTCGGTGGATTTGCCGTCAGGATCTGTACGAGATTTTACAACAACGTTTGGGTGTAATAACTCAATATTATCCTTTTTCCATAAAAAGCTCATAGCACTTGGTGAACTCGATATGGCCTTGCAATTTAATGTAATATTTTCTCCCTTTAAAGCCATTATTTCCGGATCAGGTTCCTCTATTAATCGAAGTTTAGGTAATTCATCTAAAATATATATAAAATATATAAAAATATTTAGGTATTTATAAATCACATTCTTACCGCATGTTAAATTGCGGGTTACATCTACAAGTGATTGACCACGTAGCCCATCAGGATAAGAGCATATTGCTGCTTGGATCTTTATCTGTTTTAAATTAAGCCAGTCCGCAAACCATCGAAGGTTACAATCACATAAAAGACTTGTTGTGTTAATAATAAGATCCTACAAATAAATTTGCATAGAAAAAGAAACAAATCGAGCAAATTTTATTACCTTTAGTAAAGTTACTTCAGCAAATGCGTTATTTTGTATAGAAGTAATATTATTGTTTCCCAAATTTAAGTAGGTTACATTTTTTAAACCAACAAATGCATCGGCACTGATCGATTTAATTTTGTTACCAGATAAATGAAATTTTACTAAATCGCCAAGTCCTTGAAAAACACCGTTTGCATCTTCAATAGTCCATGAAATTTGGTTGTTATTTAAGTTTCTATAGAAGAAATTTGTAAGTCATTAAATTAAATAAATAGTTAATAAAAACACTTACAAAACCTTTAACTTTGGCAAGTGCACAAAAGCGTTTTCTTTGATATATGTAATATTGTTGTTATTCAAGGACAATTTTTGCAACTGTCCAAGATTTTTGAATGTATCAGCTTCGATAGATTCTAAGCTATTAAATGACAGATCACTGTAAAAAAAAATTATGATCAAATGATTACAATAATTTTTTTTAAATCACTTACAGGATAAATAGGGTTTGACAGAATTCCCACGCATCGAGATCGATTTTGTTAATAAAGTTATGACTCAAAGAAAGTTCCTTTAAGCTTTCTAATCCATACAACCAACTTTTTGAAATAACTCTTAAGTGGTTATAATCTAATATCCTAAAATCGGCAAATAGAAACAACGGATATTAGCTGGAATTCTCGTAGAACATTAATAAAACAACTTACAACTTATCTATCCTCGTTAAACCATAAAATGCTCCATCCTTAAGTTCGCTTATTTGATTCCTTTTTAATTTTAATGTGGTTAGATGGTCTAATGATTTAAACGTTAAAGCCTCTATTACTTTTAACTTATTACGATTCAGTTCCCTACAATTACAAAAAGAAATAGGCATTAACTGTAATGAATCTGAACCTATTGTTGTGATTACTTACAGTACTTTCAACTGTGTTTGATACTGTAAAGCGTCTTTGGGAATACTAACGATATTATTTTTATTTAATATGAGCTCCTTTAAATCCGAAAAATGTTTCCAGTTAACGTCTGAGAGCTTTTTAATCGAATTATTTTGTAAAGTCCTGTAAAAATATCATATGATATCACAGGTGCTTAAAGATAAGGTGAATAACTGTCAACAAAAGGTAATACTCACAAAACGTTAGTCCATTTTGGTAAATTGGAGGGTATTTTGCTCAATTTATTCGAGCCACAGTCAACGTAAGACCCTAAGCAATTACAGACTTCGGGACAATCTTTGACTTTTGCGAAACACGAACTAATAATCAAAATAATATTGAAAACCCAAAAACAAACAACCACCATTTTGAAAAAAACACAATATTTTCCATCATAATTTGCTCAAAATTATGATAAATACCCGTAGTTCGATACTGTCCCGTTTATTTTAATAACTTAACAATACATTCATAATATATTTTATTGATGAATTATATTTTTTATGTAAAAAATTCATCAATTTTCTAACATACTGATCGACGCATTACACAGACACAACACCCGACCGAGGCCATTTATTTCGAAGCGATTTTTCACTTTGTAACCAACTGACCAACAAAAAAAAAAAGAACTCTGTGAAGATCACATAATAAATGACCTCAATAAATATATTTTTTGAAAAATATTTTCTTATTGTTCTTTAAAACAGTAATGTAAACAATACTTATTTTGTTCAGTTAACAGAAAGGAAAAAGAGCATATATTTTTAACACTGTCCCCTGGTAATAGGTATTATAATTAAGTAATTATTTATGATAGCGTAAACGCGTGCCTTTTCTTTAATTTATTTTTTATAAGTCCGTATGATAAACACATTTTCAACAAATTTTTGTAAATAGATATGTACAAGCATAATTTTTTGAGCAAAAATGTGATATAAAGAATTGTTCATAAAATATTTTAATATTTCTTTACTATATTAATTTAGAAAGTGCTCTAAATTTTTGTCAAAAGTACGAATAATACTTTTATAAAGAAAATATTATAGAATTTTGTTTTGAAAAATGTGATCGTATCACGGGTTTTGACCCAGTTTTGACGAGCATTGCCGCATATAAAAGAGAATAATTCTGAACGCAATACTTGGTGGTCATGCCATCTGTGGTACGCGAGTGAAAGTTATGGGGTGCGGTATGTGCCGCTAGGTACTGGTAACAACGCAAGTGAGCATCGTAAAGTAAGTAGCCAGCAGCAAATTCTCGGCATCGCCCGTTTCCAAAATAACGGTATTATAACTCACGGTAAGTTTAAAATATTAATGCAAATCACACCCAACAACAAAATCGTATAGAAAATATGACAATATCCCCCATAAGTGAGTGCGAAACGAAATTATAGTTGTAAAGGATAGTATTTGTCAAGCCATGACAGTGTAAATTGAAGTGCTTTCAGACTTATTTTTGACGTTAAATCTAAACCAATTTGTGAAGTGGTCGCAAGCGAAACCCCGCTAGGAGTGAAGAAGTGGAATAAGTGTTAGCCGCGTCAACGTATGTACTTATTTTATATGTGATTTACAAAATGGGATGTAGGGCAAAAATACACTAGCTGCACAAGGCAGCTCCTTCTTGGCGGTAGACACAAAGCACTATCAGCCTTGGTTTAGCCCTGTGTGTAGACTATGTTTTAGTAGTTTATCCTTATTTTTGAGTCATATGCATGTAAAAATTAATCATAAATTTAGTTTAGTTCAGTCTTTCATAATGTTTAATAAGCTTCCTGTTGGGTTGTGGTTAATCTTAACCACTGATTAGAATTATGCTTTTGTAGACTCACATTCATCATTAAAGTCATTTGGATAAGTTTAAAAGAACTAATTTTATTTTCAGATAGTCTCAAAATGCGTGAATATAAAATTGTTGTGTTAGGATCTGGAGGTGTAGGAAAATCTGCATTAACAGTGCAGTTTGTACAAGGAATTTTTGTAGAAAAATATGACCCTACAATAGAAGATAGTTATAGGAAACAAGTAGAAGTTGATGGCCAACAATGTATGTTGGAAATTTTAGATACAGCAGGCACAGTATGCAAAAAAAGATATTTATATGCAATTTTTATTAATTGTTTCCCTTGTCTAGGAACAATTTACAGCGATGAGAGATTTATATATGAAAAATGGGCAAGGTTTTGTTCTGGTTTATTCAATAACAGCACAATCAACATTTAATGATCTTCAGGATCTTCGAGAGCAAATTCTACGGGTCAAGGTATTTAAAACACTAATTTATATGACTAATTCTTACTACTACTTATGAATCATGCATGCTATTTTAACATAGTAATAATTTATAAAGTATATGGATCATTTTTAATAATATAAAAAATTTATAAATGAAGGTCCTACATTAGGTATTTAATTGTTATCCAATATAATGAATTGACAACCAAAATTTAATTCAAGGTTGTCATTCACGTCTCAATATTTCAAAACTTTTTATTTTTAGCAGGTAGTTTTACTGCTCATCCTCAGTTTTCAATAAAATGTCAGATTGTTAAATAAACACAAGACATCTGTTCAGAAACTAAATTGTATTTTGTTTGCATAATAGTCTAGGCTTTGCGTGTGTGTGTGTATACAATAATCTTAATTTTATGATTGTTCCGAAAAAAATTATTCATTGGACTATCGAAAGGATTGTCAGGGGACTGGGAGTATCGGTTTCAAATAACATAAAGCAGTAAAATTATTTTCAAAACTATAAATATTTAATTGATTCGTCACAGAGGAAAGCTTTTAACAACTACAGGAAGTGTAGCAGATATCAGGGATTTTTATCATGTTAAAAATTACCACATTTATCAGCAAGAATGATAAATGAATTTTTAGGCGACAGGGTTAAAATAAATAATTCATTGCATTCTGCAAATTATAAAACGGTTCTAAAAAACAATCTTCAATGTATGTTTCATAATTGTATTAGGTCAATATTAAATTAAATGTTTTACACTGGGGGTATAATTTCAATAAAATTTAAAAATAACATATTTGTATGGATAATAAAGGAGATTTTTAAAAATAAATTTTATTTAGGATACTGATGATGTCCCAATGGTATTAGTGGGTAATAAATGTGACTTGGAAGATGAACGCGTAGTAGGAAAAGAACAAGGAATCAGCCTTGCACGGCAATTCAGCTGTGCCTTTATGGAAACCTCTGCCAAAGCAAAAATAAATGTTAATGATGTAAGTAACAAAAATCTATATTTTAACCCTGAACTGTCATTAAATTTAGGTCAAATATTTCATGGATGTGGAATATTTGGACATATATTTTAAAATTGTGTATGGCTTTTTTATCCAGTTATTCAATGCTGATATGAAAAAGTAAAAGCATTAATTTAAATAACAAATAACTTGTCATTTCAATATGATGATAAACAAAATCTCTTGGGAAATAAAACCCTAACCCATCTCTGGGCGTGTCCACCAAAATTAAACAGATAAAATATATTTTTGCATTTGAATTTAGATAAAATAAATATGTTAAATAAATGTTTTAATTGTGATTTAAAATAAGTTACATTATTACATACAGATAGAAATTAGAATCTTTGGATAAAATAAATTGAAAACTGAAAAACCTCCAAATTTTATTTTTTGTATGATGAGGGGTGGAGTAGTAATTGAAGGATTTATTTCAGATATTTTATGACCTAGTTCGACAAACCAATAAAAAGTCTCCAGAGAAGAAGCAGAAACAGAAAAAGAAATCGATTTGTGTGCTTCTGTAATTTATATTTTCACTTGGAACCAAAAAGTACATTTAAAAATTTCAAGACTATTGTTAGACAAAGTGTAAAGGCGAGGAGGCAAGTGCGGACTTAAAGTCTCTTGCGGTGAAGTTTTTTTTAATGCACTGTATATCATTCATTTAAATTTTAATTTAAGTATTTGTAATAAATAAAGTTGTCAGTTCATTTTTCCACAATCAAGGTTGTTATATCTAGATGCAATTAGTGATAGAGTATTTTGAAATACTGCCAATATATGGTGTCAAATAGGGATAGGAATTTTGTGAATTAGTGGTACTTGCTACTCCTGATTCAAGACTATCTACAAGACAATACTTCGCCCAATCTAACCCATAGTCCTAGGAATTTCATATAGCCTGGAAGAAGTAAGCAGTATATGTCTTTTGCCATGGCTATCACTACATCATATTAAATAATTTTCCTAAGTTCACCATTTATTGTTCGGTGTACAACTGGATGTAGTAGTATCCTGTGGCAAGATGTGATAATAATCCTTATGGTGCTTATCTAATAGAGAGTGATGTCCTTGACGAGAATAGTACACATCAGAAATATGCAGTTTTTCAATGTTTAAACATTATAAAACACTAAGAACTGACAAGTTTCTAATAAGTACTGTATATAGTTAAATACCAGCATTTGTTGAAGTGGGTGTTTCTGTTATTGCATATGATGGATTGAGTATTCATCAGTAACCAGTGGTTTCCATGTCAAAATAAAATTCAAGTGCTTTTAGAGTAGAAATAGATAAAATCGATGTTCACGCCTTTATTATTTAGAAATTTAGGTGCTGCGAAATTTTCTCAGGAATTTACAATAATTTCCTAAAATATGAAATGTAAAAAAAAATTATGTTACATTGGTAGTCTTTTAAAAAAAAATTTTTAGAACTGAACCGATTTGAACTAACCATGATTTAAATGGTGTATATAAATAATACTTCATGAAATAATAAAACATTCAGTTTTAAGGTAATAATTGAGAGCAATAATTTGATAATATTAAAAAGTTACCAAAGTAATGATGTCCCATTAGATAGTGTATATTTATTGAATCTCTTCTAGTGACATCACTTCTAATAGTTGGCACTTGAATTTTGAGTCGTTGGTAGTATCAAACCTTGTAATGTAGCACACTCACAACTTTATATTATTATCTAGGAGAAATTTATAATTCCTTTATTGTATTAGCGTTTAAAATTGAAAATTGTGATAATCTTAAATTATATTACACAAGACTTCATTATAACTTTGAGGCATGCTGTTTACAAAATCTATTAACTTATTTTTATTTTGTATATTGTGCATATTTTCAGTATCAGTAATATTATATATGAATCTTGTTTAATGTATTTTAAGTCGTAGCTTATATCATGTGTGGTACAGCTAAAATGTCAAATTGCTTTCAACACAGCAACAAGCAAGAGGACCAATCTCTCTGTCTAGATGTTTTTTTCAACTCATAACGAAGCTTATTTGGTGTTACACCAGTATAATTTGCCAAATTCTTTTCTACTGTGTATCACAATATTGTTTTCCCAAATTTAGCTCACAGATATGAAACCTTTTTTTATATTGAAATATATTTTCTAAATTAGCTTATTTTTTTATAATCTCTGCCAACCCTGATAATTTTTGAAAAAACTATTTCCTTTTTCAGTACAGTACATCATCATTTGCACCTTTTTTTTATTCATATGCTTAAATTTATAAGGTATCTGCTAAATATGAATTTAAATTTGTAAGCGAGTGCCCTAGAATTCAAAATTTTTATTTAGTCATACTATAGAATAAAAGGGCATTTTAGGTGTATCTGAGTCATATATGTGGAGGAAATTGCTCTTTTTTCGCACCTGCCTTTTGCACAGAAGCGGTACCAAATAAGCACATAAGCATTACAATTCCGCTTGCCAGCAAATTATGTTAAATATAGTTAATATATATATATATATTATATATTTTGTATTTCACTGGGTACTTTTTTAGAATTCAATCACAAATATATGTGTCAGTTGACAATTTCTTCCCATTAAGCAATTGAAGAGTTGTATAAATCAATCTTGTTGTTTTTTAATATAAATGTATGTTGAATGTATTCTAATATTGACGCTAAATATAAATAACCTTCAGTATATAAGGTCTTTATGTGTTCCTTGTATTTAATTATCATATAGGCTCACATTAGTAGGAATTTCTCCAAGCTTATCAAATTTAGAAAGTTGAAATAGTAGCTTTTATTAAAGAAATGTGTACTCGCGCATCACAACTACAAAAATTTAATATTAAATGTTCTTATATAATATAAATGTCCTACTTTTGCTTATGAGTCTATGAATATTATATTTCCTTTATCTATTTACTACTTTTGTATATAAATATATCAGTTGAAGAGACAATAATGGAAATAAGTTTTTTAACACGTTGAGCGCCACATGCCCACCGGTGGACATTTAAATTTTTCAACAGAGGACCAAGTGACCACCGGTGGTCATTATTGAATCCCGTTGCCTGGACGTGACCACCCGTGGTCACACTACGTGTTTCATTTCGAGACCGTGTGCTCACCGGTGGTAACGTTTTACATATATTTAGCATTGATAAAATTAAGTTTGGTCCCAGGATGTAAGCTTATTTTATTATTTTACTTGGACTTGGTAGTTTGGTCTCAAAATGAAACACGTAGTGTGACCACGCGTGGTCACGTTGTCCAGGCAACGGGATTCAATAATGACCACCGGTGGCCACTTGGTCCTCTGTTGAAAAATTAAAATGTCCACCGGTGGGCATTGTGGCGCTCAACGTGATAACAGCTAAACGACCTCTTACCTTATCCTCATTATCCAAAACAAAATACTTAATTCAGGTTTTCATTTAGAAAATTAGAAGTAATTTGAATAAATTTGTCTAGGAAAATAATGGAATATTTTATGAATTCATATAAGAATTAATTAGTATGACATCAATATTTTAAATAGTAATTTTTATTGATTAGGTTTTTATTACGTGCCAATAATAATGAATTCTGATAATTTTGATAATCATTTTATTAACAGATAAACTGAATTTGCGAATAAGTAACAATATATTAATAAAAATAATAAATATTATATCACTGATAAAATACACAACTCACTTTATTAAAAATCATATGTACATTACTTTAAGAGAGTGGCAAGTTGCGCGACAGTATGTTCCTGAGCCAATGCTGCTAACTCCTTCACCCACTCTTCTAAAAGTACCGCACATAGCGCTACGTGCTGGCCTTCACTGAACTTTGGGTAAACTATGTTAAACTGGAACTCTTCTGGAGTGGAAGCCATCTGTACGCTGTTTTCTATTTGGCTGGGCCTCCTTCCGAATAAATTGCTGATTTGTGGGATGTTTAGGCTGCGCCTTTTCGGACCATTTCTTTGAAATGGTTCCGTTGTTTCAGGTTTTTTTACACTGAGTTCGGCATGATATCTTCTTAAATTAACTAACATTATTTCTCTGTCAACCAAACAGTCACGTGCGTATTTTATGAGATTAATGCTGTCAGGTTGGCGACTCATATATTCATCAATTTTTTGCTGTAGTAAACCAATTATCTAAAAGAACCTAGTAATTAAAGTTATATAACATATAATATTATTTACTTCTTACCTCAAAAAGGGATGGCACATTTGGTTGTAATACTATGCTATGATCTAATAAGTAGGCTCTTAGTAGTGGTTGTGGATAAACAGCCAACCTCGATATTAATCCCGTTAAGTGTAAATTGATATAAAACGAATTTGATAAAAAATTTCTTAATTTATCCATTAGTATCGTTAAAAAAGGACCAGCGCTAGCTGATGAACTTAAATGATCAGTGTCATCAATTATTGTAGGTGATATGTTTGTTTTTTTATGTCGATTGCTACTGGAAGATAGCCAAAAGTCACTTTCGTCTCGTGATTCCTCAGAATTTAGATTAAAACTCTCATATCCGCTACTTCGTTCCAGCGAAATGAGACTACTAGAATTTTCCTCTAAAAAATCAATTATTATTAAATCGGAAACCATTCCTAACAGTACTATTAAAGAAAAATAACATTTGTCAAGTTAAAGAAAAATGTATTATTTTGTTATTACCAGAATTGTGCGAGATATCGTCTTCACCAGTGTAAGAATTATTCCATGTCATACAAGCCATTTGACACCTTCCAATTTTACTCCGAGCATCACAAAGATAGGCATAGTACCTTCCATATAAGCTTTGTTTGTGCTTGAAATGATTCCATTGGAAATTATTTCCTTCCAAGTTGGATTCATCGGCTAATTGACAACATCTGGGCGATAATATTAACAACCTTTCAAAACTTTGACAGTGCGGATCCAAAGGCAGTAGTATTTTTCTCTGTGACAACATAAGATGTAAGCAAGGTTGTAAGTGTTTAAAAACCAACTCTAACATCAAATCCTCACAGTCTAGATCGACCATAGACTCGAAAACTGCCAGGGAAACAAGGCAAAGTTGGCGCTCAGAGTTTATTCGTTGTATCAAAATATCTAACAGTCTTTCTCCGTCATAATCCACTTTTAAAAGAAACTGTAACAACGAATGAAGTAACCCAGGTTGCGTAACTGTCCTTAATATCAATTCTAAGTACGCCGTAGCAGCAACTTGCTCTTGAATGTTAGCCTGCAGCAACGCTGGGCCCATTACAGGAATTAAAAACCCTCTGTATAAAAATTCCTGCAACTGTTTCCGAATCATCGGATGAGCCACCTGTGCTACTGCATTACTAAATTCTAAAGACGTAACGAACGTTAGTAGACCCTTGATTTCATTTACGTCATCAGGAGTAAATCTATGCCAATCAGGTACAATTATGTCATTTAAAATATTTGGTAACACTGAATATAATGCACTTAGCCCAGACGCCACTAGGACAGAAAAATTTGAGTGATCGGCAATGTATATGGCGACTTTCTTATTCTTTTTTGACAATGACATACACAACAGTAATGCGTCTCTTGCCCGCATCCCTATGGAGTCTTCTCGATGCACGAATGGTATCAACAAGGAAAATATTATAAATCTACAATAAAAAATTGAGTTTCTTGTATTTTTATTAATATTAAATTTCATACGTACCTCACTACGCCTTTCACTTCTTGAAAAAATAAATCTATAAACTCAATATTTTGCATAAGGAGGGCACTTAATTGATTCAACAAGTCGACTAACAATTTTTCTACTTCTTGTGAAAACACCTCACCTTCGCAAGAACATAATAACTTTATCATTGGTCGAAGAAAAGGTTCATGTACTAATAGAACATGTCTTGATTGACTAATTAACATTTCGTATAATTTTAACTGTTCGCATCTGACAGCATTGGTATATCTGAAAAATATTTACACTTTATCGCTTGTAGTTATACGGTTATAAAGAACATACCTTCCAGCACGTATACTCCATTCAAACAGTTTATCTAAAATGCTTTCAGTTAAAAGATATTCTAAACACCGCGATGATGAAACGGACATACAAAGTCTATCGTGTCTTCTAATGTCATAAAGCAATAAAGTAACCATTTGCTCCAAATGGTTTACAACACCCAGTACATCATCGTGGGTTGGCATTTGCTAAAAATGTTACATTTGAAGACTTTACCACTTTATTTTAAACAAGCACTAGGCCAACAAATTTTTTAATAACTTACCTGGACCCTGTTAAATATTTTAAGGGCCTGATGCCAGTGTTCCTTGAAGCTATCGTAGCAAGCTTGGGGGTCACATTCTTCTTCCGAGTTCGTCAAAGATCTTGGATGTTTGGATTGCAGAATTGAATTTAACCATTCCATATTATTATTTTCTATGTACTAGAAAAAGGTCATCTTGTCTATTATAAGTTGTATGTTTCTGTACTTCATTTCACATTTCACAAATAAAATAACCCACACAAAATATGACTTATCTGTGACAGGTGACAGTTGACAAACAGACGTCATAGCATGTCGCAGTTCTTCGAAAAAATAGGCGTTTTCCAAACAATTACCGGGATCAGTTCTTATTCTTAACGTTAAACAATCAATGAACAAACAAAGAAACTTATATTGCTTACATAATCTTAACTTTATAAGTTATTACATAGAAAGGTCTTATTAATTATTAAATATCCTATCATTAAAAGGTCCAAACGCAAGGCCAGAGAGTATAGCATAGTCTCATATTTTATCTAGGATAGTCTCTGGCAAAGCCTACGCTGAATGTGCAATATTTTTTCTATCAACCGAAATTTTTAACGGACTGATAAAAAGGCCTAATATTTAACTAGAACTTAATTAAATAAAAAATTATCACACGCAATTACTAAGCAACCAAATTTCTGCCAATGTTGTTTTGTACAAAGAAGAAGATAACTTTATATCACAACATAAATATACGTCTTCCATGGGCGTAGGGAACGGAATTATAGAGAAAGAAAAGATTGTAATTCAGAACAACATTTTTCCTCTAAGTATTCATTATTTATTTCACTAACATATACTACTGCACATGTTACGCTCATGTTTAATATTCTATCTTCTATCAATAAATTATTTTAAATGCTAATGATCAAATTTAAATAACAAATATATGTGTACGTGTCTGTGCTAACAAGAAAAAATTATTTTATATTTCAGTCACATATTACACATATACATATACATTTGTTTGTGTAAGTATATAATAGATATTATAATAAGCTAAATTGGTTAAATATATTCTGATATAGGTATATATATACATATATTTACGTTTGTTTAGAATGCTTGAACCATGCAGTTACAGAGTGAATTAAAATTCATTTCTAGGCATAAATGGCAAAAAATAAATTGGAATTGGAAGTATACACACAACACACATACATACACATTACACAACACATATAGGTAGGTACATAACGTACATGTACAATTAATAAATTTTATACCATACAGACGTAAGGGTTTTTAAGAGCACTTAGTTACTGTTAGAAAAAGCGTAAGAAGTCTCCTTCAAGAGTGGCAAATAATGAGGTAGATTATATTTTTTAAATTGGTCAAAAAATTACTCGAATTATAGATGAGTATTCCAAAAATAATGTACAACACTTGACCATCTTGCTGGATTTAAGATCAATTATAATTGATGGTTATATCTATAATTGCTACGTTTAATCGATAAAGAACTTCAAAGATTTACAAAAAATGTTTTTTTCAATAAAAATTCTTGAAAATTTACTCATAGATTTTAATTATTTTTGATTCACTTTCAAATTAATAATGCTGATCAATTTCGCAGACAGTGATGAGAAAATAACTTGCATTAGCAACAAATAGTTGTTCAAAATAATTATACATAGTTAATTAAAAAAAATAGGTAAATCAAAACCGCTCGTATAAAAAAACATTTTTCAAGAAATGAAAAAACTAAATACGTCCAGTTACTTCGAAAAATCGGAAAGTATGATCGAGGGATTACCTCTGTAAGAAATTTTAAATAAGTTCCCTCAAGAGTTAAAACCTCACTTGTGACTTTTTGTGCGAAAACTGCGAAGCATATTTACCTCTGACAGAAGCACAAACGTCAGCCACAGACCAGGGTGTTATACAGTGCTTTCGAAAAGTAACGAATAAATGAATTATTTTTGAAATTGAGAAGTTTTCGAAAAAATCCCCTGGCACGTCGATTTTATTTTAAAAAAGGCACTTTTTGACATACGACCCATATTTGTGACGTCATCGTTGTTCGAGATAATATGTCGTCATCGATAATTTTTTTAAATAGCAACTCCCAATTTTGACCATGCCATTTGAGAGAGAGTGTCATTCTACATACATACATCATGAAAAAGTATGGTGTTACATAACAAAAATTTCAAGAAAATAATGTTTGAAGATTTTAAAATTTAATTTTCACAATACTGAAAATGGTAATGATTATGTAAAAAATCGACTAAATTAAATGTTCAAATTGTGCACCGTTGGCTGCCTGAGAGTAGCCAAGACGATTAATAAATTCTTTTTGGATCAATAACTTTAGGAGGTATACGATGTATCTCGTGACGAATTCTTAATTTTAAATCTTCTAAATTAACCGGTCTAGTAACGTATACTTTGCTTTTAAAGTATCCCCACAAGAAATAATCTAGAGGTGTCAAATCAGGCGATCTGGCTGGCCACTCAATCGGCCCCGTTCTCTCTATCCAACGATTCGGGAACAGCTCATCTAAAACCCCAAAAATCTTTAAATCCTTGAGCAAATATTCAAGAAATGTAGAATTGTTTTGCAAATTTTTAGTTTTCTGATATAATCAAGTTAGCTTCAATCGATTTATTTTGCGCCCGGGAGTATGTGGTCAAGTGTTGTACTCGAAATTTCACAACACCCTATATATATTTTTCATTAGAATGTATATGTTTTAGAGGCTCTGTATAAGTTCACGACCGAGCTAAACCCTTAGGAAGACAGGAAGAAGCAGTGGAAGCGTGATTTATATAAAATTCTGACCCATTAAACTAAAATTTCTAAATTGATCGCAGATTGTAGCAGGGGTAACTTCATCACGCAACAAATGTAGCACACGGAGCCCGTGGAACGTGCAGTCGCGACCCTAAACTCACCCTAAGACGTTCACCTACCCTGTCGGAAGAATGTTCCGTTTCAACGTGCTTTGCGTGTACGTGCCTTTTTGTATCTGTCTGTCTCCTGAGCCCATAAACATCCCTGGTCAAGGCACTATAGCCGGAGTGGAAGTATCCAAATTGCGGATCCAAAAAATCATAGCCTACTATGGCATCCCTTACGCTCAGCCGCCTGTTAAAAAATTAAGATTCGTTCCTCCAGTGACGGATTCTCTTCCGGAAGTTCAAAATCTTTCCGGGTACCGTCCTGCTTGTCCGCAAAGCGAAGAAGCGTACAAGGAATCAGAATTACCCTTTTTGCAACTTATTCCCGATTATAAGGTTGTTGAATTCAGTGAGGACTGTCTTTACCTTAACGTATTTGTGCCAGTCGGTAAGTTGTTTCACGTACATTATGTCACTTCTAAATATACTTTTACTAAGAAAACCTTTTATCGACTACACTTCAAAATAGTTTTAATATTTCTGTGTATGATTTCACCCTTTTTAACAAATAAATGTAAAAGAAAAAACTACATTTATAGAAATAAATATATTAAAAGTGGTTGTAGTTTAATAACGCGTATCATAGTACTACATTATACATTTTTAATATTTGCACCGATGGTAAATTAATGTCATACTGTACCCTAAAACCTGTCCCAGTGACATTAGGCTTTTTCCTGAACTTTTCCTGAGGTCGTATACGTGTTGCATCAAATATCAATGCCTGACATTTTCAAAGGGTGCATTCCTAAACTGTTGTGCACTTAAAATTGAATTGAGATATAAAATTTTAACAAGAACATACAACTGTTTATTGGACCCAGTTGTATTTGTTGGCAAAACTAAAGAAACTAAATCTATAAAATGCTATTTTTATCCCACTTTAAATTTGATAAACTCGGGTAGGCACGATTTTGTTCATTCGTTCAATTTCATCAATTTAGATTCACGTGTTGTGATGTTCTGGCATACTGAAAAAATTAAATTTGCAATAATTATGAAGTACATTGGATTTTTTCCAAACAATACAGAACTCTGAACATATACAGGGATACATTTTTTATTCAGTTATGTAACTATTTTCGAAAAAAAATGACGAACATCGATGAAGTATTTCAACGAATACTTTTTTCCTGGTTGTAGATATTAGTCATACCAGTTCCAAGAATCACAGCAATCAAAGTCAAATTAAGAGTGCATTGAAAAAATTTCAGTAATGGATAATTTTGCCCAAAGGGGCATGACCATAAACAAAATGTATACGAACAAAACGGACATTTCGCAGCACTAGTGTTTTGTGGCGTGTCTCCACTTCATTACAGTTGCATGCACGCACAGAAAATCTGAAATTTGCAGCAAAACCCTTGCGTGTCGGGAATTTATCTTAATCTCAAGTTTGACCATCTACACGTCAAGAAATTACATCTAATTTTCCTATTCGTCTGAAAGAGAAGGAATTATTGGGTGATAGAAATGTCTTGCAGTCATAATATTGATTGCTCCCTACATTATTTTACTTTCTCAGATTATATTTAAATTATTTTCAGTGACAAGATTGACAAGCAGACGTGATTTCATTTTTTCATATTTATATACAGGGTTTGCTTCCATAAATTTCCATCACCACCTTAATTATTATAAATATTTTCTAGTCCATATGCATATTTGTAGGGAAATATACAGAGTGGGCCACACAAAACTTGCCACCTAGGTTTTCTATCACTAAAAAACGCTCGTGACCTTCATTCACTCTTAAAATCTTAAATGGGAAGTGGTAAGATCATTTTAAAGGGCAGTCAATCTTTTGAACACCATCTAGTATTTGTAATTCTCGTTGATCAGTTTTTGAAACATATTATATTCTCATAGAGATTTTTTAAGTGGAGAATTCCCACTCAAATTTATTCCACTTCATTCAAGAATCAAGGCCCTGGTAGAGAAACGATGGTCTTATAAAGTATTTATGGAATAATAAAGTCACTTATGTACGATCCGCTGCTGCAAATCTTACAAAATGAATGATTGAAGTTATATGACATACATTTTTGTCTTTAAATGACCCTACTGAAAAAAGTCACAACTATGACCGTTACTGGTAGAATAATAATAGTAACAATCATTTAGAAAAACTCAATTGTATATTTATTTTTAATCGGTAGAAATATATTGTATGTAAACATACATATTTTTGCATAAAATAAATATAAATTCAAGCTAATGAATTTTTTCGATAGATGGCAACACACCACCCTGCTTTTAGTTTTTTTTGTAGATGTTAGTTTCGCCATCTGTCGGAAAACCTCACAAGCTAAAATTTGAATTATAACAAACATTTGTACGTAAGTACGTAATTTAAATAAATATTTAATAGAAATGATATTGTCATATATATTTCTTATTTTATTAACGAAACTGTGACTAATATTTTGACGGTATTTCCTTTTGCTTTCCTACATTGGTGCAAAGCGGAAAAAATAAATTATCCTTATTGCGTCATAATTCAAGGTATGAAGGCTAAAAGTTTTTCAACCTATGATATTTACAGTTTGGGTGTTAAATTTGAATATATTACGGTCACAATAACGCAAGAAAAATCGTTACGATCTGCTTGGCAACTTCTGCCACATTGTTATTTTTAAGAAAGTGCTCACGCGATGTATTTGATCAGTTTAACCCACCGAAAGGGGTAAATTTATTCCTGCGTCTTGACCTTGTGCATAAATTGACTTTGAAGAAATTAAAGCAGCACATTTATATACTATATAAATCATTTCGTTATTACCAATACTTTATCAGAGATAGTATATACCGTATTACTTTGTTGAATTAGTATATTCCTCTTACTAGTACCGCGAAAAACTTAAAAATTTATATGTTTACTGTTTTTAGGTAACCATCCAGAAGTGGGATTTGCAACAATAATCTGGTTCCACCCCGGTAGTTTTTTAATAGGGAACCCCAATATATGGAACCCCCACACGTTAGTATACCGGCAAAGAGTGATAGTCGTCACCGTAGCTTGGCGGCTCAATATTTTTGGATTTCTCACTACAATGGACGGAGAAGCACCTGGAAATTACGGTCTTTTAGACCAACAAGCCGCCATGCAATGGGTGAAGAATAACATCAAACTGTTTGGAGGGAATCCGGATAATATTTGTTTAATGGGATATGGCGCCGGAGCTACAAGTATAGGCTTGCATATGACCAATCCAAAATCGATGGAATTGTTTAACAAAGCCATTGCGATGAGTGGTGAGTGACTTACATTACGAATTTGTTTGAATTTTGCCACGTAAAAAAATGTTTCAGGTGATTACTTGTCTCCAACAACGATAAAAATGCCTGAAGAGGACAAAGCCTTTCTAGATTCCCTAGCTCGGAAGTTAGATTGTACTAGGAGACCAGTGTCGAAACTTTTAGAATGCTTACGATACGCAGAAGTTGAGACTCTTTTGGAAATAGCTGGGAAGCGGCCATGGCGTCCTTTATTAGATGCAAGTCTCAGCAACAGCTCTTATCAGCCTTTCCTATCAGAACCTCCGATAATCTATTTCGAACGTGAAGATAGCGCTAAAGTTCCTTTCCTCACTGGATATACGCAAATGGAGCAAATTCTGGAAATTCCCGAATTAAACAACACTCAAATATCTTCAGAAGCCTTAAGAAGTCTATTTGTTAAGCTAATGCAGCAAGAGTTACCACAGAATAACGATACAGAGTCTTCCTGTGTATACAACCCTGACCATATCATTGACGCTGTGATGTTCTTCTACGGGCCTCAGATGGCCTTGAAAGAAACTGAGGAATTTCGACAAATCGTGACGGATTTTTTGACAGAGAAAAATTTTGCTGCTCCTGCATTTCTACAAGCTCTCCGTATTAGCAATGACCAACCAGTTTACGTGTACAGATTTGACATGAAACCTAGTACAACATCCGCAGTGAGCCAAATTCCAGAATGGGTTACTGTTTCCCATCTTTTCGATTTAATTTACGTATGGGGGATACCATACTGGGAAAATACTACACAGAAATGGGATCACAGAGATAAGAGAATTTCAGACACTATCATGTCGCTTTGGACTAATTTTGCGAAGTATTCTGATCCAACAGCCAATGCCATTTTCCCCATAAAATGGCAGCCATTTACTCGGGAAAATCCAGGAATTATGATTATAGACGGGAACTTCGATATGGGCAACTCTAATAATTTAAATTACAAAGCATTTGAATTCTGGAACGAATACTATCCTAAAATAAGAGATGTAGCTACTAGATGCTGTGAAATTTCAGATTCGGGTGCAATAAAACTTGTCGTCAACCTTTTGTTCTTCTTAGTTTCACTTGTAATTATATGTTATGTTTAACTAACATACATCGTAGAAATATACTTATTAAATATTATATAACACTACAAAGGTTAATAGATTAATATTTTAAATATGTACTTGCCAAACTATTTTGCTTAAAACATACCATTTCCTAAAAATTATATACATTTACAATAAAGTTTTAGAAAATAAATTGCGAAGTATAATTTTAATGTTATAGAAAAATTAAAGCGGTCATATTTTTATAGTAAAGCCATTTATTAGATGATTTCTATTTTCACCAGTCGTAAAGATCATATGTATCATGCATGTATACTCGCGGCAAGAATTCAGAAGACTTACGTCATACAAACAAATGAAATTCATTATATTTTCATCAAAATATTTAAGAAACTGCAACTAAGAGTAATGAAACTAACACTAAAAGTTTGCGTTATATATTGCACTAAATTGCAAAAACTGATTGCTTTAACGCGACCAAATATTGAACATTACGTTGACAATAAAAACAATTGCGTAACGTCAGCCATGACGTAAGACGTCCGAGTTCTTGCCGCGAGTATATAAGTATTTATATGCCATCTAGTTGTTATGACCTGAATTATCATTCCGTTATTAATATAGTTATTTAAAGTTGGTTATACTTCATTCAAAGCTTTTTTGTAAATCCAATCGTTTTCATTAAAATAGAATAGTAGGAATATAACTGTAGGTTTATTTTTTAATAAAATTTATACTTGAATACTGCGCCGTTGAAATAGATTTTCTTTGTTATTATAAAGTTGCATGCCTGTTTGTTTGTTGTTTCTAAAGTTACTCGCCTAAGTTTAGAAAGTAAACGGCAATAGAACATTTGTACGTAACCTTAGACGCATCACATAACAGTGTGCTTCAACAGGGAAATGATATCAGTAGTACAGTGTACATAATTTTTAAGTTGAGCTTTTAATGATGCCAGTTATGAGATGAGCATTAAATTCAACCACAAATAGTGGTTGAAACACGACAATAATAAAATAAATGGAAGAATGTAGACAACAAACATCAAAATAACGAACAAGATGTTACAATTATTTATAAAAATATCTCTTCATATCCAAATGCCTAAGTGATGTTTTGTTCGTTTTATGTGAATCATTAGGTGTTCCCGGGTGTTCCTTACTAAGTGCATAGTTATATGTCGCTAACTTGGCGTTTTAGCCTTTGAAGTACTCACAAAGAAACAGAATGAGTCACACAAGTGAACAGAATCCCCTTTCTCAACCCCTAAGGGTAGAAACTGATGACAGTGTTCATCCCGATAGCAACAATTACTTCGAGGAAGAGAAGGACAACTTTAGCCAGACAAATGATAACGATGACTCTGATTCTTTAGGCCCACTTCCTGCAAAGTGGGAAAAGGCCTATACTGAAAGCGGAGAGGTTTATTTTATCGAGTAAGTACTTTTCTTTAATACACCGATCTTTTCCCAAAAGAACCATACCAGGATTAAGGTTACTTTTAAAACCAACTTGACTAAAAATAATCTATAAGTATTACGCTAAGCTTTATGTATATAAATAATAACCTAGTCCTAAATCTAGTTAGACATAGATTAAGTTTGAAAGTAAGCTTGACGTGTTTGATTATTAAAGATGCTTGAAATTTTTTTAAGTCATTCAACTGGAACTTCGCACTGGTTGGATCCTAGATTGTCCAAGTTCCAGAAAAAAACTTTGGAAGACTGCATGGATGATGAGTTGCCTTACGGTTGGGAAAAAATAAGTGACCCTCATTACGGCACTTATTTTATTGACCACGTCAACCGACGTACTCAGTATGAAAATCCTGTGATACAAGCCAAAAGAGCAGCTTCACAAGCCTCTGCACGAGCCAGTAGAACTTCGTTTACTAAAGACCCGTCTGAATTGTGTGGGCAACGTTTCAAAACATCTCTCGTTAAATCGTCACGTGGTTTAGGTTTTACGATTGTTGGGGGGGATGATGGAGTGGATGAATTTTTACAAATTAAGTCTGTAGTTCCAAAAGGTCCCGCTTGGCTAGACGGGCAACTCCAAACGGGCGATGTCATTGTATACGTGAATGATACTTGCGTATTAGGATACACTCATAACCAGATAGTGAGGCTATTTCAGTCGATTAGTGTTGGTTCTACTGTTTCTCTAGAAGTTTGCAGAGGATATCCTTTACCTTTTGATCCAAACGATCCTAATACTGAAGTGGTGACTACAATAGCTGTCGATGGACATTTACAACCAATATCGGATGACAAGAGATTATTAGATACTAATTACAATTTTTTGGATGGTGATGACCTTTCCAGAAGTGTGGAAAATGTCTTGGATCAAAATGATGAAATAGATGATTTACTGAAAGGCATTAGTAACCTTACTTTAGGAAAAGTGGAAGTAAGAGTTCGGATAGTGAAGGGAAACTTAGGTTTTGGTTTTACAATAGCAGATAGCGCTTGTGGTCAAAGAGTTAAGAAGATACTAGATCGGCAGCGATGTAAAAACTTGATGGAAGGGGATATCCTCGTAGAAATTAATGACATTTCTCTCCAAAATATGTCGCATGATGAAGTTGTACAAGTTCTGAAGAATTGTCCGTACAACAGTGAAGCCAATATATGTGTGCAGAGGGGTTGTCCCAACAAAACGCCAAATATTAGAAATAAGCCTAGAAAATTAGACAGCCGCTTTAGCACAAAAGATATAGGAGCAGTATACCGCAGTAAAACACCTACAGCAGATATATACAGCACACAACCTAGAGAAGTACTACCAAGCAGACCAAAAACACCATTAGTAGATACAAGAAGTCTTTCTAAAACGCCTATTAAAGATATTAATTCAAATTCCAATCATGAATTATTTAAACGAGAGTTCTCTAATGATAATCTTAATGCTGAAAGATCTCGCTTACGTTTATCTTTAATAGGCAATCCAGAAGAAGAAGAAGATGAAATAGACATCGCAGAGAATCAAAATAAGCCATCATATGATTTACCTCCTCCTGTTGACACGAAATTTGGATTATACATGCCCATTCCGCATAGGTTTGACTGCTCTTGCATTTATTGTGCTAATCCTCGTCCTAGCGCTTCAGACGCAACAGAAAGTTATGATTCTAATAATTACAAGAAGTACAATGGCAATGATTTATGGTATCAGCCTAGAAATGTCGAATATGTAACAACAGCGGTAACGTTGATTAGGCAAGAAACTGGTTTTGGATTTAGGATTGTAGGGGGAATAGAAGATAAATCTCAAGTATGTATTAATTTCTACAAAAACTGCTGTAAATTGAATTTATTATTTGTCGACAGGTTGCAGTAGGTCACATTGTAGCAGGAGGGGCAGCAGATATAGACGGCAGGATTCAATCGGGCGATGAAATAGTAAGTGTCGAGGGTTTTTCAGTATTAAAAGCCTCCCACCGTCAAGTGGTGCAGCTAATAAATGCCGCAGCAGCTAGAGGACAAGTCAACCTTATTTTACGAAGACGAGTGTATCCACCACTACCTCCAATAAATCAGGCTTATTCCATTGGAATAAACAGTTGGTCATCGGAGAATCCACCATCGAATCTAGGCGTCAATCCTTTAGTCGTGGCCAATCCCCATGCTGGACCGACATACGATGTTACAGTACAGAGAACTGAGAATGAAGGGTTCGGATTTGTTATCATATCATCAGTCAATAAAATTGGATCCACTATTGGTAAGTCTTGTCTTTTTTTCTGCAATCTATATGTTTATCGTGATGTGTTTAAATAGGACGTTTGATTGAGGATAGTCCGGCAGAACGTTGTGGGAGACTTCGAGTTGGAGATTATATCGTAGCAGTAAATCATATAGATATAATGCACTTAAGCCACGGAGATATTGTGAATTTAATCAAAGAATCTGGTTTATCTGTAACTTTAACGATAGCTCCAAATCCAGATCTGTGATTGATTTTTCAGCTTTAATTTCAGTATATATATATAGTATCCAGTTTGACATTAGCGAGATAATAATTAAAAAATAATTTTCAATATTTTAACGTTTATTTAAGTTTTTGCAAATAAAATACTGTTGATGAGGTACTAATTTTTTTACAGTTTTATTGTGATATGACATGAATCTCACTGCCTCGAATATCAAAAAAAATTTACAATTTTAAAGTAAAACATTGTTATATTTGTAAAAGGAAATTACTTGTGATTAATCGAATTTAAATTTGTTACAGATAAATGATTACATTGTTACATTTAAAGAACTGTTAAAATTTGTTACTTAAACCATTCACAATGGATGCACTGTTATCACAGTGTTTAGTTTAGCTCATTGTCTATTCTGAGAAACCAAACAAAATTCCATCTATATTTTTATTTTTCAGTACTCAATGTAAAAAATAAGGGAAGAATGTTCTTTAAATTCTGTTTACAGTAAACTTTTAAATGACTGACATACAAATTTTCTAGATCAGTTTTGTTTGATTGGAACTGTCACATGTTGTCATTACTTATAGTCTCATAAAAAATAGTATAAATACCTACACTTTGTTCAAAAAAGTATGTTGTAACATTCATGTAACAGAACATAATTTTGTTTCAGTTATTCAGAAAGTCAAAACTTAACAGTATATAAAAATATAAATAAAATTTATTGGGTTTGTAAGATTTGTCTTTAAAAAGGACAATAGTTAGAATTATTAATGAATATATGAAAATAAATTTTGTTATGAAGTTGTCTACTTTGAATTAGAGATCTTGAATATAAAAATGTTAACTCAAATATTGAAGAAATTATTTTAATATACAATAATTGTAATCTGTAAAAAAATGTATTAATCAGACTGAAATTAACCGACTGAATTTCCTAAAATAATCACAAGAATTGTTTTAAGTGTTGAAGGTTACACCTATTTGTGTCGCTGATGATTTTATTAATTGACAGTATATAAGCCCTGGAAATTCTCAAGTAATAAAAGAAAAACATCTTTGTAGTGATATGTAATTGAATTATTTTGGTAATCGAATATTTAGGATTCGAATTATTTTGATAAACGGAGGATCATATAATTTATCGTAATTTTTTACTACAAGCACTAAAAAATAAGATCAGTTGTAATGCCATAATTTATATAGTTCATTATATAATATTGATTATGAGGCTAACCAATTTAAGTTCAATTACCTATATTGATTTGCCATTCGGAATATTATTGTTTATGTTTATGATATCACTACAATTTTAGCTTCTGTTTTTTTTGAATGTTCAGTGTTGTCAAACATTTAATTTTTTTGCTTAGGTTGGTGTAGCTGTAAATTAGCCATTAATAATTTTACATTTATGTAACCATATTATTTATTATTAATCTTATATCTACTTATATTTTTTGTATTATATATTATTTAATACAGTTTGACGTTACCTCTTTTTTTTAATGTAATTAAAATATATTTATGTGTATAATTATGTAGTCTTTAATTGTTTTGCAATATCTTTTATGTCACATTTTCTATTATCATCATCATTATCAAAATAATACCGAAAACACATTCGATGCAAAAGAAGTTTCAAAGTGATAATTACATTTATATAACACCTGCAATATATAATTGTACCAAATATAAAATAAAAAAAATAATGTTTGTCATCTTCTGGTTCGAGATACCGGTAGCTTCTTCGTCCGTTGCAATTACAGAATTGTATACTTACATTGTAGGCTCAAGAGGTTTCCAAAAATATTTTTTTATGGACCATGAACATCAAAACGTATGTATATACGTATAATTCCGGCCAGCATTTGATGAAATTTTGCTAGACTGATTATTGTAATTTTTTTGTATATATTTATATGGATTCTTTTGCATTTTATAAATAAACAAAATTGTTTTACACGGTCTTTTACTAACCCTTATGCATTCTGTACAGGAAAGATTTTTTTTACTTTAGCTGCCACAAGGAAGTGAAAAAAATATATAAAAGTTTAAAATATTTAATATAAAATATAAAGATGTACAAATATACAAAATAAATATTTAACAAATTCACAAATAAAAATAATAACAATTCATCAAAAAAATCCGGGATTGGTGTGTTCGATAACGCAACGCTTACAGTATTTTTTAACAGCTCTATACCCTTCTAAGGAGATTTGGCAATCCTGAATATTAAGTTGCTGCAACCCCCTACAATAATAAGCGACACATTGCACTCCTCTGTCAGTTACCAAATCACAATTCCGAAGACTCAACTTTTTCAAATTCGGACAGCTTTCAGCCAAGGCTCTCAAACCAGCATCGCTCACATCACACTTTCCTATATCTAAAGCACGCAGTCTCGTACAAGACCTAGCTAGAACAGTTATGGCATCATCGGAAACTGCTTCACACCCTCTAGCGTTCAAATACCGTAATTTGTAGCATTTTCTCGCTATGACTTTGAGACCAGCGTCGCTCACTTGGTCACACTTTGCTACGGATAAGTAACGCAGCGTAGCACCTAATTTGGCCAGTTCATACAAACCGAAGTCAGTTAAATTAGAACAGTCACTTACACTTAACTCTCTTAAACCTGAACAGAAACTTGGCACAAATTTTAGACCGGCATCTGAAAAAAACCATTGTTAGGAAAGTTACATGTACAGAACATACAAGGCGTTCTCGTGAAAGTGTACAAAAAATTACTACGTAAGATTAATTAGACTAATTAAAAAAATGTTTTCATGTGGCAAATTTTTGTAAGTTTGCACGAGAATAGTTCTGAATAAGTGATTTTGACTCTTAATATTAAAACTATAAACAATATTTACGAAAGTTACCTGTTATTTGCACACATCTGCGTAAGTATAAATAAGCAAGCTGTGGACAGTTCTGTACAATAATTCGAAGCCCACTGTCTTGAACGGCAACGCAATCTGTCAGATCCAGATATTGTAGCTGCAACCGTCTAGGAGGCTCTGGTCCAGCGTTTATGTTGATACAAGATATTTTTACACAACCTAAAAAATAATTTATATTTTTTTACGATCAAATGTCAATTTTTTTAATGAAATGCATTTAATCTTACCTGTGACGTCCAGATGTTGTAAATTATTACATCTAGTAACAACTTCCGACAAAGCGTGATTCGTGATATTATTACACCCTTGCAGCTGCAAATGTGTCAATTCTGGGCATCGCCTGGCTAGCAACAACAAACTCTTATCAGATAATTTGGCACCGTTTGTAACATGGACTCTTTCCACACTAGGACAAGCCCCAGTGCGTCCCTGACCACACAACTGTCTCAGTACACCCCTTATAGCACGGTCCCCACTAACGACTTCACCTTCTACAGTTATAATACGCCACAGGGAGGGTGTCCAGGCGAGGATGTCGAATCTACGACATACTTGAGCGCATATACTCAGGTCTATGCTAGTCAGGAAGGAGAACACTTTCGTAACAAGTTCGTCTGGAAGACGATCGAAAGAATTGTTTTTTGATTGATATTTTTTGCCTTTATACAGGTTGCCGTCAGTCCACAAGTTAGGTGTGACAGGTCCTGGACTTGGCGATACAAGGGTATGGTACCCCTGGTCCAAGCTGGGACTAGATTTGCCTAGTTTCGTAAAGTTGTCCAAGAGATAGTTTGTTTCTTGCATTTGGTGATTCGACGTTCTAAAATAATTAGGTTGACTGTTTTGGATTTTGTCATAATTCTCATGGTCCCAGTAACTCGGACCCAAAGAAAACGACGATAGGTCCAGAGAGTTTTTATTTTGAAAAGATAAATTATTATGGGTGAGAGGCGATTGACGTGAATTCGATTCGTATTTGGATTGATATTCTGTTCTCTCGTTTAAATAAGAATGTGGTTGATAATAATTTTGCTAAAAAAAATATACATATAGTAAAGGAAACTACTGTTTTTAAAATACTTACCAAATATTCCGATTCAGGCGACTGTTTCTGCAGATAACTATTATCTATCGACAACTGCTTATTATGAAACCTTCTGTCGGTATTATTTTCATAAGAATCGATATACTGAGACCTATAATTGTAATTTTCTGCAGGGTAAGTACCACCCTCAGTTGAAGTAGCTGTTTCATCCGTACTTGAGCTGTGGCCTAATCGTACTAGAGGGCATCGAGGGGACAGACGTTCTAAGAGCCCTGAAGGCTGATTCATGTCTCAAGTGACCCCTAAAATATGATACAGGGTACCATTTGAAAAACGCAAGTAGCAACCCCTAACCAAAATAGTACCTTCCAAATTACATTGTCTTAATATAATGATTCCAAGATCAAACTAATCCATATGTTTTTTTTTTAAATTATGAAATAATCATTTTCAACCAAAGTATGAAATTAAACATTAAATTTTTATACATACAAAATATTGTATTTGCAAAGATACCTACATAAATTAATTGAAGCAGTTATTTTTTTCTAATAGACTCAGAAAGTGTGGTTTACACAATTGTAAAATATAATAATAAAAAAGATCAATATTACCAACTTACATCAACAGGATTTTTGGAGAATAAAAGAAAATTGTATTCTGTTACGGTTTTAGATGGGTAATTAAATCGATTTAACACGGTGTAGTTTTTAAATGGCTTTTGTGAACTTCTTCGTCATCTGTTATGGCAACAAATTATGTCACGATTCAAGAGAAAACTAGTTCAAAACATTAGACGGCGTAAGAATTTAATACTCCTACTACCAAGAATATTTATAAACTGCAATGGACATAATTAAATTACAAAACTACTTGGCGATCAAAGTAGACCTTCTTGCCGTAAATAATACGGTCATAACCGCACGGGTATGCAGTACAAGCTGCAGATGTGAAAATATGTATGCTTTTGTACGTTTAATTTCGAAAAAAAATGCTAAATATATAACGTATAAACAATAGGAAGAATGATATTAGTGGTACATGGCGATTCCTAAAAATAACTTTCACATTTTCATGTGATATTGAAAGGCGACTTGTTGGCTGGAGCACGCCTCTCTTTCTACTTAGCTATCTATCACTGTCTGGCAAATTCTTCATAATGGAATGCAAACCTACATTATTATATTGCTTAAGTGGTGCTTTCATCTTTTAGATATGACAAATGACCAATTCGCTTATTTGGTACAAATGCCCACACGATTTTTTGTCTAACAATTTTCATTGTTCGTAATTTTTAACGTATAAAATAGTAGATATTTGGCACGTAATTTTTCAACCCGTTAATCTAAAAATATTCTGCACGTCTACGCGAATTAAAAATAACAAATAAATATGTACCTAAGTATGCGAGTGGTTTTAGTATTACCTATAAAGTTAGTAGGATGGATTAGTTGAAATACACGAATACCAAAACGATCTTTAATTCTGATAAAGACAATGTAATTTATAGAGGAAGGTCTTACCTATTATGCAAATTTGCTACCTCCCACACCAGATTTAAATACATTATTGCAAAAAAAGATTTTTATGTCATACCTACGTCTTACAATACATATAATAAAAATTGTATCTATAAGAATAGCCATTGCATTGTTAATAATATCTTTTTTATATCTACTTAATAAATGACTAAATTCAATTATAGGTACTTAATATTACATAAATGAACAGATAATATGAAAAATATATATAAAATGCACGTTTATTAATTAATGATAAGAAAAACCAAAGCACTGACATATTTAAGTACCTTTTTACTAAATAAATACTTTAACAAATAAGTATACCTATCTAATACCACTACTTTAAATTTTGATGTACCTACTTATTTTTTTATATTAAAAAAGAATTTTTGAGAAAAATAAAAGTTGCAGCTGAGCACCTATATTTATTTTCCCTATAAATTCTGACGATCACAGGAAAAAAAAAAAGGTTTGTTTGTTACCCGAGCGTTGAAGTCTCCGTTAATATATATTTAACTAAGCCGAAAAACAAAGTATAAATGTCAGTTTTATTACAAAATATTATATTTCGGTCTTAAATACATATTACGTTTATATTCTAGTCAAAATAGAAATTTAAAGGTAAGTAAGTACAAAGCAATTATGCTGGGAAAACGCAAATGTGGAATTTACTTAGATATGTACCTTATTTATTAGTGATGCGGCGTTTAAAATAAACAGATGCCTAACTTTGTATTTATGTTATAGAGAGATAATCAGTGCAATGCAACAAAATAACACTATTTATATTAATAAGGAATTTGCTTGAATAATTGCACTAATCCTATCCATTATCGCAATGCATTCCAAAACAGTCACATGATAAAAGGCTTGGCAAAATAGCTAAAATCTTTGTCTTACTTAATTCTCCCGCTGCTAGATATCCTGGTCAATTAAGGGACAAGTTAATAACCAGCTACTTAAATATTCCTTCAAAATTGTAATAAAATTGTTCAATAAGTAGGGTAAACGGCAAATGAAAGGTCGTCGACATTTTGACATACCTTAACCTAACATTTGGCTATTAAGAGTATTTAACAGTGCACTCCAAGAAATTTCTTGCAAATTCATGCTTAGAATCACAATAAGTCACAAGGTTTTACACAACAGTAGGCTTCACTGCAGTTTTATAATGCACTAAGACACAAATGGGCCCTATTTTGGTATGGAATTGCTTTGTTACTTGAAGGAATGTCTTTTACGTACCTTCTTGCGGCTGTCGTACTGATCGTACCACAGCAATAAAAGTTCGTACTGTACGTACGCTATACCTACCTGTACGCGATGCTATTCGCTGTAGTACTTCCAGGACCGGATCTCAGCGTATTTTGGTACTACAACTGATAAATAACTTTTTTCAAATGCAGTTAAACTATTATTTTTCACATAATATCAAACTAACAAGGAAAACCACTTGCCAAGTTTTTACTTTTCAGTAATACGGGTTTTAGTACATATAACGTCTTCCATGTACATACTTTTTAAATAAATAATAATTTAATTAATTATAATATATAATTACTGATTACTGTTATTACATTCACACGACTGGTCTCGTGACGTCATGATTCATCTAGAAAATTGCCCTATCGGTTACAAAGTTGGCGACACGATGACAGCAGTTTTTATGTTGGTACCGATACTGTCAGTTGATAAATGTTTTGACACGGATTTGACGTGTAAAAAACTGTAAATACAAATTTGTTTATAAATGTAATTAATATTAGTCCAAAGATAAGTACAAGTAGATATGTTTAATAGGCTTAAAAGTGCTGTAATAGGAGCAGTTAGTGGGATAGAACCAAATGGATACACAATAGAAGGATCTCAGAGTAATAAACAAACGTTAGCCCCAAAATTTCCTTATGGGCGACCCCATTTTCTTAGTCTGGGGGATGAAGAAGTTCAAATGTCCGCAGACCACAAACTGAGACCTATAATACATCCCAGTAAACCACTGCCATATCATACAGGTTTAATTACATCAATTCTTTTAATGTACAATGTATTTTTTTATCTATTGTCGTAACATTCAGATTAGCTTTGTTTATGCAGTATATAAATAGTTGTATTAAAAAGATAAGAATGTTAAGTGTTAGCATTATAATAATTAATAAATAAATAAGAAACGTATTATCTTCATAGGTTATGCTGAGTGTGTAAATGCGGGGAAGTCCAGATGGAACGAGGACCAAGCAGTTTACCGACAAGGTGTGTTAACAAAAGTCGAACAAGACGAAGCTGGTGGTATTCAAAAATTCTCAATTCCGTATACATATTATGGAATATTTGATGGACATGCAGGGGTAGGTGCAGCTTTATGTGCAGCCAATCAACTTCATCATATTGTACATGTAAGTGATTTTGACTTTTTTCTTAAATACAGAACTGATGTTTCGTTTATCTTTAGGAAAAACTTGTTGATGCTCAAGATGACGTATGGATAGATTTTAATGAAAAACGTTCTTCTACCTCAAAACCTAGAGATTTGTTAATAGTAGGTGCCCTAGAAGCAGCTTTCAAAGAAATGGTATAAACAGTTTACACCTATTTAATATATTTAATATAATAACATACATTTTTAGGATCAATTGATTTCTGAAGATCGTAATAAATACCAAGCAGCGGGGGGCTGTACAGCTTTAGTAGCTTTATTTATATTAGGTAAATTGTATATAGCTAACGCAGGTGATTCTCGTGCTATAATTTGTAAAGAAGATTCTTTTTCACCAATGTCGATGGATTTTACGCCAGAAAATGAAAAAGACAGAATACGAAGATTAGCAGAAGAACAGCCAGCTTTATTAGGTAAAAATATGAAATTAATATTCCCCATTTCTGAAAAAAATTCATTTTACTTTAAGGCAAAGAATTTACTTCTCGAGAGTACATAAAACAACCCAAATCGGGTGATTTGGGAAAAACTGTGATGTTTAGGGACGCTCATATGAAGGGATGGGCATATAAAACCCTTCAACCAGACGATCTCAAAGTTTCTGTTATTACCGGACAAGGAAAACGGGTACGAGATTGAAGTTCCTCCAATAATGTAATAAGACAGTCCACTTTTCGTGTAATTAGGTCAATAGTTGCAGCACGCAATTTTTTGTCGTAGAGCCGAGTCATGGGTACAATAGGAGTTACAAGGGGATTTGGTGATCATGATTTACTAGCCATTTACCAAAAAACGCCTATCAAACCTTTTCTGTCTGCAAATCCAGAAGTTCAAATAAGAAAAATTGATAGTACGGATGAAAAAGAAGTGTTAGTGATGGGTACTGATGGATTGTGGGATGTAGTTGATGGTAACAAAGCTGTAGATGTTGTTTCAAAGTCAATAAATGCCTTTATGGAAAAAGAAAGGTTTATTCTGTCTTTGTTTTATTTATTTATGTTACGATTTAACTGTTTCTAGGTATGTGAGTGCAGCAACGTGTCTCGTAGGGTCCGCACGTGGGACACTAGTAAATGAACATTCCTGGCAGCTTAAAGACGGCAAACCTGCATCATACGATGATATATCAGTGTTTGTTATACCACTTTTACCTTATAAATTAGAATATGATGAATTAGTAAGTCGATACCTTGAGAATTCAGAAAAACAAAATAATAATGAATGATATAGCTTTAATTCCTGTAAACTTGTATTCATTTAGAACTTATGACAAAGTGAAAAGTTATGTTATTTTTCTTAATGTTGAGTGTATTGAAGCAACTTCAATGTTATTTTACTTAGCGTTTGTCTATAAATTTTATAAATACTAGTTCCAATTATAATAAGAATGTTAGGATTATATTCTTGCTTCCATTCCAATATCGATAAAGTTTTACAAACATTTTTAGAAGCTTCTTAGTTGCACGGCTTCACAAATTTACATTTACTTTCATTAAAAATATTTGTACTATTTGCTGTAAATACATTTTTTATAAATAAATACCAGTAATAGACCTGTATTGTTGGTTTTAATATATTTTATTGCCATAACATAACAACATAAAATTTTTATCCTACAGATTTCAATAAATTATAATAAATAAAAATAAATAAATAAATATAAATGTTAAGGATTTAACTGTCTTTTATACAAGGGTAACTTGAGAAAGTGACATATGAAAAGAATAATGAATTATTTCTTCATAATAGATTTAAGTTTGCATCATATAAAAAAGTGTTGTACCCTAAAATCACGAATGCAACGTGTCTGACATGTCTCTACTTTGCCTTGCATTGTTTTTCCTTTCTGTTGCTTTAAGTGTCCTGCTTTCCTCTCCAGTAATTGTATCAACTACACTGTCTACAATATCATCTAACACTTCCTTAGATTCTTCTTTATGCTGTCCATTTGAAGTCTTGACAACTGGTTTCTTTGATTTCTCAGTTGACTCATCATCGTCTAGAGCATCCCCAACGGCATCTGCAATTGGATCATCGTCATCATCTTCATCTTCTTCACTACTTTCATCTGAGTCGTCGTCATCATCGTCGTCGTCATCGTCATCGTCGTCCTCGTCTTTAGTATTAGATTTTGTCGTGGTTTCTAACATTGTAGTAGTTTCCAGTTTTGCATTGGATTGTGTAGAACTTTCCATGGCATCATTTTGATCAAGATCTGTTTCTGTCACATTTACACTCATTTCGCTATTATCTTTCACGACCTGTACAACGCTTGAATTGGACATCACTTCATTAATCATTACAGGCATTGTCTCAGCCGATGGCACCTCTGTACTGCTTGAACTTGGTTTTATCAATTTGTTTTTCGTTGTAGTCGTGGCTTTCACGGGTTTAGGCGTCACTTTCCTTCTAAGGGGTTTCTTTTGTTGTGGTTTAACAGGTTTTCTTGTTACTCTTCTCAATGGTGTTTTGGTTGTAGTAACCTTTTTCTTGTTACTGCTAGAATCTGAGTCGTCATCTTGGAAATATCCTCCAATAAAGTCATCGTCCAACACGCTAAACGATTCGTAATCTGAATCTGCGCCGTCATAGTCAAAGTCATCATCATCATCGTCATCATCGTCGTCGTCATCGTCGTTGTCATCTTCGTCTTCTTCTAAAATTGGTAGTGGTTGAGGGGGCTCCACCCTAAGGCCTTTTGGACCGAAACGAAAGCAGGAGACTCGTAACGCGGCTTCGACTTCGTTTAATGCTCTTAGTTCAAGTCCCAAGCAGGCGTTAAACTCGGTACCTTGGCGTCCTATATTGTAGACGCGACCGCAAAATTTTGAAACGCCGCCAGGTAGAGGCATACATACCGGTTGAGGTTTTCTTCCTAAAAAAATATAAAATTAAATAAAATTTAATTTAATTAGTATTTGTTTTATACTACCTGATATAGTTGTATTGGTAAGAACTCTATCTCCAAATCTCATAGAAATAGCAAGTTTATCTCCCTTTAAATACTGAAGTGATGCACAACCGGGACCTTTAAAGGGCACCACCGGTATATTGAAATCCCTGCAGCAATTGCATGTTTGTGCGCTGCAGCTACAAAATCTATTTACTGAATTTGTTGCGGTATCCTGTCTTTTGTAACTTTGTTTACTATTCTTCTTTAACCCAGTTTTACGAGATCTTCTATGGTGGTTAGATTCTACAATTTATAAAAATATATTATTTATATATTTTTAAAAAAGTAAAAAGTCGAGATGTTGCGTTATTATATTTACCCACCTATCACTGCAGCAGAAGCTGCAAAAGCAATTAGAACGAATATTAATAAGAGCTCAAATATAAACGATAATTTCATCTTCCTTCAAATGCGCCTAAAAAGAAATAAAGTACAATAATGTTTGTAGTTAATTCGCCAAGAAAGATACGCATCATTATATATACAATTATTTATAAATTATATTACCGTTGTATTTACAGTTTACTATTTTCTGATAAATAAACTATCCAATGAAAATAGCATAAAGTACAGTAATACAAATTATGTACAGCTTTAAAAATGTGTTGTCCCATTATATTACTTTGGAAAAGCCTCATCACAAATACTATCCTTTCCAAATTGTACAACCAAATAATGTAAAATAAAAATAAACCCCTTTCGAAAAATTTCGGTATTAAAAAAACTTAATGCAAGTTTTAAGTTGCGTTAAGAAATATTGCGAACATTTAATACATTTTTTAAAGCAAACCGAAGTTTAATTTATCAATCTTTTTAATTTGACTTCATTTAAATAGCAAACTATAAACACAAAATCCTTATACCTAAATTAAACAAATACTAATAATTTTCGACTTACCTGTACCGATAAAAGAATTATTTAACGTATTCCAAGTGGATTTAATTTCACACTGTGCACTTGACGACAGTTTGCTTAAGTCTGTTGACTAATTCTTCAGAATCTTCGAGCTCTTCTTCAACGGAAAGGGGGGCTAGAATGTCGGTCACATAGGTAGGTCATTCGTGTTCATCCGGTGTACTCTTTACATCCGTAGAAAGCACTTTTTCTCGCATCAGTGGCGTATGTTTGAGGGGCGAGGTAAATGGTTTTTATACTGTTTTTAATTCAAGTACTTGATGAAATCTTACAGTACCAATTTAATAAGAAAAAATAGTAATTTTTATCGTAAATAGGTATTACGGAAGGATTCAAAACTGTACGGAACCGGTGACTACATGGCCTCTTTAAAATCGACGACTTTGTCCGCCACTGCTAAGTAAACGAATTTGTTCCGGTTAATTAATTAAATAAAAAGAGCGAACAGGTTTATATGCAAATGACATTTCAAAATTTTTAAAATGTATAAAAACGTAGTTCTACATTATTGCATATTTATTTATAAAAAGAAATAGTATTTATAAAATTTAAAAATAAAATAGTTATCATTTTGTTGAAGCTTGACCCAGATATACTTAAGTACCAAAAATTAATACAAGGAAATAAAAATAAACATTAACATCATGAAAGGAACGGAGAAAGTTTGTAAATTGTACCTGTATGTATTTAGTTTCAAGATATTACGCTTGGAACTTTCTGCTGATGGGTCGTAAATATTTTTAGTTATGTCCAAAATACGAAGATTACACCTATTAGTTTAGAACCAAGCGTTAACTATTTTCTACTGCATAAAAGCTTCGGTTTTTCAAGGTTTATTATTAATCTAGTAATCTACTAATTTATAATAATCATACTTTCAGTGGTAACATTTTTAAGTTGTCAAGCACCCCCAAAAAAAGCTTAAGAATATTTCCATGTTTTTTTTGGCTTAAAGTTTGTTCTTTCGTACAGATTAACAGGAAAACAAACCGTCCAAAACCGTCAATCGCAAAATCATCGCTTTATTTAACAAATAATTGCTTTTTGTCATCTAAATTTGATGGAGTTGCGCACCGCCGTCCAAATTCGACGCTGTCCCTTAAATTATCAGTAGGTACAGCGCGTTAGTGTCGTATAGGTGCCCGCTATGACAATTTTCTAAATTCGGCTGTTGGTCTTTGGTAAGTACACATTCATTACAAATCTCGATGTTTTTATAACCCTCGAATCCACACATAAGAGATTCGAATTTTTAAACGAAAACCTTCCCCTTTACTTCCTTGCAGAAGTTGAGGTTAATCAAACCTTTGCCAAATTGAACCACTATAAAAAAATTAAACATCCAATATGATTAAATGATGATTATTGGTCGTTCTCTCAACTGACGGTTCATTGAAAGGACATATAACCAGAAGAAATAATCGATAGAGGCTAAATAATGCTTCTATTTTTGTTAATACAATAATTCCAGAGCTTTACCTTCAGCATGCAGTTGGCGCAATTTTTGAAGCAGAGGCACGTCAGATTTAAATTCAAATTAAATATATGGCCCTTGCAAAGCACGTGCTGTAACTATAAACAACCTGCCAGGGTAAAAAATTCCGACAACTTCGAATCTCCCTTCATTACATATTCCACTATGTGAACGTAAACCTGTCGAAGCGAACTAAATATATTAGAAATGTATTTTAGCAATAATAAACAAAATAATTTCAGTATGATTGAAAGGCTTTGCAAATATTTTGGTTTGTTGCACAAAGAATGGCTGAGGTGATGATAGCCAAAGGTACTTATGTCTTATATGTAAGTATTTGGACATGTCTGTCCAGTTCTTAATAGTTTTAAGAAATATTACATATGAAAATATGAGTAGGACAGTATAGGGATAGATAGATAGTTTGGTGAAGGTTTGGGATTATCCTGTCGATATTACATAGATAGTAAGGATTGTTAAAATATTTTTTTTGGTTTAGGCGTGTCTGTCAGATATGCCTTAAAATGAAAGTTGCGCGACTGGGCATTTTCTGACCAGTGGTCTTAGAAGAGTGTGGGAGCATTATTGATCGTGGCCACGCTGTATACACGGACACGCATCTAAAGCAACGCATACATACACATACACACTCACCCCACTTTCTCATTTGTGCTGTCCGTTATGTTTTCCATTCATCATTATGTTTTCTGATAGCTATGTTGCCTTATCTCGTGATCAATATTTCCCCTTCTTCCTAAAATCTGTAATTTAGTTTGTCGGGTTTTTATTTTAAATTTGTGCGTGCTTACGGCTTTACCCCAACGCATTTCCAAATGTAAATACAGGTGGTTTTATTACAAATTATATCTATCGCTTTTATTAAATATTACTCAAAATAAAATCAATACCTAATGTGCGCGCTTTTCTATTATCTTATTTACTGCTTTTACGTTGAAATTTATTTAAATATTAAATTATTTATACTGATTAGAGATAAAATTAATAACAAATCAATACAATGCCGCAGATAAAAGATAAATGCTTATTTTTGTCATCTGAAAACTTTACCCGTTTAAAGCACTGAAAATATTTTCATACTCTCGCCAATAATTCATATATATGCGCCTATATTTCCGTTATTTATGAAAATAACCAATTATTGAAAATATTTTCGCCTGTAAGCAAACACATCAACATTCTGAAATCGAAAACCACCTAAAATTGATAATTTCAAATCAATACAATTATACTGAGTGTTTTCTACTTCAGAACATTAAAAACTAGATATAGTTGAGAGAAAATTTTTGAAACAATCAAAACCTAAAGAATTATACCTCTGATGGTCGGTTTATCAAAATCCATTTAAACTGGATTTAATTAAATCCTTCAGAAATGAGCCAGTCATATCTTACCACCTAAAATTAATAATTTCAAATCAATACAAATATACTGAGTGTTTTCTACTTTAAAAATCAAAACCATATCAGAGAAAAATTGCAGAAATATAAAATATATTTTATATCCATTTCTAAAAACTTGAAAAGTTAAATCTCTAATGGCGGTTTATCAAAAGTAGAAAGCCGAGGCTGACAATTTCTCTAAATAACAAGTAATCCCCCGTTCTAAGGGTACCTGAAAAAATGTTCATTAGGGCTTTATTATTATTTTTTAAGATTTCGCGTATTTATTTCACGAAACAAACATCTGAAGGACGTTTTTTTTTTAAATAAACATTTTGTAATGAGACATAACTAATAATCTTGGGATATACATTTCTTATATAAATGAGGTACCTAATTGAGCAGACGACAATTTTACTTCATTAGACTTATTTTCTATTTATGAGAAAATTACTTGTTTCATACTGGAACACAATTTCGCATGACAAATGTTAAAAACAAATTCTAATTAGAGTATTCAAAGCGAGGCTGGCCTGAATAGATTTTTTTTCTCGGGATTAAATTAGTCAAAATACGTAATAATGTTTACCGTTCGTAGATTGGTTTTAACTTTTTTTGTTAACTAATTCGACTTGTGGCAGGAAAACGTAAGAAAAAACGAGTCTTGCAGGCTCGGACGGTTTTCAGTTGGAATGGATATTCGTTTCTACGCTGAAAATTCTTCAAAGTAAAGCTGTCGCTACCGAGATTTCGCGTAATATTGATTGAAGGTGACCACACAGGACAAAGCAGTCACATGTAAGGTGGTTTCGTGGTTTAGATCTGTTTACGAAAAATATAGATATAATTCCTGAGGGAGTAGGGGTAGTTCCGAGGTGGGGGTTGATAGGTTGCTATCGCCGTGTATTAGATTCCCTAGCTCACCACTGTGTTGGAGCTCAAACCCCGAGCACGTGCTTTATTTGTATTTATTATGTAGTGGTAGTTTATCGCCGGAGTGCTTACACCTAGGATTTTACACGAAAAAGGTATTTTTTCATAAATTTCACTGCTTAAATAAATAAAGTAAACTTTATTTATATTTTTATATATTTTTTTCAATCGTTTTTATTGTTGCAATTTTCTAAAAAAATTATTCGAGTTTATTTGAAAATCTTACTTCTATGGTATTTATAGATATTTTTTTCATGAATCTCACTGGTTAAATAAATAAAGGTTACTATTTTTATTTATTTATATTTTTATAAAATTCATTTTTTTTTGTTTTTTGTTTTCGTTTTTATTGTAGTTTTACAAAAAAATTATCCGAGTTTATTTGAAAATCTTACTTCTATGGTATTTATAGATATTTTTTTCATGAATCTCACTGGTTAAATAAATAAAGGTTACTATTTTTAATTATTTATATTTTTATAAAATTCATTTTTTTTTGTTTTTTGTTTTCGTTTTTATTGTAGTTTTAAAAAAAATTATCCGAGTTTATTTGAAAATCTTACTTCATTTTCTTTTTTCAAACGTTTTTATTTTTAATATTTTGCAAAAAAAAATATCCGAGTTTTTGAAAATATTTCTGTGGTACCTAAGTATTTTTTTAATGAATCTCACTGGTTAAATAAATAAAGTTTACCTTTTTTTGTTTATTTATATTTTTATAAAACAATTTTTTTTCAATCGTTTTTATTGTTAATGTTTTGAAAAAAAATATCTCAGTTTATTTGAAAATCTTATTTCTATGGTACTAGCGAAAATGTATCTAATTTATTACATTAATATTCCCAATAACATCAATTTTGGCAATTTTTTTACTGGATTATATAAAAAATAGGAATGCATATTGACTCAAATCTACATAATTTAAAAATGTTTTAATATATTCTCAAACAAAAGAAATTATTTTGTGTTTTCAGTGGAGATATTTTGTTATAGATTAAAATATCTCTTATATTGCATAATGAAAACAATGTAAAAGCATATACACTAATAATAATTCTCAAATAAGATATTATTTTGTGTTTTTAGTGGTTATATTTTGTTATAGATTTAAATTTCTCTTCTTCTGTTGCATCATGAAATAATGTATAAGAATTAATTATACAACTTTTGAGATTTAACATATAATTGTTCCAGTTAAATTAAGCCAGTAACTAATTTAATTTATTTCTATAATTTTATCATATTTTCCACGAAGAAAATCGAAAGCGTTTTTTTATACTTAAATTGTTTTTGTGTTGTAACGCGTTTTGAGAAGAATTGGTATATTTTGAGCTAAACCTGCTATTGATTTTTCCAAAATGCAATAAAAATTGTATTAATGCGGGTGTTAATAAAGGTTTCTATTACTGGTCGCCCTCGCATTCTGCATTTCTCTTAGAAACTCCCAAAATGCAGAGGGAGATTTCGAAATGAGGGAAACATAGCATGATTCATACTTCTTTACGATATTTACTCTCGATGCACACAAATATTTAATGATTCTATTCGTCAAGACTGTTCTACTCGATCAAATAGAGCTTAGTCGATTTAAAAAAAAATAACAATAATATTTCTACTTAAAGAACAAACAGTAACATAAATCATTTACTAAGTGAAAAGTCAATTTCACTTCATGAATTTGAATGCAATCCTTATTTAAAAACTTGGGCGAACTATCAGAGACAGCTGTTATAAATTTAACAATGAAAAGAGTGGGTTGCGTAGCAAATTGTACTAATTTAAGCTTTCCTATTGTGTGACAAGGTGTCAAACAATTAGGGAATGCCACAGCAATGCAATAAGCACCTGTAAACAATCATAATTTTCCTCACAAAAAGACCTTTACAACAATATATTTATTTTCCACCATTTCTATTATCCATCAAGATTGATATAATGGAAACGTATCACAATTTAAACAAAAAAAAATTGTTTGCTTATTTTAATCTATTTAGAAATAATTTGCTTAAGACGTAAAAGATGTATAGGAACGTCAGTCGTATAGAAGAAATAGGTATATAAAATCTATATTCTAGAACAAGAAAGAATATAATTATTCTAGGTATTTTGTATTGTCTTTAGAAAAATAGATCCAACAGCTTTCAGCGGCTGAAACCATAATTAAAATTTTATTCTGCACCTATAAAATCACCACCAGGTGTTTCAATATTATCTACCCTATCAGTGTTATCAGTGATAAGAAAATATTTCGTAGTTTAATATATCATCTAACTGAATAATTTTTGAGTTTTGTATTATGCGATGCGTTGGCTTAATAATTAACCGAAATAATTTAAATTTAACCCCTTGTCGATGAATTCGAATAATTATGTTCTCTGTTTGCGTAGGGGCCTATACGATTATTGCATGTGGCCTACAAGAGAGCACGATGACCTCCGTCACAATACCCTCAAGCTCTGGTACCATACACGGAGGATATTCCTCATCCTCATCGGTGACGGAAGAAATATCAAGCAACAAAGCCGATTTTGACGCCGCACGCAAGGTGAAACGTTCGCTGAGCATCACGTCCAGCGAGTCCTGCAAAAAGCGTCGCAAGCAGTCAACTCCAATCCGGATATCCACCACCGAAGCTGAGTCAGCAACAAACTCAATAGAAGGTAAGCCTGCCGTGCCTTCTCCCGAGCCCAATCTGCGTTGCCCAGTTTGTCAGCTTTGTTTCGACCATTCCGAGCAGCTCCAAAATCACATAATATGCGAGCATCCCCCACTGGATTGCAAGAAGGAACCAGAAGAGCACTCCACTACGCCTTCCTCCGTACCATTTCTGGAACATTCCGAAACATCCTTAGGAATGATGTCTAGGCCTGACATGCAGTGGATGAACGACATCCCTAGCAAAGATTGGCTCAGTTCCACTATACCTAGCCTGTCCTTCAATCCAGCCAACCCCATGTTCATGGCTTTGCCACAGTTTGCCCAATCTGCAGAAAACCTTCCCATGAAGCCTATCAGAATATTCAATCCAGACGCATACTGCGATCTTTGCAACAAAGAATTCTGCAACAAGTATTTCCTTAAAACACACAAAGCTAACAAACACGGTATCTACACAGATACTCCTACATCAGAACAGCTGCAAATGCAAAACCCAGTGGCAGTAACATCCCTCGCTGGTAACTCCAAACTCCCTAATTCCGTGCCAACTGTAGAATCATCTGCGATGAAAAGCGAACCCAAAACCCCAGTGAACGTAATCAACCCTTTTAGTAATATATTTTCTAATCCCTTTACCAAACAAATTGGAGCTATGTCGGAAAGCGAGGCGCACGAGAATATGGCGAATACAAACGGATTGTCATCATCTAGCGAAAGTGATACGAAATTTCCCGATGATCAGCCTGCCGAAGAATACCTTAGCCCTAGTAATACACAAACCGAATCTACCTCAATAAAAAACGATCCAGACGGGATGTTTCATGATACATCGAACAAACTCTCGCCGGATCAGCAAAGCCGCGAATTAGATTTATCATTCCGACTGAGACGATTTGGAGTGATGAATCCTAAAGCTTTTTGCGAAATCTGCTGCAAGGAGTATTGCAACAAGTACTTCCTCAGGACTCACAAACTGAAACGTCATGGGATCTACATTCCAGATGAAAAAGAGAAAGATATTAAAAGCGAAAGTTCGATGGTTTTCCCTTTGTCTAATAACGTTCAGACCAGCCCCCTTAATCTTATTATGACGGAACAATCCAGTTCCGACCGCAAAACTACCTCACCCAGCAACATTAGTTGTGATACCTGTGGCATAAAATTTCAAAATGCCAGCTTGGCTCAGTTGCACAACGTAAGCGTCCACGGACGCATTTATTCAAAAGACCAAGAACCGGAACCTTTTGGAGACGCAAAAAAGATACCAGAAATGTTTAAAGCTCCGGAAAAATGCTTAAACGCCGAAGCTATTAGCGAAGATCTACAAAAACTGCAAACTATGATCTTACAACTGAACGATTTAGATGTCAGTAAAGTTTCCACAAATTGTAACATCTGCAACAAGGAGTTTGAAAATAGATTTTACTTACACGCACACATGATGACGGAACACGGTATGCTTTTAGAAGAAAGCGATGTGGAAAAATCTGGAGAACAGGAGAGCAACTCGAACAACAACACTATGTGCGATATATGTGGCAAAGACGTACAAAATGCTGATGAAATGGCAAAACACGTATTGGAATTCCATTCAAACACTGCAGCTGGAATTGAAACTGCTAAGGAGGATTACAACGGCTACAACGCTGGAGATAAAACAACAAATAGATTATCACTTTCCAGCGGACATATCCCAGAAAGACGTATCTCCATGAACGTTACCCCGACCAGCAGCTATTGCGAGATTTGTAATAAAGAGTTGTGTAATAAATATTTTATGAAGACGCACATGCAAAGAATGCATGGTATCGAGATTGAGAATGGGGCACAAATCGGTGGGGTCGTTTGTGACATATGCAACAAAGAACTCTGTAGTAAATATTTTTTAAGGGTCCACAAACATAATACGCACGGTATCGTAGAATACGGATCCAACCTTCTCCCCCCGCGGAAATCTGATGGAGAACCACCCCCACCACAACCCAGCACCGCTCCGACCGAGACTGATCCCGCGTTGAAGCCGACAGATTTAGCAGATTTGAGTCACAGATACTTTACGCACTTTACTGAAGTGTGTTCGATTTGTAGCAGAAGATTTAGAAGCACTAAATGGCTGAAGGCGCACTTAGTAACTGACCATGGTCAGGCAGGTGCGGAAAAATGGGCAGAATTGGAACACCAACTACAACAGAACTTGGGACATCCTAAATCTTCTACTGCGATTAAAATAGAAGGAACTAGTCCAAGCTTAAAGGTTCCCAACGGCGGACAAGACACAGCACAACAGAAAGTAGGAATGGGGATACAAAACGTTATATCTAGTCTACTGGGAATCGACGATACAAATTCGAAGATTTATCAATGTTCCTACTGTCCCTTCACTACTCCCTTGTTGCCCTTGCTGTTCGTGCACGAGCGATCGCATTCTTTGAACACCGAAGGGCTCCCCGTTAAATGTCCCGTTTGCCCACAAAGCTTCGTAGAAAGAGAGTTACTACAGCGCCACCTATTCTCGCAACATCCGTTTTTATCGCTACCTTCTATATCAAAGGAGGAGAAGGAGGGATGTGAAGACCTAGAAAACGACGAGCAGGAGCAAGTGAAAGTGAAGGGCAAGAAACAATCACCATCACCAATGAAAATCAAACAAGTGGAATTGTCTTCGGAGATCGGACAATCACTGAAGGACGTGGCAAAGAGGATGCAGTGGCCGGCAACGTACGCCATCCCGCAGGGGGGGAGCCAGTTAGAGGACCAAGAGGAGTCGTCTTTCCCCTCGAAAACGGGACCTGGGTATGTAATGCAGGCTTTTCTATTGGAGGAATCCACTTCCGAACGCCGGGTAATGCCCTCAGTTGTTTTTTTACCGATGCTACAGAAACAACCTGCCCCTATCACTGTTACTTTCACACTAACCCCGGCCTAACAAATCCCACAAGTAGTTTGCATATATGTGTTATATTTTTTTAAGAAACAATCGATGGCGATTCCACGACACCTGTGATTTTTTTAATTTAATTATAATTATTGTATAATCCTAAGTATATAGATATATAAGCGATTCCTATATTTGCAAGATACCTCATATATTATGAGAAGGAACATATGAGCACATATTTTTATGCAAATACGGAAAGACTGAGTGAAATTTTTATATAGTCTGTTGATTTTCACTTTAATATATCGAGATACTGATGTTTTGTACGATAAAGCTTTAGGTGATGTTTAAAGAAGTTCCTATTTTATATCTCGATATAATAATATAGTTCACAAGTATGTACGTATTCAGTTGTTAGATGTAGCTTGCTCAACAGTCAGTTAACATGTTCCGCGTACCCAGTCCATGCAACTCAGGGTTAGCTGAAACAGTACAATCAGCCTCATGCGCCTCCGGACTACCCGACCGGACCGCTTTCCTTTCTCGAGTTCCTGACTAGTAGTAATAGGAATAGGATAAGGATATATCATAAAGGTCTTGTCCTTCCTTACACTTGCCACAAGTCACTTTCGGTTCGATTGCGATGGACACGAAACGATGACGACTGGCAACCGGCCTGAACCAAAATCCAGTTACCGGCTGTCGCCTTCTCTCTGTTTCATTTATTATTTCCACAATTAAAAATGGCGGCAGCGGCGGCGACGCACTCGGCTCATGTTCTTTCTAACAGTTTGCCACACTCCTCAGCATTGTCTTTCTTAGGCATCACACGGAGTGTCCGATTTCATTTTTTTCGTTACACCGTCGTTTTCATAACTAATCCACCACAATACGACATAAAATCGATACGCTATGAAACAAATTCATTCCGAAGTCATATTTTAATGTCATGTTTAAAAAATATACACCCAGGTAAAAGGTTTACTGTAACAATTAGAAATGTTTGTGCAAAAATTTCAACTTTTTTAAATGGAACACCCTGTATATTTTTACATATGTGCTTTCCTAGGATCACAATTATAGAAGGTTTGACATGTCTTATCTCCAATAGTAATAAGCGAATTAAAATAAGTATTCTTTTTCCAACTCATTATTCTTAGTCTTATTAAAAACACATATCAAAACTTATACCACTGTAATCCTAAAGCAATTTATCGAAATATGTAAAAAATATAGAGAGTGTTCGATTTGAAAAATTCTTACACTAACATATTTGTTTTATAGCTAGATCGCTACTGTACCAAGGTAATACCCACAAGGGACAACAAATGACAAAATTTGAGCCAAAAATATCCGGTATAAATTAATTATCACGTAAATATATAACATCAAACACTTACCTATACCTATTCTGAAAAATGATTTTGTCAATTGCGGTCCCGCTTACCTACATCACAATTTTGTTAAACAACTTGTTCATTAAACGCAAGTAAAACTCAGGGACTCATATTTCTGTTAGTTGTATTGGGTTAGTCACTTTTTGCACAGTAACGAGACCAAACGCCCCATGGGACTGTTGGGTACTTTCCTATACATAATTAGGAAAGTGTGCAACGTCCTTTAGCAGTTTGATTAAATTCAGGTGAGGTTTTGCATATCGCGAAGAAACTCAGGTCGAAAAATATGGAGGCTGTGACAATAAGGAAAACAAGGATCACGTATTACATCAGATCAATAGAGATCTTGTTCAGGTCTTACGTAACCATTTTTTTTCTCGAGTTAAGTAAAGTATATCACAGAATTTAATCAACCGGAGTTTTGAGGGGTAAAGTTGATGTGTAATGAAAGTCACGTTGTCCGTCACTAGGTTTTGTGAAGAATGGGATTTTTCCGCATTTAACGGAAACAACTTATACCTAAATCATGAATGAAAAAAACATTATAATTTCTTGGCCAGAATTTTATAATAACTGTCAATCTGGTGGCTAAATTCACAATAGTATGTACAAATTGTTTATTTTACAAAATGTCCTTTATGGAGAATTATAATCAAAACATGTTTATTAAAAAATAAAATATTAAAAAATTTGTTTGTGCTTGAGAAGTGGAAAAGTCCCGTTCCTAGTGATTGTCATATTAAATATTAAGTATTCATTGTTAGTTATGAATTCGATCGAATGTCATCAGGAAAACATATTATTTGAATTGTTGTATAGTACAAAACTGACTTTGCTAATTACTAGTTATAATACTAAAGCTGTGTGCCTTCAGTAATTGCAAATGACCTGCTATTTCATATTATAAGAGCCTGGGTGCTATGAACTATATCTATGTTTTACATTATAGTACAAAAATGCAGATGTTTCTCTGCACGCTTGTTAGTATTCAAATACTGGAAACGCGTGCCATACATTACAAAGAATTATTTTAAACGATATAAATTCATATTCTCCCAATCATGCAAATCGCTCCCGATTTCTTTACAATTTTTTCTGCCATTGCCATAATAGTTAGGTCCCCGATTCCTAAATTCTGTAAACAGCTGCTTTCACAACTCCCTCTTTTTCGACCCTATATACTGACCACACAAACCCTCAGACTAAACTTTTTTAATATATGCATCTGTTCGATTACGCTAGTTGGAATAAGCTACATTTTATTCGTCTGCATTACAATAGAAGCACTATATACTGGGTGATAACAATATTTCTACCTTATCAACCCAGTCTTTATACCCAAACTCCATAAAAGTTAATCTTTCTCTTTATTGTTGAAAGTTCAATCCGAATTATTGAGATAAAATATATATTTTACTCACGTAAGAGCATTGTGTCTCATATCAGACTCTTTTCATTTAGTTTGTGTCACAAAGTATTTCCCATTCCAGCGTATTAAAATACTTATACATATTTTAAAATGATCACAGTATCTTGCTAGCAGAACATAATCGAATTCATAATAAAGTTAATTAATACAATTTTAAAGTATTTTTTAATATGAGAAACTTGTTTCGCGTCGCACAAACTTTGTCACATCATCAGGTGACAGTCGCAAATTATTGCCAATAATAATAATTATTATTATTGACAATAATAATTGCTATTCATCATTCGTGATGATTTTAGACTAAAGTTACATAGAGAACCAAGTAAGATATAGATTTGAAAATTACTATACAGGCTATTTTGGATACGAGTGCAAAGTGCAAATATTTTTAACTTTATTTTGGGAAATACTGAAAGTAGTCGTCAACTTTGTTATTATAATATTTTTGGAAAGGACTTTAAATTTGTAGCAGGTACCTAAATCTGATCTATCTCTAAAAAATACAGTTATGACGAGATTTTTAAGAACCTCTCTATAACTTTTCCTATTGCATTTAGGCATCTAATTTTATAGTATACCAGAAAATTCTAAGGTGCTGCATCTTTTGTTTTAATACAGTTCAAAAATACTTTTTCCAGTTATAGTTTACCAATTTTAATGGGCAAAAATGTTATTTTCAATTTTTTTGCTTCAAGTTGCGGAAAATTATTCTATTTTCCCTGATGAAAGTCTACAGCGGTGTTTTAAATTTATAATTTTTTTACGGTTTTGCGATGTTTCTGATTTTCGAGATGTTTTGAACTTAAAAATCCATGCTGTTTCCAAACATGTAATAATATACAAGGTGCGTTTTCTAAACCCCAAAAAAAATAATTAAATTTTTAGCGTTTTAGGAAGTATGTTTATATAGACCTTATTTTGGGGGTGGCAGTTAAATTTATGGTGTTTTAAGTACTTCCGGTATTTCCAGAAGTAAGTAAAAAATGTTTTCTTTAAAACATCCGTATCTGGAATACCCTGTATTGCAATTTTCAAATCTATATCTCACTGGGTTCTCTATATAGACACCAGTTTAATATTGTCGCGAGTGACCCTGTAGTGTTATGGTCTGAGGATGAAATTAAACTTATGGGTCGCAAAACTTGCAGCGTATACTTCCAATAGAAACCTTCATATCAAGTATTTGCAGATTTAACACTAATTTCTCCCATCGTTATATATTTTTAAACAAAGCTTCACACAAACAACGAATATACATGCCCTGTTTGTTACTTATCAAACTTTTGTTTTATTTGTTTCAAACAATACTACTGCCAACTCTGTACCTGAAAATAGTATAAGGACTTACCCCGAAACTGTAAACTTTCATTTGAATACTAACACGAGTGCTACTAACAGTCAAGCTATACTTGTATGTGAAAACATACAAATACCACGCAAGTAAGAACCCCATATAATATGAACCTTTGAAAAACAACAAAAATGGGGAAATAACCTACTTTGGTTTGCCAAAATAATCCATGTTTAACTGTATATACATACTATATATATATTAATATTATACATCTGTTTTTTGCTCCTGCCAGATAGCAGTTGCAAAAAATAAACTTACGCCATTAAAGAATATAATAAATGATCTTATAATATACAGGGTGCTAAACTAATATTTTATTATATTAAGATATTTTATTATATTGTAAATGTTAACATATTACTGACAATACTTATTCTTGTCAACTACATCAACTGTACAGAGTGGTTACTTATACTCGAACCAGTACCTAATGTTTTTCAGTGCAAACAATATTTTTATTTTTCTAATTAGGTGTTGAATAACCTTGGCGTATTTACCATAAGCAACACACATCTACGAAAAGGGTACCCAGAAGACTTTTAAATTTCTTGGGTTGCTGGGTACCGCACATTTAGTTGCCCACTGTTAATTGTTAAAAATAACAGTACCACTTTTAGTTATATGTTTTGGTGGACATCCATTTAAACTTTTTGCCCATTCTGTTACATTTATTTCATCATAAACATGCAAGTAAATACCATGCAAAACACTTACCATTGACCAGCAGCCAAACGGTCAACTTCTGTAAGGATGAGCATTAGTTATTTGTCCATTCACTCGCGAAACACAAAGTAGATGAGTCCACAAGAATTTCTCGACGAATACGATAACTCGTGCGCGGCGCGGCGTGACACCACCAATTAACGAATAGTCACTAAGTTGATCACGGTGATCAACCAACTCACTATAATAGTCACTGTCACTAACACTAATGCTCATCGCTGAGATACAGTAGATGTCCTAGGCTGCATTTGGTGAAGACTGAAACAAAAATATTACGTTAGAAAATGCAATTATTACTACAAAAAGGGTGAAACAAAATAAAGTATATTTTTTATGGATTATCCTCAAGTGGATCAATTTTGGTTCTTCAAAGTGTCCACCCTGTACCGCTTTGTTAATCATTGTTTTGTTATTAAGGTGTATATATGTATATGAATATTTTTGATATAAAATATAGGTATCTGTACCATAACTTGCACTTCTATAAACTGAAAGCTTAGGGTTTTGAGGAATCTAATTTTTTGTAACTATGGTTCTTCACGTGTTTCTGTCCATATTGTTTTAAGTGAATTGTAAAAATGTTAATCGAGGTAGAAATGATGTGAAGAAACGTAGCTTTTCAGGACTTGTTTTTAATAGTTGTTGTAGTTGACAAGTAAATATCTGGAATACAACTTGACTCAAGGAGGACTGTACAAATTTTCTAGTCATTATTTATATGCAATTAATTGATGTTACTGCATAGCACTGCTCCGCGTACAAGTTTCTTCTAAGGCATCTTCAGAATTGGTAATTTATGTAAATTATTTTTTAATAAGTTAAACTATGTAGTTAAGAAATGCATTCACTTGATAAAGAATGTATTAGTTATCAAAAATTCAAATCAGTTGCCGTGTACAGAGTGTTCCAATTTTGTTTTAATTGGACATCTCGGAAACTACAACAGATAGAAGGAAGCTGTTTTACAACACTAGACTACTTTTTCGAGAGACTTAAGATGCCACAATCAGATTTTCATATATCCCTTCGTTTTTGAGATGAATGGTGGAATAAAAGTGTACTTTTAAAGGATTTTTCGTATCTCAGAGAACAGCTGAGATATCGGAATGGTAAAAATTACTTCTCATATACTTTTAAATAATTTCTAAATATATTTTCAAATATTTAAAAAATTTCAACAGTCTTTAAAGAGATTGTTGATTCATTTTCTTTTTAATAATTATTTTTTATGATTCGTTTTCTTTGTTTCTTTTCTAATTGGCTAATATAATTATTTTGTTAAAATTGTTAAGTGAATTATTTCATCAACCAATTTTGTATAATTACATGAAAATGCATGATCAACTATATGCATCACGCAACAGTTTAACAATTTTCAAAATATAAAGCAGCCACTGATATATAACATTATAAAAAAAAATGTATAATGTATTTGAGTTATACAAAATTATACAGGGTGTTTTATTTAAAAAAAACGAAGAGGTCTATGAAAATTCTGCTTGCGGCATCGTAAGTATGAACGCCATCCTTCTTGTTGTTTTCGAGCCTGCAATTACAAAGAAATTGGGACACCCTGTACAGTGGGTAAGCATTTTCTGAAATATATTTAATAAGCCGAATAAGTCTACAGGTCTTTTGAAAAACTATATGGAATTATAGATTTATCTATAAGTTGTGTAGTCATTTCGAGAAGGTATATCGTAAAGCGATTGAAGTTCCTATATAATTTTGCGCAAATTTAAAGTAGGTGATTTGAATGATATAACACATAGTACCAAAGGATTCATGTTATTATGTAGGGTGTGTATTATAAATGAGCAAAAAATCAAAATGTACGGACCGTATCTTGCGATGTTCAAATGTTAAATATAAGTTGTTCTTAGGAAGTTCCAGAACTCACAAGGTACGAAACGTCACCCAATTTCGTTATTAAATATTAATATACGGGTTCTATATATACATACATATATATTATATAAATATATATATTTATTGCGTTAAGCTAGACTATATTCTTATGTGTTATTTATATTACAAACCGCGTTAGAATTTAACCTAACCTACATATTGCTAAACAAAACAATTGGCATTCCCCTTTTTCATAAATATTTTTAAATAGGATAAATTTGTTTTACCTATGTTACTAATTCGATTTTGGCACCATCTGAATTAGGCCACCAGTAGATGGCGCTAGAAAAAATTTTTAAAATCGATGGAACAAATTTAGATTGCTATGAAACCGAGTAAAAAATGCTTTATAAAATAAGCACAAGAAGTATGTATACTTTTTTATTTTCGTTGTAGGGAACTAGAAAATGTAGCTGTTACTATTTAAATTACTATAGCGATATACCATTTGTAAAATCTCTCAAATATGTATATGATCATGAAAAAAAGGAGAAAAATAATAAAACTATTGGTGAATGCCAGTCGTAATGTTCGTCTTCTAAGTTCTAGCACAGTGTCCCCAAAAATTGTTATATCTACCTAGAACTAAGTTTTATTTTGAATTGTGTGTATTTGTAGATCTTATTAGTACATAATTTTTAAAAGCTAATCAATGTATTTATTATTTATTCTTGTGTATTTCATTTTAGTCATTCATTCTAGTCAAATATATGTTTTATTTCTATTATATCGCTTAATTTATATATTTTTATTAAATACATTATTCTATTTTGAAAATGAGTTTTTTATTCATAAATATCGATAATCCTAATAAACTGAAAGAATACGTACTGTTATAAACTTTTGGTATATAAAAAAACCACAAAAATACCTGTTCCACGTATTCAAATAGACTTGCAATATTTTTATACTATATGCAACTACGCTCGATATTTAATAATAATAATCTTATTAGCCATTAAGCAAACAAAAAATTCATTTAAAGTGCTCGAATAAATATTAAGCCTAAATAAAATGGCGAATCACCAGATTTAAGTAGCTGTATTCTATATCTAACAGCAAATAAAGAAATATGATGAAATACGTATAATCATACCTACATATTTTTTATTGATTATTATTCAGTAAATGTGGAGAAGTAATTTTGATTGATTTAGATTAAACGTATGATATTTGAAAAGACAATGAACGTTTTATTGAACTAAATCGATCGTTATACAGGGTATATTTAAATTAAGATAAATAAACCAAGAAAATGTCTAAAGTTACATCACATTTTTTTTCAATTATCTGAAGTTGCTTGGTTTATTGACCACACTTGGGGAAATAATATAACCAATTAATGGTAATAATTCGGCATATTTCTACGCAAATCTTTCAACCAGTGGTGAAGATTCGAGGCAGCTTTATCATTACAACTCTTAGAAAAACTACGCCACTGGAATTTCACCCAAATTTTTTATATAAATTTTTAGCTCTATCTGCATTTCCACTCTAATTTCTAAATAGGTATATAATTTTTGAGCTCTAATTTAATCACTTTGATCTTTATCAATCACAATCACCGTTCAAAACCCCAAAATATGAGAAATTTATCTTAAAATTAAATATGAAAAAATTATATAAAAAAAATGAAATAATATTTGTTACAAAATCCGGGAACGTAGTATTTATGGCAAAAATCCGTTTTGTCAAGTATTGATTTGTTCACGAAATAATTTTATTTGCTTAATGATTCAGAATGAAATAATACATTGAATTTACGTTTGGCATCGAAAAATGACAAAGGGTTTCCAACGGTACATCAGTTATTTCATTATACGAATGTTTTTCTTTAATCACCCCGTTATTGTGTAAAATTTGGCCAGCTGCTGGAAATGGCATCAAAATACGTAATTATTGTAAAATAGGGGATTAATTTTACGTAAAAGGGTAAAATTTTAGCACAAGGGGGTAGTCTGATGACAAACATCCCTCGAATACAACAGGTCAAATACGAATGGTTTTAATCTTTTTCCAGATTTGTGTAAAATGGACACGTGCGTACAAAGCTTTTGTGTTGCAAGTCCTTTTATAAAATTCTGTCATTTCACAAATAAATCCCTTATATTAAAAACTCGATCTTTTGTGGAGTCCTTCAAAACTGTTGCCATATAAATTGAATTTTACCCGACACACGACATTAGGGTGATATTTCACAAACAAACGCAAAATAAAGACAATTTTAAAGCAAACGGGGTAAAATCGTAAAAGCGACAGCTGTTACCGCTCTGCTATATTTTCCCCAATATTTAATCCTTAAAATACATGACGACTAACGGTAAATTGGTTTGACAAACTAATAATTTACTCATTTTCTAATTTATATTATTATTGGAAAATATGTATATTCAGACAACATCGGCAAAACTACATTAGAACTAGGTATTTATCTACAAATGCTTAGAAAAAACATGCAAGAAGTGAATAAGTACATGAAATAATATCTATACAGGGTGATACTTAACGTATACGCATAAATTTGGGAAATTATAGCTGAGGACAAATAATGTGAATATTAAAAAAAAAACAGGTCAATTTTTTTGTTTATAAAAATTAAGAAGTAAACATTTTCATACATACCGGGTGTCCCAAAATTAGCCTGCCAAAAATTAACTGTGGATTCTACAATCAAAAATAAGAAAAAAAAAGTTATATAATCATAAGTTCGTAGACGTCCCCTAATGGAGATATGGCCCCTTAAATGAGGATATCAAAATTTGATTCTTCCCAAATATTTCCCAAAGGAACGATGATAAAGTAATCAAATTTGAAAATGAGAATCACATTTAGATTGTGAATCTACTGTTCTGGAAATAATTCCTCAAAATTGGTCATGGGCGTGCCAAACTGGGAGGTCAGTGGGTAAATATTGCTTTAACTTTCTTGTATCTCAAGATTTTCGTCGTCAAATCAAAAAATTAAAAATGTTGGTCTATTTTACATGAAAAGTACTCCTATTTCAATCTGATAAACTGCTCTGTTTTCGAGTAATCTTCACTTACAATATTTTGTAACATACCACAAAAGTTTAAGATGGAAACTATAAATAGGCAAAATATCCCTAGTAGGCTCTGAGAAAATACTGTCGACTTATTTAACACATAAAGATGCAATTCAAGCGTTTGAACATATTAAAATACTTTTAAAATGCATATCAGTAATGTAATTATTTGTAAATTTTTGAATTTTAATATAACCTATTAATACTTAAGACATTTTTAAAAACATATGTAATATGTGTCAAATAAACTGACAAATAACTTTTCAAAGCCTACTAGACACAATTTGACCGCTTGCATATCATATCTAATATTTTTGTGGTCACAAAATTTTTAAATTAATATCACTCGTAAACGGAATAATTTATCGAAGTAAAATAAGAGTACTTTTTTTGTAAAATTGTTCAACATTTTTAATTTTTTTATGTAATGGCAAAATCCTCGAGACATGAAAAACTTACAGCAATATTTATCCACTGACCTCCCAGTTTGGCACGCCTATGACTAATTATGGTATTGTTTTTAGAACATTAAATTAGCAATCTAATCGCGATTCTCGATATTAAATTTGATAACTTTATCTCGATCCGTTTTGAAAATATTTGGAGAAAATCAAAATTTGGGGTCCCCTTTAAAGACAACTTTTTTTTCTTATTTTTGATCGTAGAATCCAGAGTTAATTTTTGGCAGGCTAATTTTGGGACACCCTGTATTGTATAAGTATAGGTATTATTGATTGATGTCATAATTGTTTCTTATTTCTCAGTTTTTGCACTTCTGGAAGTTTTGAGTAGAAATTTCATTAAATCTCTATTGGTGAGTGAAACAACTAAGAACTAATGTTAAAAGTTGAAACTAGATTTAAGTCAGCAGTTCAAAAGAAATCGCAAAATTCATTTTAAAAGTTCCATCATTATTGCAAACGATTGTACCTTTTTTATATAAAAATCATTAGAGTTTTCAGTTTTGTTACACAATTATCAAAAAATATATACCTACACAAAAAGTTTGGAGATTTTTGCAGCATTGCCCACGTTATGGGATATTGTGCGTGTTTCGAAAATTCTAATTAGAAATCGTCGTCAAGTCAAGAACTAACCTCTCACATCCTATATATCGAAAACGATTCGTTTTAGGATACATATTCATACATATTATAGACGTTTTGTCTTTTTTTGTCTAGAAAATGCAATTAAATTTATACGTATAAGTTACGAAGCGCCCTATATAGTCATTATTCGAGCTCGAGCTTTTCCATTTTGCTTTTTTTTTCAGTTTGAGTGTAAACATTTGCAGAAAACCATAAACCTATCTTTAATTTTTCATGCCAGTTACTATAAAAACATTTACTTTATATTAAACTTTAATGAGAATGTGGCGTTTATATAACCATCAGCGTTTTTATCCAACTCAACTACATATCTCTATCTCCTACACACCGCCATTTAAATATAGTGTTTTCCCAAATATTGTTATAATTTGCATGCATGGTTTCTACTTGTGCAATTTTATTCAACTAGATTCGTTGACAGCTAAGAAAGTCGACAAACAGGTGGAAGTGTTTACCATTTTACCTATGTGAAAAAAATACTAATAAATCTAATAACAGTAACTAGGCGTTGAAAATACTGCCTACCAGTAAAATTGGAAACAATGAAAAAAAACTTCTACGAAACTAAAACTTCAATTAAAAACTGGAAGTAAAACCGTGATTTTGGGATTGAGACGCGCAATCAGTATCATATCACTTAAAATATATATCAACTTAAAATTTAAAACTAATTATTTACCACACATCGCTTATTGTATACTACACTCACTGAAACAGCACAATTATACTTTTTTTTTACTAAAATGACGCTTTGCATCTTTGAAATTTAAGAAACAATCAAGTAGCTATGAAATTAGTACTGCCAACTTAAAACTTCGAAATTAGGCTCCTACGCTTTTTTGACCAATCAGTGCATGGTATGAATACTTTTATCATTGTTTATCCATTACTATATCTTAAATTTAAACAAATGTATAAAAATATATTACCTAGTATATGTTGTATAAAAGAAGATAATATAAAGTAAATTATAAACGCATGGTTCCTACTTGGGGGATGGAAGGCTATAGCCTCAAAATGATTTGAAAATTTAAAAAAACTTACCACAAAGTCACTTCCATTACAATAGAAACCGGCATTTCTTCCTCAATAAACGTTAACACTCATTTACTAACAATACAAAACACTTTTTATCTAAAATAATGCTAGATAATCTTCAAAGTTCAAGACAAACGAATATTAAAAATTTAATATTGCCAACTTAAGAAAAATTCTAAGTAGCCTACTATGCAAATCAAATACTTCTACGCACGGATATTCTCTGATTTTAAATTTAAACAAAAAAAATCTGAAAACTATGTAGATATAGGTATGTCGCAGTAAATATTATGTGTACTATTTAAAAGAATAGAGTATAAATAAAATTAATTACTTCTATTTGATGAAAATCTATTTGAGTGTATAGCAAATTTATAAGTAAGGAGAAAAAAGTATTACATAGTATAAATATACTGTATACATCTTACATCAGTATAAAATGTTGATCTTTCAATACTAATGTACCTTGATAGTGTTTGGTATTTTATAAAACCTGGATTTTGGGGTTGGAGACGTATAGCCTCAACCCGATAATTTGAAAATTTAAAAAAACTTACCACAAGATCACTTCCATTACAGTAGAATACTAGTTTTTCTACTGCAATAAACGTTAACACTCATTTACTCACACAATACAAAACACTTTATCTAAAATAATGTTATAGATGAACCCCGAAGTTCAAGAAACAAACGAATATTGAACATTTTATACTGCCAACTTAAAAAAATTTCTAAGCAGCCTACTACGCAAATCAGATGCATATTATCACAGAAATATTTTTTAATTTTAAACAAAGCAATCCTAAAATCAGGTAATTATATCGTAGTAAATATATAAAGAATAAAGTATACATATATAATAGTATACCTACATTTATAAACAGGGAAGGAGAATATTAATAGGTCCTACTTCTTATTTCAGTACAGTACAATTTTGATCTTTTCAACTTTCAAAACTAATATATCTACATATTGTGTGGTACTCTTCGTGTGTAAATTGAAATAATAATTAAGTATTGAAAATACAAAGCCTCTACCTACCTAAACAATTATAAACAGTACAAACTGGAAATAAAATCTGAACCTGAAAAAAGCGAAATGCTTACCACAAATCTGTTTACATGAACAAATCTTCTGCATTTAACAAATATTAATACACATTTATTCACAACACTTTCAGTTTAAAATAATGTTAAATAATATTTTAAAATTCAACAAACCGCACTACCAAAGAATACGGTACTGCCAACTTAAGATTTCGAAATTTTTGAAAGAATACTCAAACATCAGTACATAAAAATAATATATTTTAAAGTAAATCTGTGACTAAATTAGTTTACTAAAATTACAATCTATTTTCTTTACATTCTTTTGTATTCTGTGTGTGTGTTTATAAACACTGGTATTGGTAACATTGGTATTAATTGGTATTTCTAAAAAAAGAAATAAGAGGGCGCCACATACTCATAGCTCTCAGCTACTGAGCTCTGTAATTGGTCAACAAATGAAACGTGTACATGACGTCAGCAAATAGGCAAAATAGAATAGATATTTCATATTTCTAAAGATTTCTTCTAAAATATATACATATTTTATACGATTTATTTACAATCACATTTTCTTACTACTTTAAAGTAGCTCTAGTGCCTCTACAAGTTATATAAAACATACATATACAAGTACCCTTTCCCCTTGCCTTCCTTCGTTTCATCGTTTGAATATGATTGTATGTACAAATGGTGGGAACACTGCGTCGTTGTGGACAAAAATACATGTTTTCGTTCGCAAATAGTAGCACAACTGGGTGTGTAAGGATCTAAAAAGATTTTTTTTTATATTGTACGGGAAAAAAGTGTACAAAATTGCCGGAAAACTATCAATATTAAATCCTATATATCTTTGTTATTATAAACCGCATCAGCAGAGCAGAATGGAATGGTTTATTTTATGGGTGTGACAAAGGTGTTCCTTATTGAAGAGTTGTCCACAGCTATTTCAACGTCCAGCTGACGATGGCGAACATATATCTGTTATATAATCTATACAATTACAAACAACAGAGAAAAGGACAAAGAAGGTGAGTTATATAGTAATATTTTCATATTTCCTATTTACAGAAGTATGTGGGTCAGCAAGCTTCCATTTTGTTGTGCAATTCTATTTAAAAATATTCTGATGCAAAATCTAGCTTAATTTTTAGTTAAAAATGGATGTTGTGTTTGGTATGCTTGAGGTAGATACTTTTAATCATAGCTTGAGATACCTACCCCGAGCCTATGCTCTTATGGATTGATTATTCGTACTTATACCAGTATTTTATTTTTTTACAGATTCCTCATTTTTACGTGTGCTATGGCTCAAATGGCTTGACCGGACTTGGGGTAGACTTCGAGAAACAGCATTCCTTCCATTGCTATCATGAGATGACGATTGATATGTTTTGGGCGTGGCCCCAAGGAAATTTGGTGGAAATCTTCAGGAAGACACTCCTTTCTCAGTAAGTATAGCTTCTTTTCCTCACTTATCATTAAAACGTAGCTATGGAAACTGTTTTGAAGTCATAGCGTAATATTACATGAAAATTTGTAATAAAGGTCACAATTACACATTGCTACTGATTTTTGTTTTGTCTTTATTAAAATATCAATTACAATGCATTTTGAAAAGAGACCCAGATCTATCCATTCAGTTTAATAGCCTTATCATGTTTATTTTGGCAGCAATGTGAATTTGAAAAACTACAACAAATTGTTATTGCCAAGTGTCATTTTTGACAAATATTGGGTACAGTGAGAATTAATCATCTTAAAGGTATATATAAATATTTTCCATCTTAGTATGTTCTTTGATATATCTAATATTATTTTTGTATTTTAAACAATAGGCAACTTAGATATTTTCCTTTTACCTCAATGAGGAATGGTATTCAAGCCGTATGACACCGTATTCTCTTCAGAATTTTTGAAATAATTCTATTTTGGTAGTTGCATTCAGAAAACAAATCAAATAATTTTCAAAAGAATTTTGTCCATAAAAATTTAGAACAAAATTTTTATGAGAATCTGCGAAAAAGTGCGCAGTGTGCATATTGGACTATTTACTATAGTTTTGATTTGCAACTATAGTAAACTATCACAACTTGTGATAGTTATTCTGTGCTATATAAATATATCTTTATGTTATAATAATATATATTTTGATATAATTGTCATTGATATTTTTTTATAATTGGACTAATTAGTATAGTTGAGAATCACAACTATAGTAAACTATCATAACTTGTGATAGTTATTCTGTGCTGTGTGAATATATATTTATGTTATAATAACGATATATATTTTAATATAATTGTCATTGATATTTTGTTATAATTGGACTATTTACTATAGTTGTGAATCACAACTATAATAAGCTGTCACAAATTGTGATAGTTATTTTGTGCTGTGTAAATATATATTTATGTTATAATTGGACTAATTACTATAGTTGTGAATCACAACTATAATAAACTATCACAACTTGTGATAGTTATTGTGTGCTGTGTAAATATATATTTATGTTATAATAACAGTAATATATATTTTGATATAATCGTCATTGATATTTTTTTATAATTGTACTAATACTATAGTTGTGAATCACAACTATAGTAAACTATCACAACTTATGATAGTTATTCTGTGCTGTGTAAATATATATTTTTATAACTAATTTTGCTAAAAAAAATTTGTCATACGGCTTTTAGAATATTACAATAGCCAAAAATTTACACATTTCAAAAAAAAAAATTGGCTTGGTGCAGTGGAGATGAAAGAAGAACACCTTAATTGTAGCAACAAAGGTACATAATAGGTTACTTCTTTTTTTATTATTTGCTGCAAAACGTTATGTATTTAAATTTTCACTTTGAGTAGATACCGCTTGAAGTAAATCCAGGAAAATATTTCAAATATTTTAAAGCTATTTTATTTTTAAATTTTGAAACTTACTGCAATGTACATTGTACAGTATCACAGGCGCCCGCAGAGTGGGGGGCACTAGGTGTCGTGGTCGTGAGATTTTTACATCTTATATATACATATACACGTTTTCTATTTTGAACTCCCCTGCCTTATGTTAATAATATTATAGAATATTTTTCATATAATTTAACACTTTTAAAGCTACTGCCTTGAATGCCAACAATGTGTTTTTTTCTACTCTGGCACAATTATGTGTTTATGATTTTGACAAGACATTAGTTTATATTTTTCAATTGCAATAGAGTAGAATTTTATTAAGCATTATCATCAAAAACATTGTATTTGAGTTCTATTAGAAAATAAATGTCGGAATTTTAGCTACCAATAACTTAATACAGTTGTACTCGTATATTATTAATTGTAATTTGAAACACCTTAGAAGTCTATTTCTTGTGATTTAGATAACTCAAAAAATTTGTCATACTAAATATATGTAAGAAATTTTCTTCAAATATCTTTAGTTTGATTTGTAATGCCTACAGAAGTTTTATTTGATTTCTTGCAAATTAATTAATTGGTATATGTTGTAACTAACTAAAATATTAAAATAAATCGTATACTGAAGATGTTCGTAGCATTAAACAAAGAATTGAATAATTTATAGGAAATATAAGTTTTTTAAACCAAGGAAATAGTCTTGCGTTATTGCAAATATGGCTGCCTGAATAAAAATAGGTATACCTATCATATGATTAAAAATTATAAGAATTGTATTTGAAATGCGGGTTCGACTTTCGGAAACGGAAAACCACTCAGCAATTTTTCGATTGGATAATGTTTTAACATTGCTCTCCTTTATCAAGTAAACCAAAATTTACGAATATCACCTTTATGCTTCTCTGCGAAAAGACTCAGTTGGATGACGTCACGGAGTCATTTAAATTCCTCTCCCTGCTTTATGTTACGTACGAACAGCTCGTTGGCGATCCGCGCAGTCAGCTACGCTGTCGATGTAGTCACAAATTCAAAGATGGCTGCAATCAACATTTGCGTTCGTTGATAAGAAGCATCGATATTAACTAACTTCACCCTATCTAGTGGTAAATTGTGATAATATAACCTAAAACGGTGTGGTTTAAAGAGAAGTGTACAAAAAACTGTTTATGTTATAGTTTTTATTTAAATTTAAAGGTTTTAAATTTCGTTTGTCCGTGTACAGTACAAAATGGCGACTGTTCGTGCTGTTGTTTGATAATTTATGGAAAAACTTTAATTTATTTAGTTTCTATTAAATATTTTGCCGTTATAACGTTATGACAACGTTGAGGGATGTTTTTTCTATATTATTAAATTTATTTGAAAGTGATAGTTCTTCATAAACGTGTGAAATCTTAGAAAAATTAGCTGTAAAATGCCCGAGGTAAGTTCACCCCTTAAAATACTAATTTAAGGGCTTTTCTTTGACTACATTTGTTTTTTATTACATTCCGTTGTGTCCTTTAATTGATATTTCAATGTGAACCCAAGGGCGTGGTTCCATGACTTGTAACATATTCTTCACTTTTTCCTTAAATATTTTTGTTTACAAGTGGTTTTTCAGCAATTTCACCCCTTGACCAGGTGTGTTCCACCGTTTTCTCGATAGATTTAGATTCTTCAGGGTTTTATGCACCTAGTAAGCCTAAAATTCTGGATTTTTGAGATGGACCCTTTTTAGCAATTTTGAGCCAAAGTTTGATGTTCACAGCGATAGATCTTTCCGTATACCTCTCTGGCAACAAGTTCATCATTTTTCACATAGTATTATTTCTTTTCTGGCCAAATATTTAGGTGTAGTAGCATTAGAAGCTCTTCAATCCATCCTGCTACTATTTACACAAATTTTGTATTTTTTGTGGTGGTTTTAAGTGTGGGGTAACTTTTTTGTAACACAGGTAGTCTCTTAACACACAAAGAATTGCATATATTCCACCCAAAACTTCATGTAACTTGTAAAATAAATATACTTTGTGTCAAACGCCACTAGAAGAATTTTGTTGCCCCACCCAACCCCCTGCAATTTTTGTCTTGAAATTAATTGTTTCAAACCTATTTCAGTTAATGTATGAGTTCCATTTTCATCAATGTTTTATACTACAGCAATCTTTTCACATGTATATGCCTAGGAAGACAGTAATTTATATTTTTTTTTTACCCCCTAACCTCAAAACTAAAGGTATGAGTATAAAAAATGTATACGTAGGTATAAATAAGTCTTATTTGTCCTTTTGTACTTATTAAAACCAAAATAAATATGTTTTTTTATCAGATAACTCTTCAGTTTCTGAACAGGTAATATGTTTGAAACTTAGAACTACCCCTCATTTGAACGGTACCTTATTCTTTGTATAAAATAAGTTGAAATAAATGTCTTTTCTTACAAAAAGTATTAAACCTTATATTAAATTAAGTTAAAAGTTAAGTCAAACTACTTTTTTTTCTTGATTTTAACAAAAGATACTTCAAAATATCATTAATAAAATTTTGTATCGTATGATAAAAGAAAATTAGTAAAAGTAAATACAAATTAGTCACATACAATTGTTGGTATGCACTTAAATATAAAATCTTTCTAATGGATCTTATAGATGGGAGAAGGATCAGATACTGAAAATTCGGCATCAGGATCAGACAACGAGACTAAAAGCGAATCATCGTCCAATAATTCAGGCTCTGAAAGGTAGGTAATTTTTTATTTTTATGTGCGTATACCAATGATGTATAAACATAATTTTTTAAGAAATAAATTCAATTTAAAAATCATATTTTTGAGAAATAAACCCAGTTTAACGAGAATGTAAATACAAACTTATGGATAGAAAATACATAGGCATGTTGTGTGTGTGTCAAATATATTTTTTTAATTTGCGTTATTAAAATAACGTGATCTTTAATCAGTTTAAATGTTTTCGTACATACATATTTGCATATATAGACACACACCGTCATATAGATATATATATATATATACACTTTAATTTTTGTCTTATCGTATGATAAAACGAGGAAGGTAAATATTGTATTTGTTCGTCCAGTGGTTCAGGTTCTTCGTCATCTGGTTCTGGCTCTGAAAGTGGAGCAGAACAAGAAAATGTAGAAAATGGTTCTGGAAATGAAGAATTCAAAATTGAAGACAGTCAAGATACAAATTTCTCAAATCCAAGTAGCCCAAATACGTCACCAGATTCCAAACCTAAAAGGTTTTCTGACTCGTCGAAAGAGGTAATTAGTAGATTTTAATATTTTCAAGGCTTGTATGAAATTGTTATATAGTTAATAAAATCAATAAAAAGAACATTTTAGTTTCAATCAAAGCATTTTTTCTGTTTACACAATATTCAATCAGTTTATCTAAAAAATAAATGGGTGAAATATGTATATACAAATATATGTATTGCATATTTTATATAAAATATGCTGTGCCCACTTCAAAAATAGTAATTATGTATGTAGAAGTATTATTTATTTTAATATAATTTTTCTTACATCTTTGAGCACTTGTCAGCTATGTAAAAAAGTTGCTAAGTACTGGCTGGCATTATTGCTCTTCATCAAATCAAATATTTATGGTTACTAATCTTCTGCTAGCTGGAAAAAAGCCCCGACGATTACGCCATTCGTAGGTCAGCTAGACCAAGAAAAGAACCACAAAGACTGCAAAATAAAGATAGTGAGAAAAGTAAGAAAAACGATGAATGGAAGTACAACGACGCAAGTTCTTCAGAATCAGATAATGAATTGCGTGAAAAGCCCCCACCTAGCAAAAGGGTGGGGGCGAGGTCACGTGCAACTGTGATAAAAAAGAAACCTATGAAAAAGACCAGAAGTAAATATAGTTCAGAAGACGAGACTAGTGATGATGACACAGACGAGGATAGTCGAAGAGCTGTGTCTAGAAGAACAGCTGCTACTGTCAGTTACAAGGAAGAAAGTGAGGAAGAAAAAACTGATTCTGAAGATCTGCTGGAAGTTGATAACAATGAACCAGTTGAGACTGTGCCTGAAGAAAAGTGTGAGACTATTGAAAAGATTTTAGCACAAAGAAGAGGCAAAAAAGGAGGTGAATATCACATTTTAGATTTTTAGAAAAGGGGCAATGTTTTTTTATATAAAGGAATTCATTTTAATTGAAAAGCTTTACAATAATTTTATTAGAAAGTATCAAAACTAAATTTAGAACTTGTGGTACAGAATACATTTTGAGAATATAATATTAAATTGTTTTATATTTAAAAATAGTAAAAACATAAAAACAACTTGTCCATTGTTTAAAATCCTAATTCAACGGGAAACTTGCTTATGGACATAAATTTATTACAGTTACGGGTAATATTACGACGATCTATTACATAGAAGAAAATGGTGATCCTAATGATGGTGTTGATCCAACTGATATAGAAAGTACTGAAGATCAGTATTTCATCAAATGGAAAGATTGGGCCCATATTCACAATACTTGGGAGTCCGATATTTCTCTTCGAGAACAAAAAGTCAAAGGTTTAAAAAAGTTAGAGAACTACATTAAGAAAGAAGTTGAAATTCAACAGTGGCTGAAATATTCAACCCCGGAAGATGTCGAATATTATGAATGCCAACTTGAATTATCACAAGATCTTCTAAAAAGTTACAATGATGTTGAAAGGATAATAGGTAGGAGTTTCACAAAATCTTTAAGTATCAATTACAACTTGTATATTATTGCAGCCAAATATGATAAACCAGATGGTGGCACCGATTATTTTATTAAGTGGGAGAGTCTTCCATATGCTGATTCGACGTGGGAAGATTCGGTCTTAATACAAAAGAAGTGGCCTCACAAAATAAAAGAATTTGAAGATAGGGAGTCCTCGTCAAAAACACCGACTAAGCATTGTAAAGTCTTGAAATGTCGACCCAAGTTTCACGAAGTCAAAACTCAGCCAGAATATATGACTGGTCGTGATAATGTAAGCTTTAATCAAACTGTTGTCGAAGTTTCTAAATAAATTTTTTCAGAATTTGGTTTTGAGGGACTACCAAATTCATGGTTTGAACTGGATGATTCACTCATGGACAAAGGAAAATTCGGTGATCTTAGCTGATGAAATGGGTCTCGGTAAAACCATACAGGTAATAAATAAATCCAGGTAAATATAAAATTGATTTTTTAGATTTTTAATGGGTACTATTTTTTGTTCAGACAATATGCTTTCTGTACTATCTCTTCAACACGCACCATTTGCGAGGGCCGTTCCTGTGTGTAGTTCCTCTTTCAACAATGACTTCGTGGCAGCGCGAATTTGTACAGTGGGCACCTGATATGAATTTTGTCACGTACATAGGTGACGTCCAGTCCAGAGACGCAGTAATATACTTATATATTTATATTAAGGTGGATTTTTACAATTCAAAATTTTTAGATTCGTCAGTACGAGTGGTGTTACGAAGGCACGAAAAGACTGAAATTTAATGCTATTCTCACTACGTATGAAATCGTGCTTAAGGATAAAGCTTTTCTAGGCAGTTTAAGTTGGGCAGTTCTATTAGTTGATGAAGCACATCGGTAAAAAAAAATAGTTTAGTTAGTCTGAAGATTATAAATTTTTAATTTTTTTTTTAGCCTGAAAAATGATGATTCATTATTATACAAAGCATTGATGGAGTTCGACACCAATCATAGGCTGCTTATTACGGGTACACCTTTACAAAATAGTCTTAAAGAATTATGGGCACTACTTCATTTCATAATGCCACAAAAGTATGATTACAATTTTTTAAAAAATTTAAAATTCATAGTAATATTTTCTTAGGTTTAATTCTTGGGAAGAGTTTGAGAAAGATCATGAAAATGCGTCCACAAAGGGTTATGGAAAGTTACATAAACAGTTGGAACCATTCATTCTCAGAAGAGTAAAAAAAGATGTGGAGAAATCCCTTCCTGCTAAAGTTGAACAAATATTACGAGTAGAAATGACTGCGATACAAAAACAGTACTATAAATGGATTTTAACAAAGAATTACAATGCGCTTCGAAGGGGAGTTAAAGGTTCAACAAACACCTTCCTAAACATTGTAATTGAACTTAAAAAATGCTGCAATCACGCCTTTTTAACAAAACCAACAGAGTATGAAAACCAGAATTCTCAACAAGATCACCTTCAAATGTTGTTGCGTGGTTCAGGAAAATTAGTATTACTAGATAAACTTCTAATTCGCCTACGTGAAACTGGGCATCGAGTACTGATTTTTTCACAAATGGTCAGAATGTTAGATATATTAGCAGAATACTTGCAACTGCGGCATTTTCCTTTCCAACGTTTAGATGGCGGCATTAAAGGTGAACTCAGAAGACAAGCTTTGGATCATTTCAATGCAGAAGGATCTCAAGATTTTTGTTTCCTACTGTCAACACGTGCTGGAGGTCTTGGTATTAACTTGGCAACAGCGGATACCGTTATTATTTTTGATTCGGACTGGAACCCTCAGAACGATCTTCAAGCACAAGCTAGGGCTCATAGAATTGGACAGAAAAATCAGGTGAACATATACAGATTGGTCACTGCAAGATCAGTAGAAGAAGAAATAGTCGAGCGTGCCAAACAAAAAATGGTGTTAGATCACTTAGTTATCCAACGGATGGACACCACTGGCAGAACTGTTTTAGATAAAAAAGGATCTTCCAATAATACTCCTTTCAATAAAGAAGATCTCACTGCAATATTGAAGTTTGGTGCTGAAGAGTTATTCAAGGATGAAGACGAAGATGAGGAACCAAACGTAAGTCGACAAAAAATTTAAAGTTATAATATGAATTTATATCTGTATTTTTATAGTGTGATATTGATGAAATATTACGGCGAGCTGAAACAAGGGATGATGCACCAGCGATGGTCGGTGATGAACTTCTTTCTGCTTTTAAAGTAGCAAGTTTTGCGGCATTCGATGAAGATGCTGAACCTTCACCTGCAGATAATGCAGGGGATGAAGAAAGTAAAGATTGGGATGAAATCATTCCAGAAAAACTCAGGAAGAAAGTAGAGGAAGAAGAAAGGAGTAAAGAAATGGAGGACTTGTATCTCCCACCAAGGAGTCGTAAAACATTGCAACAAATTAATCAATCAGAAAGTGATGGTGAGGATGGCAAAGGAAGAAAAAAGAGAAAAAAAGATGGCGATGAATCAGGAGGATCCAGTGGAGAAGGTGAAGATACCGACGATGAGCGACCAAGAAAACGTGGAAGGCCTCCTGCTGGTAACAGGGAGAAAATCAAGAATTTCACTGACGCTGAGGTTGTAACTAATATATTTAGTTGTAATTTTTGTAATATCTATTTATTTCTAGATCCGACGGTTTATCAAAAGCTATAAAAGGTTCAGCGCGCCACTTAAGAGGTTAGAAGACATAGCGTGTGATGCTGAACTACAAGAAAAACCATTATCAGAATTAAGAAAATTAGGCGAATTATTACAGGAAAGGTGCCGAGCATACATGAACGAACAAACCAAAGAAAATACGGAATCCAATAGCCAAGATGAAAATAAAGGAAAGAAAAGGTTAAGGGGTCCCTCGTTCAAACTAGGTGGTGTATCTGTTAATGCAAAAACTATGATGGCATGTGAAGAGGAGTTACAACCCCTTGACGAAGTTTTACCAGCGGACCCTGAAGAACGAAACCGTTGGTTGTTTGATGGGAAAACTAAATCTGCTCATTTTGATGTAGAGTGGGGATCAGAGGAAGACACAAAAATATTAAAAGGTATTTACATATACGGTTTGGGGTCTTGGGAACAAATAAAACTTGATCCTACCCTGGGAATTGGCGATAAAATATTATTAAGTGAAGATAAAAAACCTCAAGCAAAGCATCTACAGTCTAGGGCTGAATACTTATTACGGGTTTTAAAGAAGCAGTTAGATCAGAAAAAAGGTGTCCCAAAACCAAAAAGGCAAAGAAAACCAAAAGAAAGAGATAAACCTTTAACAAAAGAAATTATAGAAGACGACATTAGTTCAAATGATGAGTCGACGACACATAGCAACACTACACTTAGCAGTACATCAGTAATCAGTAAGAAAATCATCAAACCACCAATTAAAAAAGAAAAGGAAGAGAAAGACGAAGATACCAGCCATAAAGTTAGTCTAGATAAGAAAGAGAAAAAGAAGGAAAAGAAAAAAGAGAAGAAACAGTCGGGGCCTATGCATTTCTCAACCAATGAACCGATTGCTCTTAACGTTCTAGGAGATTTAGATCCTGCAATATTCAACGAGTGTAAGGAAAAAATGAGGCCTGTGAAGAAAGCTTTGAAGGCTCTAGACAATCCCGATCAGTCCTTTTCAGAATCAGAACAAGTGCAGCATACAAGAGAATGCCTCCTACAAATAGGAGAACAAATTAATAGTTGTCTCAATCAGTATTCAGATCCTGAGAAAATTAGAGAATGGAGAAGGTGTGTTAATTAATATACCATAAATATAGTGACATAACCTTTTGTTTTATTTCAGCAATCTGTGGTACTTTGTTTCTAAGTTTACAGAGTATGATGCGAAGAAATTGTACAAATTATATAAAAAAGCTTGCAAGAAATCAGAAAAAACTGAAAAGAAGGAGAAAGACAAAGATGTAGGTTCTTCAAACAACGAAATTCAAAATTACTTTTTTATTATTTGTTTTGTAGGATGGTGCATCCACTAGTAAAGAAAAGTCGAAACATGTTACTAAAGACAACAATAACAAAGACGGTAACAAAGAACATGTTAAAAGGAAACACGAAGTTGATTCGGAAAAAGAAGAATCAAAAAAACATCACGGTGAAAAGTAAGTATTTCAAAATATTAAATCAACATAATACTTTTTTCATTCATTGTTTGTAGGAAGGAAAAGAAACAGAAATACCCCGAAAAGGAAAAAGAACGAAAACGGACACGAGACGAAGCTACTACGGAGGAAGAAAGTGATTTTCGATTTAATCGGCATAGAAAACCTGGAAGTTCTCAAAAAGTTTTCAGACACGATCAGCATCCTCATGTAGATCACGAGAGATGGGCCGGCAATCAACAAAGAGAAAGATTCCCTGCAGATCATAAAAGGCCGTTTGACTTCCAAAGGCCGCCAAATTACCATAGAGAAAGGGATTATCAAAGGCCTCCAGATAAAAGGTAAATATTGATAAATAATCAAACAAGTTATGATTGGAAAGAAAAATTATTATAAAATAAATGTTTTAGATCTCCAGATGGTAAAGGAGATTGGAGGCAGCAATACCAACGTAGGGATATTTTACCCGGAGGAAGGCCCCATCCGTACTACCCACCCAACTTTGTACCACCCATGTACCCACCAGAGCAGTATAGAGACCGGTTTCCAGCTGACTGGCGACCTCCAGATAGAGACTATAGATATGACCGTCGTCAACAATAAATTATAAATATTTACTTAAAATATGACTAATTTGTACATGTTGAAATGTACCTCATTTTTGTATTATAGATAGTACTCATGGAACCTTTTTTGAGAAGTTATTGAGAACCATTTTTAAGTGTAATTTATAATTTAATGATTTTTGTCTTTCTCAATAATTTTTCAGAATTTTTGCATTTTTTGATTACCAAATGTTTTATATTGATTTGTTTTGATTGTACATTTTTGTTTATAAAGGTAGCTGTGTTATGGCCACATGCATATATGCCATATATATGCAGGCCTACCAACACAGTGTATATGATTGGTGTACATACAGATAGATAAATATGTTTTGATATTATTTGTTTCAACTGTTTTCGACAATTAAACCCTTCACCTCTTTCACCTTAATTGTTTTGTCTCCTACCCCTTTTCCCGTTGAGAAAATTCCATCAGTTATTTTCAATATAATTTATTACATACATACAAATATTAACTAAAATTACTTATATTCTGGAAGCCATATTTTAAAATTGCATAATTAAAATATAATTAGGTCTATTCTTCCAAGTACAGCATTATAATTTGTGTAAAGCAACAAGCATTTTATCAGTTGTACCATTTCAATCGACATTTACAATATAAAAAAAAATTGTACTTATATAAATGAATACACAATATATATATTTAAATGCTATAGAAAATAAATATTTTTGTGGGCTAGACAATGATCAACATTTTACAAAAAAAAATTTGTAATTAATTACTCTTACATCATTCCACCTATTTAAAGTAAAATTACTAAATCACCGTCTTATCCACTATAACAGATCAATTAACTGAAAAATGGGAAGATTCAGATATTCCTTGGTATTTTATTCCGTAAGACTAGGGCACTTTCAGCAGAAATAATTGGGAGAGCATTGTTGTAATGGAATTGAATGAGATGACTGACACTATTAAACATCCTATCCTTTGTTCGAACCTAAACCAGGAAAAAACACTTCAAAACTGAATTTTTAATAATAACTATACATACCACTCCTTCAGGATCAATCAGCAGTAAATGTTTCTTATTGTTATCTTGCATTCCAGAAAGAACGAATTGGCGTTCAACAGTATTTATCGATTCTCGAACTAAGAAATCTCCGTCTTTTTGTAACAGGCTCTCTGCTTCAGCTCTGCTTATCCTGCCATGAAACCAAATTTCATTTTCGAGTTCTGCTATTGGATCAGTATCACTTTTTGCATAAACAGGCGTTAAAGAAGTATGTTGGTTGAAAGGCTCTGAAAAAAACAAATGGAAATATTTATTTCTTTAAAAACAATTATAATATACTGACGCATATCAAAGACATCCCTCGGTATCATAACACTGTCGTTGACATAATCGTGATGAGGACCATCGTGTGCAAGTATATCCGAACTAAGATCTATCAAATTAGGAGTCTGTACAGATGGTAATGTTGTGAAAGGTGGTACTGAAGATGGCAATGGAGGTACTGGAGGTGGTTCGCAAACATCTGGCGGTACCTTCCCAGGTAAATCATTATAATAGTCTTTATCAGCATCGCCTCCTGTCGATGTTGATGGATGACCCATCGTTGTTCCCAAACTGCTACAACATGGATTGCAAATACTAATATAATTTAAAAAGATTATATACTACTCACACTATCGGTGATTTATTTGTGAATTGCTGAAATCTTAGTTCAAAAGCTTGCCCTATTGTTGAGATTACATCCTTAGCTAGACCTCCCCCGCATTCCAGAACATAGCACGCCCTTAACTCATTTGTATCTTTCGCTATGTATCCTACAAAGTCTAACGTGTCCTAAAGGAAAATAAAAAAATATTGAACAGCTTTATATGCTATGGTTTACAACTTACGCTATCTCCTCCCGATGCAAATGATATTCTAGGCATTTCATGTGTTGCAATAATTTGATTGGTATCTAAGGATGTCAATGATAAGTTAACACTGGATACGTTCAAGTTAACATTTGTGCCAGCATATTTTAAATTTGGTACATCTGCAATTGCTTTTAAAACCTTCTTGTCTACCTTACGCTTTTTATCTACAGTTTTTAGTCTTGAAGTCTCACACACTCTGTTAATGCATTCTCTAAAATAAAACCATGTAACGGACTATCGAAAATAATTTTTTATTAAAACTTACTTTGCAACACTAGATCTAGTTTTAAAGTCCAGCGTTTTCATGGATACTTTAACTTCCAAACATCCCACATACTATAAAATAGTAATAATAAAAATTGAACGATATTGTTTACATTTTGCTGCAACTTGTAAGTCTCACCCTGACTGCATATGTTGCTCCCTGCTTGGCAATGAGTTTATCGGAATGAATCCAACCACTTGATGGTTTAATATTAAATGCAGACATTCTTCGACAATTTCCAATAACTTGTCAACACTCGGGAGTTTGTACTTTATAGTACAGTTTAATTACTTATGTTAACATTTGTAAATGAAATAAAATGTCAATGAATGGTTTTCATAGCATTATTACATTACTTGAATACTATGAGAGCTGAGTCATAATTTTCGGAATATCTGTGGAGAATTATTAGTACCACAAACCACATTAAAGGGTAAACACGATAACACGATCTATATTTATTAAATAAATGACAATTCCACTTCCAGTCCCTGAAGGATGCAGGCCAATGAATTTAATTTAACTTAACTAAACCACAGATTAAAACTAAACATCTGAACTGAACTAACTGACACACACAGAAATCACAAAACATCACCGAAGACAAAGAGAGAACAATATCGTACTTATCGTTGGCTGCTTTCACTATCTTTTAACATCTCATGAACAAGAAAAGTATAGTATCAATTTTCTACATCCTTCTCTACGGCATATTTTCATCAATCGATTGGGATTGGGACTGTCGTACTTGATAAATTGATTTAGGACAGAAAATTCATTTTTCTTATCAATAGATGTCGGAGTATGAAACAAACTTTTTTACAATCTTAATTCGATATTCGACTCAATGGCGTATCAATTTTTGTTGACTACAATTAATTATTTATAATAATTATATATTGATGACGTTTATTAAATTAAATGTTATAAACCAACTAGTCTCATACTGTATTTAATAATAATTAAACTGATGTAGTAAACATGCTTAGATAAGTAATTAGGGGAATACCCACCAAACCTTAATATAATGAATTGTACCTAAAAATCATATTTATTATTAAAAAAGACTGTCAAATCGATTTTTAAAATAAAATTCTATATTAGTTATATTTTTTAGTGTGGGGGCTGTTTTCAGGATCAACTAATTTCACTTCTATTCGAGCACGTGTAGGTAATACCTGTATTGCAATTAACTGATATACACTTATATTATTTAAGATTAAGATTATTGTTTTAATATACTTACTTTATTACTTAGTTTATTTTATACCTACCTAAAAATAAAAACTCTACGCCACTGATAACTACCTGTTGCTAATTGTTTTGCTCTCCCTGTAAATTCGTACGCCAATTATTATCAATTGAAATACCTATATAAAAATTGCTAGTCAGCCTGAGTGCCTCTTAAAACTTGCACACTAAACAACATTTTAAATAAAATTAGTATTACGTATATATACATATCTCCCTCCAACGTGCAATTTCACTGACGTATAGATTACCTGTCTTTAACTAACGAATTGAACCTTTTTTGCACCGTCAGTTGTTAGATTTTTAAATTGCGATGCTTGAATCTTTAGATCTTAGATCAACAAGTTTCTAGTGTCATATAGTCATTTTGTGTCTGGTAATTCTCTCTTAAACGTTGTATTTTATTTAATAATTAATTTTTAAAATGAATGCTTCTGTACATAAACCAAGTAAGTACTTAATTTTTACTACATTTAATTAATACTTTTCAAATAGGTATTGTCTGACTTGCAACAAATTTTATTGTACTGTATTTTTTATTAAATCATGGCTATATACCAATGCAGGTTGTACAATTTTAACAGATTAAAATTTGAAATAATATATTTTTTTATTCTTAATTGACAAAAAAAATGTTTAAAAATAATTCACAGTTATGAATTCTTTATTTATTTTTTAAGCTGTGCTGTTACTATCTTTATGTTTATTTTATCAGTTAGCCAGGTTACTCCTAAAACGTATTTAACGTTAATAAAAACAGTTTAAACACTTAATTTTATGCAGATACTGATAATTTTTAATTTAAAATGGTGCTAATGGATGAATTTTCCATTTCTTTAACAAATTTTGTACACCTATAATTGTTATTTATACATACAACACGCATATAGTTTTAATAAGTTTGAAAATAATTTTTGTTTAATTTATTTATAATTTATTACTTTAATTCCACATAAATTAAATATCGAACATTTCCTACTAATACATATAAAGAAAGTGATGTTTGATAAAGTGATAATATATAATTTATCGCCATATCTTTATATCTTATCAAGTTTTTGAATTTTTATATATAAATATTTTTTTCTTGTCTTGCTGTCTTTTTATTAAAAAAATGAATACACTGCTATATATATTTTTAATTTCCCTAATATTTTTTATTTACCCTTTCAAAAAAATTCGCTAATTTTGGCATGGTGGTGGATTTCTCTACTATTTCATTAAAAAGTTAATCAGTTCCGTAATTAATTTTTTGCGTAATCATTATATGAATGTAAGTATAGAGTAAGATAGTATTTATTTATGTTTGAAATGAACACAACAACCTGTTGCCATAATATTTTGGCGGGAAAATTTATATCATATCTACCACAGATATCTACAGAACACAACCACAACCTTGAAAGTTTGTTATTGAAGATTTATGAAAGTCATATCAAGCTTACTAAAGAACTATCATTCAAATTAAACATTTAGAGTTAGAGGTTGCCTTTTTAAGCTTAGGATATCTAAAAAAAAATAAAATGAATTCTCACAACTCAAGTTTTTTATCCAACGACGGTATAACAATTTAACACTAATAATGGCAAGTACCTATAACTTATTTTTATTTCCAGAAGCCCAAAAATCTGAATTATGTTTGGCTCTATTCAGGCAGTCCCTAAAATCCAAAGATATGGATCACGATGGGACCCATTTTGATATAAATAGGCCCCATGTGTTTGTGATTCTAGGAGCATCTGTAAGTATTCGTATATATTATTAAACATTTTGTTAAGTAAATACTTACTTCAGGGTGACTTGGCTCGTAAAAAAATTTATCCTACTCTTTGGTGGTTGTATAGAGATAATTTACTTCCGCCAAATACAATTTTTTATGGCTACGCAAGAAGTAAGGCAACTATAGATGAAATTAAAACTAAATGTGAACAGTATATGAATGTAAAACCAGAAGAACGAGATCGTTATAATCTCTTTTGGGAGTTAAATCGTTATATTTCTGGGCAATACGATTCTAGAACAGATTTTGAAAAGCTAAATCAGGAGTTAACTTGCTTTGAAAAGGGCTCAATTTCAAACAGATTGTTTTATTTAGCTTTACCGCCTTCTGTTTTTGAAGAAGTTACTGTACACATTAAAAATTCTTGTATGGCTGTTAAGTAAGTACATTTTACAAATTCATTTTTATTTAGTAGATTTAGCAATAATAATTACAAAGTGTGACTAACAAGGTTTTCTAATTACACGTTTTCACTTTTTTATTTTAACGATTGTTATTGTAGAGGTTGGACAAGAATTATTATTGAGAAACCATTTGGGCGTGACTTACATACATCTCAAAAATTATCTGATCATTTGGCCTCCTTGTTCACTGAGCAGCAAATTTTCCGTATCGATCACTATTTGGGCAAAGAAATGGTACAGAATCTAATGACACTACGATTCGGCAATCGTATTTTCAACCCTACATGGAACAGAGATAATATTGCGTCTGTACAAATTAGCTTTAAGGAACCCTTTGGAACTCAGGGACGAGGAGGGTATTTCGATGAATTCGGGATTATACGTGACATTATGCAAAATCATTTGTTGCAAATTTTAACACTTGTCGCGATGGAAAAACCTGCTTCTTGCCAACCGGATGATATTAGAGATGAGAAAGTAAAAGTCCTGAAAAGCATAAAGGAGTTGGAATTTAAAGACGTCGTTTTGGGTCAGTATATTGGTGATCCTGAAGGAGAGGGTGACGCTAAATTGGGGTATTTGGATGACCCCACCGTCCCCGAAGGGTCAGTTACTCCGACGTATGCTTTGGCTGTGTTAAAAATAAATAATGAAAGATGGGATGGAGTTCCATTTATTGTTAAATGTGGAAAAGGTAAAACCACTTGTTTTATCAGTCTATATTAATATTTACGTAATCGTATTTTATCTATCAAAGACATGTAATAAATTTATCAGCAGACTATTAATATCTTTGTTAGTATTTAAATAATCAGTAAATTTGAGTGGTTATAATAACATGATCGTTTGAAGGACAAGTACTTATTTTCAAGATCGCACTGATTTTTTTGGCATGACGTGCAGAAATGTTAAATTTTTTTAGCAGAATATTATTTCTAACAACTCTAGTAGTAAAGCTATAGAAAACAATTTATAGAAATATTTTTATATAATTAAATTTTAGCTTTAAATGATCGTAAGGCTGAAGTTAGGATCCAATTCAAAGATGTTCCGGGAGACATTTTTGACGGAAAACCAAAACGCAATGAGTTGGTAATTCGCGTCCAACCTGGCGAAGCTCTCTACGTAAAACTGATGGTCAAAACTCCTGGCATGGCATTCGATATGGAAGAAACTGAACTCGACTTGACCTACGGTAGTCGCTATGCTGTACGTTTTCCTTAGTTAATTAATATTGTTTTTAAACATATTTTATTCTTAGGGTGTTAAATTACCAGATGCTTATGAACGTCTTATTCTGGATGTGTTCTGTGGTTCTCAAATGCACTTTGTGCGTTCAGATGAATTGAGTGAGGCCTGGAGAATCTTTACTCCATTATTACACAAGATCGAGACAGAAAAGGTCAAACCAATTCCATACAAGTAAGTAACCAAATTATTTGTACATTTTTTTAACTGGCATATTTTTTGTTTCACCTCCTTTGACTTATATAAAAAATATAGTTTTATGGTTTATCTAAGTAGATAGTAATCTTGAGAGTTGAGAAGTTACTTTATTTATGATAAATAAATGCTTCTAATTTGTTATCTTAGATAATAAAGGCTTGCCGTGTAAGGTTTAATTAAATAAAAATTTCTGTTTAACATGTATTGTGTAATATAGGCTAATTTAATTAAGTAACATGCTCAACATATGAAATGTTTTTTTTAGATATGGTAGCAGGGGTCCAAAGGAAGCCGACGAAATGTTAATAAGGAATAACTTCACTTATACAGGGTCTTACAAATGGAAACCAAAAATGTAAGAATTAATCCAATACTCTTCATACATTCCTGTTTAATTTTTGTAAATTTTATTTATGTTTTCGTTTGGTTAAGGAACCTTTTGGCAATAAAATATTTGTTCTAAAAACATGTTTTATTAATCACATTAATTACAATTTGAAAAATAAATTAAATAAATACAACTTCGTAAGACACTTTTTTAATACTTTTCCCGTGTGCCTCTGCAAAAAAAAAACAAAAAAATATATTAAAGCTTATGGAATGTATTGAGGGACATTAGTAGAGAGAGAAAAACACCTGAGAGTTAATATTGATTAGATCCAGAACAAACTTCAAACAGCATTCGGACACACATTAGAGGATTAATATTTAGAAAAAAACCACCACCACTACATCAATTGAATATTACCATGGCCTTGTATCAGCTTGCAAGATGTGGTCGATAATTCTTTGCACGACATCTGTACTCTTTGCTGTACCTCCCAAATCTAAGAAAACAAATTGCATGGAATATAAGTTATTAACTCAAAAGCAGACAGCTCACCTGGAGTATGAATTTTGTCTTCACATAAAGTTTTCTCAATAGCCCATTGGATCAATTTGGCGTGTTTCTGGTGCCCTAAATGTTCCAACATGTCAACTCCTGCGTTCAACATAGCAATTGGATTAGCAATATTTTTTCCAGCAATGGCAGTGCCTGTATTGCGAGTGCCTGGCTCAAATATGGCATACTGAAAATATATAGAGATGTATACGGTTTTCAATGTTCTAATAATGGACATTAATTTACATGGTCACCATAGTTTTTGCCTGCAAGCAGTCCGGCACCACCAATCAGACCACAGACGACATTTGACACGATACTACCATATAGATTTGTCATAATCATGACGTCAAACTGGTGAGGTTTCGACACGAGCTGCATGCAACAGTTATCGATAATCATGTCGTTATGTTCTATTTCGGGGTACTCTTTAGCAATCTTTCTTGATGTTTCTAAGAAAAGACCATCGGAAAGTTTCCTAAACAAAGAATATTTATCAAAGAAAAAAACAAAAAACAAAAAGGTACTTATACATACATTATATTTGCTTTATGAATAGTTGTAATACGTTTCCTTCCTGTACGTTTTGCATAGTCGAATGCAAACCTTGCTACACGGTCAGAGTTTGACTCCGTCACGACTTTCATGCTTTCAATCACACCATCAACACTCTAAAATAATTATTTATAACGGTAAAATGTCTCGGTTTACATATTTCTAAACATACCTCATGCTCCAACATAGCATATTCACCCTCTGTATTTTGCCTTATGATAACTATATCTATATTGCTTTGCCTAGCAGGTACTCCTGGATAAGACTTACAGTGCAAAATATTTACATACAAATCGAGTTCATTTCTAATTCCTACATTTCTAGACAGCACTTCAGCACTTTCACTTTTCGTTTCAATGTTACCTTTAATAGCTACACCATTACGTTTTATCGAAGTTATAGCATATTCTAGATCTACATTATCATCTATTTTGGGGTCAATTTCGACTACTTCAAAATCGACAGGTGCCCCTGCATACTTAAACACTTCCTTGACATAGCCCATAAGCTCTGGGCCTATACCACCACCCGGTAACATTGTCACTGCATTTCGACCTCCATATAGAGCGATGGGGATCGGGGTCTTAAAATTACATAGTTTTTAACCACATAAACAAATTTCGGAAAAAAACTTACAGTTTTCTTAATGAGTGGTATTTTGTGTTGCAGTTCAAACGCTGACATTGTAGATTGACACTGAAAAATTTAAAAATTTAGTTATATGCTAGGTTATGTAATTAAAAAGTTTTACTCTTAAGATTGTGAAACCCAGAGAAAATGGGCGTTTTGATAATATTCTGGATGCCATTCTGTATTTTAGTTCTACGTATTTTTAAACACTCCTACAAAATAAAATTAAATACTTTAATAGACTGGTTATATCACCAGGACAATTTTTTACGTGCCTGTCATTTCATTAACCAGATTTCGGTCGCTATATTGGTTAGCTAACCACTATTGATTGGTTGAAACGGTAAATAAAAGATAACAGGAGCAATCATATGTTCTCACCATACTAGGTGTTCTGTGGTTCTCACAATATGTAATATACAGGTTAGCCACTCTTAACTGATGTATCAAAATATAGGTTTTATTTGCAAATATTTAAATATATGATATAGCTATCAAGCGTCGGATACTAAATTAAATAAATAAAACACTGAAATTTATAAAAGTACAATTTATTATGTAAATATAAAGTGGACACACCATGATTACGTCAGTGCACCTGGCATATTTTAGTAAACCAATGCACTATCGCTAAACCAAAGTTATTGTCTGCTGCTTCATGATACTTATTATTAGCTCGACAGTACATCAAGTACCTTTTTATAATATCCATATCAGCCTTATAGGCAGATATCGTTCGTACTGAGACTGTAATATGATCCGTAAACAACATAGATGTGTGCCTCTTAACATGTTCATAGAAAAATTGCAGCTCCGATGCCAAATTTCTTTTAAAGTATGGTAAATTGTCAGAGTCAGCCGTTCGAACGTAAAGGTACACTTGCTGCCCCAAAAACGTCATGAGAAGTTCAAATGATTTTTTCACGCGTTGCTGGTCAAGTTTATGTATCCATGGATCAGCTAAACCTGAGTACTCGTACATCGCGTAGCGTAAATAAGCTCCAAGTTTCTGGTTTGGAAAGTTATGTACGGAATCCTGATGTTCCACAAGCCCAATACAACTACTGTAATATTTTTCGTGTGTCTCTTCTTCAGACTGGGAGGGTGCACAGCTTAAAGCGTCTAATGTTTTACACATAAAGTGGGCTAAGCAGAGAAGTTTCCCGTAAGTGAGTTCGTATGGTATCGGAAGTTCGAATTTTGGCACACTAAAATCATTTTGTATCAAAATTGTCGCTGTATCTTCCACAACATCTCCCATTAACGTAATGAGATTTGGGTTAGCTCTATACAGTATCGAGAAACACAAACCAGCAATTGTAATTAATCTAAAAAAGAAAATATAAGAAATAATGTTTAAATAAATGGCGGTAAACATACCTGTTCACAATAACTACCATTAAAGGCATAGGAACTTTATCAATTTGGTTGAGTCTATGGTAGTCATCCAGAGTATACAAGATAATGTTTTTAGGGCGAAGTATTATGTACAAACATGAATTAACAACTTTCTTCACACTATTCTAAAAAATATAAATACACATAAAAATGCATTGGTTAACATTTGAATATTTACTTACTAAAATAAAATTATAAGTATTATTAGATTTCCGATACCACTCTGTTTGCCAATATGTTAATATGCTATCGAAGAATACCAAGGTATTTAACAAAAGGTCCAATGCTTTCAAAGCTACGGTACATTCCGGTATAATCATGATATGATGTAAAATTTGCTCTTGTAGTTTTATATAAGTGTAACAAGTAGGAAGAGCAGTATACTGAAATTTGTTAATAAACGCTTGATTAAATTTCATGAGCAAAGTACAAGTCACCCAACCCTCATCTAATTCTTCTGCGTGAATCTAAAATAAAAGAAATTTAAATTCAATTCATACTTATTTTTATTTAATTCACCTTATTACTTTGGCCTACAATGAGTGCTGTGAGTGGAGGTTCAATCGAATCATAAAAATTAGTCATATTAACGTTTAAAAAATCAAATGCTAGAGGTGATTCCACATACAACTGAAGGCTATGCAGGGCAATTTTAGTCAAGGGTAGTGTTTGAGGTGTATTAATCAACTTACAAGTACACTTTATCAAATTCTGTAAGTAATTACGATAAGAAAACCACAAGGAGCATTCACCGGCATTTTGATTTTTCAACAATTTATTGGCAATGTGTATGCATGTCATCCAGGGTATCATCAGTTCTCTCATTCCAGCATTGCCTTGAGACACTTTTATCCACACATCCTCATTGAGAGCTGTGCACTCACAGTCTACTATAGGCCCAATTTCCTCTAGGAAATTGAGCAATTCTGTGGTATTACCTTCAAAATACGTTTTCAAATTAGTAAGGACATTTAGTATAACAGTAAGAACGATTGAGCGAGTCTGTGGGTTGAGTCTATTATAGTGTAGTTTGATAATACTGTACATTACAGTCACCTTTCTTGCAATAACTGCATCTTTGTCTTTGAAATTTAAGCCCCAACGTGTAATAAATATTAGACACATGCTTATCCAAGTATCCAGACAATGTGTATTTGCAAAATTGTACTGTATTCCATCTAAACACATTGTAATGAAAAGGAATTTAATTTTTTCACATGAAATCTTCTTCAAATCTGGATCCTTTTCAGTCATAAGTATCAACTCCATCCAAGATTTCACTAAGAATTCTTTTTCTTTAACATCGCTAGACCGAAGCTGTGAGCTACTTAAGGTTTTTACCATGTACTTTTGCCAAAGTTCCATAAGTGTTTCATCACATAGGAATTTTTCTACTGTCGCCAAAAATTGTGTCCTGTCACCAGTTGTATCGGCCAATTGTGTACCTAAGATTTTAAAAATATGTCCATAAACAGAAGGCGAGTGATTATACTCTTGGAATAAAGGATCAGCTAGAAGAGGCCAGAATGCATCAAGAGCAATTACGTCTTTCACTAAATGGCGCTTTCTGCTTAACCAAAGATTTGCCATTACTCTTAAAATTGCTACTTGTAACGGACTTTTCAAGTATTCATGTGACTAAAAAATGAATATAAACTTCAAATTATCATCAAAACAAAGAAATAGGTATGTAATTAATTGAATATGCAAATACCTTTTTTATATTTTGCAGATAGTCTATCATAAAATCGGTGACAGTATCACTTTCAATGTGTCTCTCATTAAAATCACTGTGCCACTTTCGAGATCTTGTGACGTTAAATAAAGCTGCAGTCATGCCATGTTGAGAAAAAATGCAAGTGCTGATCAAATCTAAAATTTGCATTTTGACGTTGTCATCCTCCATTGGATCTCTGAGCTTATCTAAAAATAATCGTTGCACTTGATCGTAGTCCAGTCCAAGCAAAGCCATCATTGGAATATTTTCATCCTAGAATCACAAAAATGTTTACTATGAAATTGAAATAACGGATGCAATCTATACCCTTGAAAGAATTTCTAAGAATCTATATGCTAGTATCCTCAATGTGGCGCTATATGGATTAATCATATGGGCTGATATAGCTTTAGTAATCACATTGATTTTATTGTCTATGGTACACTTAGTAGATGTAGGTATACCACATCGGATTCTGTATATCAGCAAGAGTAACACCATCTGCAATCTAATACTTTCCATTTGTTCCAATATAGGACCATTAATCCAGTTCGACTCTTGTTCCATAAGGTTTTGTAAATAAAACTTGTCTTTGTAAAATACCGATAAGTAACTAGACATAAGCACCTCTTCGAACATAAACGCGTCTCGACATAATGTAAGTATTTCGTAGGATTTATGTGATTTATCTATTTCAGGCTTTTGAAGCACTTTTACAAAGATCGTGATGCATAGTTTGCAAATCGCGATCATTTGGTTTTCATCTTCATATGGCCACTGTTGGTGCAAGGGAAAAACAACATTCAATATATACAAAATGCCTACCAACTGTATTTCTTGATGGTAAATTTCTTTCTGCAATATAACCAGTAACTTATTAGCACTAATGGTAATTAGTCACTGAATACATACCTTGACCATATGCTCTATAAGTTTTAAGTACTCAATAAGTAAACTGTGATCTTCCATATTCTCTTCTTCTTTTAGACTCCTAAATAAAATAGATTCATAATGTGTGGGATTCAAGAATGCTTTATTCGATTTGTAACCTGAGACTTGTGGAAAAAATTTTCTTCGTATAATTGGACTAAAAGCTTCAGAAAAATCTGATAAGTTATGCACAATCAATGTGACATTTGTCTCAAAATACAGTCTTATAAAATAAAAATTTTTTGTAGGACCTTCACAAAACTGGGTTGGTACAATTTCAAGCCGCTGTACTAATCTTCTAAGGACAATATCAGAGCTATAATCCCCTTTATAGTATTTTAAAATGTGTATAATGAATTTAAACCCAATTTGGACCAATTCTGTTAAATTGTCATAACAATACCAAGATTTACCAACTTCAAACGTGATGACACTAAGAGATTTTGTAAATTGTTCTAATAAAAGGAAGAAATCAAATGGGTATATGAACTTAGCAAATTCCATTCCTTGATAACAAAATCTTTCCACACGAGTGCCTTCAGGTATTATAAACAAGTCGCTGTCTATAAATAGTTGTTGAGTTCCTACTAAACTGAAACTGTCCCTGTTTTCAGTCCAAGGAATTTCTGCCAAAAAACTGGGTATGTGTTTCAACAGACGCATAATCTACAAATGTAATAAATATTGTTCAATTTATTTTTTTGTATTATTCACTTACTCTATCATAATGTTCTGGAATAGCTAGCATCGATTTGCACATTTCTAAAAATGGATTAAACACAAACGGGAAAGCATCCATAGACAATTGAAAAATAGGTCCTAAATAGTCTAATACAACTATACCCTTTCGTTTTAACAATTCAGCCGTGACATAACAAACTCCGTCTTGTTCATGAAGATACGTATAATCTGCACAAATTTTAATAAATTCAGCCATCAACCTAAATACTGCTTCTATCACGATATCCCCCGATTTGCATTTCTAAAATTAAAAATGTTAACTACAATTAAAGATTATTTATTTACATTTACCTTAAAGATTTTGGCTATCAGCAAATTGTGAAATGATCTAAAAACTTTCTTCTGAATCAATTCATTAATAATATTATTGCAGTATTCCATTCCTTCTTCAGAATTAGAAATTGATGTTTTCAATACTGCCCAAGCAAATAGTACGATACTGTTATCACCCTGAATTTGAAATAATTCTAAATTTTTCTCTACATTTTTTGATAACATTTTGGCTGTTCCTGGGTTTTGCCTAAAACGTAAAATTTATTTGAATATTTATTTACAAAGAACGTCATAAACGTACCAATAACGTTCCATTACTGCCAAAACACAACCTATTTCGGCACACTTGATCTCCTCGAGATCTTTGGGTCTAGAGATCACATTAGATTCTTGGCAGAGCAAATGTCTCGTAAATCCATGTCTTAGAAATAATACCAACACTTTCTCTAGTTCGTAACCATCTAATTTACAAAACTGTATTACATGTATTAGTAGCGTAACCACTTCGACTTGCTCTCGATTATTTCTATGAATCCACCGTTTCAAAATATGGTTAGATACAATTTGTGCTTTATCTTTGTCTATTTCATTAATAAGTGTATCCAGCGTAGTTAACAAATTACTCCATAAACTCTTTGTATCTACAGATTTCAAAAAATTATCAAACTGTTTGTAAAATTTGTATTCTTTGTCCGATACGTTTTCAAAAATATGTCTCAACGACTTTAACAGAAACATACGATCCGCCGAGTAGAAATACCAGATGTTTTCAATAAGACACCGAACATTAGTGTCATATCTAATGATTGACTTGAGCTCATCGATCTTTCCAAAGTACTCGAACATTAAGAAGTTGCACATAACTGTCCATGCAACATTAGCATCTAAATTCTACAAATACATTTAGTAAGAAAAACGATGCGGATAAACTTTGTTACCTACCAGTTCTTTACTCAAAAGATGAAGAAAGTTGCACATTTCATTGTCATCCACGATCTCTTTTAGTCCGGACTGGTGTTTCCATGACTGAAAACTTTTCCTAGTATATGGGGTGTACTCAAGAAAACCTAGGACTATCTTATTTTTACACAGACTTAAAATTTCTTCAACTATATCTCCTGTTACAGTAGTATTTCCACCAGAAATAACATGATATATTTTGTTCCAGACACTAAAACAAATTATACAATATATTTCATAGAAACCTTTTTATATACTTACGGGGTTGTATCTGAATCACTCATCTTTGTACTTTATTATTTAATACACATAATTTTTAAAAAGGACGTTCATAATTACAACTTGTAGGTTAGTTTTGTTGAGATTTTGACATCCCTTAAAGTTCTTCATCTTCTTCTACAAATTAATATTCAGACCTTATAGATAGTTACTCTACTAGTAAAACTTGAGCGAAGATAATAGATGGCAATACTTTATTATTTTGAATACTATACCCTCCACTATTGTTAAAACATTAACGAAAATAGTACTGGTTACAGATTATAACATACAATAACATATAACGCTACTTTTATGTTCACATCCAATTAATAAATTTAACCAAATATAAAATTAGTGTAGGCTCAGCTCAATAAAATAGTGTGTCTTAATTATTTTTATTGAAATAAGTAAACAATTAACAAATATTAACAAACAAAAATTAAGTAATATAAAAACAGCAAAAATATTAAAAATGTCTAATACTGAGTGTTAATAATAGCACAAATTATTTGGTAATGTTTAGGTAAATTTTTATTTTAAACAATTGGTAATAACGGTTAAATTATTATCAAGTTATTTTTAAATCATAATTTAGAATTTTTTTTATAAAATATCGAAGAAAATTTCAGTTGTAAATATATTAGAAATTATAGTGTTAAACTGAAATATAAAACTCATGTATCGTAAGATCCAGTGACATTATTTCTACAATGAATAACAAGATTTTGGAACTGCTGCACGGTGTCATCATCAGTAGGATTTACCCGCGATAATTCTTCTAACTTCGTAAATTGATCTTTCATACACCAAAAATTGGATATTTTTTTATTGACTTGAAGCAATGGCCACTTAGATCTTTGCTGACGAACGACATTTTTAATGGTTTCTAAAGTATCCTCAGACACTTCCTCTGAGAGTGTTGGCACGGGTAATGGGTCACCTAATAAAGCCTTGACACAAGCTACCATGGAAAGGGCAGTCGTTTCAAGATGATAACCTCCTTCAAGGGCTAACAACACTCGTCCGGAAGCAAGAGGTTTTAGTGTTTGCACAAACTGGCCATACATTTCAGGTGTCAATTTATATCCTCCTCCAAGTGGATCAAAAACTCCAGCATCAAATCCAGCCGATATTATCACAAAATCAGGATTATACGAGTACGAGATAGGTAATACAAGTTTGTACCATACAGTCCAGTAATCGATATTCTTCTTTTTATCCTAAAATTTAACGTTACTCCCTATACTGTTTTTTAAATAACTATATCACATACTTTATTGAATGGAATGTTTATGTTGTATCCTTCACCAGTATTTTTTCCCGTGTATGTGTAATTTGCTTCTTCACATGCAGGGAAGAATTTGTTTTGATCAAAACGGTGGATAGATAAATACAATATATCAGACCTGTCATATGTTAATTCCTGCGTTCCGTTCCCATGGTGTATATCAAAGTCTACTATGAGTACCCTAAAATTTAAAAAATAAATAAAATAGTTGTTAAAATGTTAAAAGAAATAAAATATTACCTCTTGTAGTGAAGTTTTTCAGTAAGATATTGAGCAGTAACAACAACGTTATTCACGAAACAGAAACCAGACCCGCTATTACACAAGGCATGGTGACCAGGTGGGCGAATTAATGCAACACCAGCTCTAATGCTACCTTCGGAAATATTTTGAGCAAGAGATAAAATGCATGAAATACATTTCAATATGGCATCGGTAGTCTGATCATTGAAGTACCAATCGACTTTTTCTGTAATGTTTTCTTGTTTTAAAATATTATGAATATACTCCGTACCATGTACTTTTTCTAACCAGACTTTTTCATCCAATTTCATCAACTGAAATGAAAGAATTAATATTTAAAAAACGGGAATAAATATATAATTACTTCTATTTGTTTACAACGATCTCTCAATCCAAAATCCTCGAAGCTTTTCATTATTTCTATTAACCGTTCTGGTCTTTCTGGAGGGCATTTTCCAGTGTCACCTGTCGGTTTGTGATTTAGAAGTGATTCATCATACACATAACCTACCGTATTACTACAAGACCGACTTTTGGAATAAACTAAAATAAATACAATAAAATTGTTTAATTTAACTTGATCCTTATCTACCTTCTCTCAACTCCTGTATCATAGCAGTGAATTGTTCTATGGCATCATTGCTCGGTACGGGGTAGCAATCAACAGTTTCATACACATTAGTATCTTCAACAACTTTTCTATACTCCAAACAAGTCACATGTTCTTCTAGACTATTAATAGTCATGTTACCAATTGTAGGATACTCGAACAATTCTTCAGTCTGAAAGCATTTCCAGTAGTCACGTAGAAAGTATTTGATGTTGTTTATGACTTCTTGCAGTAACGGGTCTACGATGGGATTAGATTCTATTGTAATAGGGTAACAAACATCGCCTAATAGAGCCTTTAACGTGCAAGCAACACCTTCAGCTAATGATTCTTTAAAATAGCCACCTTCCAAAAGAACAACTAGTTTTCCATTCGCCAGTCCTGATAATAGCGTTACAAGATGGCCGTAGAAGTGAGGAGTCACAAGCATTTCTCCCTAAATATGGATATAATTCATAAACGGATATTTGTAACAAACAAAACCACTTTATAAATAGTGCACCTAACAAAACATTCACATTTAAAAAAAAATATGCAACATCTACTGGTTTCCTTGGTGAGGTGAGAAAAGTTTGATGCCTTTATTAAATGAAAAACAAAAATATTGAACGAAATAAGTGTTAACTATAATTTTAAATAAAAAAACAAGTGAGATTAAAGTATTAGTTAAAGTAATAAGAAATAGAATATTAGTTATTGTGTGAAGAAAACGTTCCCTTCTCACCTTCTCATCACCCATGCAAGAATCATATCCAGAAGAAACCATCACCAAATCAGGGTTAAACTAAAAAAGTAAAAAACTTAAATTTACCTCTGGACATCCAATGGCAGCATCATATCCAGCGGATATTAGAATGAGATCTGGATTGTACTGAAAATGATGAAAACGTTACAATGCAATGAGACAATATAGTGAATGATCTTATTGAATGACAATATGCACCTCATAAGCAAGTGGAAGCAATAAATTGAATACAATTGCCAAGTAGTCGCTGTCACCAAGGCCAGTCTCATTGAGAGGTACGTTGACATTGTAACCTTTTCCTCGTCCAGTTCCGATGTAGTCGGAATCGCTTTCTCTTAAATTAGGCCAGAATTCACCATGCTCATAACGATGAATCGAAAAATACAAAACACTAAAAACAATTTAAAAATCCAGGTAAAATTAATTCGTAAAAACATACTCATCTCTGTCATAAAACAGTTGTTGTACTCCTTGACCGTGGTGAACGTCATAATCCACAATAAGTACCCTCTTTGCCAAACCTTCAGCAATGGCCACCTCCGTAGAAATAGCAACATTATTCATGAAACAATACCCGCAAAACGCATTCTCCATAGCATGGTGACCTGGTGGTCGAATCAAGGCAAAACCATTTTTATACTCATTTCTTGCCACCTTTAATGTTAAGGTCAAGGCTGCTTGAGTTGATTTTTTGGCATCTTCGAAAGTTTCCTGTGTTATAAAAACTGCATCCCACTTTGACGATTCTTCTTGAAGTTCTGCATCGGATTTTTCTGAACACTGCCTGAGGCGTTCGAATAGTTCCTTAGAATGCTTCCGCAGAAATATGTCTTCTGGAAATGTTTCAGGAGTAATACGTTCACATCTTTCTATTAAGTTTAATGCTTCCAATCTAAAAAATGAAATTTGACAACAAACATATCTCTCGAAAGAGAGACTAGTTTATTTATTACCTTCTTCTGCTACAAGCTACTCTATCCGGATTTTCAGGGTAATTTCTGTCCCAAATGCAATAATGGCCAGTACTCTCCTGTTCAACATAGCCAGTCTTTTTTTCTTGGAATTGCTTATAATTATTCACAGCCTCGTAATGATCCATTACTTCAACCTCAATTGATTTCTTAGGCGAATATCTCAGAGCTTTGTTACGTCCCTCTGCTATCAACTGTCTTAACTGTAAATGAACATAAAAATGCATAAAAGGTAAAAAAATAACTAAAATCTCAACTTACCGATTTAAGTGGAGGTTTCTGAGGTGATGTGCCTTGAGATGAGGTTGAAGTATTGCTACACAATAATAACGCTTTAATATAAAGCAAATTGTAAACAAAATTTATTTGTTTATAGTTAAATGGATTTTTTCCAAATGCGTTTTATGTCACAAGAACTAGGTCTTAAATACTACCATATGAAAGTACAAATAACGTACAATAGAAACCAACAACCGAGGCTTATTTGTAACCAATTAAATATACAATCTAAAAAACTCTTAATCTGCTACATAATTATATGTATTTACAATAGATAACAAGCAAATTTTAATAAAATAAAAAAATAAATATGTTTAATACTCGATATGTACAAAATAGGTCTCTTTTATGACTAAAATTTATAACTTGAAGAATCATATATATTTCAGATAAGATTGTCTGCGTAAATATAAATAAAACAAAGAGATAAGAAGAGCCAATAACCTGAAAATATATACTTACTCGTTACTTTTCATTTTAATATATATATTAACTATTAAATTACTATATTTGATAAATAATATCACAGATCTACAGAGCAATTTCAACAGGTGATATAAAACTAGATTTTAAAAAATGGAGTCAAAACTGTCAAAAGTCAACATATCGTTTTGACAGGAAGGTGTTCAAAAATATGAGCATATGAGCAATGAAGGAGCATTAACAGCATAGACCAATAGATACGTATCTCATCTGGGATAGATACTCAGAGAAGCTGTGCTCGGAGTAGATACTGGACAATGATCGCTCATATGAAAATAGTTTTAGCAAAAGTTATGGAACATCATTTTTTCACCAAACAAAATTTAATAACGAATAGAAGAGGCATCAATTGTTGTCTTCCTTTCAGACAAAAGTTAAAGCCCAGAATAAATTAAAGAGGGTTAAAGTTCATATGTCGTTTGAAGAGGAAGAAGAATCTGTAACCCTTATTGAATTTAATGCATTTTTCTTCAATATGAAAAATATACTTACCTCGTTCAGGACTCTCGCACTAATCATTTAATTGTGAATGACTAACTGTAGTATTTGGACAAGTCAAACAATTTTCTTGGATTGACCCTTATAATTATTACAAATATTCGAAAGATAAGTGATTTTTTTTATAAAGTTTATTGCAAAAGATAATTTACAACGAAAAAATCAGTTAGAACAATAAAAATGTTTATTACTTGTAATTCTTTCTTATATAAAGAAAATTTAGTACAACACTTAGTTTTAACTCTAGAGAGCCGAAAACTGTATTTAACTAACAAACTGTTGACTTTTTGATAATATATGTTGCAACAGTAGCTGAAACCTGTAGGAACTCTTGAGGGATGCCCAAATTTACGATAACATTTACTTTTACTGCTAGATTTAGTGGAAAGAATAATTTTTATGTATTCAAAAAAACTAGTCCTGTCTACATTTTTTAGATAATTATGCAATTGACATGCTTGTTTCAATTTTTATGATAAACAAAAAGGCAATATTTATACTGACATGAGGACTAGTTTCTTAAAACAACAATTTTTTCTTTTCGGTAAATTATCAGCTTCCTTTTAATAATAATAATAATAAAGCAATTCGATTACCTTAAAACTCACTTCATCAGAGAAGTTTTAATGAATTAGGCACCTTTTTAAATAAAAAAATTCTCTATTAACCGCAACATTAATAAACACATGGAGGCTCTTTTTTGGGTATCTGCCAAAAGAATACTTTCTTCTATTAATAAGTTCATTTTCTAACTGAATAAAATAGATTCACAAACTACCACCAATGTCCACCAATGCCAGCTTGAAGTGAACACTTTTACCAATTTGACTTTGTGAATCTTTCTCCTTAATTTAATTACAAAAGAAAGTGAAAGCCTAGAGGAAAATAGTAAATGTTCCGTCAATTTTTGGGCCATGACACAAAAATTCTACAAAGGAATATTTTGTATTTGTACAATAACAGGGTTGTACATCACCATAATTAATAATCATTACATTTTATTAAAGTTTTATAAATAAACATAAATAATTTACGGAATTGTTTATTCCAATGATTGTTTTACATTCTACAGAATTATTAGCCGCTCTAACTTGGAATTTACATAATTTAGTTGCATTAAAGCAACTAATAATTCTGCACAGAAAAATTAAAAAAAATAATTACAAAAAAACAATTACAATACGATGCTTTTAACAATAATATACACAAAAACTTAATTTCAAATAACTTTCGTTAATAAAAAAAAAGAAATGGTAACAACTATATAATTAATAAAATTAATTTTAAGTAATAAAGATTTTATTTGTATATCTTCAAAAGTGTATAAGAAATTCCATAAATGGCATAATTAATACATCATTATACACAGAAAACGTCAGTCATTTGAAATTATTCTAAATAAAACAATTGAATAATTTGAGGGAAAAATTAAATAGGTACTGGAAAATCCGTCACTGACTGAAAGTATATGAAAGAGTCTGAGGACTATTTTAAAAATAGTGTATGGCAAAATATGACAGCATATGTGAAATGATGAAAGTGCTTATTTGCTCGCTACTCACCTACTCCTACAACAGACAAGTTGCCTGTCAGGGGAGTAGGAGAAGAAGAAACTGTTGACAATAATCTGCATTGCTCTTTTACAACTGGATCTGAAATAAAACCGTTTCAAGTTAATCGAGTATTAAAAAAAAAACAACATAAGTTTTAAAAGTTTTCTCGTAACTAGAAAATAGAAAGTTTCGATACATGTACTCACAGAAATAGGCGTGATCCATAGCATCACGTGCAGTAAGGCGTTCTAAATGATCGTAACGTAATAGTTTATCCAAAAAGTCTAATGCTTCAGGAGACACTAAATGTTGATTTTCACTATGCACGAAACGTTCCCACCTTTTCCGGGAATGTCTAAAAAATTCACACGTCAAATTAAAGTCAATGAAGTCGTCACCAACAATGTTTTCTCACCTTCCTAATATATCATTGAACCTGGGATCTAGTTCTATATGATACTTATCAAGATATTCATAAAGCTCTTCAGTTCCTAGGACTTTGGCTATACGGACTAACTGGTCGTAGTTGTCGTGACCGTGGAAGAATGGTTCCTTTCTAAAGATCATCGATGCTAACATACACCCCAACGACCACATATCTAAAGAATAGTCATACATCTGATAATCTACAAGAAGCTCAGGACCCTTAAAATACCTAGATGCCACCCTTACATTATACTCTTGCCCGGGGTGATAAAATTCTGCTAAGCCCCAATCTATCAAACGCAATTTCCTATTTTCATGATCGATCATAACGTTATGTGGCTTTACGTCCCTAAAAATAACAAAAAGTTAAAAAAACCAACAGTTTTAAGCGGCAATACATACCTATGCATAATACCCATACTGTGACAATAATCCAAAGCTTTGAGCAGTTCATATAAATAATATCGTATGTCAAAATCGGTTAGAGTTTGGTAAAGCTGCTTAAAATCCGTATTGTTTACATGTTCGAATATTAAAGCAGGTGTCCTCGATACAGGATCCTTAACGACGGCTTCTAATGTGATTATATTTGTACCTCCTCTTAAATTTTCTAATATCTTTATTTCTCTTTTTATTTTCTTCTTTTTTACAGGCTAAAATAAACATGTATAAATGGATTATATGCTTATTTCAGTTACAAAGATATGAAATGCATATTCAAAGCATAAATTAAAAAAATTAATCAGTCTCTAAGGAATTTAACTGAGAATGTTGCATATTTAGACTGATAAACATTCTACTCAATTTAATAAAAATATAATGTTCAATAATATCGATTTATTATCTCTTTCTCATATTTCTTCAAAATTCAACCAGTTGGTAATAATTTTATCTTATTGATTGTTCTGAGTTCTGAGTATGTATTAAAAAAATTTAGGCCAAATTAACAAAACTTTAAAATTAGTCCATGATGTTATATTGATTCAATACTACTCGAGACTTTATTCTATTTTAAATAAACTTCCTTCTAAATATAAAGATGATGTGATGTTATTTAACTAGATTAAAACAATTTGTATTAATTTGTCACGGTTTATAAGAATTATCAGGTAGCAATATGAGGCAGTATTACGGCCATGCATAGAAAAGTTCACAAACCTTTAATATTTTAACTACACATTTTTCATTATTTGTAACATTGATTGCTTCAAACACTTCACTGTATTTTCCACGTCCTAATTTCCGAACCAGCTGATAGTCATCTTGCTGGCCCCAATCAACAACATAACTTTCATAGTCCCAATACTCTCTCGGTTTGTGAGAGTTGACATCGGAATACACTCTAGCCTGACTAGATACAGCCATATTTTTATGATGTACTATGCTGTTCACAAAGTGTCGAACATAAGACTTACTCCCTTCGTTACACACTGAAAAATAAAAAAGCAGATAAATGAAATTGGTATTAAAAGTCTGGATAATTTTAAAAACTAGTCAGCTAAAATTGGCTAAGTTACCTTGTTTAATGCACAATTTCGCTATTCTAGAACATTTAATCAGCATAACTACATATCACAATCTTCAAATTTGTGAGTTTCATAGTCAATAGCCTTGTACAGGTAGGCACTCGCCATTCCCCACATACTAGACTTAGCAAGAATGGATAAAGCCTACACTTAAATACATCATACCTAGTTCATTCCGGGAAAAACTTATTTACAGATATCCAATTAACACATAGCAATTCAGCTAACCTTTACTGATCTTGCTATTTTTTTTTCTCAATTTACTTTAGTACACCAGTAGCCGGCTTCTTACTAAAGAATCAGAATCAAGATGGAAGGAACTTCCATCCCGCCACGATAGAATGGATTGAAGGCTTATTTCGGTATACCCTATACCCCTCTAAAACTACATTGCCAGCACCAGCGGCGTGCAACCACCCCCATTCGCCATGTGCTACGCCCAAAACCACCCTAAATGACTACTGTCATAGATTTCAGCTTAGCTTACATAAACAAAAGTCTTATACAGACCTAGAACCCTACAAATTTTACCTGTTTAATTCCCTTAGAATATATTGTTAATAAAATTAAAATATCGCATTGCACACCACTGAATTTAATAGAAATCTACAAGCCGGAGGAGTTTTATCATAGGTGGCGTAACTCAAATCCGCCAATATTTGAATACTTCTATTTTACTCCATCAATTCTTTATCCTAAAATTATTCTATACACAAAATAGTACTATTTAGGTATTATATAGAAAAGCTTTGTAACAATATACCTAAAATATTTAAATAAGTTACAATTTTTCATTAGTTGATGCTTAGGGAAATGTCAATAATAGCTAGCTAGAGTAGCTAGTCAAAATATGCAATATGCATTAGATACTCTTATCAGTGAATATTGGAAAACGCTAAATTATTATGAAAATAAAGTCATTCATTACATTATCTTTACTACTGGCGAACCATTCTCACATGACAGCCAATGGAAAATGGAATAGATTTAGCCAATAACCAATCACATAGGTAGGTACTAGGTACCCATATTTATACAGGGACGTGTGGTACCTACTTAAAAATAAATAGGTATATTATTTTTGAGGAATTAAATTTTATTTAATATTTCACAAAATAATTTACGTAACTTTTGTTCTGCATTAATGTTTGTTTCTGATTATAGGTATTAGGTGTCTATATCTATCTAAATAAATTTAAAAGTCATATATACCTAGATTCTAGGTTCTGAAAGAAACGCCGCAATTTAAGAAAATTGAAGAGTTTATGAATTTTTAGTGACGATTATTAATTATGACCCTTCGTTATTATCTAAAAAATTACTTCCATTGAAAGCTTAATACTTTTTATATTAAAAACATATGATATATATAAGTTTATTAGACATTTAATCATGTCAAAAATGATATGACTGATAAAACCTTAATATCGTATTTAATATCTGAATCAATATTTTCGGCATTAAGTACAAATGCACCATATGCTGTTCTTGCGGTTAACACCTACGCTATGACGTCACTACACCACGCAAAATTAGGTTGCCACTGAACTCCGATTGGTTGCAAAATATTACGGGAATTCCCTCCTCTTATTTTCACAGAGAATTATTTAAAGATCCGATACTCCATATAAACCCATAAATATTTTGTACACTATTCTAAATAAATAAACTACATCTTTTATTAATTTAGATATCCAGGTAATATTAAAAATATTATTAATTACTATCGAGGTTCGTAATTTAATTTAAAACTGAAATTTTAGCGATAAAAATCTAGTGAATTCGCACAATATCCCGCTCTTTGTTATCCATGCGTAGTGAGGGCTGTGATAGACGTCAGGATTTTGAGGAACCGACGAAGGTTAACAAGTTTGTAAATCGATTATTTTGAGAGAATGTCGTGCACCCATATGTTGTGTTTGCCGGTTATAGTTTTATTTTTATTTATCTTCCACCTTACTTGCTGTGAAGTAAAAAAGTTTCCACTGCTAATGCCAAATGTGTATCCCAACAGGGTAAGTGGCAAATTTAAATTCTCCAACGTATACTTACTATTCACAGAGGTGAATAGGGTTGCATATATTTGTTATAAATAATAGTTCATAATATTGTCATTAGGGGTTCCCCTGATTGTATTTAAATTGATTTCGTCCACCCATGGTAAATTCCACAAAAGTTAATATTGAATTTGTATATCTTTATTTTACAATGGGTTCTGTTTGAGAAGTACTGAATATGATGATTATGATTTAATCGCCAAGTTTGCATAAATTAATTTTGTTTTAGGATGAACTGTATCTATGTACTCCTGTAAGGGTAGTTGACGACAAAAGTTTTTATATAGGTAAAATAAAAAAAAAACTTATTTAACCTAAACTAATATAAGCATTATTTTAGTTGGGTTTGAACCCAATGCTACAATGAATGTAGCACATCACATGCTTCTTTTTGGCTGTACCACTCCTGGTACTACAGACGAATACTGGTAAAGATTATATACCTATTTTTGGATTTTATAGCTAACTATTTTATAATTTCACAGGGATTGTGGAGAGATGGCAGTTGCAGAAACAGACAGTAATTTGAAGAAAGCCAGTCCGTGTGCTGATGGATCCCATGTATGATTTTATCTCATTTTAGTAAATTAATTACACATGAAATTTGGTTTTTAGGTACTTTATGCTTGGGCTAGAAATGCTAAAACATTAGAGCTTCCTGAAGATGTTGGATTCCAAGTTGGAATGGGTACAAAGATACAATATATAGTTCTTCAGATCCACTATTCTAAAAAGTTTCCAGGTAAACAAAATATTCTATGAACTAATTCAAAGAAAAAAATATATATTTTATTTTCAGATAGAGTAACGGACAATTCAGGATTGTTTTTAATGTACACAGAAGAACGGTAAGTATATGCATTAAAAATATAAAAGCATTGCTAATTTGACAGGTGAAGTGGATCATTTATACGTAGTAAAATATTTTTAGGCAAAACAAATTAGCGGGTGTTGTGCTTTTGGGAGTTGGAGGATTAATACCACCTAATTCTATCACATATATGGAAACGGAATGCCAGATAGAGGAACCGAAAGTAATATATCCTTTTGCATACAGAACCCATACGCATAGTTTAGGTAACTTTGACTGCTCAAATTGAAATTTGTGTCTGATTACTAATCCTTATAGGTCGCGTGGTATCTGGTTATAGTATTAGCAGAGATGTCTATGGGAAAGATCACTGGAAACTGCTTGGGAAAAGAGATCCACTTACTGCCCAAATGTTCTATCCAGTTTTTGACACTGATCCAATAAAATATGGAGACCGCTTGGTAAGTAAGTCCATCGATATAATAAATTTTATTTAATATGTCAATTTCAGGCAGCAAGATGTACTATGGATAGCACAAAAAGGAATAGAGTAACTCAAGTTGGGTAAGTGTTTATGAAAATAAATTATTTGTACAGTTTATTAAAATCTAAATCTTATCTTTAATTCGATTACTATTTTATTATTTTAAAATAATTGATATAAAAACTTAATTTTATGTATAACTCATATACAAATATTTTATATAATTTTTAGACCTACAAATAACGATGAAATGTGCAACTTTTATTTAATGTATTACGTAGAAAACGATACCCCTTTAAAAATGAAATATTGCACTACCGAAGGACCTCCATATTACCACTGGAATAACGAAGGAAACGATTTAAACAATATTCCATCAGATAGGGAAGCCTCAAGCCTAGATTAAGCCATTGAACGACAACTGACCAAAGTATTCTTACGTATAATTATGAACATAATCCAGAAGAGAGTATATATATATATATATATAAATCTTATATTTTTGTATATTTCTTTTGAGCATTTGAAAGAATTTATTTTTTATCTTATCTACTTAAATATGATTGTACTTAAATTATTTTGGGTATAAACGGAGTGAGATCTAACTATGAATTGAGAATTAATTCCAGATATAGACCGTTTAGTATTCACCTTCAGGCTTGAAATTACGGGTGGACCAAAACAAACATTTCCGTGTGTACTTAAAAGTCAAATATCTTTCATTTTGCCTTTCCTTATCAGGGAATCTTGAATCATATCAATGTAGGCTAATTTGTTCCTATATCTTCGTCAAATTCTAATATATGTGAATGGTTGAATTATCAACTAAAAGGTATGATGCAACAGACAGTATTAAAGAGCACAATTAGGTTGTTGATTTTTGATAAATTTTTATGAAACTGTTTACTAATCTTATTTTTCTGTTATGGCACTGCACGTGAAAATAACAAATTGTCAAATTATATAGTTTATCGATGTATATAAAATTATATTTTGATTTCCATTTGTGAGAAACGACTGATATAATAGATATGTGACATTTTAGGAAGATGAGAAAAAGCATAGCGCTACAAAGTTTCTGCATTATTTCTTTAATATTGATTTACTTATTAATGGTGAAATGACAATGGGAGGAAAACGAATCTATTATTTATTTTTATTATTTTAGTGATTTGAAAACTTATTCTCACCTTCTAAGATAGTCTAGTACATGTACTTACACATATTGTTTTATTCAGTGAGAGAATCTGTTATATAAAGTGTATATGAACTAAATAAATAGTTGAATAGTATGATTTGGATTTTTTCAAACAAGGGATTTAGTTTAAAGAAAACAAATAATAACTTATACTAATTTATTTAAAAAACGTAAAAAATATATTCTATTAAAAAGAATTACCAATTCTAGTGTACAATAAGAAAAACAAACAGTATATAAAATAATTAAGCTAATAAAACTTAAATACTATCTTCATTAATCTACATCAGGTTTGTTATCTACATATGTATCGGTCTTATTAGGCGAATCACTCGAATGCTCATCTGAACTTTCATCACCAGAGGTAGAAACCGTCTCAGTTGTAGACGTAGTCTCCGATGAATCATCACTATCATTGTCTTCAAGTTCCAATTTTTCCATTGATTCTACTAACATGTATTGTTCTAAATCAAGTAAATTTAAACCTAAATCCGCCTTTTTAATATCTATACTGAGAACAGTTTGAAGGTTCTCTTGCCATTTATCTTTATCCCATTGCAATATGTACCTAATATAATCTATTATAAAAAGGTTATTCAAAATATACCTACAGCAGTCGCCTTTTAAAAATATATAGTACATCTCGATAAAACATTTAATAATATATGTTTCACCCGATTGTAACAAACTCTTTAGATCTGCAAGTATTTTTTTACTTAATTCAAAATTTCGATATAGAGGATATATCAAACTTCTACGGAAAGAAAATATTAGTGCCTCCCTAGGACTCTCAAACACATCAAGCCAAGAAAGAGAAGCACTTAATGTAACTATATTCCAGCCCGACTCTGAATTTTCTTCGTAGTTTGTTACACGCATATTGTAGCAGTAAGCATAAAGAATGTCAATCAAGCTGTTATATACAAAATTAACTTGGTTACTGTTCAGGTGGTAAGCTTTCTGTGGCAAATCACGTAAAAAATTCATTTCTTTAGCCGTAAGGCTCACAGTCGAGACATCGAGATTTTCCCATGGTGCAGTTTGATGCATGATGTTAATAATTTCATCATCTTCAAGCAAATCGCATATATAATGTTCCACATTAAATTTTAAACTTTCATTTTCCATTCTAAGTTTACGTCTATCTTGCAAGCTGGCTTTAAATGGATCTACCTCAAAAACGTCAAAATATTTAGTATGTAAAGTTTTGAAATGGTTTTCCCCCAATAAAGCAAAGCCAAAACCAAAATTTAAGAGGTGCGACCAATCAGTAGAACTCGCCTCTTCTTCAGCACCATTAGCGGACAACATCGTTATTTTTTGGCCTTCACTTTTATCTTCGTATATATCTTCATCATGAAACAACAACTTCGATATATGATCTAAAGTCTCGAAAACTTCACCTTCAATTGCTTTGGTGTAGCAAAAAATGAACTCGTCTGTATCCGCATTGTAAGATATTTTCGTGTTATGGTTGTCTATTATATTTCCTGGTAACATTAAGCGTAAGTAATATGGCCAACAGAAAAACAAAAAGCAGTTTTCAGTTACTTCAACTTCTAACTCTCCTAGCTTACAGTGCTTAGCTATCACTGTAATGGTCACAGTTTTTGAATTTTGGGATAAGGCGAACTGTGGTGTAAGCATTTTGGTAAAAAGGTTTGAACGTAACAACTATTTGTGTTCTAATTACAGCTATGTTTTATTCATAGACAAATCCACTATGTTACCAGTGAAAATTGTTAGAAGTAGTTGTAGTTATGTATATGACCAGTAATCTGTGTACATGACTTTCACATTTTGTGCATTTCGTTTATGATTATTATTGGTTATGTAATGTAGCATAAAAAATTTAAGTAAATAGTAAATACTCTTGTTGAGGTAGTATTGTTCTCTGTGGTGGGTTAGGTATATATTCTATGGTCATGCGACCTTATTGCCAAGTCTTCTTCTTCTTATAATACACATTTACTTTTTATCTACATTACCTTATTATCTCTATTTCATTTTTCATTCTTATCATTTTGTGTCAATAACATTCTTGTGACCGTACAATATTTTTATATATAATACCATACAACAGTACTTTTGTAATTATCAGGTAAGTTGCTATTAATTTACTACATATTAAAAACAAAAGAAAATATAATTTTTTTTACAACACTAATTGTTTTTTTTTTGGACAAGTACTGAGAATACGTATAACACCGGTCGGCATTTTCATTTTTCTAGTGATCATTCTAGAAACCAATACATTTGTATTAGAAGTTATAACCGGTTTTAAATCTGCTGAAAGATTTATGCAAAATGTTATTCCGTCTTAACAGTACGACTATAAGTGGAATTATTCTGAATTAGATCCCCTTTGAAAGCTAATTTTTAGGATGTTTGCATTAAGGAGAGCATTCTTTACCTCTCGTTTTTTCTCTTCAGCTGTCGAAAGCATGGAGCAGCACGCAGTTGTACCAGATGTTATTGACATTGCTCCAAAACAACTTGTTGAGGTATCGCCACTGGTCAATTAGTTAACTAAATTTAAATTGAAGTTTTTTCTCAGGTGAAGTATCCTAGCGGAGTGACCGTTGATCTGGGCAATATTTTAACTCCTACCCAAGTTAAAGACCAACCAAATGTCACATGGGAGGCAGAGAATAATTCTCTTTACACTCTTTGCATGACGGGTACGAAAACACTGCTTACTGATATACATAATTATATAAAATTTGAAAAATTTTAGACCCAGATGCACCAAGCCGCCAGCAGCCAAAATTTCGAGAATGGCACCACTGGCTAGTAGGCAACATTCCTGGTAATGACATATCGAAAGGAGAAGTTCTCTCTGAATACGTAGGATCTGGTCCACCACCAGGTACGGGACTGCATCGCTATATCTTTTTGGTTTACAAACAAAGCGGAAAGCTCAATTTTGATGAAAAACGATTAACTAACAGGTAATTTTTAAAGGAGATGATGAAATTGGTTATTAATTTATTTCTTAAATTCAGATCTGGGGACAATCGAGGTTGCTTTTCTATTAAGAAATTTGCCGAGAAGTACAAGTTAGGTCAACCCATCGCTGGAAACTTATATCAAGCAGAATATGATGATTATGTACCCATTTTATATAAGCAGTTGGGAGAATAATAGAAATCGCTCATATATATTATCCTCTTAAATGTAGCAATTTTGTTTATATAATATCTGCAATAAAAAATATGTTATGCTATTTTTTTGTCTTATGTCTTTGTAACGGAATTCAGAAATAAGAGAATAGTTACATGGGAAAATAAAACTGTGTACATTAAAAATGCATTTATAAAAACAAACATAACAATAACAATTGAATACGTAATAAAAATTATCTTTTGAAATATGATCAAACACAATAAGAAAAAAAAGGTCAATAATTAATACTTTAAAAAACAAATATTCTGAAAAAGTAACATTTCTTGATAAAATATGAAATTTGCTTGCTTACGTATGAAATTATATATCTACGCAACTGTATACAATTAAAACAAGGTAGATAACAGAAGCTTTTTACAAATTATGGCAATCAAAATCACATGAAACTTTACATTTGTTTAAAATATTTACTCCGCTGTGTGCTTTTTGGGACTTGGATCAAAAAGAGAAAGAAAATTTCGACAACAAATACTAGCCCAAAATTAAAATACCCCTGAACTAATATTAGAAAATTATCTTTGCCTTTCTCTTTTTGTGTTGCACCAGAAATCGACTAGACATTTCGAATTACATTAAAATTATAAAAATAAACATATACAATAATTACATTATCAGTGTAACAGACTAAGAATGAATTCGAGTTGAAAAATTGCATTGAATAGTTTTTTCGTTGCAATGTAATTGAGGTTTAATACATGGCACCAATTCTGCCTTTACCAATAAAAAAACAATTGTTTCTTTAGGTTGGCTAACCTTAAATATAGTTTATATGTTAACATCTATTTTATTCGATGAACTAAAAACAAATTGAGAAACTTTGTACCTGCAGTTAATAGTTAATATCTATATTTCATGAAATGAAATAATTTCGAGTAAATTAGGCCATTGGGTTGATTAAATTTTGAGATAGATGGCATGGTATTGCATTTTTATACACAAAAATATTCCATTTATACAATTATATTTTGAAATTTTACCTTGTGCTTTTTCTAGGTACACATACATTTTTAGTGCTGCAAGTGCAAAATATATTTAAAAAAAATTGTTCCAGTGAATATAGCTAAAAATTAAGGAATTAAAAGTTATACTGTAATAGCAGATAATAAATATTAAATATTGTATAAAATAATATGATTACGCTTCGGCAGTCTCATAATGAAATAAACAATTTGATTTTCGTATTACTAAGACATCTTTCATTCGTTATAAAATAATATCAATACCAAAAAAAAGTACAAAGTAAAATGACTACCTTATAGTCATACCCATGCATAACTTATGATCCCTTCTATCACCCCATCCGCCGTTTCCTTTTCTAAGTTTAGTCTTCTTTAATATAGTTGTATACGTTAATATCAAATTGTCTGGATATAAATGTCTTTTCGCTGATTTAAGCACTTGCTGAACCTTTGAAATTACTGATGTCGATTCACAGTTGTTCTTTTTATGATGCACACCGCTGCAAAATTATAATTTACTATTATCTTCATTTTACAATAGATATCTTAAAAACTTCAATTTTAAAATAACACGATAAGCAATTCTTACCATTCTCCAATATGGAAGACTCTAGGGCCTCTGGCTACCATGGCATGCAATTTTTGCTTCAAACAGTTTTGAGATATGTGTTGTAGAGACCAGTCCCAATTGTAGTCATCGTATTTACAGAAATAAGTAGCACATTCAACAATTTGCATCCATGTTGTACGATTAAAAGCCATTCCCATGTTATGCTTGCTACTTATCCAAGGTGTTATTTCAACCTCAAATAAACAATAAAATATTAATTGAAGACAAGACGTGTACTGAAAACTAAAAAATGTAAAAACGCTTTCATTTGCAATTGAATTATTTCATGCTTTTTCAAGCAAATAAATTTTTTTACAAATCAAACGTGAGTTTATATCAAATTTTATGATAATTCTAAAATGCAAAAGCATAGATTTATTTTTCTTATTGTAAAATATCTGACAAAACAAACAAACACCTTTGTTTTTAATAAACACAAGCAATAAATTATTTTTCTTAGAGTATTAAGTAATATATATTTGTCATTATTGAAAAAAAGTAATCTTATCATGCAAAAATATTTCTTTACATACATTTAAACATAATGCAAAACATGACTATAAAATGACAGATATTAAAAATGTTGCTGTATGATTTTACATGACATGTATAAAGCAGACAACAGCAAGAAAAAGTAGAAAAGTAGAAAAATGGATTGGTTGACTAAATTTGGAACTATAAAAGATAAATCATATTTGAGCAGAATAGGACATTCTTAAACAACTCAATTTAAAAATTACAAAATAAAGTAGCCAAAGCAATATAGAGGCAAGCTAAGCTACCTTTTGTGAGTGCTGATACAAGGATGGCAGCACTTGAAATGTCCACGATGGATGTACTTGCCCCACATTTTTTATAAACTGTTGTTTAATAGCACGCAAAGCCTCTTTCTGCAATTTACAACATATGTACAATAATGTACAGGGTGTCCCCATGAAATTTGATTTACGAAAATTTATAAATTAGTGAAATAAGTAATTAACAATACAAATTACTGAATAAAATAGATATATACTACTATTTTGTATATTAAGCATAATTTATGTCTTTTATAACTTACATTTTAAAACTGATTAGGGATAAAATATATGACATACAAACGAGACACCCTGTAAGAAAATAGCTATTTTACGAGAAAATAATTTTAATAAACAAATAACAGGTGAAATGTTACACAGAAATATTTTCTTAATAGGACCGATGAAATAGCTACTTTCTAAACACAAATAAAATGCACCAGTTAATTAAAAAACATCAATGACAAATACAGTACAGCATATTTAAGCAGCTATATGTATGTATCTATAAAAAAAATTCAAGCCTTACCTTTTTAGAATCTCCGTAATAGTTGTATGTCTTTAAATAAGTGCCTAAAGATAAAATATTACAGTGTTTACACGATTCACTGCAACGTCCCTCCATTAACTTTAAAATGTGTATAAAATCTTCAGCAACATAGTGATCTTCTTCTAAAAACACAACTAATCCAGTATGGTTCCTTGTAACTTCTAACTGATTGAAAACGTGGTTTGCTTTCCACCACCAATGATGCTTGGTTTGCGTGAATTTCGCCTCTCTATAATGACCGTAAAGGTCTGGATACAGTGCGTTATTGCATTTCTTTAACATAGCCCTAGAAAAAAAAAAAGAATAATTCCTTTGCACTCTAGCGATTAAAAAAGCTTACTGTTCGCGTTTCATGTCACGAGGACAATCCCCAGGATCTTCACCTGGAAATTCGTTTGGATGAGTTTGTATAGAGTACGGATAAAATATTTGTATAACTTTGCAGAAATCTACACTTTGCACTAAGCTATTCATTTCTTCATCGTAATAATCGTGTGAAAAAATAAGCAGTGTCTGAGATATACCACGTGCCTGTGCAAGACTTACAATTAAATGACGCAGGTATGTAATGCGATCATGTATCTGAAACAGAACCAGAAAACAATTAACATATATTTTTCCAAAACAAGCATTAATATTATTAATTAAAGGAATAATTTTTTACCTGTATAACAATAACGACCGAGTCACTTTGCAAGGGCCCAAAAATGTTTTCGTTGTAAACTACTTGCTGCAAGTTATATTGTGCAATACTTCGTTTAATATCAGAGATGTTAGGCGCATATTTATAAATATAATTATTGTATGTTGTTCCATTTAAACTAATGGTACTGGTAAAATTTCTCGGTTTGGGTGACAAAAATTTGTGTAGAACTGCTGGTACCATACTAAGTATTGCTGCATTTGAATCATTTACTTCTATGTATGGCGGCGTAGATCCACCGAAACTTAAAAAATTTAACTGAAGCCATATAAAAAAAACTATAAAAACAATTAATCCCACACGAATCCATGCTGTACCAGTTCTACGACGCCATATTTGGCTAGTTCCACTGTTCATCATATGGCATATCCAATTAAGAGGAATCTGTAAAAGATTTAATAAAAATATATATATTTTTATCCCCCATATCAATAGTAATACTGTTAATTAAACATAATGAAAAATATAAACAGGATACACTACACACCCTGTACATCACGTCTTTGTTATATTTAACGTTTCGGTCTCTTCCTTTACTTTACGCTTACTATTAGATAACTAATCTTAGAAAGAAAGTAAACATTTTAGTTAAGCTTGTAGTCTTTTTAAAACGGTAAAACTATTTATTTACTAATAACGGCGTCAGTGTTTAAGTTTCCGAAGAAATTCAGGATTAGTTGACGCTTAAAGTTCTTAATGACACAAAAATTAATTCGTCAAACCGCAATCTTTACAGCTAAAAAATTTTGAAGCCTAATGTTATATTTAATCTCTAATTAAATCATAAAATACAATTATAAACATATACGTAAAGTATACCAATAAACAATTACAACCAGTACCTCAATACTAACCTGGCAACGAACAGTTATTTGCAAACATTGCTGCGGTCATTACATCCCATATTATCTCGTGGTTTTCAGTTACATGATAATGATTTTTTTTTAAATAATTTCAATAATCCTTAATTATCACATTTCACAAAAGCATTATTTACTCTTCGTCAACTAGGAACAATTTTTCGCAACATCAACATACTTCCCTCCTAACCGGTTGTACCAGTCAATTAATGATGAAAATTTCAAATTGCTTATTCAATTATTTGTTATTTGAAAGAGCTTTTATAATTTACAAGTACATAGATCTCAACAAGTAATAATACAAATTGGCTATACGAAAATATATTAAAAAATAAATAAACCAGTTAACCGATGTTATATTCGAAAAAACGAGAAATTGGTGAAACCACAGACCATACAGAACGTAGGTGAAACACCACGAGTTTTTCCAACGTTGCCAGTTACTTTACAATAAAGAAAAAAAATGTTTCTACACATGAATATCACAACTTATTTTAAATTTTAAAAAGCCTAGATAAAGTACAAAGTGAATAATTTAAAAATTGGGGCAAGAGTAAGAGACTGCTATAGTTAATCGCAGTAAATATGGAGGAATCTGGCAACGATGCATTAATTTTGGCGGCAAATAAATGGGTTGAGACGTGCCAACAAAGAAGTGTTATTGTTGAGTGCCTGGGCCTGCATTTTTGTTAACTATTTTATAATTATGTTTAGTTCAAACAACAGAACAAATCGACCCTTTACAGTGCTCGTTGAAGGCAATATAGGCAGCGGGAAAACAACGTTTTTAAATTATTTTAATCACCATGAAAATGTGTCCATCCTTGCAGAACCGATTGACCTCTGGAGAAATTGTAATGGTCATAATTTATTGGTAAATACATATTTTTTTAGTAATGAAAATCTTTAACTATAATCTTTTTTCATAAGGGGCTTATGTATGAAGACCCAAAAAAATGGAGTTTTACATTCCAGTCCTACGTTCAGTTAACGATGCTACAACATCACTGTCATCGCTCTTTTCACCCCATCAAATTAATGGAAAGATCGGTGTATAGCGCTAAGTGAGTAAATATTTCAAAGCATTTTTTGTACATAGAATAATTGTTAAATAATTATTTAGGTACTGCTTCGTAGAGAAAATGAGGCGTGACAATCTTCTCTCAGAAGCCTCAGCTGCCGTAATTGACGAACATTTTCAATGGTTAATTAATAATCCCAGCACTTCAGTAGACTTAATAGGTAGGTATATATACATATTTCTAAGTTGGTATCGTGACTTCACAGTTAATAATTTTCAGTATATCTGCGAACCACTCCAGAAGTTGCTCATGAACGTATAATACAAAGAAATCGCGTAGAAGAAAAAACCATATCAATTGACTATCTTAAAGAATTGCATAATATTCATGAGGAGTGGTTGTTCTACAAGAACTTGCATTACTGCCCAGCACCTGTAATTGTATTAAATGCTAACCTCGATAAATCATTGATAGAAGAAGAGTACCAAAAATGTCATCCCCATATCTTCAATAGGATTCCTATATCTGTTCAAGCATAACTCAGGACTCAGGATTCAAGAATCTTTAGTTTTTTAATTTTAATGCTTCATTAGTTTTAAGTAAGACATATTGATATTTTACACTATTTTTACCTCCATGTTATATATAGTAATGATTTTTAATGCAGAAATTTTGTTTTTATATATACATAACATTCGTGGATACTATCCTAAAAAATTGTTTATTGAGGTTATGTTTTGTCACGTGTTTAGAATATTCTCTTTTTTGCAAAATACAGACGGTAAATTCATTCAAAATAGGTAGGTAGATGGTGGTCAGATTAAGGCACCACTTGTATTTTTTGTCCTTTTCTAGCACCGTGTATAACAAATGGCACTAGAAAAGGATGGAACATGTAACTGGTGAGTGTAAGCTGACTCACTAATATTTGGAACGACAAGGCGCCACGAGTGTTGCTGGTCGCGTACTACAGTGTCCAACCCGTGGTGCTAGTTAGTTTCTGGCCTATGGTCCCTGATGTTATTAATTATTTTAAGACAAAAATATTGCCATTGCCCCACATAGTAGAAGAACAGCTTAAATTATTTAAGCTGTGGTAGAAGTATGTGCATTGCCCCCTCCCCATACCGAGTTATTTCGTTAGCCAATGAATAAAATGGAATGACATAACGCCACAGCATATGCTGTGGTAACGCGGTATGATGGTTAAGTTCATCCGAAATAAATGGTTGATGGTATGAACCACAAAAATTCGCAACAGGTTGTTTGCATTAGCATAAATTCCCATCCCCATTCCCCAGCAATACGTCATTTGTTCACACCGCTACCCGTGTTATCTGTTTTTTGAGCGCCGTGGTGTGGGTTGTTGATAAAAATAAATTAATATTAGTAAATTGAAAATTTAATAATCATGTCTTCTCGATATGTAGAGAAAAGTGACGATCTCACAACAGATGCTGTACCAAGTCCTCCCAGAGACGACAGTGAAAATTCTCGGAAAAATTCTAGTGATAGTGATAACAAAGAAAGTCAATTTGAAGAAATAAATACTAATACCAATGGCGCTCACTCTAGGAAAACAAAAACTCGGGGATTTACTAACACAAAAAGGAGAAATCCCCCTACAGGTTAGTAGCCTTTGTAAGAATGTATTCATAGGTATGACAAAAACACAAAATGTCCACTTGGAATAAGTATGCTAAATATGATATTATATTAAAATACTTTTTAAATTTTTTAATATCAAATAATTTTATTTTTAATAATTGTATAAGTAGATTAAAAATAAATTTCAGATATTGTAATTAAATGTCAAACTCTCGTCAAAGTACTAAACAAATTGTTATATTTTTAGCATACGCTAGTATCATAAACATAAATAATTCAACGGAGGTCCACGTTGGTGCTAAAGTAACGTACAATGTTCTTAATAGATCTGAAAAAACTGAGAAGCCGGAAATAATAGAAACAAATGCTATAAAAATTTTAAGAAATAATCCAAATCCGTTAACAGAGGAAGACTTGTTATTTGTTGCAACACATATAGATGAAAGGTGGCGAGATATCGGGAGAGCTTTAAATTTTTCCGATGGTCAAATTGAACAATTTTTCATCAACAACAACAATTATGGAATTAAGGAGGTACTACTTTGTTTTATAATTGATATAAGTAGTATATGCATATATTTTTTAGGTAATATATCAGCTACTTTTAGATTGGTATAGAAATGAGCCAGCTAAGACAACAATCGGGAACTTGGCAAATATTTTATGGAATCGAAATCAAAAAGATGTGGTAAAAAGATGGTCTGAAAGACAGCCTGGTTCAAATATTTAGATTCAAAAAGATTTCAGAAGGCTGTTAACTTCTGTTTGTTTTTTTGGACTGATTGCAATATGATTACTAATAAAAAACATTTATATTTTTATAAAATTGTTAAAATAATTTTTATGAAGAGATATACTTAAACATAATTACAAATATTCATATGTATATATGTAACATTCCATATTTTTATTGTATATTTTACCCATATATGTAATCAACATAAAAATTTATTTTCTGTTTCCGAGCTTAAATAATTACATACGTATAGAAAAAATTTATTGACAAATATATTCGACAGCAATTATCTGTTCTCATATCTTTGCAAACTGCAAAATAAGCTTGGGTATGGTTCAATGAACAGTTTGAATTAATTCGGAGAATTTATTGCCTGGTAATCTTTATGTACTTACATGTTTATGATTAAATATATGCAATTTGAATTATCCTCTAATATTTCATAACTACGTTATACCGTTTACAACCAACGGTTATGTAGAATTGTTGGTAAAAAATTGCTGTAAATACCACTCCGTTCAAAATATTCTGTGGTGTAATACAAGTAACGACATCTATGGTGGTTTATAGTAACTTGAAACGTCAAATGTCAGTTCTCTAGTATTGGTATGTGAATTGTGATATGTCTTTGACGCGTGTTGCGAGCGGTGGTTTATAGTGGTGTGAGATAAAATGGCAGAAAATGGACGAGATATTCTCGAACAATCCAAAACTTCAGGTTAGATTCAGTTATATTTTCCAAACAACTCGTTTTTGTATTGTGTTTCAACGTGACAAATACATCCTTGTATTAGTGAATCATAGTTATATAAGTTAAAAAAGTCCACCATCTGTGGGTGCTACAAATCCCAATTTGTTGCAAAATATTGTAGGTGCATGTTTATTCGCATTTGTGCTTATTTTTTTTTATAGTAGATACATATGTGTTGACATTGTTTTCAAATGCCAACACTGTCAATTGTTCTAGCGTAGAATTCGTCAAGAAAAGTACGTTTTTTAATCATTCCAAACTTCAAAATATACCTAGTTTATTGTAGATTAAACACCAAACAAAGGTTATGTTTAAGTAAAGAAAAGATACAACGAAGTGTATTTGTATTATAGTTTTTAATAGTATATTTATATCATATATTAGTGTGGGTGTGTAGTAAACTTGTCAATTATTTTCATTAGTGGTAATGGACCAGGTTGTAGCACACACAAGGAGGCAATCTCCTGAAATAGACTTGGGTGAGTTACTCACAGAAATTTTATTTATTAATATTACTGTTTTGTGCATAATAATAAAAGAAGATAATAAGTAAGGTCCTTGTGATACAAAAATTCACTTTTATTTCTATAAGTATCTAATTTTTTTTAACCAAGTGCCTCACTTATTAACATCTTTACAATAGCTGAAAAGCTTTTTGTAGGTATATCTGTTTACATATAGGTAGGTATTGCTGAAAAATATTTGTCATACTTTACGATTGATTGATTTACAAAAGGATGTCAAGGAAATATCTTTAAGCATGGAACATTTAATTAATAAATATGTAATAAAAAATATATCTGTTTTTCCAAAAATATAAAATTTGAATTTCAATTATTAGAACTGAATGTAGAAAAAAGTTACGGAAAAAACAACATGAAGAATGTCAGGTATAAGAAATCTTGTAGTTGATTACTTCATACCTATATCGTATTTTTAAATTTAAAATATACAGTAGCTAATGTGTGTCATATGCTTTATGTAGTTTGTTTTACTAACACCTCAACTAATGTGTAATGCTGTGATTGTGTGCATTTTTTATTAACCTAATTAGACATATATTTAATTTTTTTAGCAAACAAATTAGTTTTGTCGAAGACTGTACTTCTTTTTGAATAGGTATTTATAAATATGAATATCTATTGAAATCAAGTAAAACATTGCTGTATTTATGAAAACAGTAATATACTCATCAGAAAAGTGAATTATGTGTACCATCACCTATTTTTAGATACAGTAACATTTTGATTAATGATAAGCTCACTTTTTATCATTATTAAAGTTCATAGTATCCTAAATTGCACAGTATGGTAAACAGTACATAACTTTATCCATAATATTACTAAATAAGAATAATAAATGAAATACTCGATAGTTAAGATAGTTATTAATAAAATTTCACACTCCCAGCACCTCGACCATACAGAACGTATCTTTGGGGATACACAAATGCAGAGTTTTTCCGTGCCTTACTTTTCTATGGTCAGTGTTATTATTTTTTTGTTGACAAACAAGTTTTTAAATACTATAACCTAAGTTAATGTATACAGAATGATTCAATAAATGTCTACTAAATCTTTTGAAATTTATTTAGAATTATCTTGTACATAACAAAGGTACCTATCCTTAGTGCCAATTCTGTAGCAAATCTAAGTGGAATTAAGTAGGAGACTTTTTGTTTGACAATTAGGTACCTACATTAATTTTCCTACCTTTCTAGTGATAACCAGCGGCAAAGGAAAGGGCCTTCGAGTTATAGGTAAGATGTCTAATAATGACTAGTAGGTATTTTTTTCTATCCTCAATAGGTATAACACTATTGTTTACTGTAATTTATATAAACGGCTTAAAAGATTGTATTAATCTCAAATTCATATTGATTCAATAATTTTTATATTAAAGCACAACTATTTGTATATTCAGAATGCTAGTTTATAAACTATAGTAACAACAACAGAACAAACTGACAATAATAATTTCTTGGGAGACTTTTGGTCACGAAATTCACCGGATCTGTACCCTCTAGATTCACTGGATAATTCAATATTTATTAAGTACCTAGAAACAATCTCAAATAATTAAATAAATATGTATTGTTTCTTCATAATGCTTTTGCTTGTTTGTGAATTTGTTTTGCTTTATTTTTTTACTTTGTGTAAATGTGCCTAGACACAAACAAGCCTATTCCCTTATTATTTGTTTGCAAGTGTTATGTAATGTTTTTAATATATGTTAAATTATGAATAATTTTCGTAGGCGTACAACCATATCTTAGGGGTCACGGTGAACAATGAATTTAGATTTATTCAAGATCTCTGATTAAAAAAACACTATTGTGTAAAAATGTCGAAGTTACAGAATTGTGTGTGATCTTGAATATGTCCATCTGGTATGTATTATAAGGACATTTTTGTTTAAAAAAATGTATTTGTTACATTTCGTTGAGAAATTCGAGAAGTTTCTAAAAAGTCAGGGCACAGTCGCCTTTGTGGTAAAATAGTCTTCATTCATATAAATAGTAAATACATAAATATTACGTAGACGCGGCGATATATGCTATAATTATAATGATATTAATTCTGCTCACTATGCAGTGGTATGAAATGAATGCACAGGGCGGTAAAAAATACGATAAAACTTATTTTAAAATATGGACATTTGTTTTATTGGAATATAATAACTGCAAAAATTAGGTTAGAAACGGTTCGTTTTTATTTTCGCCATTTTTTGTTTCTAAAAATTGTTTTGTTGAATAACTTACTTAAAACCTTGTTTGTATTGCCGTACTTAAATAATTTCGTTAATTTAATTATAAATTCAGAATTTCCCATTTTTATGCAAACGAGAATAGCAAATTTTATGTTTTGTTTTAATATTTATGAAAATACGTATCTATAAATGACAAAATTACATAACATCGAAATTGTTATTCAAAACTTGATTTTTAAATACATGTTGGATATCTCATTAGTTTAAATTTTATAACAAAATTTTTCATATTTTGCTTATGTAAATCGAGTAATGGTTAATAAATAAAAATTTCAATAGGCTTTCCACAAATGCTATTTTAAAAAAGTGACGCTGTTGAGTTGTTTATAATACTATTTTTTCTATTGCGGACGTGATGTGATGACTGCCACCCACTGTCAATCGACAAATTTATATTCTAGAATAAATTTCGTTTTATTATTACAGGTGAGTTTAATCTTTGATAAGTCGATGATAATAAGATATTTCTATCATTCTATTTGCTTTGGCATTATTTTGAAGCTGGGTGGTACCTAAATGCCCACTTCCGGTTTTGCGCTATTTTTTTATTAGACAGAACCCGATGTTTTCGTATTTATAGCTTTACGTGAAGTTACACTATAGTTTCCGTTATACAGTTATGTATTTTAACTTCATCAGAGCATTCACATTATGCTTTTACTTCTATATCTACTTGGGTCTTAAGCTAAAAATAGGCTGCTACATACTGAACATAGCTGAACCGAAGAAAACGGTCAGCGACTATTTTCAAAAGAATTTAAATTTTTCACGGCCAGAAGTATATTTAGAAAATTTTTCAAATTACGGGCATCGTTTTTTGTAGATAGGCTTACATCAAATTTTATTATCAACAACAAACTCTACGCGACAAGTTCATTGATAGTGTCTAAATACTAAAACTGAGTGAATTGGCAATAATAAATAGAAGTGAAATGAAAAATATGTATATTTTAATTGCGCATTATTTGTGTAGGTAAGTATTTAAAAATTTTATTCAGGCACTCAGTTTTGCTTTTACATGTAGTAGTGTTAGAATTCACGAATTCACTTAGATCCAACTTTAAAACAATGCCTACGTCGTGCAGTCATAGATGAATAAATTTGGAGGTTATTTTAAATTTTTAAACATTTTTACGATTGTACCACTAAACGCATTGCGATATGCACTATTTGACGTTTGTCTCTGTATATCTGGGTTTAACTACATTCGGCTGGCTTATAATTATAATTTAATTATGGGGGAAACTTTACATTAATTAATCAAAAGCGCAAATTTTAAAAAATCAGGTACAAAATTCCATAATGCAATTTCAGCGACGCATATCATCATATCACAAGCCTTATCTGCAAATGAACGATGCTTTTGCCAAATTTTCGCAATATTTGTTTTTTCTTAATTAGATGTTTTGGTGCATTGTTCAGTATCACTTTTACGTAACGGAATTGAAACATCTACTTTTTGGAAAAGAAACTGTAAGGGCTTTTCGGAGAACCCGAGCTAGATTGATGTCAATTGAACTTGCTTGAACTGATTATAGACGAACTTCAAATAGGAACGATACGATCCAACTTTAGATCAGTTTATGAATCCGATAAATCATATCGCTGTTTACAGAAGTCCTTATAATGTATTATAACAAAATTTATCGCCATGATCTTCATATTCGCAATAACAAAGAAAGGTTATTATTAAATAAAAAAAAATGAAAAATTATAAATTAATATTTTGAATTATTGTATACATATCATACTAATTTTTAATAATTGTGCTAATGTTTACACCTGGATTTCAAATGAAATAAATACTTAAAATTATTTTTGTTTGATTTAAATTTAATTTATGAAAAATGAATAATTGAAGAGTTAGGATTCATGTCGAGTATCGGCCAACGCAGTAATTTTTCATTTCACTAGCACAAATTGATAGTCAAAAGAGCATTATTTTGCAGTGATTAGTTTTTGCACAATAACGCTTCAAGGAACATTTGTAATACATTTTTTGTTTCAGTAGATAAAGAGGCCAGGCTACGAAGCGTAAAGGATCGCCAAAATGAAGAGAGGCAGAAGAAACTGGAGGAAATCAAAGCACAAGCTCTTGCGGCACAAAGATTCAAAGAACAAAAGGAGGAAGAGCGGCGTAGGCGTTTAGAAGAGCTTCGTGTAAGAGACGACGTTAGACGGCAACAAGTAGAAGAGAGAAAAAGAGCGATAAACGACGCGGAAAGAGACAGACTGGAATCCATCCTAAGGAGAAATCAAGAAAGGGAACAGAGAATCGAAGCTAAGAGACGAAATGAAAAAAGTAACATTGTTTTTGCTTTCGGTTCTTCCACACCTAGGATGCTAGATCCAACAGATTTGTCAGTGTCGTTTTGGGGCCACAGGAGAGCTACTTCAATACAGAATATCACGTGTTCGACTTCTTCGTTGACTCGAAGGCAGTGCGAAAGGGATCTGGACGTTGGAAACAAAAAACGGGCTACATCAGCCACTGGACTCGAACGATCTGGCGAAAGTTAGTATTGAGCTTGTGATCTAACAATTTTAATCTTTTTGGATTGCACTCCAGATCTGACATATTCCTTAAAATTGCATCTACGTTTGAATAACATACATTTTGTATAGTCATTTCGTAAAAGTTCAGAATTTTTTTTTTAAAAGGGATGACCAAATTGTTTAATATTTACAATGAATTTGACAGTGTTGGATGGGGATAATGAAATTAGCTGTGGAAATATTTGCAGAATATTTTCATTACCCAGCATTAAATATAATAAATCATATTGTATTATCATGCTATTTGAGGTTGTTGGGATTAGAGATAGCATTTTATAATTAAGTTTTTAATGCATGCAATATGCAATAGTTAATTTATCTAAATTTATGGAGGAAGAAGATGTTTTCATAAAAGCAGTACAAATTTATTAATGAATTGATGTATTTGAACGCAATAATTTATGTGCTTGTATTTATACAATAATTAGCTTTTATTTTCTTATATTTCTTGCAGTTTTTTCACTTTTTTTTTTAATGCGAATTTAAAATACTTTGGTAGAAACAACTGTGTTTTCTTGTCCCAGTAGATCTGTATTATCTATTTTAAATTTGAAATATTTCCTAACAAGCTGTAAAATAATAAAGTATTTTTTAATATAATTTAAATATATAGTAAAATTTAAATGACTTAAAAGTAAAAGTTTATTATTTTACAAATATATTTATCATACTATAATATCATGTTATATTAGAGCAACACTTAATATAATTAACATATGACATAGTTAATTGGGAAAATTGTAAGACTAATATTTTAAAAGTAGCAGTCAGTGATCCAAACCGAACGTGTGATTGTCAATAACGTTCAATTAATACTAATTGGATATGATCCTGCCTACTTGATATTTAATTTAGTAAATCTTAAATGTTCCAACAATAATTTTATTAAAAAATAAAATGAGTGAAATATATTGTGACATAAATTCAGAATTGTTAAGGAAATGTGTTAGAAACAGCCAGTTTATTAACTGCAAATATTTATAAACAAGTTTGTTGTAAATAATTTTATAATCAGGTAAATAAAAAGGTTAGATATTTATGCATGCATTTCTTGTTGCAGGTAGCGTGCCAATAACACCAGCAGGTTGCGCGAGTGGATACACAGGCCGCAGGCGTACGGACCTCGTGCCTACCGTTCCGTCTAGAGATTCGTCGTTCAGCTCGTCTCGAAAGTCTCTAAACCACTCACCAGGTAGGGCTTACTCAATGTCGCGTTTAGACCAGCTTGCCAAGCCGCGCAGGAGGCCTGATTTGCCTTCGCTGGCTGAAACCTCTCCCAACCTTCGGCCTTTATCCTCTCCTCGCATCTCCTCTATTACCCGTAGCATGAGCCACTTAGCCGTAAGTAAGTCAGGACCGTCACCAACTAGGAGACCACTGAGTAAGGCCGACAGCCGCAGCATGCATCATTTGTCGGGCGATGGTGCTCTATCGGCACCGCGCACCACACGCACTACTCAGTTGAGGGAACAGAAATTACATGCATCCTCTAATTGCAGTGAGGGTATGTCTATCGTTACATCGTATCATTTCATAAGTCATTATTAGGAAGTGATAAAGTTTTATCTCCATAAAATATCAAAACAATATAACATACATTTTAAAAATATTGTGATAAGAATAAAATTAGTAAATATTGCTTTTTGATACTGCTGCAAAGTTTCAATAATTTTCTTGAAGAGATATAAGCCTTTATCATTTTATACTGTCGACTTATCCATTACAATACTCTGCATATCCCTATTAGTGTGTCGCTCAAGAGCTTTCGAAATACTTGGAGAAGGTTGGTGGCAGGTATTTGGTACAATTTATGGCCTTTGTAACAATTGAATGTTTTACTAACTGCTGTGAACAACATGAAAATGTTATAGCTTTTTTTTTTTGGGTTATGGCACATCACATATACCAACTTTTAAAGACAAAGTGAGATTTTTAGATTAAGGTGTAGAAGACAGCATTAAGAGGGAATAATCTGCTAAATGTAATTATTAACATTGTTAACCGATAAATAACAATGAGCAAAAAATAATTTTAGTATGTTTGCAAAATTATTCCCTCTGAATGAATAATATTTTAACAATCTTATGCTAAATTGCCTAATACTTCACTTTAGTAAAGACTAATATACTAAATTACATAGCTCCTGCAAACATTTTTATAATTTGCAAACAAAAAACATACGTGCACCTTAAAATAATGCTTTAGAATATCTGCAAACCTTGAAATGGCTGCATGTAAGTATAAATTTTAAATAATATCAATGTAAATGTGCTATTCCAAGGTTTGCTAATTGATACGATTATAAAAATAGTTGATTAAATAAATTGATTAATGATCAGCATCGTCAAGACCAAGCAGTTCCCTTAGTCAGCAGAGCACAAATAGCGTAACGAGTTCGGTAAGTGTCAGCAGACGTCCAGCTGCCACACCGAGGAGACCAAGGCCTGCTAGTATCGCTGTTACTGGTATAACCCACGACCTAAAACATTCAGACAAATCTGCGGAAACCAAACCACCACTTCCTAAAACAAGGAAATCTATAAGCAAGACACACGAGAAACCCCAGTTGAAGAGTAAGATTAAGTCGCCCATAGATAGCATTCCGAAAGAGAAGATAGGTGTGAGCGTAGCACAGAATGTTTCTAATAAGGCAGCGAACGATGAGGCGCAACAAAAACCACCTGATATAGCACCTGTAATCGAACAGAAACCAGTGGTAGAGGAAGGTCCTTCAGAAAAAGTGGAAGATACAGAAAAAGTGGAAAAACCAGAACCACTACAACCGAGCATTGTTAAGGAGTAAGTTTGAGAAATGAAACGATTTATATATATTTTTTGTTTCAATGGCTTTTGTTAGTAAAAGTAATTTTTTTCTTTAAGAACATTTGAAGAAAATATACCAGTCTCTGAAAAGATCGATATAGAATTAGTAGCAGAGAAGGTACCAGAACAACCTATGACGGATCCTCAAAAAGATCCGACAATAGAAGTCGTAGAAGAAAAACCTTTAGAAGTTCAAACAGAAAAGGAAGAAAAGAGGGAGGAGACTAAGACTGACGAAGTAAAGCCAGATCCTCAGACCAAAGTTGTGGAGGAAGCAGTAATGGATAACTTGACAAATGCAGAAAATAATGAAATGACTACATCCATAACAAAAGTCCGTATTAATACAGAAGAAGAAGCAAAGGCTGCTTTAGCAGAAAGAAGACGATTAATAAGAGAGGAAGCAGAACGACAAGCTGAATTAGAAAGGTTACGTATCGAAGCTGAAGCTAAAGCTGAACTGGAACGACAACAAAGAGAGGAAGAACAAGTACGACAGTTAATAGAATTACAAAGACAAGCTGAACAGGAGCGATTAAAAGAGGTATAATTTTATCTCCATAGTTGTTTAATTTACTCTTATTTATATTATTTTAGGCAATTAGAGAAGCACAGAAGAGAGAGGAAGAGGAGAAGTTAAAGAGAGAAGAAGAACAACGGTTGAAGTTATTAAAAGAAGAAGCAGAGAAGAAAGCCAGAGAAGATGCAGAAAGACAAAAAGCTGAACTTCAGGAAAGGCTAAAGAATGAAGAGAAAGAAAGAGAAGCACGACGTAAAAGGGTTGAGGCTATTATGCTCCGTACACGAGGGAAGAATAATGCCAATTTACCATCACAACAGGTAAATTTACATTACCGGACTAAAATATATTTGCAACGATTTTATTTTAAGAGTTTTAGTAGTTTTAAAAATCTTATATTTAATTTTCAGAGTACAGATGATAAAAATGAGAATAAGTCTGAAGAAAATAAGATGAACGAAGAGAATAAGTTAAACGTCGAGGAAAAATTAAATGAGGAGAATAAAAAGAACGACGATAATAAATTGAAAGACGAGAACAAGGTAAATGGAACAAAAATTGTTGACCAGCAGGAAAACGGTACAACAAAAAATGGTAAAGACATGGATATTGTTGATAATATGTAGGTATATTTGTGATATTTCTTATGTCAGTGTACATTTTGAATGGAATTTATTTTTAGAATTCCAGCGGAAATAGTAAAGAATGCAAATACGGTTACGATAGAAACAATGAATAGTACTGATACTATAAATTCAAATAATTCGTGGCAGGATACACAACAGTATGGTAATTTTGTGTGTAATAACAATAGCTGAAGAAAAAAATTTATCTGTATTTTTCAGATTCATTGATGTGAGAAACTAATTTGTAGTTATATATAATTATATAATAATTTAATTAATTGAATTGATACATAGAAATGCCCTTATTCTAACTTATTTGATATATTATGCATGATTGTATACACTCTATTAAAGTGAGCGCTTATATACAGCCCTAGTACAAGTTTTTGTAAGATGTTCCAAAGATTAATAAAGATTTATCATTTGTTCCCAAAAATGTCCATTTGTGCAATACCTCTTTCCTCGAGATTATCTGAAACATTTATTTTGGGACAAAAAATAGAGCAGCTTACAAAATCTGACTACAGTTCTCCGAAGGCAACCCTAAACGATACGTACAGAGTGATCTTCAAGAACTTTTTACATTACTGAAAATACTAGTATATTGCATTTAAAATATTGTATATTATTTATACCAAAATTAGATGCATTTGTATATTTTTATTCTTGATTAGGGTCTGTATATTCGATAATGATGTGGTTGCCATTTTCCCTAAATAAATGTGTTGCAAACAATAATTTTTATACTAGGGAGCAATGTATATAGGCAGTGATAGGTGCATAGAAATATGGCAACTTTAAGTAATAATTGGTTACATAACGACTGAGAGTGTACCTATAATATTGTAAAATTTTGGCAGCAAAAGCAATGTGATTTTCAGTATTAGGATTGCTTTTGGTTGCAAATGAACTCTTCCATTTTTTTTACAAACTCGGTCTGTACTAGTCATCTTGATTGTATGTTAAATTGTTGTGTAATATTATTATACTCTGCTGTTGGGACACGTCTGACTTATTAATATTGTAGTTGTAACTTATGACATCTGCATTTTAATGATTTTTTATTAAGGGAATAATTGTTTTTATTGGTTTTTATTTAAAAATAATAAAATCCTATTAATCGCGGAAAAGGGTAATTTTGTTATTTAGTATAAATGGTTAATCTTCAAATTCATCCTCAAAGTATGCAGAACTATTCATCAATGTTGAACGAGCGTAGTAAATCTTTCAACTCCGTAAATCCGGTTGCTAGATCCATTCATATGGGGACACTAACAATGGAAAATGGGTTTTTGAAAAAATACCAATTGAAATCTGTTTTCTGCTTCCTTGTTTGTATTTATGTGAAGCACTGACCGTACGTATATAAACACCAAAATTGATATGAAAAATATATTCAGATATTATAAGCTTAAAATTTTGTCGCAATCACTTCATTTACTGGTATTTTTTATAATTATCTTAATTAAATTACCAAAAAAAGGCAATTATAGGTATAATAAAATACAAATAAAAATTATAACCTTCAATAACAAATATGTGGTAATTACAATTCTGTAAATGCTTGTTAAAATTGCTTAATAAATGTAAAATTTATTTATGACTTGTTTGTTACTGATTCATCCCTGTATTAGGTACAAAAACATTTTTTTTTGTTCTTAGCATATCCTATATATCTCAAAATTTAATTTGAACTTGAAAAATTAAATATGTTTTCAACTAAGAATTATGTTTCTATTTAATCGTCTTTTGTAGCAAATTTTCAATTTATTCTGTCCATGAAAAGTTATATTTGCTCCTTTATTTATGTTTGTTGTCATAGTAGAATTTATTTAAAAAATATATATGACCTTGGTAGTGACGTGTCAAAAGAACACGTGTGGAATGATAACCAAACACAACAAACGCTTCTGTTCCGTTCCGTGGTTCCTACCCATTCCAATCTCCAGTTCTATCGTATGGCGTGTAAACCGTATGTGTTTTTATCGATAATAAGTAATAATCAGTGTATTAGTGGCAAATTAATATAATTTTAATCGTGAGAACATTTTAAAGATGCAGTGCTGTGTTGTTTGAGGTTATAAAGGAAAATGGAAGCTGACGCGCAAGAATCGACTCAAAATACGAACGTGAAACTGGCACAACTTAGCTTATTGGTACGGTTATGTTCACGTGACGGGCGATACGAGATTCAAAATGAAATAGTTTACGCTTGCGTTTTCAAACAGTTGCGAAGTTGAAAAGAATCCAAATCTACAAAATATCTCTAGGTTTTGTGAGTTAGAGTCTGTAAAACAACGCTCAACGTTCTCTAATTTGGGAAACATTCAATTTTTTTGTTATACTCTGATAGCAAAGGTTTTTATATCCAAATTTATTTTGAAAAAATCGCACTAAAAACGAATTTTGCAATTTATTTCGAACTGCTGACTTATTTGTAACAAAATCTACTTTCAACATTAGTTCTTAGTTGTTTCCACTTGTAATGAAAATTCTATTGAGAACTTCAAGTACGTAGTTCAAAAACTGATTTGAAGGAATGCCATTATTATTGCTATAAATTATACGTTCACTAATATGAATTACATATATTTGTCGAATTAGATATATTCTAATGGTGAACCCGTACCATCCATCAATGGCAGATAGTATAGATTTTTTTTGTGAATAAAGCACTTATTTAGCAAATGATCTCCGTATTAGCAAAAAGTTTTACTAACAGCACAGCAACAGATTTTACTTTCAACTGACAACTTGGTATTCTCCGTTTGCAATTGTAAGCGTAAACTATTAGCATCAAAGTGTTGCTAATCGAACCAGTACTAAATGGTTGCAAAAGGTTTCCACTGAACTTCAAATTATTTTATGGTAAGTTTCCAAAAAGCATCCCCTTACATAAAAATATATTGTTTTTATATACCTAGTTTTGGTATTAGAATGAACTTATTATTTTCCGTTGTTACATTATTTTTTGTATCAATTATCATAAAACATAATACTAATTTTTTAATTTTATCCTTAGCTGAACCACCCAGTACAAATATAAAACTTCATAATTTATTGTTAAGGAATTTGTAATATAGTGAGTGAAAAAAGTTCATTAAAACTGCAATTAAATTAAAATGACAATAAAGCCAAATATAAGCGGTGTCAATTAACTTGCTCTTATTTAATGAAAACCAGGATATGCTCTCACTGTCTCACTGTACAGAGTGATCCAGAAGTGATAATTGGCCACCATACACTGTTTTCCACGGCCAACGTTGACTAGATCGAATCAATGTTTAATTTTTCTATTCACTTTGTGATCTTATATGTATCTTTCGTGGAGAGGTGAGGTAAAGCAGGCGGATGATCAGTCTGGTTCATATATGTTGTGTGTATGTTGAGTTGCAGCAAATCAGGAGATATGGTCGCGTGAATTAGCACACTTGTTGATTGATTCACATGTTTAAGTTTAATTTCTTCTGTTATGTTAAGAAAATAATATGGTATTATCGTAGCTCGTAACGTTAATTTGTGGAATTGTAGTACCTATTGCGGTTTAAAAATTAGACATTGTTACTTGGAAAAAAATATATGTGAGATGTAGATGTGTTAGAATTTGTTTTGCGAGAAAACAAATACATAAGCGGAAAGGTCCCCAACAGACCGACTAGAATCAAGGTCTCAATTTCGCCCCAAGCCTGTTAAACGTGATGTCATAATGACATCATCGGGAAGCGTTGTGGCTCCGTTAAGCATTAAAAATTGGAGACAACACATTGCGCATAGGTAGTCGTATTTCGGAAAGAGCCTTGATCGTAGTACCAAAACAATATCATGTAGAATGTAGCTCGTCAAGCAGTACCCGATTTTTGATTGTTGCCAATTCGCCATTGCTGTTCTCTAGAATCAATAGCGGTTGACGTCACAGTGTATGCCTGACGGAGCGGCGCTATCAGTGAGCGGGGGGGGGCCCAGTGCACTTGTAACTTGGCTAGTAGTGTCATGTATCCGCGCAAGTGTCTCTTCGGACTGTCTTATGTTTTGTGATTGATGTGTGCAGCGCTAATTTTGGCGTAAGTTTGAAAGTTTAAAATATATTAGTTTAATGTGTTACTGTTGTTTTGGCCTGGAATGGTTTCAGCAACCCTGTTCCCAGTTTGATTTCATTAACGTGCTTACTGGCCTTCAACAGCGTATTAATGTTGACATTGAAGGTCTTTACGCAAAGACTGCAAAAGGCCAATAGAGGTCAACTATTCAAATATATAATTCACGTAATTATTAACTCAATTGCTAAAAAATATCATCAGCTTCTTACTTCATATCATATTAATGTCCCGGTTGGCTATCCTGCGACCTGTGACCCCGTGCCCAGCGCGCGCCAGATACGAGACACCAACAATATTTATGTTTTCAAATAATTGCTTTGGCTGCATGGGAATCATCCGCTACTGGCTGCGTCCCATCTAATTAACAGTGTGTGTTCGGTTACAAGTCACATTTTCGCAAATTATTCTTCCAACTCGCTCGACATAATTAATATTCGCGTTTTACAATAAAACTCGCCTTAAAAATAATCTACATCCTCTGCCAGTAGCAAAACAGGTTGTATCGGTTATCGCCGGCTAAAGAAAATAAAACGAAACCCTTACTACCAATATAAACAATTATTAGGAAAGAATACAAATTTTTCCATTTAAAAGATGTATCAGGAGAGCAACAGATGGAGCTTGATTCTGCGAGTTGTGCGGGTTGCAGGAATTCTGGCTAAAATTCAGATTTACAGGAAAAGCTTACCAATAAGCTCTCATTTCAGGGCCTGCTTGTCTTTGGCTTTCCTGCTGCCTTTCTAGCGTGCAGCGGCGTCCGGCTAGAAAAGCACGTGGTTTGCCCATTGCGCGTGTTCCTTGACTATTTGATAATTCCTATTTTATAGTTGTTTGTAAACAATATTCCTACACCAACGTTTTACTGATTCACTAATACCTCACGCACCGATAACATTTTAATACTTCCAAATGTATTGGATTTTATGAATTCTCATTTTTTAGATAATACAAAAGCATCCGCACATATACTACTAGACTCACTCAAATTAACATAAAATTAACCATATTCTAAACACATTCTAATATAACTAAATAACTTGCTAACACTGTAATCGTACTATCAATCATCCGTTTTAGCACATTCACGAGGACTTTTAAGGTAGTTGGAACTTGGAAATGTATTACTTAGGTATGTTTTGATTCAGTTTTAAAAATATTTAAAGATTTCTTTATTGATAGTACAGTGCGTTTCATTAACTTTGATAACATTTTGATCAGCTGCAACTTTTCTGTTTTTAAAGATATCGGAATGAAGCAAAACCATATTGCATAGTGGACTAGCAAGTTTTTCTTATTTGAAAAACAAAACAAAGACCAACGATTTTGAGAGATCTTAACCTAACTTATATTTTAAATGGAACGCCCTGTATATTATTGGATATTTGATTCTACTCAAAATTCCAAGCATATTTTAATAAAGCATATCTATACCTATCTTCAACTGTTTCTGAGAAATAGTTTTACAAACATGTCAAATTATCATAAAAATTGCTCTACTTGTTCATGGCACACTTTGCACTGAGCTAAAGCTGAAGTTCAGCATTGCTTGAGCTCTGCTGGTAGCAATCGAGCCTTAGTGTTTTGTTCTGTTGAGGAAAATGGCAGACAAGTAGAACGATTTTTATGATAATTTAACATGTTTGTATAATACAAAAGCATCCGCACATATACTACTAGACTCACTCAAATTAACATAAAATTAACCATATTCTAAACACATTCTAATATAACTAAATAACTTGCTAACACTGTAATCGTACTATCAATCATCCGTTTTAGCACATTCACGAGGACTTTTAAGGTAGTTGGAACTTGGAAATGTATTACTTAGGTATGTTTTGATTCAGTTTTAAAAATATTTAAAGATTTCTTTATTGATAGTACATTTTTCTTTAACTTAAAGGAGTTTTGATGTGTTTATGTGAAATGATTAACCCTTTGCGAGCCATTTATGAAAATAAACAAACAGTAAATTGTGTAATGCAAAGTGTATTATTTAACGGAAGTTCATTTGCATATATGACACCATGCTTCTTCCTATACACATTAAGTCAATTTTATCTTAGGCGCCTTTAGCAAGCCGGCCTACAATAAAACGGCAAAAAATGTACTCGCCTTTCTTTTATTTGGTATTTACTTAGTGTAATGAGTATCTTGAATTATCGCACGAGAAATATTTGAAAAATGTATCATTATAATTTCGAAGTTATTTAAATTTTACAAAAAATACGTCTTAATGGATCTACTCTGTACATATTCCGAACGCAGTTTTAGATTGTCACAATCACTCAATTATACAATACTTTTGACGTTATCGAGGTAAGATCAATGTGAGCGTTATACATTGATAATTTACATGGGAACCAAGTACTAAAGATAGAAGTACACATTATCATTTTCAAATCAATATTTCCAATTACAGTTGTTTGACTGCTTCAAAAATAAACTTATTTACTGGGTGGTATGAACAAAGTTTCCAAGTTCTATACCATTGAATAATTTGTACATTTTCACTTCAACAAATTTAGAATATTTGTAGTACCTATTAGTGTTCGTTTGGCTTTGTAAATGTTAATAACGTGTGATTTCAATTTTGGAGTAAAAAATTTACTGTGTTGAAAATTTTAGGTATATAAATACTTCTTAAGATAGAGCCTTGATGAAGACAATGTTAGCTTGTTTACAAATATACATACATATAATTTTTAGCAGTACATACATTTAACGTGCAGATTTGAATAAATTATGAATTAATAATAAATAAACAACGGTCTGGATTACAAAGCAATTTTTCTTTGATTATGAGTCGCAAAATAAAGAATGTGTAAAAAATATGAACAACATCTAATATAAATCAATCCTATCCTTATCACAATTCAGGTCATCGCAAGTTTAACTTGTATCACAAAATATAAAAAGCTGATGTAAGTATTTCAATAATATTTCCTTGTAAATTCTTATTATCCATTGATTTTTAATAAAGCATTTGACAAAGTAGTAAAGTAAATATAAAAAAAAGTGTTGCAAGTTTACACTATTTTATTAAGTGAACAAAATTTAAAATATGCATTAATAATCGAAGTCGGCGTTTGCCCAACATTGACCTTGAGGTTCAATTTACATGGAGAATATATTTTTTAGCAACTTATCAGACTTAAATATGTATATTTGGATGATAGGGTTTGTGTATAATTCGTTGTTACACTTACATATGACATATATGAATTGAAAGATAAGACTCGATTAATATTGATAATACTGGCATACTGAATTTTTATTTGGTTACTTTGTAACAATCAAAATTTTAAGTTGATGATAAAATCACTTCTATTTTCTGCAAGTATATCTTCATTTTAATTAATTGTGGACTGGTAATATAAGGCGGAATGAATGTCAGAACGATTCGATAATAACGACAAACGATTATTAATTTAATAAGATTATTCTGCACATAAGGGTGGTATGACCGAAATACCTGTTATTTTGCTCGTTTAACAATTATTGTCAACAGTACCAATGAGTTTGTCAAGTGAAGAGAACGTTTTTCTCGTGTATTTGTATTAATTTTATCATATTAGATACGATCGTATTTTACAAGTCGTATCGTTCTGGCATACAAGGGTATACAAGGTAAAGATCTCTCTTTCTAAAAGAAGTGGTTACTTTGTCGACTTTCAAAAAAAGCCAGCACAGTTCACATCAGATATAATTTATAGTCCTAAAAATATTGCTTTTCGTTTTACATTATTTCCTACGTTCCTGAATATAAACAATTATAGAGATACCTATTTGCTTTAAAAAATGATGACCCGCCGCTGTCTCTACAGTTACAAATCACACGTCTGGTTTTGAGGAGTGGGGGTACTATTTCAGTTTTCAGTAATGCATGCATGGCTGAAAGCATATGGTATGAAACTGAGGTAGCCATGGTGAAATTATGTGAATAACGTGCTTGCTAATGTTGCTCTAGAGAATATTAGAAGGGGAACAGCACCTGCTGTAGTTACCTCATCGTAAACTTCGTTTTTAATATCAATAAGTTGAACACGTGCTAACCTTCAAATAGGCAAAAAGCTAGATAGCTCCCAGTATTTGGCAATGCATGAGAGATTGAGTTAAACTAGTAGTTTTCATAAAAATATCTTTGGAGAATTAAATTAGTTTCAGTAGTAAAAATAGTAAATTATTAATGCAATATTTGCCACTGATACTACTTTTAGAACACCTTAAACCAGCAAATTTAAATGATGCAAATCTTAATGTCATTCTGATCAAAGACCCTGAAAAGGGCTGGAAATGATCAAACTGACGACAGACTGGAATTATTGTTGGTTTATGTTGTGCTTCAAGTTTTAATTCCATATATTCAAAGGCATTTTTTTCTTTTGCAGGTTTTTGTGCTGTTGAATGATGGACATGTCTGTATTTTTATTAAAGGTAAGAGTCTTTAATTACTTCAGTCGAAAATATTACAAATGCGGTTAAAACGGCGTACACTTTATACGGAAAAGGGGAAAACAAACGATTAGACATAAGAAAATATGTACATCTAGAACCTAGATAGGTAGCGTGTAAGGGTGACCCTGTCACTTCTAGAAAGCATGATTTCCACCCAACTGGGTACGACCCATTAATCAGGATAAGGGTGTGCAGGTCAGGATGTAATGTAATTCCATTTTTATATGGGAGCAGCCATGCACTCGTGTCCCATATCGTGAAGTCCAGGTGAGGCGATGTATTGAAGCAGTATTTTTACCGGACATTCATGTCGGTTCCTAGAACGACTTTTACATCTGAAAAGTCCAATTAGTTAATCCGTGCAGTTAAATGTAGGCAACCTATTGTGTTTTCATAAAAACACAATACGGAACAGTCGTGAATTTTTGCTATTTATGAAATTAACCTACTGGCGTAATAATTATATGATTTATTTATAGTTTAAACAGTTCCAGAACGGTTTAAAGTGACCCCCGGGTTATTTTTAAGTTTTCATTTGATTTCTTTCAAAAGTGATGGGTTATATTGGACCGTCCTAGAACCCTTCATTGCTGCAACTAGGGTTGCCACCCATCCATCGAAAATCTGTGTCCTTCCATCCTTACTTTCACTAGAAACTTGCTTAATTGACGGAAATAGTTCAGTTCATATGAAAGGATAATTATCGGGACAGAAAGGGAGGAAATATGAAAAAAACTAGATCGTGTTAAAAAGATAATTGAATACCTTTGAAGAGATACATCACGTAATATCATTTTGCATTTAAGATTTTAAATTTGAGAAGGGATTTCGCGTTTCGAAGAAAATCACGCTACAGGAAAGTTAAACCGTTTGTTTTGTTTTCAAATAATTCTTGTAATGGAATAGGACTTACGGTGATTTTAATTTACTTGTAACCCAGAAATTATGTTGAATTTTGTCGAATACGCGCATTTTCGGGGAAATCTGGGGTCGAAATGAAGGCACGTAGCGCGATGTGGAGTTAACAATGGTAATTAATCGGAGTTTCAGAATTTAAGCTGTAACCTGATCCGTAGTTGCGCGGGAGAGTAAAAGAGTAGCTCGTGTTGTGCAGCCCACGTGTGTTCACTAGCTGTTCGCAGCTGTAGCACGGACAGCAGGGGACATTTACGGTATGCATGTGTTGTTACGTCTTCACAGGGGCCACACATACATGATTAATCTCAGTAGTGCGAGGTACGGGGTGTAAAGTTTTTATTTTGAATATAAAACTTCAGTAAAACTGATTTTATCTTCAGAATTATGCTTGGAAGTCGGTATAAGAAAATAAATTTAATTTAAGAGAGTAGAGTAACATTTTTGTGTGTAACTTCAAGGAAATTAGAAATTTATGAACATTTTGAATATATATTCGCTGTCAGATATGAGTTAAAGTACTCTTTGTAACAGAGCTGATATCTCGCATCTTTGTATCCTGGATTTTTATCTTCAAGTATCTTAGTCCTTTTTTCCCTTTAATAATGTAAAAGGAAAGTAAAACCTTAAAGGAAAATGATAATGAAATAAAGTTAAGCCAGCAAATCAAAAGAAATCTGGCTTGTTTGCCGTCCTTTGCGTTTCTGCGAATACAACTTTATCTCTCGTATTTTATATATCAAGTAAGGACATCTAAAAAAAATCCATTTAGATTTATTTCTCTTGAGGTATATAATAAACATCAAATCCATTTATTAAAAGAAAAATATGTTTTGTACATACGTACAGGGCCGGATTTAGCACAGGAATACGTTTTTTCATTTCGTTAAGGGGTAGTTCAACCCACCTGACAGTCGGTGCTAGAATTAGGAATTAGGAGCAACCTAGAATAGGAAACGCCTAGTATTTTCTACAAATACAAATAATTTTAGACGTTTACTAGTTGAATAATAGGATTTAGCCTCGGATTTAGCAAATAACAGGAATGTTATGCCACGTGCAAATTTTCAGTTACCGAAGATAAACAAAAAAATAGCGAGAAAAACCAACAAATTTTTAGGTACAGAAATCATTGAAAGTACGTTTTTTTTTTTTAATTTAACTGTAGATGCAAATATTGTATTGGGAAAAATTTAAATAAAAGCAGTGAATAAACAAAACATCAGGAATTTTATTTTTGACAATGCTTTTGTTTGTGTTCTACAAGTGTTTTATTTTTCGAGATTTCTGTACCTGAACACAATATTCGATCATTTTTCGGCGAGAAACACGACGACCTTAAGTTAGGGGAACGAGCCTTTAAGGTAGCCGTAGCCGTATTTTTCGTCGTATAACGTGATTGTTTTTTTTAGGTACAGAAATCTCGAAAAATAAAATACGTAGAAGTAATATCAAAAATAAAATTCCGGATGTTTTGTTTATCCACTTTTACTACATATTTAAATTCTTCTAAAAAAAACGTTTAAAAAGTGTTTCTAAGACACATTATTTTGCTATTCTAACCCCACATTTTAATAATTATTTTCACATACTTATAAACAAAAGTGAACAATCTTATATGCGGAACTATGTAAGTTTATAACAAAATTTTCGTCCCAAAAATTTGTTGGTTAGACCCCTTTCTGTCGTTATCTATTCGTTTTACTTCGGTACCCTTGAATATTCGTAGGTGGCATGAGATAACATCCCTGTTATTTCCGAAACTCCATATTATTCAGTTCTTAAATGTCTAAAATTATTTGTATTTCTAGAAAACACTATTTCAAGAATACGGCGCCCTTAAAGCGTAAAATTTTCAGTAATTTTAAAATTTGCGATGTTAAATAATCTGTACTAAGTTTTAATAGAGCTTTCAGTTGTAGCGTGTATTTTGACCGGTTAAGGGTTTAGGATGGGTTAATCGACAAGTTAAATCGATTTCAATCCAAGCGTAAAGAGCATGTAAATAACACGGCTGTCGTTCTAACCCCTAACTGCCCATCGCCTCCCATGAAGAATTCCGACACCGCTAGTTTATGACCTTGACGACCCGCCTCTGCGAAGGGCCATCGGTACGCAACTACAATCAATAGGTAGCGAGCGAAGTGACGCACATGGAGGGAGGCTTCCACCCCCCGAAGGCCACGTGGGGTAGCACGTGCTACAACGCCCCCGGGCTCATTCACGGGCATTCGGACGAAAACTGGTAACTTTCAATTATACTTGTTCTTCACTTTCAGACTCGTTTAATATGTCTCTTTTATCTGAAGCGACAGCTCAGTTTGCAGGAATGGCAGCAGGAGATGGCGCAGTTTGGGGTAGACTGGTCTCGCTCAGGGCTTTGACGTCATTGTACAGGCATAACTTATCGTTACATGCTTACGCTTATAATCCTGGCTCTGACTTTCTGGTTTAATAAACCGCAAGAAAATCGAAAAACATGTAATAACAAGGGTTTTTAACGGAAGGGAATTTAATTGAATATGTTGAAAAATACTACAGGGCGAAGCAAATATTTTGTTTAAAAATGATGAAAAATAACTTCCTGTAGTAAAGCAAGGTAAAACCGGAAGGCTGCAAATAAATTGCTGTATTTTCAACACACGAGTGATGATTAGTTTTTATTAGAAAAGGCATGTGGCTCTTGTGTAGTTTAAACCTAGATAGCCATAAACGCCTATTGTGTAAATATTTACATTTTCATTATGGAATTGGTATTAAAATTGCACCTACGAGGGATAAGTGATATTTTGGGTTGAAAGTATCAGTGTAATTAAACATTTTACATACTATTAGTACCCATTAATACCAACATGTTTATATCTTATTATTTCTTAACACATAACTACATAATATGTCAGAGTTTTGACGTAGTTAGTTCTTTATTAATGAATTTTTCATACATCTTATACAATACTTGTTTGCAGATCAAATTAAAGGAACGTTTATAGATTTAAATATATAAATATGGTGGTTATAGACTTAACAATTTCTTGTCAACGAACTTTACTGTTTACTTTTCTTGCTCGAGAAACATTCCCGATTCCAAAATATCCAGATATATTCAAAAGGTATACTCATTTACCGTGACGTCACATTTAGACAACTCAACAAATTGGCATAATTGCATTTATGCGGACCAATCTGACCCTTGTGTGAACAGCTTCAAATTTGCTTACATTTACGATTATAGACGTTTATTACCCTGGCAGGCGAACATTACCGGCCCCCAAAATCAAGTGGTGGATATTTTGTTGCTAATTTGTACCACCAGTTTTAGTTTTGTACCTTGTGCCGGTTTCTAGAAAAATGGTGGGTGCTAGAGTAATATTGCGCTAGCAGACCATCGAAATTATGCGATAAACGTAAACCATGTGTTATTACCTAGAAAACAAAAGACATTTTTACAATCGAAATATAAATTACATAATTTATATTAGTTTAAAAATGTTTAAGTGGTACAACCTGTGACGAACCGCCACTGCTAGATCGTCTGATATAACCCCAATGGATTTTTTTCTTTCATGTTATTTAAAAACCAAATTATTTGAAACTAATAATTTGGATGATTTAAAATGAAAGCCTTGTTCTGCGATATTATGGTTATTATATTACTGAATTTATTCCATAGGGAAGCAGATTTTTGCTTTAAATTCAAATTGCGAGGTTTCCCTAAGCTTGTTGCTGTTTTGTTAGACGAAAATTACGTGATTTGTGTATTTTTCATTTTCAAAATTCTCTTCTCTATCTCATTCATTAAATGCTCATATCGAAAATGTTTTATTTTATGCAGTGGCGTAACAGTTATTTTGAAATATTTATTGTGAGTGTTACAATTAAAAACAAATTTTTAATTTACGATTGTTGCTTTGTAGATGAGTTTTTTTGTTATATGGTGTAGTGACACGTTGTAAATCTTGATTTTTCGAGTTGTTTAATCGGGAAATAAAATAGATAGAAAATGGTGGAGCTCCAGGTGGCTGGATGGTGGAAAATGTGTGGAAATGTGCAGTGCGCGTAACCTAAGCGCGAATCTATGTATAGATAGATATTTCTGTTTGTTTATGTCTATAATTAACATTAAAAATTGTTCAGGCAATGCTGTGTGCAACTTAGGCAGGTCAAAAATACTCAAAAAGCTGTGCTATAGGAGTACTGAAATAAAACTTGTATTTTGAGCGTTGCTTGGTTTTATTCTGAATGGAAGCTTCGCCTTGTGGTTAGTGGGCCTCTGCTCTCTGAAGCGGCCCGTCCTGCACTGCCTTCAAGCCGTAGAAAAAATGTCCCTCATGTCGATTTGTCTGAAAACCGTGTGTGATAGTGCTGAATGCGCGAGTGTAGTGCCACATGAAAGGAAAGTGAAGCGGAATCCGCTGCATAAGAAATACGGGATGCTGCCACTCCCCCATACTTGAAGCCTTTAGATTGCGTTGCGTCCCTCAGGAGTTATCTTAACTTCCGATAGAACCAGGAACCGAACGTCATTTCGGAGTATACGGCTGCTTCCCATGGTAATAAAACAGAAACATCTGATTTGGTCCCGTTACATATGGTCGGTTTTGTCTAGTCTGGCGGCAGTGGCGTGTTGTCAGTTTGTCTCTAAAAGAGGGGAGAAAATACCTTGAGATACTAAACACACTAGCACTCTTCGTATTTCACATTATAGGAAAATTTGCATTGGCTAACGTTACTCCGATTTTTTTTATTTTACAAAAATGAGCAAATGACAATTATGAAGTCTATTTTTTTATCTGATCGATCACGTAAATTAAAATAATTATCTGAGAATGTTAATTTAAATTTTCAACTAGATTGTTATAGGCAGCACACAATAGCGTGTTGTCAGTTTGTCTCTGAAAGAAAGGACAAAATACATTGAGGTACTAAACGCACTAGCACTGTTCACGTTTCACATTATAGGAAAATTTGTAATAATTAAGGACCGAAAGTTAGAAGATCATTTTATAAAACTTGTAGAAAGTAATAAAATGCGTTGGACACATACGCATTATAAAAGCGTTGTGACATTTAGAGCCATTTTCATGATAGCATTAAATACAACTTTAAAACAGCCCCATTCAGCTTTAAAATACCTTATCAAAATCTTAGTGCTATGAATTGCATTATGAAAATTACCGCAATTATTATATTATAAATAAAAACATATTTTTAGAAGAATATTATTGGTTAACGTTATTTCCATTTTTTATAGATATATTTTTATATAAAAACAAGCTAATCACAGTTACGTATTTTTTTCGGATGACGTAAATTACAATAATTCAGGTAATATTGTTAAACTGAATTTTGAATTTCCAGTCAGATTAGACAATTGTTGATACGCCACTGGCGAGATCCTATTCAGCCCCTGAATAAGGTTTTTATACTATTTTTTTATGAAATAAGAGTTAGAATACACTTTAACCTTGACTAGGCAAGTCGACGCTCATATGGCTTAACGATTTTGACCACATTTGTTACAGATTTGAGCATAGTTTCAAAAAATTGTACAAGAGATGACGAAATGATAGAAATCAGCGTCACTGTTAACGTGGTCAAAAAAATTAAAAGTACTGTTTAGTACCTGCCATTTTTTCAAATATTTTCTTTTAAGAGTGCATTTGCTGTTCTTTGACTTAAATGTGTTTTTATATAAATTTTATTTAAACGAAATCCTATAAATTTTCAGTGCCAATGTATTACAAGCATCCAAGGTTAAACAATAATTATTATTGTAAACACGTTTAAATGTTACAGGTCACACAGTCTATCAACTGACCGGGAACATTTGAATTTTGGTTAGTTTTCAACATTCTTACATCTTATTTTTTAACTGATAAATTTACATACAGGAAAGTAAAACAATTTACACGTATAATTGTAAATTACTTTTATAACCCAAATTCTGCGTAATTTTTCTATAAAATGTCAGTTGTGTATTTTTAATACTAGGATGACCATCTTTACAACGGCCTAGGAATTTGAAGGCGCCCTGTATATCTTTACCCACTGAAATAAAATTGGTGCAAAATACAAGATCTTTCAACAGTAAAAGATATACTTACGTATTTAACAAAATTGTAGGTTTTAAAAGACATATCGTCCAATATATTTGATAAGTAAAGAAAAAAATATTTTAAAATTAAAAACGTTGCCAAGGTTCTAAGAAATTTATGTGTTTTTTTCTTGCGACCCATTTAGTAATGATTCACTTCTAAAAAAATATTTGTCTCACAGCACATGCGTCGTAAAATGAGAGCGTACAGTCTTTTCAAGGCTAATGTACAAAATAATAGAGAAATTGAAATATTTTCAAATTATTAAAATAATTTAGCCGTATATTGTAACTGTATGAATTAAATTTTCGTAGAACAGGAAATTGCAAATGTTTTCTTATGATGTAACGTGTTCTTCACGCCTGCGATGAGCATACCTAGTGACTGAATTCTACCAGAACGTCGATACAGGGGAAGACCAATTAGTTCTTATCCCTGAAAATTTGTTCTTTTTGACAGTCAGGAAATTTCCGGTACATATTTTATTCGTCAAGGTATTCGCATTTTGTATTATTCCATCTCATAATATTAAAATTGGTAACATAATTTTGTCAAATCCAATATCGTTTAAACTTCGTCTTCCCCCGTGTTCCTTTTCTGATCGTATAAGGCAGCGATCTGGGGCAAATAGTCCCATGTGTTTCTAAGCTAGAGCAGAGTGGAAGACGAGGTTTCCAAGTATCGAGTTACTTGTAGGATCGTATTTCGTAGCATGTGAAGAGTAGAATGTCGTCGGAAAATTATTTGAAATCTGTTATTGTTATCTTAATATTTTGGGACCAGATAATGTTTATCTCGATAGAGATTGAATTTGTAACTTTTTGCAAAAAAATATGTTTACTAGAAATTCGATTCATTCACTAAGTACTTGGCTGTATGATACGTTTCGATTTTATTCTTATTTTTTTATCGTTAAAAATTGAGTAGGTGTTTGTGGATGCCAGCATGATTTAAACAATTCAAGTATGCATCGTTTACAACTTGATTCCTGAATTTTCTAAACTAGAAATTTCCCATAGTACAACGATTGGCAAATAGCGAAGCGAATATTCAATTTTATTTATTTATTTATCGGTAAAATGCTTCGTTTCACGTGAATAAACAGCTCGATGCTTTATTTGGCAGCTAACAGTATTTTTTCCTTCACGATATGCGCTGGCTGTGTTAATCACAAACGTGTTTTGGCAGGTTTAAACTATGAATTAAATCTTTAAGTTGGCAGCCTGCCAAGAGAGTGTTACTGTGCTTTTGGCTTTTGTGCGTCTTTCCTTAGTAAAAGATTCGATATTTAAAAATCTATAAAATGCTTTATTGCATAAATTTCAGTACGTGAATTTTATAAACTAAATGTTTACCGTCTTGCTTAGTAGGTATCGGCAGAAAATGAGGACACGTCACATTTTTCTTTAAAATTTATTGATATTTTTTCATTTCTCACGTTTATACAGTGTGTTACATGACGGAACAATATTCATATATTATTTCTAGTTTACTATTTTTTTTTGCTACATTTTCATTTTTTTTTGGTAGAGGGAGATGTAATTGTAACTTTTGGAAGTTCTGAGTAGAAATTGCATTAAATCTCTATTGAATGAAGTAGATTTCATTACGAATAGGTCATCAGTTCAAAAGAAATCACAACATTTATTTTAAATAGTGCCATTATTATTGCAAACGATTGTACCTTCCATTACAGGATTTTGCGACAGATTATATAAACCATTCCTTTTACAATATTTATCGTATCATCTTTTATAAATTAATATCAGTAATTGAGCAAGAAAATTGCTGCCACGATGCTTTATACTTTTCGTTACTGATACGTAGATGATGAAACTCGAAAGCTGACGTTAATTAACGTTTTAATTAATTTATTCATAAAAAAAGAAAACAAATTTCAGTTTCCTTCATGTAAAATGTATTTTTTCACTGCCAGCGTGTTTATTCTTCATTCTGAGATAAACAGCTGTAAACAACTTTGTGTACTAAAAAAATACGTTGTTAGCTTATGGAAAATATTTGCCAGTCTTGAACCTTAAACATATCTATCTGGATATCCAGCCTACTAGACGACACAATTTGACCGCTTGCATTTCATATCTAATATTTTTGTGGTATCACAAATTTTTTAAATTAATATTACTCGTAAACGGAATAATTTATTGAAATAAAACGAGAGTACCTTTTTTTGTAAAATTGTTCAATATTTTTAATTTTTTGATCTAATGGCAAAAACCTCGAGACATGAAAAAGTTAGAGCAATATTTATTCAATAACCCCCCCAGTTTGGTACGCTTATGACTAATTATGGTATTGTTTTTAGAACATTATGTTCGCAATCTAACTGCGATTCTCGATTTCAAATTTGATTACTTTATCTCAATCCGTTTTGAAAATATTTGAAGAAAATCAAATTTGGGGGTCAAAATTGTATTTGTAAGCCCTATACATTCAAATTTTTTTTTGATAAGTTCTGAATCACCCATAGGTGTCTCATTTTGATATGATAACTGAAGTAATTTCACTTGTCTCTACATTTCTGTAAATCTGTCCCTCATTATATGAAAAAAGGACAAAATAATAGCACACCAAAGTTTAGAAGAATCTCGTCTAACGCCGGAATTGAGGTACACCTACGCAATTCGCCAATGATTTCGTTAGAAACAGGTACACACAGGAGCCCGGCCGTCAATAAGTGGACCTCAAATTCTGTTCTGTGCGGGGGTCGGTGAACAACTCGAAGAAGTACATTTGGCACGTGCTGACTCTCAAAGGTTGCGCGGGGCCAAGGGGGAGGCATCAAGCATCACACTCGATCCCTGAAAACTGAAGGCCTGAAGTCTGAAAGCAGCAGCGTCGTTGAGCATTTGATCGTTAGCCCAATTTGACGGGGAATTAGATTTCGGCATCGTTTAGCCACCTTTGTTTCTGAAAATTATACGTTAGGAGCTTCTACATCTAATATTTCTTTCTAAAAATATATGCTGGGTTCATTTTATTCGCGAATACCACAAGATGGAGCAATTCCCATGAAAAAACTATCAAATCTAAAATTTAATCTTTCTAAAATTTTTACTCATTATGTCCTGTAGAGCACAATGAACTTGATTAGAATTTAGCAAATCTGGACGTAGTTTGAAGCAATTTTCATTGATATCAAATTTTATGAAATATTCCAGATGTTTTAGTAGAAATTACATCAAATTAATTAACCTGCGTCATTGCAGGAGAAAAAATTCTCACAGAAATTTCATTAGCAGCCATGAAAGTCGATTCTTTATTAAGATATATTGCGAAGTACAATACAGAAATGTACCTAATATTTCTGACTGCGATCTTTTAAGGATTATGTTTAGTTTCTCTCTCCTGGTTTATGTCAATCGTACATTGTTTAATTAGTAATTACATATTTCGCATTCTAGTAGAAATAGCGGAACACTTGATCTTTTTTTAAATACAAAATGTACTGCATTCTTATTGGCTAGGTAATTCTAACAATTTTTTGTTTTTACAGATGAACACGACCGGTCTTGAGAAGAAGTAAACTTAGGTAAGAACAATCTACCGTAAACAAGCATGGGATTAATATTTAGTATTAATATTAACACGTCATTTACGATGACCTTAGATAGAGAATCAAGTGACATGAAAATTGCTATACAGAGTATTTTAAATACTCATGTTTTAGAACTTTCGGCTGTTTCCGGAAAACATCTAAATAATTTTAGACATTTAATTGAATAATCTAGGGTTTAGCAAATAACAGGAATTTTATCTCACGCCTTCTACAGATTTTTAAAAATGCTGAAGTAAAACGAATAAATGAGGAGCAAAACGGTCTAACCAACAAATTATTAGGTACAGAAATGTGTGAAGATTCATATTTTTTTAAAACAAGTTTTCATACGATCGGACGTCATTGACGAGAGTTCGGAGATAGTTTGCTGCGGCGGTCATTAGCGCGTACATTTTCTAACAAAACAATATAGTAGTGGTATTTTGTAAGTTTGCATTGAAATTAATAAATTAATTGGATAATGTTTAATGGATTTGCATACATATTGAAAAAGATGAGGCTTTCAGCATTAAATACTGAGTAAACTATAATGATATCACTTGTATGTACAGGTAAAATATGTATCATTTCTATGCATGTGAAAATATATACCGTTGCCACCACTACTGTTGTGTGTCTGTGTACATTACTGAAAGTATATATTACATTCTAGAGATTAGAATTCGTTGGTTATAGCATAAACTTAATACTACGAGTAAGATTTTTCACTCTTATTTGTGAGTATGTGAATATTAAAATAAGTGTTAACATGTGGGGTTGAGTAACAAAAATGTGGACCTTCCATTTAAAAGCTTTGGAGAATGGAACGCTTATGTAGTATTTTAAAACTACTATTAAATACAAAAGATACAACATCTTTAGATCTCATGGTATACCAAAACTTATATGCATAAATGTAACAGGAAAACGTTATGGAGATTATGACAAATCTCGTCAGCTGTCATTTTTCTTTTAAAATGTCAAATAACTTCGAAAGGATTGAGTTTAGGTATAGGTCATATTACATGTTTCTACTAAAAAATTACAATAATACAGTGTTTTAGGAGGATATGTACATACTTCAGTGTTATTCTACGTTCAATTTTAAGCAGACAAATTTCGGAATAGAAAAATATTTTCCCCTGCCTTTTCTACTTACCTTATTGAAGTCTTTAAGAGCAGCCGTGTCCGTCAAAAACTCATCTAAAGATGGTGATGCATGCAAATTATATTAGAGTGAACCGAAAGTTATTGCCAGGTTTTGTTCATTTTGTTTAAAGATTTTATTTTTGAAATTTTCAAAAAATCAGGCTGTTTTGATTAAAAACTAATATTTCTGTCTTTAGTGTTATACCTTGTTTTTTAGATAAAAGTAAGGTAGCACTCTAATATTTGTCTGTACCAGTTGTGCTTTTGGAAACTTAAATCATTTTAGCGGATTTAGTTAAGTTAACGTTAAATCTAAAAAATTTAATTATCGAATTTCATTAGGAAATTTTTTCTTCTGTAGGATTAAAAAAAATCGTACCAAAACTATTGACGTGTGATCGATAAAGTGCATCTAGGTGTGCTTGAGTTTTTAAGGGTTAAGTCGTAGCATCCTACATACAGGACTTCAGACATGCGTGCGTATCTGGGGCGTCGAGATAAGTCCTGGATCTGGCGAAACCCCAGAAATCCGGCGACAGCGCCGGGCGGGTTCGCCTGCAACGAGCAGGAGCCTCGTCCGCAGCCGATAGACCGGGCGAAGCATAAGCAGGAGCCAGCGCATGGACCCCTTCTCAAGTGCCAAAGTGGTCGGCAAGCCATACCTTTTAAGGCGCGATGAAACTGCCAAGTGCGTCGGGTTACTTACTTTGCTCCCTTCGCCTCTCGCATTGCTCGACTTACACTGCTGCGATATAGTCACATTTTTTTGTGTGTTCCGTTTCCGATCGCACGGGTGGATAAAGCCACGTTCGCCAGCTTGCAAAAACTCTCAGCGTTTGCTTTATTTTCTACATAGCGCCTATACAGGAGGATCGCCTAAAACCCAAAAATCAGCCACAAATATTAAATTATAAGTAAAAAACTTAGACCTTTACTTTTGGTAATGATTTTAGGCGCTTAAAAATTGATACTAGGTCATAAAATGAGTTTTGGCAAAAGCATAATAAGCGTTTGGAAAGTAGTATGTGTTATTTATACTTTCTGCCTGTTCCGGTTCCTGTAGAGCTAAGTACTAATGAACTGCTGGGGTTTTCGAAATTATTTAAAGACTCGATAGATGTGTAATCCTATAAATTAAGAACCGTCTATTCTATAGAATCTATATATAAAATAGTAGACTGTTTTAGCTCTTCCAGTCGTCTCTTTATCATTCTGAAATTTCCTTCCGTGCAGATTACATAGTTGGCATCGGAAAAGATAACATATTTTTAAAATTGTATGCATATTTACTAGTTTTAATAGTGTTTCCAGTATTTTGAGTGTCTTAAAATCAATATGTTTGGTTATACTAGGGGAAGCTATCATTGCCATGCAAAATATAGTTTATTAGGAGGGATGTAAACCACTTTAGATAACGTTCTTCAACGATAAATCGACAAAACAAGCACCAGTTCGAGGTAACTCCTAAGAGTGTCTATCCCGAGCTAACGTCGATTTATCTCTATACCTACACCGAACTGCTCTGCTTTATTTTGACTAAAAGCCAGGGAGCACATGGCTTTTCCGGTGGATTATAGAGGTGACTAACCCGGTGGATTCATCGAGCACCTCGCCGTAGGTTTTGACTACTCCCGTTTTCTTTATTATTAGATTTTAAGTCAGGGACATACACATCAAGGAAATCACATAAATTCATTCCACTTCTACGTCTCTTTTTTCGTACCGACTTTCAGCGTGCTATCCGCAACGCCCGAAAGGACTGTTCGCCACTCCCCAAACGTTTTGATTTTGATTGAATTTTATTTCGCCCATGTTTCGCATTGGCATCATTCTTCCAGTGAGGAAAATCACTGAACTTTCGAAATTTTCCAAATTGTGTATCACTTGAAGACCATGCAATGTTTCTTGTGCTAGTCTGGGGATTATTTTCAATCTCTACAATACAGTGTTCTGACAGCAATGTGAATAATAATTTATTTCTTTCTTAAACGAGTCGTAACCAGAATAACCATTTTACAGGCAACATTATTATGTGGGGATTTTCATCTGCATAACTGATTAAACTGATTATTATGATAATTTAAAATACCATATCTCGAAAAGTATGCGTTGTACAATGGTCGTCAGCTTAAAGTCACCACTTCCATGTTTTGTTCCTTTCTAGCACCGTGTATAATAAATGGCACTAGAAAAGAATGGACCATGGAACTGGTGACTTTAAGCTGACGAGCATTGTACCCATCTGTAAACTACCTGACTTAAAAAGTAAGGATTTCGCTCATGTTTCACATCGACATGATTCTTTATGAGGAAAATCACTGAACTTTCGAAATTTTCCAAATTGTGTTACTCATTTGAAGATCATGCAATGTTTCTTGTGCTAGTCTGGAGATTATGTTCAATCTCTACAATACAGTGTTCTGACAGCAATGTGAATAATAATTAATTTCTTTCTTAAACGAGTCATAACCAGAATAACCATTTTACAGTCAACATTATTATGTGGGGATTTTCATCTGCATAACTGATTATTATGATAATTTAAAATAGCATATCTCGAAAAGCATGTGTTGGACTCATCTGTAAACAGTACCTGACTTAAAAAAGTAAGGATGTCGCCCATGTTTTGCATCGGCATGATTCTTTGTGAGGAATATCACTGAACTTTCGAAATTTTCCAAATTGTGTTACTCATTTGAAGATCATGCAATGTTTCTTGTGCTAGTCTAGAGATTATGTTCAATCTCTTCAATACAGTGTTCTGACAGCAATGTGAATAATAATTAATTTCTTTCTTAAACGAGTCATAACCAGAATAACCATTATACAGTCAAAATATAGTAGATGACCACGTAGCTATGTTTAAACAATACAAAATATTGAAGCTTTCATTTGTACATACATTACGATTTTGATCTTTTTTATTTTCGCATGTATTCTTGAAATAGTGTTTTCTACAGATACACATAAATTTAGACATTTAGGAATTGAATAATATACATAGAGTTTAGCAAATAATAAGAATGTTAGCTCAGGCCACCTGCGAATATTCAAAGGTACCGAAGTAAAATCAATATGTAACGTCAGAAAGCGATCTATCCAACAAATTTTTAGGTACTGAAATCTCTTAAAATACGTGTTTTTTAAATTCAACTATAGATGTAAACATTGTTATAACATAAACTTACATAGTTCTGCATATAAGATTGTTCACTTTTGTTTATAAGTATGTACAAATAATAAGTTAAAATGTGGGGTTAGAATAGCGAAATAATGTGTCATACAAATGCATTTTAAAAGTTATTATATTATTTGAGGTGAGTTTAAATAGTAAAAGTGGATAAACAAAACATGAGTAATTTTATTTTTGATATTACTTTTGTTCTACGTGTTTTATTTTTCAAGATTTCAGTACCTAAAAGCATCACAAATTTGATCATTTCATGGCGAGAAATACGGTGACCTTAAGGAAAACGCGGTTACATATTTTTACAAATTTAATTTATATAATTGGATGTATTTCAAAATCAAGGTATTCGATGTTAGGTTACCTTTTGTTTCATGGACCGGCAAACGTGTAGCTAAGGGTCATAAGAGTTGGTCTCGAGCACGAGACACTCTAACATGAGATAGTAAATTGAAGGAAAAAAACAACGTCAGGGGCCACATTCTAAAGATAGGTTTGGGCACGTGTGCAGTGAAATGGCAGCCAGGGGTGAGAGGTACGACGAGCGGCGTCACGGCGGTCGTCGCTGCGTTGATTCAGATGTTCTCGGTACTGCTTCACTGTATTGTCACTTAGAGAATCACTTTAATAACGTTATAACGTTAACGAGGATCTCAAATCTCTTTATTAATGAGATGGTACATAGTCTTAGTAAAAAATAAATAATTCCTGCATAATTTTAATATTTGTTATTGTTTTAAGATGAAAACAAAACATTAAAAGTCAATATACATACAAATGATACCTTTTGGGAGATAAAATCAGCTTCAGGTAAACTAGGTAGACTTAAACTGGTAGATACACGTTCCTAGTCTTTTCCTAAGTGTGTCCCTGTAGACTGTTCCGGTATAGATAAACGAATTAATGCGAGCCTAACTAGACGATATGAAAAGCCCAGAAAATACCGACGCTAACATAGCTTATTAGCGGAATTAGCAACAATAGTGCTGCGAAGAATACAACACCAAATAATAAAACGTTATACAGCCGAGGTCGCTTCGACTGCGGATCGAGTTTTACGGCAGGACCGTATCAAGTTTTCCTGTATCAAATTTACTAAATTTAAATATCATTAAAATGATACATTTATTGTCAGTGGACATACACAGAGGAATATGCAAAATAAGATAAAAAAGAATAATAAAAGTGTACAATATGTAGTGAAGACGTAAAGGTTGGAACAAATTCAATAAAATCTATACAGAGCGAATAAAAAAAATCGCTCTGATACGTCAACCTAAATTTTTAAATGCACAAATTCTGACAAACATATTTTATGACGCCATTTTCATACAGAATGATGAGACAGACTCCATAACAAGTTTTTTGAGGTAAAAATGTTTTTTATTATTCGCTTCAATAATAAAAGTTTAATAAAGTTACAAACAAATTAAATGTTCAAACTGCCCACTTACATGCTGACAGTGAGCAAAGCGATACGCTAGTTCTTTTATGTGTCAAATATAATTCTATCTAATGGTAATTAAAGTATGTATATTAAATCCTTTAAATAAACCTGATTTAACCTTAGGATGATCTTTCTCTAGATGTGCTTAGGTCAGTGGTAGAAGGAAATAATTTACGAGAATGTATACATACGAAGCATTTCCTTTTGGTTTAGTTAATTACTAACAACTTTGTTAGTGATTCCTCGTACATTCGCTAATGTCAATAATCTAGGAAACCCTATAAATTGAGTGCCAGTGTTGCTCGAGAAAGCTTTTGTAGGGTCTGCGTGGAACAGTAACAACCACAAAGGAAAATGTATATTGGGTATATTATGTTTTGTATTAAGTGCAAAATTACAAACTAGGCACCTTTTGATGGCCTAATACAATATTACTAGCTCAACGCCAAAGTAACAGGGTAATTCATATTCAGAACAAGGTTTATTTAAAAGCTGAAACAAGTTTTTCTAATCCGGATTTATTTATAGAAAAAAATTCAAACTTGGATCAAAAATATTTCGAAGTGCGCCACTGTCGTAAATCATTAGTTAGCTCCACATTGCTACTTGCTTAAATTCTTGGCAACATCGGTTCTCAACGTTTTTGTGTTGGGTATTTTGTAAACAAAATTAATGATTGCTATTCAACCATGTTTCGATTCTATACAAAACTAACCTTTGCGGAAATTGGTTAAACCGACAACGTCGCTTTCTAAAAGGGAAGGGTTGTATGTGCTTTTCTTCACAAGTTACGAAATATATTTTTCAAATTTAGTCGAGTTTCTATCACGATCTTAGAGAGGGAATGATAAAACTTAAATAATTTTCGCTTGAATTTGGATCGAGCCCACGCGTGCTTCAGATCTACCTAAATGTACGGGACCCGTGAAATATCACGCCAACCGTTCTCGTGAAGGTAATTTTACTGGCAGGGCTGAAAGAATTCGGTTTCAGTACGTAAAATATCTTAATCCAGTTCAATGACTTCACGTCTACCGCAGAACGCTTCTTGGCGGAGATAGGGCTAAGGACCAGCACCACGTGAACTGATTATGGGGGAGAGCTAACCCCGTAGCAGTATGCAAACAGCTGTAAAGGCGTCTTAACGGAAATCCGGCGAAGATGCCTTTTCTATTAGTCTTCGAACTCATCTATATGTCACTACCTCAGACCAATAATGAGAACCAAAAAGTTTATCGCACAATTCAATAAAATTTATCCGAAACTGCCAACAGAAAAGCAAAAAATTCTGTTTACATGAAAGGTATAGATATTTTTTCCAAAAATATGAAATTTATTTAAATAAACAAGCTATTGGGGCTAACGGCTGTGTGTAAGGCAAAGTTCGCAGTCACGTAAGAAATATTAGCAAATAATAAACGTAATATTTCATTAACTAAATTAATAGAAGCGTGCGTTTCAGTAATTTGCAGGTTCTGCCGATATTTAGGTCATGTTAAAGTTAAAGCTTAAATACTGTCCAAGCTTGAATGGTTTTCAATAAATTGTATTCGAATTTCGGTATTAGCTTTAGTATTTCAAGTAGTTCATTACCATTCATAAATTTGTACAGGATTTCATTATTGTGCATATAATATGTAAAAGATGTAACGTGCAGTGCAGTCTCAAGTTCAAGATCAAAAATTACTATTTATAATCCTATTTTTTACAAAATTAATTATACAAGTTCACAGGGTATGAAATTTGTGGGAATTTTCTCGCATTTTTAATAAAATTTAGATTTTTATTGCTGTCATTAAAGCTGTTTATTTTGTTATCAACATTTCAATGTAAATGTTTATTTAGTTTCAAACACGTAACACTTAGAAATCTCTAAAAGACCAACTAATTAATTTTTTACAAATATAATAATTATATTTAAATGTAAAAAATTGATATTGGTTGGATGGTTGCAGGAAAGACATCTAATTTATGTCACTGATAACTGGTAAAAGTTCTTGTTATGATTGAAATCATGTTTAAAACAATGATTGTCTAAATTTAAAAAATGGAAATCTGAGGTATTTTACTCGAAATAAAGTTAAGCTAGCGATTTCTTTCGAAATTTAACCAAACTAAACCAATTCTGTACGATAAGAAAGTTATTTCCTTATCACACTTTGCATTTTTATGTAGTTGAGATACGTGACGTAATCTTATCTGTGAAATCATAAGTAGTATATTATTTTTTTGGTATTGTTCGGTACAATGTTTTTTTAAACGTACATTAACAGTTTTTGGGGAGACTTGTAGTGCTATGGTATAACATTTAGCAGACAGTCACAAAAGGTCACTTATAGGTAAGATTTAATTATTTAGTATACCCAATTTATGTGTGTATATCAAATATACCTACAAAAAAACTGTATGGGTTGCACATAAATACTAGTAAATATGGGTAAATTTATGTAGTTTTTGCATCACAAAAGAATTTGTTAGCGTTGACTCAAATCAATATTATTGCACTGTAGGTACGAATGTGTTTTGTTGGTGTACAACTGAATAACAATTCCCTTTCTACCTGTATCAGTTTATCTGATACCTTTCTTTAATTTGATAAGCACGTAACAGAAGATGTAGTAATATAGTAGCGATACTCATAAAAATACGACAATTATTATTATTTCTTTTGATGCTAGAAACATACTAGGATTTTGTTGCTATGCATATCTTCTGCAGTTTTATTTCAATGTTGGAATTTTGCAATTGACAATTTTTCCTAGTATCAATTATCTTCCCACGAGATTTATAGTTTTTAGCGATTGTATTGACTAATTCCTAGCAAGATTTGCTAAAAAATAATTGTGGTTTTATTCATTTAAAGTGGCATTTTCAAAAAATAAAACAACTAATTTAATTTGTCAGTCCTGTGTTCAATAACTTATTATTTTGCTGTATGAAGCTGAAAAAGTCTGAAAAATTATCATAGCGTGAAAAGTGATTAAGAAAATGAGGTAATTTTGTAGGAAAAGATGATGTGCTTTTTAGATGGTTAGCAACTGTTAGAATTCGTTGGAAACCTTGATTCTTTGTTCACGCAGCTTACAATTGGCCAGTTCAACTTTCTACTGTAATAATATATAGTATTTTTCCTTGGCAAAGTCCCAGAGATTCACAGAATACCCTGTGGCGTGTCGTACTAACAAAGTTGAGAATGAAGGTTTGATGTTTTCCTTTAGGAACATCGGAAAAGTCCTTCAAAGTTATCTAATTTGTGCTCAACTTTATTGCTACCAATAATATATAAAAATTAAGCTTATTACTTTATGAAAAAGGGACCCTCTAAATTAATAATACCTGACGGTGCTCTTGATTAAGAGAGAGACCGACCTTTGCTTATTGAGTAAAAACGTATTACAAAAATAGTTTCTGTTGACAATCCCTTGCAGTATCAAGTACACCTGTTGGTTACACTAAAATAAAATTAATGTTTACACAGCGTTAGAACTGGTTAATATTTAGGAATTTCTGTGGAAATAATATTTGTTGGTACTGTGTAAATAGAAGTAATTCGGATTTTATTGCTGAAATGAAATCAAACGAAACTGAACAGGATTCCTGGCTAATACATTTCAGCCATCTGCATTGTTGTATTTTCAAGATAGGTAAATTTTCTTCATTCTAATAAATTTTAGCGGATGTATGGATGCAATTGTGCATTGGAAAACTGAAAAATAAATAATATCGATAAACACTTGTGTAAATAATTTGACTCCCTTATTATTCATAGAAACATGCATTAGAAGCAATAAAAACATAAGTGCTTGTTAAAATAATGTACACTATAAACATAACAGTTATTTCCGTGATTTTGTTCATATTGATATTTAATATTTTATATACTAATTGTTGTTAGACTTACTGACGAAGTGATGTAATACTTTTTATGTTTTGTTAACTCGTATAAATTACTTAATGATTAAACAATCGTTTTGGAATGGCGTTTTTTAGTGGACACCATAGGCGTAGATATGTTTAAAACACCTTTATAAACAGTACCTACTTTCATTCTCGGTACATTCTTCGTACTACTGTATTATTCGTCGTTCCTTCAAATCTAAAGCTATTTTGCAAGCACGGCCATGGCCACTTGATTTTATCATATAGAAATTGGAAAATTATGCTCAATGTCGGAATGATGCGTTAACAAACAATCGGATTGGAATTATTGAGTTTTCGCCAGTTTTTCTTGAATACATATCATAGTTCCTTTTTCTTGTTCGTACGGTTTATTTCATTTTAAATGATAAATAAATCCGATAATATTTTTCAGCTTGTATCTTAAAAAAAAATATATAGGTAGTGTTTTTGTATCTTAAATACGTTTACTTAAACGACAGTTATTAACAATAGTTTGGAGGTTTTTATTTGTCGATGACTGCGAAATATGTTGCGCTACTGTTCAAGGTTAAAGGTTTCCTTTTCCGAGAAACAACGCACTTTTGTGTTACCAAGTCAAAAGTAGGCGTTTATTCAATTTATTGAAGCTTTTTGAAAATGAACTTTGATTAGCTGGTAATAACTTCATTATACTGAAAGCTCAACTGAAAGCTTTTTATGCTGATAATTCACTTTTGAACTATTTTTTGTTAAAGCTTTGCGCTCCGCTACACCTAATAATTCGCTTTTATTTGGTTAATACTGAGTGGGTAGCAAAATTAATGCAATTTGTACATGTATATAAAACTATACCAAAATTTTAATTAAACGTATGTGTTAAGCTCGTTCGGGTTGTAAATAAAGTTGCACTAGTTTGATATACTTAATGTCTGTTTAATATAATGTTAAGTTGAAATCTTGAACGTTTTAGTATATGATACAGAAAGGTTTAATAAAATAACAACGTAGCGATACTATCTTTACACAAATTCGCAAAGTGCGGATTAAGTGATTTAACTGTATAAAAACGGATAATATGCTTGCGATAAGAAATCAGAAACAGATACATGCGGTGTGCCCAACACAATTAATATTTTTTCGAAAACAGCAGGTATTTCTTTTTATTTCTGAACTGCCTTCAGTGGATTACAATAAAATATTTTTTGTTGATTTTAAAATCTAAAAGGGTTGTCTACCGATTTAGCTAATTATCAGTCATAAGAGCATGTTGGAGCGTTTTTGGAAGGTGGTAGCCTTTCGAAGAAAATCGTGTGTGATTTTTGTACCCCTCGCCTCCGCCATTGTTTAGGTAAAGGTGCCGGGATGCGGAAAGCGGCAACGCATGGTGATGCTGTTGGCTTTACCCCACGCGTCTTGGTTACCCGCGCCAGCTGACTTGAACGGCGTAAATACCGACGGCGGCCGTGATTGGCCGCGTCGCGTGACGTCATGGCGGCATATCGACCAATGCGGGGCGTTCTGGGGTGGCGGGTATCGGCGGATCATCTCAACTCAACTTGGCACGAGTCGCTATTTGGGTAAATCTACGCGTGGTGCGCGTCTGTGCCTCCCCAGTAGTGTTAGCTTACTGCTGAGTGCCAAGTAACTGGTACCCTCGCTAGTACGCTGTAACTGCTACACTTTGTCAGAATTTCCGTCGGTTTACTACACTCTTCTTTCGGGCAGTGCAGTGATTTGTTTCGAAAGGGGTTTTGTTTTCTCGTGTGGAATTGGATACTAGTTCAGCTAGGTGAGTCGGCTATATATTTTGCTCGCTTATCTCTCTATGCAAATTATTTTAACTTTTAACCCTGGTAGTAAATTTATGCTAAACAATTCTTTTTAAGAACGGTATTTTTTATGTGTGCGGGTGAGCGCAGCAGCATGTTCAATTAATATACTATAAAGGCGATTAGTTTAATGTACTTTGCGTATTTTTAAAAGGTAACATCTTTTAGGTTACTTGTGATATTTTTGCTTAGACACAAGTAGCTTTATTTTCATACACGCTTAGATTATTTTAAATATTAATGTATTCATCCTTCAAAACATGATGTTGCTTACTTTTTATTTAATAGTTTTAATTTTAGCATACTGTTTTATATTTAACTGTAAGGAATTTATTAATAAATCCGTATAAATTTATAAGGCGGCAACAAATAGCTACTTTTACTATTTTTAAATTAAAAACAAACAACGTGCAATGTTTGTAACTATATTTAGTAACAATGGTTTTTATCGACTTCTTAAAAATAGTATAGGCATTCTATTTTTAACAAAATTCAATAATTTGATTATGTCTTGCGATTTTATAGATATGATAAGGAATTTGTTTAAAACCTGTCTTGGATAATAATTTATTTGGTTTACTTACTGAAACACAAATAGCAACATAATAGGCATGTTTTAATAGAAATAAATACGCGAAGTACACGGATTTTTAAGATACGCTAACATAATTATGTAACTTAAGCACACCTAGATAAAAATTGTTAGATTAAATACAATTTTGAATAATGCACGCAACCATTTTAAATTATTTGCTAATTTACAACAACACGCGTTCATACCTAACAATGTATACTCAATGTTGATTTGTTCCAACTGTAGCGTTCCATAATTTTAACCACAGTATGGAATCGGTAAAACTAGAACAACAATCACTCACTACGAACAATTTTCGAAACTTCATTCTCGGATCTCGATAGTCTTCTGATATTGAAAATATGAAATAAAAAAATTGACAAAATGAAACGTGATACTTATATTTTAGATTTATATATAAAAAATACAATGGATTTTAATTAATATCAAATGCCATTCAGTACATTTTTAAATTTTAAATAAATTTTCTTTAAATATTTTTATGCCAAATATTTTTAAAACCCTTTTCAAATTAACTTTATTATTATTTTACATTCTTCGTTATCCTGTTCCATATAAATTACAGGGGGACTTCGTAATTGTAGAAGGAACGTCGCCGTCGTATGATGGGGTTAGGTTGCAGGTTCAATTAAACCCTCTACCCACTTCCGATACAGGTAAAGCGCCCTTGTACGTAGGAGGGCCACGCGCCGGCCTTGTACGCCCTGCTGATCGATCGTCGTCGGTTTACTTCATATAAAATCAGGTCACTATGTTTGCGGGTGCCCCGTTTTTCTTCAAATTACCGTCGCTACTTCCAATTTACACCGTTTCCTGCATGACCAGCTCAAATCAGATAGACACCGGACGGGGAAATTTCGAAAAATGGGCCTGCTCCATCGCACAGATCGATACGGCGATAGGTCAGCCCAAAATCGCCGTATAAAATAAAATACATGATGGGATGGTCAGTGTTCCTTCTCCTAGAACCAAGTCTTAGTTGTAGCCGTTTTCAAATCCAATTTATTTTCTTTACTTTAAATTTTTACATACATTCTTATTATTTAAATAGAAAAGAAGTGGTGGAAACGAATAATTCGTTTAAACATTTTAAATCCATAATGTTTTGCTTAAGCCGCTCCGTTATATCGTTGTTTACTGGTAGCTGTAGCGCCAAATTGATTTTACTGCCAGGTATCGCTAGCAAATCTAATGGAAAAAATTGTTGCAGATCATTCAGGAGTGACAACGACGTAACGCTTCAGCAAAACCGACCTTTCCCCTATCGCTTTGAGCGATATACGACACTGTACACTCGCAACGGGTTTTCAAATTAGCGGTTCAAAATTGCTGCCATGGGTCGCAAGAAAATACAAATATCCAGGATTACCGATGAACGGAATCGGCAGGTAATTATACTTTAAATTTGTCATATATTTGATTTCGATTTATCATGTGGGTTTTTAAAATTCGTGTATTTATGTAGGTCTGGTTGCCTATACGGCATACATTCAGAAGAAGTAAATTAACACAACACATTTTTTAACTCAAATAATTGTATCATGTAATATTAATAAATAAGCTTAATATTTGAATTGAAATATATTCCATTTTCAAAGTTTTATCTATTTTGAAATGTTTTCACTTGATTAGTCAAACTCAGTTCAAGGTCGTTCCAGTAACCAATCATGTGAAGCAAAATCTGGGTACTTTTACTACTACTGTACTATTATTGACCTTTATAAGGCATTCCGTGCAAAACTAACCTACAAAAATTTAAATAATATATATTAAAAATATGATAAATACTTTTAGGGGATGATTTAAGTTTGAAATTTGATTTTATATGATTAAGAGAGGAATATAAGATGTAATTATTGTGTAGGTGACTTTCAACAAGCGGAAATTTGGAGTAATGAAAAAGGCATACGAGTTATCGGTGTTGTGTGACTGCGAAATAGCTCTGATTATATTCAGCAGCAGCAACAAGCTTTACCAGTATGCCAGCACAGACATGGACAAAGTTCTCCTGAAGTATACGGAATACAACGAGCCCCACGAGTCACTTACCAACAAAAATATTATCGAGGTACATCAAATCCAGCAGCAACTTGCCCAATACTTGGCTGATGCAAATACGATAACTGTGAACTAATATTACACTTAAATATTGATCCTAACACATTTGTTTTTATTTTTATTTGTTAATTTTTTTTAGTTAATGCTTATTATTTACTAAGTTATCGATTTGCTGCATTTGCCTGTTATTCACACGAGTTGTTGCTTCAGTACTTATCCCCTAACCATAGATTGCTAGTTGTGTGGTAGAGGTAGAACGTTTGGTGTGTGTATGTACCCTAGAGGCTTTACTCCATGAGCTGGTCCACTGACACTTGCAGGCACTTAACAAGAAGGAGCATAAGAACGGAGTAATGAGTCCGGACAGTCCCGAACCCGAAACCGAGTACCAACTGACACCCCGAACGGAGGCCAAGTACAGCAAAATCGACGAGGATTTTCAGATGATGCTTCAAAGGAATCAGATCAACGGACAAAGGGTAATACTTCCTCCATTATTACAATTTGAAACTACACTTTAACGATTACAGCAATTATTTCACGACGAGTGTTATGTTTCAGGTTAGCATGAGCTCTTCGAATTACTCCCAGCCTGTTTCAGTACCAGTGAACATAAGCTATGGCGAATCTGGCCTTCTTCAGTCTAGTCCACAAATGGCACACACTAGTATTAGTCCTAGACCCTCTTCTTCTGAAACAGACTCTGTTTATCCCAGTGGCGCGATGTTGGAAATGAGTAACGGATATCCGAATTCAGCTTCTCCGATGGGCGGTTCACCTTCCCCTGGACCTAGTCCAGGACCAGGGTTAAGTTCCTCCAAACAGCATCCCAAACAACATTCTCCCGGACCACGATCTAATTTAAGAGTAGTCATACCCACACCTTTGGGCCCAAACATCACCACAGATGAAGTTTCTTATACAGAAGTGAGTATAAAGGGGGATTCAATTTTTTGTCTTATTCAGTAGACGGTTTAAATCTTTGTCGTTCCAAGAGGTGCAAGTATGTCATGATTTTTTCCGTTAGATCGTGGAGTGAGACTTAATTGGTTATAACGTAGTAGTTTTACGTCAAAGCAGTTTTTGTTGCAGCATAATCGAACTCAATCAACTCTTAACACACCCGTTGTGGCGTTGCAGACTCCCGGTCTGGCAAATTATCCCGGAGCGTTAACCTCGTTCGGGGCGCAGGACTTCAGTATTGGATCTGATATGGGACTGGCTCCTATGTCGTGGAGCGGTCACCAGATTTCAACCTCCCTGTCACACAATAGCAACTGCCTACCGCACTTAGCAGTGTCTAGCAGCACCCCACCGCCCACATCATCGTCGCCACTTCCAGTGAAGATAAAAAGTGAACCGATCTCACCACCCAGAGAGCACCACCCCCATTTGAGTACAGCCGTCCACCATTCGCACGTTCAAAGCCTGAATTTGACGCACAGTCACCACCCAAGGCCTAGTTCAGCGGGTCAGATCACCCCGACGCCAGGGAGTGTCACGCCCACAAACCTGCCATCGCCGACAGGGCCAGCTAGTAGTGGCTCCGAGTATGACACCGTACAGATGCATAAACGGGCTAGGCTAACAGATTGGCCGTCCTAGAGTAGTTAGGGCGAGTATGGTTTTCTACCTTTGCAGAGGTGACTTCGCCTTTAGCCGTCGTGACCTACACCTGCACAGGACACTTAAGTGCCATAGTGATAACGTGTGGATGAGTACTAAACGTGTTTTCTGTTTTAATTGCCAATTGTCATCCATGTGATAAACTACAAGTTTAGTAGAGCAATTATTTAATTATGAACTAAATATTTTAACAATTATAGTCATTTACAAGTGAAGAGATGATTTTTGTAGAGAGAGAGAAACAAGATTTTTATTGGAATGAGCAGTGTGGTGAGTGTGTAATGGTTCAAAGCATAAATATATGTATACGTATCTTTGTACGTATAAAATTGAGTATATGTATATATAGATATATATATATATAAAAAAAAATGTTCGCCATTTATGCGTATATGTACAGACGTTCAACAATTTGTTCTCATCCTGAAAAAATATATATATATATATATTTGTATATATACATAAAATTATTATATACATTATATATAGTGCCATTATTTTCATGTAATTATTAGTGTCTTTTTTATAAATGTTTTTAGAGAAATAGCATATTGTTTAAAAATGTACACTTGTTACTTTAGCGAGGATGCAGCCACTAACATATTGAACTATGCAGGACACTTTTCTTGTTATGTATCATCATCGTAATGTATCGTGTCGTATTGGTGCTTTCCCCAAACCTGATCGAATGTACTCTGTCACTGGCTGTTAATGGAGGTGCCACAGGTTCACCCGTCAATGTTATGTATGTAAAGTACTGCTTCCCCAAGGAACCTAGAGTGTTCATTGCTGTAGCCTTTTCAATTTGTTTGTGATTTCAGAGTACATCTATTCTGTATATTGACCTACACAAAGTAAATTATATAAATAAATATAAATTATAAATTTTATTATATATACATACATATATTTTAATACTGTTGTGTGCACAAACCTTGCACATAGTTTAAAAATTTATTATATATCGGGGGGCCTCCTAGACTTCCCGTATTCCCGCGTGCGCGTACCTGCATACCGCAATCGCGGACGACCCTATCTCCACTGAACTACTGTAGGATTGCCTTACTCACAGTGCCTCGACAGTATGTACGTATCTATTTGTGTAGTACATCATTTTATGGCTTTATAGTCATCTCCAATGTTCATATCTAACGTTCAAAAGCCTGCGGTAATATCTTTAAACTACAACTCTCACTGCTCTGAAAAAGAGAATGAATATTCGTTAAAAGATTTTTAAGTCCTTCAGTAAGGATAATCTACATGAACCACTAGTTTCTGATAATAAAATCTGTGATAACTTTTAAATAATTTTGTTCATCGATTTTAATTCTGCTTGTAACTTTTTTCTCTCTACGAAACGGGATTCTTTGTACTCATAGCCGGCTAATGTTAATAAAGTTTGAAATATTTTATGTTAAAAAGTTACAACTAGAAGTATTCTTGTCTGTTATTGACGAAAAGAAATACTGTATTACATGTTACAAATTTATAATAGGCAAATTACTCGAGTACGTTATAAATTTGAGATTTATTTACTGTTAAAAAATTAATTTAATGATGGGTGCTATATGTGTGATTGATTGCACGAGAGCTGTAAGTTGTAGTTTAGGATAACGTTTGTCAACTATTAACAGGGTATTGCGCCATTCTACACACAATTTTGCTGGATGGCATTTTGTTGCTAACCAGTCTGGTTACCGCTGCTTGTGCCTTCTTTACCCTCAGAATCCTTTCCGATGTTTCTCAATGGCTTCCGTGTCACTGCACTACTGTTATCGCTTTTTCTATGTTCCCGAGATGAAGTTATTCATTGTCAATGTATTAATTGTTTTTATTGACATTGTTTTTTTTTTATTATTCACATGTCGGTTGATGCCCTTATTTAGTTATTAATATTAAGCGGTTACATTTGTCGCCTTAATTTTAAATGGACGAATACCCAGCTACGTCATGTATATATAGTCATATTTTGTTGTAGCAAGCCAATCTTAATGTTAGCTGTATCATTTGCACACATTAATTTTAAAATGATTCCCGGCAATTGCGTCCATTTGACAAAGGCATTTTTTCAATCATGTGCAATATTAATCTGTCATTTATTTATCTATGATGTATTGAATTTAAACCAAATAAAATTGTTTGTTACAATGTTTTGTGTATATTTTCTTATACATCAGTTGCCCAATATATAAAATCTAGTTTTCAAAATTCAGTTTAGTTCGTATATTTGGCATCTGAAGTATAGTTCGATCAATCCTATAATTTAGCGGATGCATTAAACAAAAAAAATACTGCTGTAGGGGTCATTGATTGTTTATCTAGTGTCGTTTGTGCCAAAATGTCATAAAAACAAGTGACTAACAGTGCATGATAATTTCAGAAAAATATTGTTGCATGTTACATGCATGTAATTTTCATTGTAAGACAATGTTGCACATTATATTAATGGTGATATCGTACATTGACATTACTTCCCAATTTGTAAATGACACTGACATTCTCATATTTTTTACAAACTACACAATGTATTGCATTAAATATTAAAATCATCTTCATTCTTGACGTGTCTGTTTCATTAGAAAGTAAATAAAATATATAAAAGTAAATGTTTCTTGAAATGATTTTTTATTTATTTATGTATTATGGTTACACTTGTTCTTTTTTGTGAAAATATTTGATTTCTAAATTGATTTTATTTGTTTTTCACACATGTAAATACCTTTAAGAATTATTTGAACACATATCTAATTAAATTTTCTGTATTTTACGAAAGTCTTGTGGCAGCAGTGCTATTACAATGAATCTATTTCTAGCTTGTAATTAAAAATTACAGGATTTTGTTTCTGCTTTTAAATTTATATTTTTTTCCATTGGCTGGTATTCTATTACAAATCATTTTTATTTAGTTGTAAACAGCTGTTTTTGATTTTGTTATATTTAAGTACAAAATGTTTAATCTTGTTATTCTTTTTCAGCAAGGAATAGTAGAAATATTTTTGAGTTTTATTTATTATGCCCGATTCAGTAACTTCTCCTTTTTGCTTTAAAATTTAAAAGTACACGACGGCGTTAGAATATCAGTGCTGTCATTGATTTTGTGCTCTCGTGTGCTTTTAAATGTAAAGAAAAAACTTCGGTAATGAAATTGCCGACTGAATCAGGTATTACAAAAATATTTAAACCGGTTACAAATTATTGTACATATGTTTTAAAACTATGTGCGATGTTATTGTTAATTTGTACAGACAAACTAATTGTTATTCAAGTAAAAATAAAAACAGTTACAAATTGTAACTAGTTTTTGCTATAATGAAACCGTGGTAACATTTCGGTCATGTAAAAATAAATTTATGATTTACGATATAGTTTGTAACGATATGATTTCCTTCCAAACCAAATTTTTTGCTTACTGCTCTTCAAAATGGTTTCTCACACATATTAGCAACTGAACTAATCTAACGATTAGATTTTAAGAAATATGTAATTGATAGATAAATTAATCAAGTTTCAATGAGTACTTAAAAATATTAAATTGTTTTCATTAAAATCAAATCGAGCATTTTCTCCGTTTCGATATTCTGTTAATTTTGTACCCTGCATAATTTTAATGGGGTTTTTTATATATTTTTGTCTCTTGCTAAAAAAAATAGCACCAGTTTAATAATACTATTAGCAGACACATTTGGTTCATATTTAAAAGTTAGAAATAGTGGAGGGGAATCTTACGAATTGTGTGATTGGCTGGATTTCTACGTAATTTATTTCTTCTGTGATCTGTGTTATCAGTAAGGAATTTAGTATTTAACGGTTGGTATGAATTTAAAATGATAGTCTTATATTCTCAGGGTGAAGTACGGAAGAAGAAGACGATTATTTCTGTTTTGCATCTGAATTTGGTAGGCTATGTTCATTTCTTTAAAAATCGCAAAGTAAACGTCAAAAGTTTTGTAGATAAAATGTATTTTGATAATGTGAATTAAATTGTGATATTGTAGTGCACATTAAATATAACTTTAATAAGTAGCGGGAGAGTTGTCCCAAATAATATGGCACAATGTAAGCAGAGTCCACATGAATTTATCAGAAATGCATTTACTCCCCAAATTGCAGTTATGTGTACTCCCATTGCGGAGAAATGCTGCCAGAAAAACAATTTAGATTTTATAGAATTACTGCAACCATTTTCACGACTCAATAGCGATGGTAAGTGTAATGAACATTGTTTAATTTCAGTAGTATAACTTGAATTATTTCCAGTGCACTATAAAGACACGACAGGTCCTGTAAATATCCGTAACTTTAAACTAACTTTTTTGGACATAACGTGGCGGCCTCCTCAACCACCCTTAGCTAGAAAACTTTTAAATTCTTCTGTGAGCAGCGCTCCTAATAGCAGAAGTAAAACGTTTCAAATAGGAACTTATACATTGGAAATCCCTTCTTCCACGCCTTGGTTCGAGGCATGGAGGGATACGTTTTTAAGGGTGCAGTATCCGTCAGACCATGAGTTTACTAAACATTTTTTAGCGTGTTTATTAGTAGTAAGTTCCGCCGACAACAATCCACCCGACACTTTCAATCAATTAGCCCAGAGCTTAAATCAGGTGCAAAGTTCGGCGCCTGGAAAATTACCCAAATGGTTCAGTTCAAACATACTCAAGTATTACGTTATCATTCATGACAATGTCGAAGGTAATCTTACAATGTGAGTAACTTGAAACAAGCGATTTATTCAAAAGTGTAATATTTATTTTTTTTTGTAGAACGAACAATTCGTTTGAATCGATAAAGTCTACGTATGGAGCATCTAATTGTTTCTTATTAAGAATGAACTCGAGACCTTCCAGGTCCGTACAGTCTGAGCATTTACCTGACCCTTGGAGTCAATTTATTACGAACCAAATTGATATGAAAGAAGGTAATCAAGATAATGTTTCTACTTCTTCCAAAAGTTCCTTTCTAGAAATAGGACAAGAAGCAGAAGAAATTAAGAATGTTCAAAATTACCACCCTCTTAGTCTAGTTAACGAAGATCCTTTGGTAAGTAAAATAATATTTATATGATTAGCTTGTAGTTGTTACTTAAGAAAAATGTTGTATATCGTTCAATAAAGGAGTCCCAGAATATATTTTTAAAATTAAATGAAATAGAAAAATAAGTTATATTCTAGGGAGATTCTACAATCGAAGAGGATAAACCTAGAGCTCCAGTTAAACAAATACCGCACGGTGGTTGTTTATCGACTGAAGATGTTGAGCAAATCAAGTTGTTAATATTAGAATTTACAAGAAGTTGTCTGTTGCCATATATCGAAAAACAACTGGTGATGTTAAATGATGTAGTTTCAAACAAAAAAGGAATGAGTAAATCATTATTTAGTGCCACGAAAAGATGGTTTAGTCCGAATAAACCTGGAGCTGGTTCAGTAGCAGTTAACAATTTGATGTAAGTAATTCATACCGCTTATTGTTTGATAAGAAACAATATAATATTGCAGTTACTCTCCGGATTCTCCCGAACTACAAGTAAGACGGTTAGGCGATCTTTATTTCATGTTTGGTCATTACGATGCCGCATTTCAAGCATATCATTTAGCAAAACGAGATTACAATGCTGACCAGGCATGGCTTTACTACGCTGGAGCGTTAGAGATGGCAGCACTTTCAGCTTTCATGAACCGCGATCCCAGCAGGAAAACTTGTGATTATATGGAAGAAAGCATAACGACATACTTAACTACTTGCAAGTAAGTGATAAAAAGTTAAAAGTAATTGTGTTTTGTAAAAAGTTAATAACTCATTCGTTTCAGGATGCCCCAGTACGCGACTAGGGCTACAGTCCTAAGTTCAGAGTGCCTGAAACACCAAAAAATGTACGGCGAAGCCGCACATCAACTAATAAGAATGACGAGCGAAGAATCCGACTTACGCTCTGCCTTACTTTTAGAACAAGCAGCGTACTGTTTCCTACAGTCTAAAATGATTAGGAAGTATGCTTTTCATGACAGGATCTAATGCCACTTCGGAGACAAACTTTATTAAAGGAAAACAACTAATTTCTGTTCCCAATGGTAGTAACAAATTAAGAAATGACGATAACAACAGTACCGTTTTATTGGACATCAGCGTTGTACCCTCAGCTCCTTGTCTACAGGTGAATAAAATAATTCCTTTCATAATATTTTACCTAGTTATCATTTTTCAGGTTACGTTTTCCGAAATTAGCTTGGATTTTCTTGCCGATGAAGTCCAACAAATATCTGTGGATTTTCAAAATACTAGTTCAGTGCCTCTACAGAATATCTATCTTGCTACGTCGGTGCCACAGTTGGTGTCATACATAGAATTCAAACAGCACGGTAAAACTGTCATCGATCAAAACGATATTGCTACACCTGCAATAAGGGAGAAGTTAGCTAGAAAGAACCACGTTATGCCAGTACCGTTAGTAGGAAATGTTTTGGACCCTGGACAAACGGCTACAGCGAATATTTGGGTCAAGGCACCAAACTGCAAGGGCCCCACAACCATAGACTTACTTGTTTACTATGAAAGTATAGATAAACAAAGCATTCCCAGGTAAATATATTGTCTCTTAGTTTTTTTGTTAAGCATATGAATCCTATACATAATAAAAATTTCGAGGTTTATATATTTTGAGGTCAAAGAAAAAAAAGTTACTTTTATTGTTTTCAATATGTTTCCATTTTATAATAGAAAAGTAAAGATGTATTCTTGCAGGTACCGGCTCGTCAGGCATTGCTGGAATTTAACAGTGCAGGAATCGTTGTCTGTAGAAATAACTTCGCAGGCAGGTCATAAAGCAAAGGAAGTAGAAGAATTAGCTTTAGCTTTGAAAATAACGAACGTGAATAAATTACACAGCTCGGTATTAACAGAAATAACACTGCTAAACATCGGTTTGCTTAGCAAGCATTGGTCGATATCGAAAGACATGGCGATGCCGAAGTACATTCATCTACATTCCCAAGAATCTGCACACATCTTATTGAAAGCAAAGAGACAGGTGAAAGAAACCAGCGAATACTCGAGTATGTCGTTAAATTCTGACAAGAATTCTTATAAGAGTTTACAGAATATCTTTGTTGCTTTTGGTAGGAAAGCAGAAGGTCCTCAGTTGAACGTTTTCGACGAAATGGACTGCTTCAACCATAAGGAGAACAAAGATGGCATTTTAATGCTCCAGTGGCGAGCTCTAGTCATTGATATTAATAATAAGAGAGCGGTGAATGGTCAGTGTGTGATTCCAATCGAAATTAATAGGACTGAAGAGGATATTTTGCAGCTGGAAAAAATTCTGTCTGATAACATAATAGATATTAATGAAAAAAGTATTTTGGAAAAGGAATGTGCCGATATTGCTCAAAATCAAATGGCTTATAATTTAGTTTACCCATCTGTGGTTACACATGATTTTCATGAAGAAAAACTCTGTATAGTCCCTATAACATTGCTATTACACAGCATTATCGATACCACAGAACTGAAAGTCGTTATTAATACTAGTGAAACTAGGTAAATATCCTTTATATATATATATAAATAATTTGTAATTCTGTATATTAAAAACAACGATGAAAATCATTTTTCCATAGCGCAAACCTGCTTATGTTATTACAGTGTTTATATAAACTATAGTTAATGGCCTTATTCTACCGTAATGCTTCCAGTAATTTTAGTTGGCTGGGTAACAGTAAAGTAATAAGGATGGTAAAACCATTAACGACTGAAGCTGTAACGTTGTCTGCTTGTGTGACGGGACCGGGATGCTTCAGGTGCCTGCACATTAAAATTTTGCTCACATTCAAATTGTACCGCCATCTAGCCAACATGGTCACGTTATACAGGCTTGTCAGATACATTCTACACTTATTGTACATAACAAAAGTTAGTTCGATTTTACAAACTTTATTATTTTTTTAATCTGAGAGTTTCCCTATGTTATGTTTTTACTAAATGATTAGATTGTTACATATGTAATATATTACTGTTAATAACAGTTTCTTGAATAAATTATTGTTTTTATGATTTGTTTTATTTCTGTTTTATTGTCACCTAGTTCATCATCTTGCTCCATTTTGTACTATAAACATCAACTCTATTCTCCAATGCTTCCAGTAATTTCTAGTTGGCTGTAACTAAAGTAATAAGGATGTAAAACCATTAACGATCATAGCCTTAACCTGACTTTCTGCTATCCTGATACAACTTAGGTGCTACATTCAAATTTCTGCTTAAAAATCGCATTTAAATTGAACCACATTATACATTGTATTAGGATTAACATTTACGACTTTCTGCTATCCTGATACAAAATGTTAGCATTCGAAATTTACTGTTAAAATCAAGTATTAGGATTAACATGTGTCCGCATATCTCCTCGACTTTCTGCTATCCTGATACAAAATGTTAGCATTGTTACACAGAAATTTACTGTTAAAACCAAGTATTGGATTAACATTGTGTCATATTCCTCGTTTTACTTTCTGCTATTGTCACCTAGTTCATCATCTTGTTCCATTTTGTCAATTTTTGCCATTAACTGTTAAAGTAAAATTGTGTCCTCACATCTCGACTTTCTGCTATCCTGATACAAAATGTTAGCATTGCTACATGAAATTTACTGTTAAAACCAAATATTAGGAGTAAAATTGTGTCCCGATACCTACTGGACTTTCTGCTATCCTGATACAAAATGTTAGCATCGCTACACGAAATTTATTGTAAAATCAAGTATTAGGATTAACATTGTGTCCGCATATCTCCTCGACCTTCTGCTATCCTGATACAAAATGTTAGCATTGCTACATAAAATTTACTGTTAAAACCAAATATTGGGAGTAATATTGCGTCCCCATACCTAATCGACCTTCTGCTATCCTGATACAAAGTGTTAGCATTGTTACTCAGGAAATTTATTGTAAAATCAAGTATTAGGATTAACATTGTGTCGGCATACCTACTCGACTTTCTGCTATCCTGATACAAAATGCTAGCATCGCTACTCAGGAAATTTACTGTTAAAACCAAGTATTAGGATTAACATTGTGTCCGCATATCTCCTCGACTTTCTGCTATCCTGATACAAAATGTTAGAATTGCTACACGAAATTTACTGTTAAAACCAAATATTACTCCTAATATTGCTTCCCCATACCTAATCGACCTTCTGCTATCCTGATACAAAATGTTAGCATTGCTACATAAAATTTACTGTTAAAACCAAATATTGGGAGTAATATTGCGTCCCCATACTACATAAAATTTACTGTAAATCAAGTATTAGGATTAACATTGTGTCCGCATATCTCCTCGACTTTCTGCTATCCTGATTCAAAATGTTAGCATTGCTACACGAAATTTACTGTTAAAACCAAGTATTAGGATTAACATTTTGTCCGCATATCTCCTCGACCTTCTGCTATCCTGATACAAAATGTTAGAATTGCTACACGAAATTTACTGTTAAAACCAAATATTGGGAGTAATATTGCGTCCCCATACCTAATCGACCTTCTGCTATCCTGATACAAAGTGTTAGCATTGCTACATGAAATTTACTGTTAAAACCAAATATTGGGAGTAATATTGAGTCCCCATAACTAATCGACCTTCTGCTATCCTGATACAAAATGTTAGCATTGCTTACTCAGAAATTTACTGTTCAAACCAAGTATTAGGATTAACATTGTGTCGGCATAACTCCTCGACTTTCTACTATCCTGATACAAAATGTTAGCATTGCTACATGAAATTTACTGTTAAAACCAAGTATTAAGATTAACATTGTGTCGGCATAACTCCTCGACTTTCTACTATCCTGATACAAAATGTTACCATTGCTACACGAAATTTACTGTTCAAACCAAATATTACTCCTAATATTGTTTCCCCATACCTAATCGACCTTCTGCTATCCTGATACAAAATGTTAGCATTGCTACATGAAATTTACTGTTAAAACCAAGTATTAGGATTAACATTGTGTCCGCATATCTCCTCGACTTTCTGCTATCCTGATACAAAATGTTAGCATTGCTACACGAAATTTACTGTTAAAACCAAGTATTAGGATTAACATTGTGTCCGCATATCTCCTCGACTTTCTGCTATCCTGATACAAAATGTTAGAATTGCTACACGAAATTTACTGTTAAAACCAAATATTACTCCTAATATTGCTTCCCCATATCTAATCGACCTTCTGCAATCCTGATACAAAATGTTAGCATTGCTACATAAAATTTACTGTTAAAACCAAATATTGGGAGTAATATTGCGTCCCCATACCTAATCGACCTTCTGCTATCCTGATACAAAATGTTAGCATTGCTACATGAAATTTACTGTTAAAACCAAGTATTAGGATTAACATTGTGTCCGCATATCTCCTCGACTTTCTGCTATCCTGATACAAAATGTTAGAATTGCTACACGAAATTTACTGTTAAAACCAAATATTGGATTAACATTGTGTCCCCATATCTTCGACTTCTGCTATCCTGATACAACATTTTAGCATTGCTACATGAAATTTACTGTTAAAACCAAGTATTAGGATTAACATTGTGTCCGCATATCTCCTCGACTTTCTGCTATCCTGATACAAAATGTTAGAATTGCTACACGAAATTTACTGTTAAAACCAAATATTACTCCTAATATTGTTTCCCCATACCTAATCGACCTTCTGCTATCCTGATACAAAATGTTAGCATTGCTACATGAAATTTACTGTTAAAACCAAGTATTAAGATTAACATTGTGTCGGCATAACTCCTCGACTTTCTACTATCCTGATACAAAATCGCATATCTCCTATCGACTTTCTGCTATCCTGATACAAAATGTTAGAATTGCTACACGAAATTTACTGTTAAAACCAAATATTACTCCTAATATTGCTTCCCCATACCTAATCGACCTTCTGCTATCCTGATACAAAGTGTTAGCATTGTTACTCAGGAAATTTATTGTAAAATCAAGTATTAGGATTAACATTGTGTCCGCATATCTCCTCGACTTTCTGCTATCCTGATACAAAATGTTAGAATTGCTACACGAAATTTACTGTTAAAACCAAATATTAGGATTAACATTGTGTCCGCATATCTCCTCGACTTTCTGCTATCCTGATACAAAATGTTAGGATCGCTACACACGAAATTTACTGTAAAATCAAGTATTAGGATTAACATTGTGTCCGCATATCTTCGACTTCTGCTATCCTGATACAAAATGTTAGCATTGTTACACGAAATTTACTGTTAAAACCAAATATTACTCCTAATATTGTTTCCCCATACCTACTCGACCTTTCTGCTATCCTGATACAAAATGTTAGCATTGCTACATGAAATTTACTGTTAAAACCAAGTATTAGGATTAACATTGTGTCCGCATATCTCCTCGACTTTCTGCTATCCTGATACAAAATGTTAGCATTGCTACATGAAATTTACTGTTAAAACCAAGTATTAGGATTAACATTGTGTCCGCATATCTCCTCGACTTTCTGCTATCCTGATACAAAATGTTAGAATTGCTACACACGAAATTTACTGTTAAAAGCAAGTATTAGGATTAACATTGTGTCCGCATATCTCCTCGACTTTCTGCTATCCTGATACAAAATGTTAGCATTGCTACACGAAATTTACTGTTAAAACCAAGTATTAGGATTAACATTGTGTCCATATCTCCTCGACTTTCTGCTATCCTGATACAAAATGTTAGCATTACACGAAATTTACTGTTAAAATCCAAGTATTAGGATTAACATTGTGTCCGCGTATCTCCTCGACTTTCTGCTATCCTGATACAAAATGTTAGAATTGCTACACGAAATTTACTGTTAAAACCAAATATTACTCCTAATATTGCTTCCCCATATCTCATCGACTTTCTACTATCCTGATACAAAATGTTAGCATTGCTACATAAAATTGACTGTTAAAATCAAATATTAGAAGTAATATTGCGCCTTCATACCTACTCGACTTTCTGCTATCCTGATACAAAATGGTAGCATCGCGACTCACGAAATTTACTTTAAAACCAAGTATTAGGAGTAAAACTGTGTTAGCATACCTACTCGACTTTCTGCTATCCTGATACAAAATGTTAGGATCGCTACACACGAAATGTACTGTTAAAACCAACTATTACTACTAATATTGTGTCCGCATACCTAATCGACCTTCTGCTATCCTGATACAAAATGTTAGCATTGCTACATGAAATTTACTGTTAAAACCAAGTATTAGGATTAACATTGTGTCCGCGTATCTCCTCGACTTTCTGCTATCCTGATACAAAATGTTAGCATTGCTACATAAAATTTACTGTTAAAACCAAGTATTAGGATTAACATTGTGTCCGCATATCTCCTCGACTTTCTGCTATCCTGATACAAAATGTTAGCATTGCTACACGAAATTTACTGTTCAAACCAAGTATTAGGATTAACATTGTGTCGGCATAACTCCTCGACTTTCTACTATCCTGATACAAAATGTTAGCATTGCTACATGAAATTTACTGTTAAAACCAAATATTACTCCTAATATTGCTTCCCCATATCTAATCGACCTTCTGCTATCCTGATACAAAATGTTAGCATTGCTACATAAAATTTACTGTTAAAACCAAATATTGGGAGTAATATTGCGTCCCCATACCTAATCGACCTTCTGCTATCCTGATACAAAGTGTTAGCATTGTTACTCAGGAAATTTATTGTAAAATCAAGTATTAGGATTAATATTGTGTCCGCATATCTCCTCGACCTTCTGCTATCCTGATACAAAATGTTAGCATCGCTACTTACAATATACTAATGATAAATAAAAGTCCATATTCGACACTTTATATATTTATTAAAGCAAATGACCAGTTTACATGAAAAAGTATAAATGTTTAATATTTTTACATTTTAATAAATTTAGGACTGTAAGGGATAGTACTGTTTGTGAAAGACCATGTATCACACCATATAGATACGATAAGAAACATCAATACGGCTTCTTGATAATTGACAATTGAACTAATTGGTTTTCAACCAAGTAAATGATTGTGTAACAAACAATTATGTATCACTAAATATCGCCAGAATCCATTACATTCCTAATAGTAATACACCTGAAGTGTAGGCTTAATCGTAAATGGCACTTAGTTTGGTATCTCATAGAGCCATAAATAAATAAGAATTATAAAATGATTGTAAATTAACCTATAAAATAATGAATTTATCTCACATAAATGAATATAAAAATAAGTATCTAAGTAATATTTAAAAGATAAAATTGTGGAAATGATTTACGTCATGTTTCATGTTTGTAAAACAGTTTGTACAAAAAATTTTATAAATAACAGCCCGAATTCATAAATTTATTGCACCTCCACCCTAACGGGAATGTAAAATTTTGTATTTAATACTTTTCTGCAGACTAGTAGCACATTTATGATTTGGAATGTTACTGTGGTAATCAATCATAAATAATTCCCAGATTAATAAATAAGGTTCAATTTGAACAAATTATTATCCTTAATATTACTTTAAAAGACCTTAATTTAAAATCTGGACAATAGAGTTTAGTAAATATAACGTAAGATATTAGGTAAATAAAATTAAATAAACCATAAATAATTAACTCAAAAATTATTGCCGTGTACTATCCATATTGGGTACGTAATCTAATGCCATCAAGCAGGCAAATACTGTCATCACCATTTTTGGTTTTACTTCTGTTATATCTTCGGGAAGGGCGTATACTCGCGCTCCAGCTTTACGGGACATGGAAATTGCATATTTAGCGTTGGCTAGCTTCTCCTATAACAAAAAATAAACTAAATTAGTCACAACTTTTTAAAATCTCAACAATAATTTGAAGTTTTGTCAGAACAATTTGTTGCCATGAATTCAATAAAAGATTTTACTTTTTTTTTGTTATTAAAAAGAAGGTACGAGGGCGGTTCAAATATGATCGAGACAAATGCTTTGACTTTGGATCGGTCAGTGGTCGTGCGGTTTAAGGCGTCGGTACTTGAATCGAGGTGACTAGATCGCTGTGGGTTCGACCCCCGCAGCCAGTTGACCGTATATAAGCTATATTCGTGGAGAGATTGACACCCTCTCTGCGGGTATGGTAGGGTGGAAGAATGTTGGCTTGGGTCTATGTGAGAGATTGATACCGAGTTGACATTTGACTACCCCCCTAATTAATGAGGTTTTCCAGGTTTCCCTCATTCCTGCAATGAATGGTGGTTAGGGCCTACCAACGTAAGTCGTTCCTGGGCACAAATGCAGCCTACTTAATAATATGCTGCCCCCTCTCCCGCCAAGTCTTTGACTTCTGGGCTAATTCTCGTGATTAGAATGAGGGGTAGAGATATTATTAAATGACACGTTTATTTACTATCGAAAAAGGTACTTCCCCTCACTAGTTACGCATTTTGTCCACCCTTCCGGAAGCTTTTTGATGCCGATATCGAAGAATTTCTTGGGCAACTCGGACAGCCATGTGCGCACGAACTCCTCTACCTTGTTGTCGGTGTTGAATCTTTGACCTCCGAGGGCTTCTTTCAATGGTCCAAACATGTGGTAGTCGCAGGGTGATAAATCAGGACTGTAGGGGGGGTGTTCCAGTACCTCCCACCCCAATTCCGATATTGTATCGAGCGTGAGACACGCGGTGTGAGGGCGCGCGTTATCCTGGAGAGGAATCGCACTTCATGCTGGAATTCTCCGTTTCGAGCGATAAGCGGGTTTCACGTGTGTTTTCAGAAGGTTAGAATAGTATGCAGCATTGATAGAACGTAGGGTGCGCAGGAAATCGATGTACAGCATGCCCCGCCAGTCCCAGAACACAGTACACATAACCTTACCCGTGGACCTGGTTGTCTTCGCTTTGACTGGCGCCCCATCTTCCTACTTCCCCTAGACGACACCTTGCTTTCGGGAGTGTAATAGTGTACCTATGTCTCGTCTGTAGTGAAGATTTGCGTTAAAAAACTGTCCCCTTTCGCCCTGTACCGCGTCAGCAAGCGGCGACAAATTTCCAACGGCGTGAATTTTTGCTCGAAGTTAAACAGTTTAGGAACCCATCGTGCCGTTATTTTGCGATATTTGATGTTTGTGGATGATAGACTCCACACTACCAATACTGATGCCGAGTTCAGCCGAAATGTCTCAAACATTCATCCTACGGTCCTCCAAAATGAGTTGTTCTACGCAGCGAATGTTGTCTGGTGTGATGCTGGTTCACGGTCGACGACCATGCGGCTCATTCCCGACGGTTTTGCGCCATCCTTGAATACTTTGGCCCATTTAAACACAGCAGACCTACTCAGGCACTCACTACCCATCTGATTTCGCAAACGCAGAAAAATTTCCGTGTTTTTAACGCGGTCGGCACATGACGTTCACTCATGGTCGTACCACGCACGTACAACGTGCGCTTCCGACGAAAACTATGCCACACTGTTTGTAAGGGACCCAGCTATCACATACTCAACCCACAACCTTCAAAACATACATGCGCGCCATCTACAGCATTTGTCTCAATCATATTTGAACCGCCCTCGTATCATTCACCATTTTATAGATCAAAACATTAAACATAGATTTTTTTTTTGTATGTATACGTTCAAATTTCACGTGATTTTAAATCATTATATAAACCCCTTATCAGACTGTTACTGACCGCTAGCGGTCTCAATTTATTCACAGCTTGACGTTGGTCTGATGCAACGTTGCCAAATTAAAATATTTTCCTAGTATTGACGCAATTGATGGTGGTAGATTTGAATAACCCTGAAGTGTTAAATATCGATTTTCTGTCCTTATTAGACATTATGACTGAATCAGATTGTATATTGCATAATACATACCTCATCAGTACTGCCTTGTTTAACTAAATCATAGTTAATAGCGCCGGGTTTAATAGAGTCGATCAAGTCAATTACAACTTTGGCATCCGATATGGAACTATCCTGGAAGTTGCGAATGGAAGACTTTTTCCCAGCTCCGCTGAGTTTGTTGTTCACCCACTGCACGATTTCTTTTTCGACGATAGGACTTCCAGATTCAGCCAGTTGTGCGAGGATTGTCAAGGTGTAGGCTCGCATCAATTGCCAAATTAGAGCCAAAGTTAAAGTTACATTTCCTTCGTTAATATCTTGGCCGCCAATCCCAACCAAGGAGAATTTAATTTCTTTGCCAAGCTCTACGGCGTAGTTGCAGTTTTCTAATTTCTCCATGAATTTTTTCCTCTCATTGGTGAATTTACGATGTACCCTATTCCATTTTACCGTGCCTGGTTTTATGATGTCGTACAACTGGAATACAACAAGACCATCGGCTAAATCGGAATACAACCAGTTCACGTGTGGGGATACGCCCATGGAATTGATCCAATTCCTGTAAGCTGAAATAAAAATAAAGGTTACTTAACAATTACGATCTTGTACAATTTATTGAACTTACTTCTTTCCTCTCTGGTTTCTTCAATAGTTTCATAGCCGTCAATAGCCCCGTTCGTCTGCTCCAATCCCGGATGGTTGTTAAACAGATTGGCAACAAAAGCTAAATTCAGTTTATAGACACCATTAACAACATCTTGTGGTGTGACGAAAGCTCGGCATTTCAACTTGGCCGCTTGCTGAAGCATAATTTCCGCTCTACTATGCAAATCTTTCTCGTGGAGTGCTTCGGTCGTAACGTCAGCGTCAGTTGGAGCAATTTGCTTGAGAAGGTGAGTGTAAACTTCCGAATCGACAATGTCGCTTTGGAAATTGGTAACGCGGCGGTGAGTACCGGCACGTTCTAAGTGATAGTTTACCCATCTTATTAATATAGCCTCTGGAGAAAGTTTCATCAAATCGTCGATTTTTTCATCTTCAGAGAGCAACGTCGTCAAGCCAGGGCAATGTTCGAGAGTTATTTGATTAAAGAGGCCGATTCTTATTATTTGCCAAAGCAGGCCAAGAACAAGGTGAGGTGTTCCTTTCGATAAGTTGTGAGCATCTATGTTTATGACGTTGCAGCCGATAGCAGATGCTGATGATAGTGCTAGAGTCAAGTTTTCTAATTTCCTATAAAGCGTCAGTTTTTCCTTGTTGATTACCCTTTCATCTATTGTGTCTGGACAGGAATGATTTATTACTTTACTGAAATAAATAAATAATTGTCAGAATACTCTTACAATTTTTACGGAAAACATACAAGACAGATTACACCGTAATATACTTCATATCAATTTTTTTATTTAAAAATAGTTTATCAAGGTGTGTGACTACAAATTTATAATTTAAAATGAATTGATTTTATCAGATACTTTTAAAATAGATTAAGCAGTACTGATAGATTAATTGATAATATATACAATGCTAGGCCTACAGTACAGTTTAAACCTAATCAATAAACATTTAATTCATTTACACTAGTTTCAAAACTTGAATAATTCCAATGAAAGAAATTTTCGATTGATGAACGTAAATAATATTCAAGTGTTTGATTAATAAGCTCATACATATTTATTAAATTCTCATAATTTGAAGTAGACACGAACAGGTTCTGTTGGCGATATCAAATTGCAATCAATATTATCATTTAAAGTGTTTCAAATATTCATTGCATAACCAAAAGTCTGATACAATAAGGGAATATGATTTATGTGTTTTATGTTACCAGCTAAAGTATATAAAACCCGCTTTACATTAACAATTTCTTTGTCAATTAATTGATCAAGTGGCTTTGCCAAGTTAATAAACAAATGTAATACTAAAATTTGGACGCCAAATAAATTGATAAAGAACTTTGTCAAGTTATTGACGACTTAAAATTTGTTCTAAATTTTTCGTCAATTTTCATACCAATCTAGAATAAATGCAAAAAAGTGGTCAGTAATCGAGCGGCAGCAATAATTAATAAAATGGATGCTTTTTTCAACTATTTTTCCCTTTTTTGCTGTAAACTATAATTATTAAAGTTACTTTTCATTTTTAACAGTTTTTGTTTCGTAAACAAATATACCATCAAAAATTAAATTATTTTTAGGTTGGTACGAGGGCCATCTGACAGTAACATTAAGAAACTTGACAAAGCCCTGAACAAATGTAAAACCAAAGTGCGACCTTGAATAAATTGATGAATTAATTCATCAATTTCTTCCTCAATAAATTGTTAGTGTAATGCCCACTTAACAGTTTCAAGGTTGTTTTGTAAAGATGTAAAATTTTATCAAAATATGTACGATAAACAAATTTAATATTAATAAATGCACTGCATTAATATCTATAAAAAACAGATTATTTTAATTAACAATTTATTTATACAAACAAAGCTGTTACAAACATTGGAATGAGACTCAGGACAAACAAAGTTTTCCTTGATTATATTTAATCTTTTAATCTCATGTAAGAAATAAAAATTAATGGTAACAAGAACAAAGGTAAACTTTTATATTTAATAGCAATAGTTTTTATTTTTCTCAACATTGTGAAAAAATTTCAGAATGACAAATATTTTTAAAGCATCATTTCAGTAAGTATCATTACTATAACTAACTTTGTATAAGAGGAAAACTTAAATATTCTTATAGTTATTAATAATAAAAGTGGAAATTAAATTTACAAAAAGTGGAAGAACTTGTGTGCGTCATAAGAATTGTTATCGACATATTTTCAAACATAATCACAGAAAAAAACGACACTTCTTAAAATGAATTTTAACTTGTACTGTATTTAAGGTCATGTTTAACTTCTTTTTGTTAATTTCAGAATATATTTAACCTAACCTAAGAAAAGATTTTACATAACCTAACCACAAAAAATGCATTCATTTACAGAAAAAAACTTCTTTCTCTTCTTCTTCAAATGAATTTATTTTTTTTATTTTGCAATTAAGGTTATGTTAATTTACTTTTATATAAAATTATCTTCTTCCTCTTCAAATAAATTTAAAAAATTTGCTTTGCTATATTTAAGGTTATGTTTAATATTTATTTTCTTAATTTCAGAACTAATAAATTTACAGACCCGTGTATGTTTTCATAATGATCACTAGTCAGTTAAGTCAGTAATAATGGCCCGTACTCTGTACATGTCATGCCTATAAACGTTATTAGTTGCATCAGTGCCGATTTACACAGTCACATATCATATGTGTAATGGTGAGTTTATAAAAAAGTCTTAACCCTAACTTAGCCTTAATCTTTACCCTAAGAAGTTAAATGTACATATTTCTATGTGTACGTTTATAAAAGTCGTAACTGAGTCTTAGTCCTAAGGAGGTCTTAAGACCTGACCTTGAAAGTTCCTATCTTTTAACTTCTTAGGCCTAAGACTAAGACCAAATAAGTACGCCTGCGCGAAAGTGCTCCATTTCCTTCTACATGCCTTCTACGGCGTCAGCGATTGGCCAGGGCTTGTAGAGGCAAAATAAAGGTTAAGTTACGACTAAATATTTATAAAGTGTCAAAATCTTAGGATTAAGACTAAGGTTAAGGCTAAGTTAGGACTAAGTTAGGATTAAGACTTTTTTATAAACTCACCATTAGTAAGAGCAAATATATAAATATTCTTAAACATGTTAATAGTAACAGAAGTGGAAACTGAATTCACAAAAACTGAGACCTTTTCTTGCATTATAAGAATTGTCAAAATATTAATCATTCATATACATATTCACAAAAAATTCATTGATTTACAGAGAAAAAAGATCTCTTCAAATGAATTTAAATTGTTTTGCATTTAAGGTTATGTTAATGTTTTTATAGAAAACTCTCTTCTTCTTCTTCAAATTAATTTAAAAAGTTTATAGTATTTAAGGTTAAGTTTAATATTTTGTATGATCACTAATCAGTAATAACGGACCTACCGTGTGTTATGCCGATAAACTTACATCAGTCTACTGATTTACACAGTCACATATCTTATAAAGGATAACAAATAGGTATTGTGAAATAAATAAAACAATACCCTTGGGGGATTTGTAACAACAAATTGTATTTCTGTATTATACGGTTTATTTTATTTATTACGAAAACGCTGTTTTTCCAAATCACCAACACCAATTTTTTTAAAACAAACTATCCTTTAAATTTCACCATAATATTTAAATATAAAAAATGAGACAACCTGTAGTTAGGTACGTCCACAATGTAATGACTAATTGAAAATTATGAATCACAACAATAAGCATTCCAACAATGTATTTATATCTTAAAAGCTTTTCTCATCTATAAAAGCATAACATCCTAACAATATTTACTTATTAAATCTACTTCTAAAGCCCACAGAACCTACTGTATAAGGAACTGTTTTTGTAGAAGTTTAATTCTAATCTAGACGTTTCACTAATTAATCACACATAAAGCTAATTCAAATAAAGATTTAAGAACTAGGTATATCTAGTTAAACAAATAAACTTTATGAATATTTTAAAGCAGTGTCTGTATATTTTAAATAACATAAAATATACATAACTTTAAATGTATTATACAGAGGAAATACATACAAAGAATTACAGAAGAAGAAGCAGAATTATAATTTTAAACTTGTCAAGAAAGTCTTCATATGACTTTAAGGTTATGTCCAACATATTTTTTTATATCAAATTCGATTCTGGCTACGTGAGAAATAATTTTTTGTAAATAAATGCACTCACCATAATAGAATCCCATCTTTCACTTTGTCATACAAATTCTTGCCTTCCGAGTCGATGGGCAACAATTTTCTTAAGTCGGGGTCATGTTGTAGGTTGGAGTTGATCCAATCTGAAAAGGCGAGTTGTTCCTCAACTCTTACGGAATGTGTTGTGCCTTCGTTGGAGGCTTCGGAGGTGCCTCCTAAATGCTGAAGGTTTTCCCTCTTGGAAACAGCGGTCCGGAATGTATTCGCTACATCATTCGCTTTTAAATCACAGATAAGCTTTTCGAATTCCTCGTACGTCAACTTGCCGTTGATTTTCGTTTTGTTGGAGTTTTTGAACTCTTCTTCTATTAGTCGAGATTGGTAGCCCGCGATTTTGAAACCGCAGGATTCCAAAGCTTCCCTTAGTTCCTTTAAATCGATATGGCCGTCACCATTTTTGTCAATCTAGAAAGAACACCAGAATATCAGCATATGCAAAACGGTAACCACTTTCTGAAATCTGCTAGTTTCATTTTTATGATACAAGGATGTGATTACTAAAAAAGCAAATATTAATATACCAAGCCTAATACAGTAAACATTTTCTCAACTATTTTCTTTTCTTTAAGGTTGACAATTTAAACATATGACGAAATCCTTAAATATGTAATCAATATTTTATTAATTTATTAGTGTGACGATACACTATAGTATTGTTTGTTTGGAATTCTTAAAGAAAATATGCTGAATTACTGCAGATAGCTTTGTATAAGAGCAAATACATTAATATTTTTAGTTATTAATAACAAAAGGAAAAAAGGAATTAACATAAAGTGAGAGAACTTTTTTGCATTATAAGAATTAATATGATATTTTTAAACAAAACCACTGGATAATACATTAATCTAAGGACTTGTAACATTGCTTTATATCTATATGAGATGACAGCATCTAAATTATATACTTTCTTAAATTTATTAGTTCCGAAATTAACAAAAAGGATATTAAACATAACCTTAAATATAACAAACTTTTTAAATTCATTCGAAGAGGAAGAAGAAAATATAAAAAATAAAAATATATTAACATAACCTCAAACGCAAAAAAATAAACGTATTTGAAGAAATCTTTTTTGCATATTAATATCTACAATTTTTAGAAAGGCTTTTCAGTTTTTGTGAATTCAGTTTCCACTTGTACTAATATTAGTAACTAATATTAATTATAATATATTCGCTCTTATTCCTATATACATATAGGTATCTGTAGTAACGATATTTACTTCTTAATTTAAATTCAGTATAATTACCTTTAAGAAATCCTAACAAAAATAATACTAATGCAGTGATATCGATAAATTGTTTGTAAACTATGTGGATAGGCTCATTTTAATATTTTCTACCGTAATTTATTCTGATAGAAAATTGTGTATTTTTCACACAAGTTACACATATCATATGTGACTGTAAATCAGGAGACTGATGCAACTTGTAAAGTTTATAGGCATAGCACATGTACCTATACGATATGGTATATATCATTATGTCTGATTAGTGATCATTATGAAAACATTACGAGACATTAGTGCCTCTCATTTGTAACATTGTTTTATATCTATAAAAGGTGACAGCATCTAAATAATTTACTTTTACTTTGTTAAATGTATTAGTTCTGAAATTAATAAAAATATATACTAAACATGAACTTAAATACAATAAACTTTTTAATTTAATTCGAAGAGGAAGAAGAAAATTTTATATAAAAATATATTAACATAACCTTAAATGCAAAAAAAAATAAATTCATTTGAAGTGAATCATTTTGCAGTTTTTGCTCTGTAAATTATTGCATTTTTTGTGGTTATGTTTAAAAATGCCATATTAATATTTTGACAATTCTTATAATGCGAGAACAGGTCCTTCTGGTTCTGAGAACTCAGTTTCCATTTATAATACTACTAATACTAAAATATTTTATATTTGCTCTTGTACTTATACAAAGGTATCTATAGTAATGATATTTACTTGTTAATTTACATTCAGCAAATTTTCTTAAAAAAATTCGAACAAAAATTATACTAGTACATTTTGATATCGATAAATTATGTGTAAATGATTTGGATAGGCACATTTTAATATATTCTATCGTAATTGCTTTTGATAGGAAAATGTGTATTTTTCACACAAGCGACGCATATAATGTGACTGTAAATCAGCAGACTGATGCAACTTGTAAAGTTTATAGGCATAACACATGTACTATCGTTTGCAATAATAATGACACTCTCTTAAAACAGTTTTTGAATTTCTGGAAGTTCTGAGTAAAAGTTTCGTTAAATCTCTATCGGTGAGTGAAACAACTAATAACTAATATTAAAAATGTGAAATAGATTTCATTTCAAAAACATCAGAAGTTCTAAAGAAATCGCAAAATTCATTTTAATGAGTGTCATTATTATATATTTTAACTTTCTTAAATTTATTAGTTCTGAAATTAATAAATTAATATATTAACCATAAACCTTAAATACAACAAACTTTTTAAATTAATTCGAAGAGGAAGAAGATATAAAAATATATTAACATAACCTTATAAGCAAAAAAAAATTAATTCATTTGAAGAAGAAGAGTAATCTTTTTGCTCTGTAAATTCATGCATTTTTTGGGGTTATGTTTAAAAATGGCATATTAATATTTTAAAATTCTTATGATGCAAGAAAAGGTCTTTCAGTTTTTGTAAATTCAGTTTCCACTTCTGTTACTATTAATAATTTTAAGAATATTTATATATTTGCTTTTACACAGATATCTGTAGTCTGCTGTAATGATATTTACTTCGTAATTTAAATTCAACTTATTAGGTACCATAAATAATAATGTAGTTAAGCAAGCTTTTTCTTCAATTTCAAGCTAAACTTTCATTATTTAAGCTAAAACTAACAATTTCGTATATTTTAGCTAGTGTGTAATTAAAAGTGAATGTTTCAGACAAAGCTTTTGCTTAACTTTACCACACACTACCATTATCTTTAAGAAATCCGAACAAAAATAATACTAGTGCATTGTAGTACCGATAAATTGTTTTTAAATAATTTAGATGGATACATCTTAATATTTTCTAGCGTCAGATAGAAAATTCTGTATTTTTCACATAAGTTACACATGACTTACACTGGGTAAATCAGTGAAAACTGAATTCACAAAAACTGGAAGACCTTTTCTTGAATCATAAGAAGCACAGTGTCAAAATATTAATATGCCAATTTTAAACATAACCATAAAATAAAATAAAAATGCACTAATTTACAGATCAAAAAAAAAGATTATTCTTCTTCTTCAAACAATTTCTTTTTGGCATTTAAGGTTATGTTAATATATTTTATATAAAAATCTCTTCTTCGTCTTCGAATGAATTTAAATTTGATGTACCTATTTAAGGTTATGTTTAATTTTTGTTAATTTCAGAATTAATAAATTTAAGAATAAAAAAAGTAAAAGTATATAATTTAGGTGGTGTCATCTTTTATTCACAATATAAACCAATGCTATTAATGAGTCATGCAGTAATACCCATTATGATCGGTAATAATGGCCCATATGTACCAAGTACATACGTTATACGTATAAACATTACAAGTTACATCAGTCAACTGCTTTGCACAGTCATATATCATATAAAGAACCAAATATATATAAATAAAACTATATAAGAACCTCTGAAATTAAAAATATTTATACGCTTTGTGGAATTTGTATGGACAATTATCTGTATTTATATTTGAGGTTTTAGAATATTGTATTTTATTTTTCCATGAATAAATCCACGAAATTTCTTAAAATACAAATTATGTCGTTGGTATCCTACCATAATATTTAAATATAAAAATGACAGAAACATCCATAATCAAATCTATTAAAAGTAACAATTAATTTTACTTTTAATAGCTAGGTTTTATTTTTCTTCAACAAACTTGCGTGAAAAATACCCAATCTGCTGAGTAAAGCAATTGCAGTAGAAAATATTAAAAGTTTATGTACACGTCGTTTATCTATATCACAACACACTAGTATTAATTTTGTCAAGATTTCTTAAAAATAATATGCTGAATTTAAATTAAGAAGTAAATATTATTACTGCAGATACCTTTGTATAAGTGTAAGAGCAAATATATAAATAATCTTAAAGCTATTAATAGCAATAGAAGTGGAAAATGAATTCACAAAAACTGGAAGACTTTTTCTTGCATCATAAGAATTGTCAAAATATTAATATGTACCTATGCCAATTTTAAACACAACCACAAAAAATGCATTAATTTACAGATTTCTCCTCTTCAAATGAATTTATTTTTTCTAGCATTTCAGGTTATGTTAATATATTTTTATATAAAATTATCTTCTTCCTCTTCGAATGTCCAATGAATTTAACAAGTTTTTTGTATGTTGTATTTAAGGTTATGTTTAATGTCATTACAGATAAATTAAATTTATGCAATGTCACAAATGAGACAGACAGTAATATGATGGTCTGTGCGTAATATCCATCATGTGTTAGCCTATAAACTTTACAAGTTCCACCAGTCTGCTGATTTACAGTCACATATGATATCGTTTACGAACAATTTATCAATATCACAATGCACTAGTATTGTTTTTGTTCGGTTTCCTTGAAGAAAATATGCTGAATTTAAATTAATAACTAAATATCATTACCTAAGATACCTTAGTATGAGAGCAAACATATAAATATTCTTAAAAATATTAATAGTATTAGAAGAGGAAACTGAATTCACAAAAACTGAAACACCTTTTCTTGCATGATAAGAATTTTCAAAATATTATTATACCATTTTTAAACTTAACCACAATAAAATGCATTAATTTAGACCAAAAAGACTTCTGACTTCTCTTTTTCAAATTAATTTATTTTTTTTGCATTTAAGGTTATGTTAATATATTTTCATATAAAATTCTCTTCTTCCTCTTCGAATGAATTAAATTTTTTTGTTTGTATTTAAGGTTATGTTTACTATTTTCGTTGTTAATTTCAGAACTAATAAATTTAAGACATCTTTTATACATATAAAGCAATATTACAAATTAGAACAGGCAGTAATACCCATCATGTTTTTATTATGATCACTAGTCAGTAATAATGACCCGTACCGTGTACATGTGTTATGCCTATAAACATTACAAGTTGCATCAGTCTACAGATTTACACAGTCACAAATCACCCTGTGTAACTTGTGTGAAAAATACACAATTTTCTATCTGAAGCGATTACGGTAGAAAAATATTAAAATTTGCCTATCCAAATCGTTTACAAACAATTTAACGATATCACGATGCACTAATATTATTTTTGTTCGGATTTCTTCAAGAAAATACACTGAATTTAAATTAAGAAGTAAATATCATTACTACAGATACATATATATAAGAATAAGAGCAAATACAATAAATGTTCTTAAAGCTATTAATAGCAATAGAAGTGGAAAATTATTCACAAAAACTGGAAGACTATTTCTTGCATCATAAGAATTGTCAAAATATTAGGGCCATTTTTAAACTTAACCGCAAACAAATGCATTATTTACAGAGAAGAAATGACTTCTTCAAACGAAATTATTTTTTTTACATTTAAGGTTATGTTAATATATTTTTATATACAATTCTCTTCTTCCTCTTCGAATGAATTAAGTTTTTGTTTGTTTGTATTTAAGGTTATGTTTACTATTTTCTTTGTTAATTTCAGAACTAATAAATTTAAGACATCTTTTATACATATAAAGCAATATTACAAATTAGAACAGGCAGTAATACCCATCATGTTTTTATTATGATCACTAGTCAGTAATAATGACCCGTACCGTGTACATGTGTTATGCCTATAAACATTACAAGTTGCATCAGTCTACAGATATACACAGTCACATATTACGATCTGTGTAGCTTCTGTGAAAAATACACATTTTCCTATCTGAAGCAATTACGGTACAGAATATTAAAATGTGTCTATCCAAATCAGTTACAAACAATTTAACGATATCAGGATGCGCTAATATTATGTTTGTTCGAATTTCTTCAAGAAAATACGCTGAATGTAAATTAAGATAGATCCATATATATATATAAGAATAATAGCAAATTGACAAAATATTAATATGTCATTTTAAAACAACCACAAAAAATCCATTAATTTACAGAGAAAAAAAATGCTCTACTTCAAATGAGTAATTTTATGTTTGCATTTAAGGTTATGTTAATATATTTTTATAAAAAATTCTCTTCTTCCTCTTCGAATCAATTTAAAAAATTTGACGCATTTAAGGTTATGTCTATATTTTTTTCTGTAGATTTCAAAATTAATAAATTTAAGAAAGTATATAATTTAGATGCTGTCATCTTTTATACGTAAAGCAATGCTATTAATGAGACATGCAGTAATACCTATCATCTTTTCATTATAATCACTAATAATGGTCTGTATCAGTCTACTGCTTTACAGTCACAATAGTCACATGTCTTGTAAAGGATAACAAATTTTAACTATTTTTTTTGTTAAGGTCGAGAATTGTTGACACATGTCGAAGTATACCTTAAATATTGTAATCGATATTTTATTAATTTATTAGTGTGGTGGGATTACATTTTTGTTGTGTTTAGGTGCCTAACTGATAAATGTTCTGGGGAAGATAAATAAGTTTTACAGCTTAATTATCTATTACATAAATGCTCTATAAATAAGATACGAAAAAAATCTAGACAACTTATATGTTTTACAAATTTATGACTAACAGAAAGTAACTGCATTTCGTATGTTTCCGTAATATCCAGCAAATTAATCTTAGGCTAATATTTCGAGAATGGACACACATTTTCTCACAGAAAATTCAAAGAATATAGCATTCGGAATACACCTTTAGAAAATCTGAGAAATCACAGTGCCTATTCTTTAAAAAAATGTAAAATTGTCCTTTCTGGTAATTTATATTTTTCATAGAGGTAATCTTCAAGTACCTTCAGATAGTTAAAAATTAGTAGTATTAGCTACACAAATAAAACTTTCAGATCACGTGACATCTTACCTTTATATATTTTTGAAGATTAAATTTTTTATATCTGTTAGGTTTAATTTGTTATCAGTGATTAAAGTATATAGAAGTCCAAATTTCATTAATCCATCCCATTATTTCATATAATGAGAAAAATTGTTATTTTTAACTATTAACTTAAAATAAAAATAATCATCTAAAAAACCAGTACTTTAATAAGTTTTATTATTACTTTTGTTAATTCAGATAAATAAATTTTTAATAAAATTTTGACGTCATGTTAATCTTTAGATAATGCCACCTAAATTACACGATACTATATTTTTTAAATACCTTTAATTTATTGTATAACTATAATAAATTATTACATCTGCTTCGGAATCATCACGTTTATTTTTAAAAATACTGAACATAAAATACCACATCCATGATCTATTTCATTTAAAATTGCTATCAAAATTTGACAATACTCAAATAACCTCAAATGTTTTTAAAAATTACAAGATGTAAAAAAGGAGAAGATTATTCACTTCAAGAGTAGGACGAATCGTAGAATGAAGTAAGGTTATGTTACGATTGTTATATTTGATTTTTTTTAAACTATTTTGCTTCTCATAAGTACACTTTTCAGAAAATGTCAAAGATGAAATATTTAAGTCACAGCATTGCATTACATTAGTACACATTTAAAAATCGTAGCGAAGTACTTTTTGTAAATATTTGGGTACTAAATCTTACAATATTTAGTCAGATTCAGATAATATACATATTTTTTTCAATTACCTAAACTATGTGTTCCGTTTTTGTCTTTTTTTAACGCTTCAACCGTTGACGCGCTCTCGTGTGTTATTATAGCTCTTATTTTTTCTCCTCTAAAACTACTGTTTTGCGACTCCAAGATCTATTTCAATCAACCTACCTCTTTATAGATCAGATAATAGACATTTTTTTTCAATTAACTAAACTATGATTAAACATTAAACCATGTTAGTACAAATACTACAGCCATCAGCCATGATGTAATCCTTTTTAAAACTGCTATCAAAATCTGACACTTCCAAAATAACCTCAAATATTAAAAAAAAATACACGAGGTAATCAAAAGAAGAAGATAAACCGTAGGATAACGTAAGGTTATGTTACGATTATTATTTCAATTTTTTTAAAATTATTTTGCGTCTTATAAGTACACTTTTCAGAAAATGTCAACGATGAAAGAAATATTGAAGTCACATCACCGCATTACAACAATATACTTTTAAAATCTCAATGAAGTACTTTCGGTAATTATTTTGGCACTAAATCTTAGAATATTTTTTCGATTAAATTCAGATAATACACACTTTTTCAGCCGACTATAGGTTTGTTCCAACAACAGCAAGAATCGATTCTGAACCGTCCAGAACTAGTCAGTCAGTTCAGTTGTTAATGTACAAAATACAAGTAAAAAAAGATTATTTACTTTAAGACGAACTGTAGTATAAGGTAAGATAATTTTATGATTGTTATAATTTGAATTATTTTTAAAAAACATAGTGGTTATTGTTGTAAATATTTTGGCACTAAATCGTAGAATAACAAAGTCGGTTAAATTCAGGTAATAGACATAATTTTGTATTTATTTCTGTTAAAACTGCTATCAAAATTTGATATTTCCAAAATAACCTCAAATATTAAAAAAAATACACGAGGTAACAAAAAGAAGAAGAAGATTATTGACTTTGAGATGAACCGTAACATAAGGTTATGTTGTTTCGATTTTAAATTTTTTTAACTATTTTGCATCTCAGGTACATTTTTCAATAAATGTTAAAAATAAAATATTGAAGTCACATCACCGCATTAAATTAATATACTTTTAAATATCACAGTGAAGTACTTTTTTAAATTATTTTGGCACTAAATCTTAGAATATTTAGTCAGTTAGACTCAGATAATAGGCATATTTTTTTCAATGAACTAAACTATGATTAAACATTAAACCATGTTCGTACAAATACTACAGCTATATGTATTCCTTTTTAAGACTGCTATCAAAATCTGACAGCCAAAATAACCTCAAATATTCAAAAAAAAATACACAAAGTAATCAAAAGAAGAAGAAGATTACTGACATTGAGATGAACCGTAGGATAAGGTAAGGTTATGTTATTATTTGATTTATTGATTTTAAATACTTTGAACTATTTTACATCTCATAAGTACACTTTTCAGAAAATGTCAAAGATGAAATATTTAAGTCACAACATCGCATTACATTAGTACACATTTAAAAATCATGGTGAAGTACTTTTTGTAAATATTTTGGCACTAAATCTTTAAGATTTAAGAATATTTAGAGTTGGTTAAATTCAGATAATAGACACATTTTTTTTCAATTAACTAAATTATGATTAAACATTAAACTATGTTAGTACACAAACACCACAGTCATGATCTATTACTTTTAAAACTATCAAAATCCGACACTTCCAAAATAATTTCAAATATTTAAAAAAATACAAGTAAAAAAAGATTATTTACTTTAAGACGAACTGCAGTATAATGTAAGGTAATCTTGTGATTGTTATAATTTGAACTATTTTTAACTATTCAAAGATGAAATAGTCACATATCGCACTAAATTAGTACATTTTTAAAAATCATAGTGGTTATCGTTGTAAATATTTTGGCACTAAGTCTTAGAATAACAAAGTCGGTTAAATTCAGGTAATAGACATAATTTCTTATCTATTTCTTTTAAAACTGCTATTAAAATTTTATGTTTCCAAAATAACCTCAAATATTAAAAAAAATACACGAGGTAATAAAAAGAAGAAGAAGATTATTGACTTTGAGATGAACGGTAAGATAAGGTTATGTTATATTTCGATTTTAATTTTTTTTAATTATTTTGCATCTCAGGTACCTACACTATTCAAAGATAAAATATTGAAGTCACATCACCACATTAAATTAATATACTTTTAAATATCACAGTTAAGTACTTTTTTAAATTATTTTGGCAGTAAATCTTAGAATATTTAGTCAGACTCAGACAATAGGCATATTTTTTTCAATTAACTAAACTATGATTAAACATTAAACCATGTTAGTACAAATACTACAGCTATGATGTATTCCTTTTTAAAACTGCTATCAAAATCTGACACTTCCAAAACAACCTCAAATATTAAAAAAATACACGAAGTAATCGAAAGAAGAAGAAGATTACTGATAATGAGATTAGGTTATGTTATGAATATTATTTGATTTCGAATTTTTTGAACTATTTTGCATCTCATAAGTACACTTTTCAGAAAATGTCAAAGATAAAATATTGAAGTCACATCACCGCATTAAATTAATATACTTTTAAATATCACAGTGAAGTACTTTTTTAAATTACTTTGGCACTAAATCTTAGAATATTTAGTAAGACTCAGATAATAGGCATATTATTTTCAATTAACTAAACTATGATTAAACATTAAACCATGTTAGTACAAATACTACAGCTATGATGTATTCCTTTTTAAAACTGCTATCAAATTCTGACACTTCCAAAACAACCAATATTTTAAAAAATACACGAAGTAATCAAAAGAAGAAGAAGATTACTGACATTGAGATGAACCGTAGGATAAGGTAAGGTTATGTTATGATTATTATTTGATTTGAAATATTTTGAACTATTTTGCATCTCATAAGTACACTTTTCAGAAAATGTCAAAGATGAAATATTTAAATCACAACATCGCATTACATTAGTACACATTTAAAAATCATAGTGAAGTACTTTTTGTAAATATTTTGGCACTAAATCTTTAAGATTTAAGAATATTTAGAGTCGGTTAAATTCAGATAATAGACACATTTTTCAACTAACTAAATTATGATTAAACCATGTTATTAGTACACAAACACCACAGTCATGATCTATTACTTTTAAAACTATCAAAATCCGACACTTCCAAAATAATCTCAAATATTTAAAACATACAAGAAGTAAAAAAAATATTTACTTTGAGACGAACTGTAGTATAAGGTAAGGTTATCTTATGATTGTTATAATTTGAATTATTTTTAACTATTCAAAGATGAAATAATCACATATCGCACTAAATTAGTATATTTTTAAAAATCATAGTGGTTATTGATGTAAATATTTTGGCACTAAATCTTAGAATAACAAAGTTGGTTAAATTCAGGTAATAGACATAATTTTGTATCTATTTATGTTAAAACTGCTATCAAAATTTGATATTTCCAAAATAACCTCAAATATTAAAAAAATACACGACGTAAGAAAAGAAGAAGAAGATTATTGACTTTGAGATGAACCGTAAGATAAGATAAGGTTATGTTATGTTTATTTGATTTTAAATTTTTTGAACAATTTTGCATCTCAGGTACACTTCAGAAAATGTCAAAGAAGAAATATTGAAGTCACATCACCGCATTAAATTAAAATACTTTTAAATTATCATAGTGACGTACTTTCTGTAATTATTCTGGCACTGAATCTTAAGGATACGTAGTCTGTTAAATTCAGATAATAGACATTTTTTTCAACTGACTAAACTATGAAAACATTAAACTATGCTATTAGTACACAAACACCACAGTCATGATCTATTCCTTTCAAAACTTTCAAAATCCGACAGTTCCAAGTCGGTTAAATTCAGGTAGACATAATTTTTTACCTATTTCTTTTAAAACTGCTATCAAAATTTGGTATTTTCAAAATAACCTCAAATATTTAAAAAAAATACACGAGGTAACAAAAAGAAGAAGAAGACTACTGACAGATGAACAGAGGGATAAAAGTAAGGTTATGTTATCAAATATTTAATTTGAATTTTTTTAAACTATTTTGCATCTCAGGCTGGACACATTTCAGAAAATTTCAAAGATGAAATAATGAAGTCATATCTTCGCATTAAATTAATGGATTTTTAAAATATCATAAGCACTTTTTGTAACTATTTATAACAATCTTAGAATATTTATTCAGTTAAATTCAGATAATATACATAATATTTTCAATTAACTAAACGATGATTACACATTAAATCATGTTAGTAGTAAACAAGATTTGCCTCTTTCCGTTTTGCTTCTACTTATCAAACGAATGTGGGTGGTATAGTCAGTACTATTACACTGTGCTATTAGTAACCGTAAACAAAAATAAAGCTACAGGGTGAAAAATACAAAAAAAAACTAGTTAATCTTATTAACATTGTCAAGGTTTCTGTTAATATTTATTTGAACTGTGCTACATAAAATTCGCTTTATAGATACCCAAGTATGTATAAAATTGTTTTAGCTGACTCATTCATATAATAATTTAATATGCTGCTTATGATTCCAGTAATTTCATAGGTGATTGACATCAGTGTAATAGGAAACCTACTTTAAATAAATTTAATTGACAATCCCTGTTTTAATCAAGAGGGTACTCGATTTGTTCCTTTGAGATGTTTTCTGACGATTAAATGTGAATGTTCAAGTTAAATATTTACCCGGCATTTAATTCGCTGCGTGAGGTATACAAAATAAATGAATATATCTAAATCTAAGAAAAAGATTCATCAGGCTCATATGGATAGCACATTTGAGGTTACGTTACGTGACATATTTATTTACTAAATTTTCTTCTTCCTCCTCTTTTTTTATTTATTGACAGCTGCAAAACCCTGTGTTGTTTTTATTGTAACTCCAGGAGTATGCTCTTTGGCATTTTTGGAAAATTGCCACACTTAGTCTATTATTTACCAAAAATACATAATTGTGTTTTTTATCAACTGAACACTTCAGGCATGTTCATACACGTCGGTTTTTAATTTGACTCTCTCGAGAGATATAAACATTCCGTAGTTTAGAAGAAACGCAACCTTTAATAACAATTCTGATAGCAGCAGGAAAATACTTTCGCGTGCGACAATAAAATAAGATTGGAAGATCCCGCTTAAAACTCGAAGTATATCAAGTTGTAAAATAAATCCTTTTATTTACAGTTCTTAAAGCTAGATTTACACCGATATATGAATAAATTACACTTGATTCTTACTTTTATGCATCGGTAATTAAGCTTATCTTAGTATAATCTACCTACAATGTGATTAATTTTATTTATCTAAATCTTAGTAAGTCGAATCTAAAGTATATTTTATGTGACCTTGACAATCCATTTTTACAAGTGACATGGTCACGTAATTTTATTACTGAATTAATTAGAGTTCAATTCACTCTTAATTCTTTCTGGTAATCAGATATTTTCGATTTAAACGTAGTAAACATAGTGACAATTTTTCGTTGCCTCACACTGTACATCGGACAACAGTGCGAATTGTACAGGGCACTTTTTTGAAGTATTTTTCAAAAAACTTTCCCTAAATTCCCAACTAAATAAAGTATCTTCAACAGTTGTCTAAAAATTTAAGTTTGCATAAAAAACAACGTTGCTTTTTAAAAAACAACTGGCATTGCAGCCTTTACGTCGAGCTTCCTGTTGTGTGGGTCCTTGAACCGGAATAAACTTCTGTCTTGTATTACAGGGTGTATATAATCTTAAATCCGTCAATTTTTTTTTGAAATATCTGAATTTGAATCATAACAACCTATTAATTTCGAAAAAACTGTTTTATTCCTAACATATGTCCGATATTTTCAAAATTTGACAGTATAAAAATAACATAACCTCAAATATTTTAAATGGAACTAAGACGGAAAATTCTGCGGAAACTAGTATTTAAGGTTATGTACGAAACATTTTATGACAATTATTTACTACAGCCTAAAATTCTCGTCTAAAAACTCCTACCCCTCTATTTTCGAGGGTGCTGATCACGAATCTGAAGTTAAAAATTCCAAATTATAACTTCTATGTATACATTACATTAGATTGAAAATTTGAGAGATCACCACCTTAGAAAATAGGAGGACCATTAAAGTTACTGCAAAAAATATGCAAAAAGTAGTGTTATCACGCATCGGCAGAGAATATGCTAGAGGGTCGGCCTGCAATAAGTAAATACAATGCATGAGGTTAGTATATTTTGTTTAAATGGACTAATACAGACTACAGTTTACGTGCAGGTGTTTAACAATAATCGTCGTTAAAGGACTCTGTTTACGCTAACCTTGTAATAAAAATGGCGTAGCATCTAGTAGCGCTGACGATTTGCATGAAAGCTGTTTTTAATAAAACCAAGTCACAAGCTGAGCAATGTTGAAATGTTATTAATATTTTTAATGCATTCTGCAAATGTGGTATGTAACGAGAAACATTTGCTTCGCGAGTTGAAATATTATTCCTTAACTCAAGTTCGAACTGCTGTGTTAAAATAAAAGTATCAGGGTAAACAACTTTAAGGAAAATTTATAATTTACTATGAGTTGTAAAGACTGATAAGTTTATTTTTTAATTACCTATTCCTCTATGCTACTATGTCAATTATTGACGTATACATAGTTTGTCGATTGTGTTTTAATTAGTGATTTATTTTTGTAACAAAATCCACATTTACTATATCAAATAACTGATAACAGTCTGATTTATGATACTTATATTAGGGAAAATTACGTCTGTATACGTTTATAAAGGAAATCAATACATAGAGAATTTAAGGTGGTATATAAGAACGCTCTAGCTTGCTTAAAAAATAAATAACCCAGGGATTTCAGCGTATACCATTAAAAAATATTCGGTATCAGTCAATTTTTCCCTATGAGTAATTACATGTTTTTTAGAATCGAATTTTGAAGAACAGTTTATGATGTACAATTACAATCTTATTGTATTGTTTGACTCATCCATCATAACTGATAAAATATTTTTAAGAATCTATTATCACAACTGAAAATAGTGCTATGCTTTTTTAAGATCATCCACAACCGTCAAGGAACTACACATAGTGTGCACGCCTCGTTTTCTCACATTAATTTAAAAATATATTATGTATTTCTTGTTGTAAAGTTTTCCCACACAATAGGTATCTAGTTAAAGAAAAGGAACACATCACGTTATTTCTTATACTGGGATCAACACAGCTGTAAAATTATTTAAATATTGTACCATTTACTAATTACAAACACTGTCAGATTACGTTTGTTTAAAAATATAACCTCAAATCTTTCAGTCAACAAATGGAAGAGGTTACATATGCAGAGGAAGAAGATTTTTCGAATGAATCTTAATATTTTCATCTTTCATTGTTATTGTTTTTATTTAGGGTTATGTATGGGTATACCATTTTTTGTGCTATTTTCATGTTAACTTTTGGTAGCCGTATTTCTCGTCGTAAAATAATTAGATTTGTGGCTGTAGGAACAGAAATCTCGAAAAATGAAACACAAGCAAAAGTAACTAGTCAAAAATAAATTGCTTGATGTGCTTTCAGATTGTTTAAAAATATAACCTCAAATCTTTCAACGTCAACAAATTGCGGAAGATTTTCGAATGAATCTTAATATTTTCATCTTTCATTATTATTGTTCTTATTTAGGGTTATGATTTAACCATTTTTTGTACTAATTTGTTATTATTTATTATTTCAATTTTTCTCAAAGAAAAAATAACAGAAAGCATTTGTACAATATTATTTCGCTATTCTAACCCCACATTTTAACAATTATTTTCAAGTACTTGAATTGAACAATCTTCTATGTCGTACTAAGAAAGATTATTATATTGATATTTACACCTAGTTAAACTTAAAAAAAAAACGTATTTACAAAGATTTCCGTATCTAAAAATCTGTTGGTTTGACCGCTTTTTCTCGATTCGCTCTACTTCGGTATTTTTGAACATTCACAAGTCCTAAAAAATATTAAACGCCTAAAACTATTTGTATCTGTAGAAACACCATTTAAAGAACACGGTGCCTTTAAAAATATCTACATATTTGACTTCCCACAGGATTATAACAGTATATAGTCTAAGTCACCACCAGAAAATACCTCGACACGACACTGCGTAGGCTATTTCCCCATTTTCCGATTCAGTAATCATCATCGCAAACTTTTACTAGTCCTAGCAGTCAATTAACATTTATTATATACCGTAAATATGTCAATACATTTTAGCAAACAATATAACATTTATTTACAAACATAACCTCAAACATTTATTCAAAGTCAAAATTTATGCGGTCACAGTCAGTCAACAAATGGAGGATACAGAGGAAGAGGAGAATATTTTTCGGATGAATTTTATATATTCTTCTTTGCTACTGTATCTATTTAAGGTTATATAATGGATATACATCATTTGTTCTAATATTTAATAATCTATCGCATATTTTATTCATTCTCTTGGAAATTTTCTCACAGGATATCTAAAAAAAAGGAAGTGATCAGGTTAGGTATATTCTATATTCTACTTGATGTTTGTTTATTCATAGAGATATGCATCCCGAGCCGCTAGGAAAAACCTGCTGTGTACTGTATTTATAGGAAAAATGAATTGTCCAAATAAGTATATTTTTTGGAAAGCAATAACAATATTTCCCCTATTCCCTGATTTAGTAATTTACGCAAAATATTACTAGCGATCCTAGCAATCAATTATCATTTATTTATACCGAAATGCGGTTTCTAAATCTCTAACAGGAAGACAAACTGAGTAAACTAAACTGTAATGCGATTACAATAACACAGATAATACAAAGCAAACGAAAGTTTATTTAGATAACGATACAATAACGTTTTGAACATCATGGTTTATAGAATCATTCCTTACGTGATTAGATACGAAACAATTTTTTTTTAAGTATTTTTTAGTAAAAAAACAAAACTTACTTGATTAAACAACAAATTTATTTATTCAATTAGATTATTTAAATGGCCTCAAGTTCAACGAGCCTGAGATAATTATAGAGTTTCTGCTGTTATTATTTATGTAAATATAACTGCGGAACTATGAATAATCTCATAATATTTATGTGAGAAAAGAAGCACGCAATTATACGTAATGCCACCAAGAATTTAAAATAGCACTTAAAAATTTTAGTAGGTAGGATAATTGTCCTTAAATTTACAGTTCCTTAACCTTAACAATTTAATGCTACAATTTAATATAGCAGTTTCAACAACGGTTCCCCCAAATTTCTGTATCATCATTACCGGCAAAGGTATAATGTTATATAACAACAATTAACTATGGTTATAAAATTCCAGTGAATAATACCCGTATAAAGAAAAACATAAACGACCGCAATCATAACTATTACAAGTATTACTTTGACGTATTTCTAGTGTAATGATTCGGAATTAATAAAAACATATATTTCGTTCATTCCTTTTTCGAAGTATTACTACACACAGTAGCCTGTCCTGATTGAATTCTTAGAAGCCATAAGGAAGTAGATACAAAGGGATTTAATCAGAACCATAAGGAAACTACATTGCCTATTTAGTGGCATCATAAGCATTTTTAGATATCGTAGAATTGAATAAGGATTTCTTAATCAATTGCAGGAGTACTAATACAACAGAAATTCTTTATACAGTTAAAACGAATTTAACAAAGCATATCGTAATTATTCGCTTCATCGTGACCTTGAGAAAACAGTTAACTGCACTGATTGTACTTGAATTTAAATACAGAACATATCGAAAAAAATGAATTTGCTACGAAAATAAAACAAGGCATATCACGCATTACTACTGCAGTACAAATAAGTAGAGCTGGTTTATTATGCAACTATTACCGATAGCATTAAAACTGTACCTAGGTAATTATCTACAGCTTCGTGCAATTATGCACTCATCCGTAAAAAAACAATAGTTAAATAATATATTTTAATTTTCAATCAATAAAATTTATCTTAAGGTAAAGTAAGAACTACTATTGTGTCGGATGTTGAAGTAGAAACATTTGTTTTTATTCAGCATAAAAAATATTAATACCTACATCAGTTTACAAAGTAAATAAGAGTCAGTATAACAAGAACAGTGGGAGTAGTGAGACACTGATAAGTAATCCCCATTGGTGTTGTTGTGTCTTACATATGTAAATAATTACCTCAAAATATTTGAGAATTATAATTCTTATGTTACACATAAAATTGCAGTCATACCCACCAACATATTCAACTATTTTTTTGTTCATTGCCGATTGGTACATAACATTTTTTTAATTTCCAAATTCTATTGTATTAAACAAGATTTGCATTTTAACTTGGTAATTAAAAAACAATACACAGGATATACTAAAAAATATTCCAATCAAATTGATCAATACTGTAGCTAATGCAGTGAAATTTATTACTTTGGGGATGAATGTCAACGTAATTTATAAAATTTATTATGAGATTAACATATACCGTGTTTTTTCTGTTGAATTATCACCGAAAGCATGATTTAGTACCTACCTAGTAGCATCCACTCCAAAATTAATAAAACCAGATAATAAATATAGATAGTAAAAATTACATGACGAATTTCTTGAGGAAAATTTTGGCAGATTTTTAAAAAATAAAATAAATGTGTTTTTCGTATAAGAGAAACAAGTTCCTTATTTTTTGCTCTTGTATTATTAAACTTATATCGAAGGAAAGTAGAAGGTTAAATTATGAGTAATGTTTTTGTGAGTCATTCATTGTAAACTATTGATATTTTATTCATAACACAAAAATACGTAATTGTTTGATTTCTAAATTGCCCAATATACATACTTAACAAACCCGTGCTATCATTTAGGCTAGCTAATCAAGCGTGGTATTATTGCTATCAGATAATAATTATACAATATAAGTACGACTTTTATTTAAACAGTTTCTATTTCGTATTAATGGGCGTTGCTATAAAATTTGTGATTTCAGCGTGTCACGTCGAATGTCAAAAATACCGCATATAAACATACATACTGAAAACTAAAACCTATTTCAAAGAACGTTTTAGGTTATACGTATTAAAAACTTACCTCGTTAAATCGCTCTTTTATTTCCTCGCGTTCTTCCAGGGACAGTTTTTGAGAATCCGTACCAGAAGAAGCCATATTGAAAAAACAATTCAGAAACAAATTGGGAACCACTCACAAAAACTCAATATCCTTACGAACTCGGTGCAAAAGGCACCGTCGATATCTCCTAGCAACGGAACGTCTTGAATGAACAGCGTTACCAACATCAAACTATGCGTAATGATGTGACTAGCGACTACTGTGACTCCCCTCCATTCTGCTTCTGAAACGTCACAGCATTTATTAGAAATCGAACTGGAATTCTGGAAGATAAAATTTTTGAATGACTATTTCTAATTAAATTCTTATACGTTAGGTATAATAATATACCTGCATAAGCCTTGTAAACATAAAAAACACTAAACGATGTTTAATATTCAGTTATTGGCCATTATGGTTCATTTGTATTCAAAATCTTATTAAAATACCCACAGTAATTATTAAAGTGCGTTGTATTAGGTAGGCAGCCTAAAATACATACAAAGTAATTACCTATGAAGATCTATCGTACTTTATAATAGTATTTTTTATAACATGGTAAAATCACATTTTAATTTTAGCGCAATTTGTACCTATTGACGCATGCGCAACTATGCACTACACTTCCACGAATCAGAATGGGTAATCCCATGTATTAGTTTAAAGTACCAAGCATAGATGGCAGCACTAATACTCACACTCGCTAGTTTCGTTTTCAATTCAATGATTCGAATAAAAATAATATATAATTAATATAAACATATACATGATTAATCTACATACAAGTCTGAATTGTAGATAAGACACAAAGCTTATAATTTTGGGTGCAGTGCCGACACGACACGATTAGTGTCGATAAAAAAGAACGCTGTACTTATAATTTATTAGTGGTTATTTGGTTAACCTAAAATTACTTTTGTAACAATCATAACCGCAAAATTTGACAGCAATGTATCGTGATTTATAAATTTTACTTCTTCGTATTCACAAATTTTTGGTGTTACATACATCACGTTTAATAGTATATAAGTTTTATCTAATTTTCACCACAGGTTCCAATTTTGAAAGGTAAATGATCAAATTTTTTTTTTATAAAATTTTCAATGAAACTTGTAGATCATGGAGTCTTCGTTGGATCCAAAAAAGCAGTGTCTTATATTAAATGTAGTGAATTTCCTACAAGATGAACTAGTTAATGGAAATTTAAATGACGAACGAAAGGAGTCGGTTGAGGTTGCAATACAGTGCCTTGAAACAGCTTTCGAAATTGATAACGATACTAAAACGCAGTTAGGATCCGATAAATTAGATCTACTATCTCTTATTAAGATAACACCAAAGGTAATAAAACAAATTTGATTGTTTTGTTGTTGCGGCTTGTACTTAAAACTCTGATTTCTGATACTTAGGTAGAAGTTACCGAAGAACAGAAAAATGAAGCGGAGTTATGCAAAACGAGGGGCAATACTCATATGAAAAATTCTATGTACAATGAAGCCATGGCTGAATATACAGAGTTTGTATTATCTTACTTATTGTAAAATATCAATCGGTAACTAACTTCAAGCTTATATATTTAATTACAAGAAGTGTTTTCCTCATTTCACACATTTGTAGATGATACGCCCTTCACAGCATAATAAATACTCGTTCTTTCTATTTAGGGCCATTCGATTGAATCCTGTGAATGCAGTTTACTATTGTAACCGTGCGGCAGCTTACAGCAGACTAGAAAAACATTTAGAAGCAATAAACGATTGTCAAGAAGCAATAAAACTAGATCCTGCCTATGGCAAAGCCTATGGTCGTCTTGGTATCGCCTATTCAAATCTGAATAGATACGAGGACGCCCGCAAAGCCTATCTAACAGCTTTAAAATATGATCCAGGGAACACCATGATTGAAACTAATTTGAAACTAGTTGAGGAGAGGTTGTTTGCAAATATGGGTAACCCTTAATTATGCATTTTTAAAATTCAATGACTTCTGAATATATTAAAAGTAGTTTAGGGCTATCTGCTAAATGACGGTGGTCCTTATTTTGATATTTACTAACTGTTAAATGGTAAATTGTTCAAGCTTTGGTTTCAGAAATAAAAAATTGGAAGACTTACCATTATTATTACTTCCACTGATATAACAAACTGTGTTCTTTGTAGAAAGTGCAGCACCACCCGAACATCGACCTTTAGATATTTCCCAATTTATTAACAACCCGAATGTGATCAACATGGCTACGCAGATGTTAAGCGATCGCAGTTTCAATAGCATGTAATGTATATAAAAACGCATAAAAATCTGATTATTATACCGATAAAACTTTCAGGTTGATGCAGATAATGTCATTGGCCGAGTCTGATCCGCAAATTAACGCCTTATTTCAAGTGTAAGTACTGCTTATTCGGTTTACAGTTTGTGTAATATCGGCTTAAATATAATTTCTTTCCAGTGGGCAAACGATGGCTCAAAGAATGCAAACGGCAGATCCTGATATTGTGGAACGTTTGCGAAGATCCCTTGATGCCCAAAATCAGACGTCAGGTTCACCCGGTGGAGCAAACAATGAATCTAACCCGCCAAACTCTAATGAAAATGATAAAAAAACAGAGTGATAGACTAATTATTTATTGATTAAATTTTTTATTGTCTAAAAAAATGTTATTATGGTTTTTATTGTAGTTCTCTTGAATTTATTTCTTTCATGGTTACATAGATATTTATGTATATTACGTTAAGATAATCAGCAATCACTTATTAGTTTTGCTACATTGAATTTTTATGGGGTAATATTCAGTAAATATTTTTTGTTCAAATGAAACATTGGTTTTATTGAATATTCTGTTCAAGCTCAAATGGATTGTTTTTTCAATACTCACAGATGTTTTTAAAAATTGGACACATTTTTAATGCATTGTGATACATTTTGAAAATATCTATATTTTTGTTTTATAAATATTTTCAGTTTTTCTAAACTATGTGGTTAGTTTATTAAGCGATAGCAATATATTTAATGGCTTATTTTTTTAACGAAATGGAAAGGAGGCATGCGGATTAAATGCACTGATTGCATTTTAAAATGTTAGGTAATGCAGAGATTTTAAGTCATTGGTAGTTGGTGAAAATTAGTGATAATTTTTTTAAAAATATGTTGCCATCTTTGAGAAAAATATAATTTCGTGAGAAATTAAAAAAATTTCTGTATCAAGTAGATTGCGGAAGAAAATATTTTGCATATGCACTTATATCTTTCGAGATCTCAGAGGAAGCCATTTTCATCATGAAAGGTTTCTCAATGAGCATAGGCGTTATGCCCTAACGATGTGAGTTTATTAAAATTGGCACTTTATGTTTCACCAGCCGCCACTGCCCTAGGTTGGCATATTTATATATCGCTTCGGTGAAATTTTGCCCTTAATTTGTAAACCACTAGCCCAAATTGTATAAATTTGATATTTTATAAGAAATTTGAATAAATGTGATACTTTTCAAAAACGTACATTTTATTATAGCTAGTCGACTTGCCACAGACTTTCGAACGTAAAATTTTGAAATTAGGACTGGTAGTTTAGTAAAATGGGTCATAAAAACAGAAGAGTTATGATGTTTCTAGTTAATTAGATGTGTCAAATCAAGCAATTAAAATGTATATTTTTGTCAAAGCAGCGACATTAATTTAATATGGGGCATTTAAAAATAAATAGTACCAGTAACATATTTTCCAGCTGGACTAAGACATAAAAATCGCAGTCGCGTTACAAAACGAATTTAAATATTAATCAGATTTGAATCCGAAACGTAGTGATGCAATTTAGGTTAATATGCACCGACCAACATCTGAAAATAAATCTAGGACACAAGTGCATATATAATTATAGAAATATGTAAACTCGATTGTTTGTACATCTTTGAGAATCGCGTGGCCCGAAAGTGGATCAAATTGATTTGTTATTTTTATTTCCAGTTATTAATAGTTGGAATAGAAACATATCATCTGTTCCTATTTAAATTTTCTAGAGGTTTCTTTTGAAAATTATTACAGGTTTCAACAAACATAAGCACAGGCTTGGAGAAAAGGATCTGAATAAAAATATAATGGACCGAAGGACCATACAATACAAAATACAGTCCACTTCAAGCGATCCTTACTAATTAATGGCATTAAAGTGAATATATAAATATATTCATGATACAGTTGAGTTTTATATAAAATTTTTGAAATGATTAAGCGAGAAAAATATTTACGAAGGCCGCCTAGCCAAAGGGTTTTGCAAACTGGTAACACAGTGGTCAGGTTAAATATAGTACGTGTGCTAATTTGAGGAACATATCGTCCCACTGAAATATCTAATACACGCCTCCTGAAAGTGACGTGTGTGGATGCTTACAGGACAAATAAAAAAACTCAGCTTTATTCTGAATTAAAGATAAATTCGTTTTTAAGTCACACCACGATCGAATCAAATGCGTCAGTACGGCTTTGAAAGTACATTACATCGCACTGCCGTTTCGAGTGATTAAAAAAATTAGCTGGCCAGTGGCGTAGGCGGCTACTTTAACTGTGTCAAACGGAAATATAAAAAGTTCGATTTCTCACCTCTGACTAACTTGCTACGAATTTTTATTTTCACAAAAACAAATGAGGCTTATTTTTGGAGTCGGAGTAGGGAACATTTATGTAGTTTGTAATATTTTATAAAATTTTAATATTCTAACAACATGCTATCATGCACAGAGTGATGGAACGAAATTCATCAAGGACTACCTTCTAAGAAATAGAGCGCCAAATTTAAAAAAATGTCGGTAATACAAGAGTTTTAAATTTCAACTATAAAAATAATACGAGTTTCATCCCATAATTTCCCTAATCTTTCGAATTTAGTACAGGAATTTTATTAGAATCTATTGCTGAAATAATATTATCTTCAAGAATAATTTCTTAATAATTTTCAGGGTTTATTAATAGCCTGATAAGATAAAGCGAATACCTACAGCATGGGTTTAGATTTTTGGTCGTTGTAACGAAAGTTAAAAATAAGTTTTTTCTATACCACCCTGTACCAATATCTCTACCTTGAAAATCGTATATTTTATTTTTGGTTTGGCACTGAATACATTGTTCATGTGCAAAAGATATAAAATTTCACAACGTGGATCTTATTTTAAACTTGATAACTAATATTTTTTAAGTAGCTAAATGAACGATTTTATATAGAACTTTATTTTCAATTTCCATGATTACATAATGGGTTTTCTCTAATGCGATATGTAGCCAAAATATATTGAAATGTCGTATTTTAGTTGCCTATATATTTCTAAAGTTATGTTAAAGTGTCGGTAGACACTAAGAATATATCAGGTCATAAATCAGTACACAACTGTAAATTAAAAATTTAAGTTATCATAACAAACAAAAATACATCAGGTGTCGGGAGTTTCAAACAATTTACCGCTGATTTATTTTGCACAGATTTACTTTCAGTTACTAATGCTCTTGGTGAAAAAACGTACACAACGAATTAAAACAATAAATGGAACTAAATTTTATCTCACAATCGCTTAATAATGAAAGCAAATTACAAAGAACGAAATACTTACATATTTGAGGATTTCTAACTGTACAAATTGAGAAATTTTATTATTAAAAAGGCAGCTCCAAGAATGTTGGCCTCGATTAATATAAATAACAGATTAAGAGTGAATATTTATTATGATAACAAAACTTCAGGTCAATTTTATCTCCCGAAATTTCGACTCTTCAAAAGACTGAAAATATGTTTATCAAAATTGACGAAAATATACGCTACCTACTCTACAGTAACGTTTTATTTTAAAGAAATAACTGTTTATTTGTATTACCTTACTTAGGCTGTGAAAGTTTATTTTGCATTTCATGTATATTTTTACTTTGATATACTAAAAATAAAACGAGGAATTAAAAATAATTTCCTATTTTCTTTGAACCAAAGTCATGTCCTACTTGAACCTTGCCTCCTGTTTACGAGTAAACCATATTTTGTTATAAAAAATGTATAAATAATTACAGTTTAGTTTCATATGAAGTTAATAAATAAATATATGCGCTTTTCTGGATCATTACAGTAGAAACATGTGCAATATACAAACAATCCTCCTACAAACCTGCCAAAATTAAAAATAGACTAAGTAGGAGATTAGTTTTCAAATTGTAGGAATTCAAGATTATTCAATTCCAAGTTCCAAAATTATAGTTTCGCGCATTATAAATTATTCCGTAGTTTTTCTTAGTTCACTTAGACTACAAAACAAAAAAGCGCCTAAAGCAACGTCGCAATTGAACTATACATATGGGATTTATTGAAACCTATCCGCTGGAGCTGTTTTAAAATAAGTTGAGATGATATGTTTGGCTTGGAAAACTAGTGATAAAAGTAGATTTGCATAAGTGCCAATCCTATCGATGCTTTACGTATCGTGAAAAAGGAAGTTGCAAAATTATTAACAGTCATATGAGTCTGACTCACAACTAATTAATTAGAAATTGGCCGCGAAATGCGTTCAAAGTAAAAAAATATTTTCGGCTGCAGGTCAATTTTTTTAATGAGCCCTAAGTGCTAAGAGAATTGATGTAAAAACAATAACGTGAGACATGGGATAACTAATTTTTTAATACCTAACCTTATTATTTGTTATCCTTCCCATTTTTATAGATTTAAAATAAATATTTTGAAAGGATGTATATATAACTGGAGAAATCTGTTATTTTCTACCCACTAGAATAACTACGATAATTATCATTTTTCTGTTGGTGAGACACGGCTTATTTGTGGTGCGAATTACTAGGTATTCATATTCCATTTTAGCGATTGTTTATCTCGGCAGGAAGTGAGTCGCCGAAATCCTGCCTTGCACCCAGGCTGATTTCGTTTTGATGCAATGATTCAGGTCTTGTCTTGGTTTGTGCATAATAATTCAGTTAATTTTAAGAATGAGTACGACATAGGTGTAATTATTTATAAAAGAAATCAACACAAGCTTATTTTGAATCGCTTTTTATAAAATCACCAGTTACAAATTTAGCCCGTATCCACTTTTTTAACTTAAAATAATATACTGACCACGTTTATGCTCCCACAACATAAAATAATGATGACAAGTGCTATTCAGGATTTCGACATAACAAATGATATATTTGTTATGATGGGACGATTTGCATTTCTTTAAATATTCTCTTTGCCCAAGGTGTTTCATATTTGAAGCTTTTACGCAAATATTTTGCTTGGACGACGAACTGATCAACACGATGTAAAACACTAATTATTATCATAACCTAAAAAGCTCGTGTGTTGTTTAAATCTACCTTACGAATTGATTCATCGCCCAGATATGAAGAAAATATTTTATGACACTTACCTTCCAAACAATTTGGCCTCAAGGCTATAGGTAACGGTTAAATAATTATTTTAAAGCCGCGATTCACTTTAAAATGATGACAACAGAATAGGGCTATTTTTAACTCGCTACGACGTGATTTGTGACACCAGCAAATTAGACATCGTATTTATTTAGCACGTTTAAATACATCGGCTTACCTTGGTACCACAATTTTTATATATGATTCGATACAAAATCGTTTTTATATTATCGATAAAACTTTTTTGTTTCCAATGTAGAAGAAGCAAAAGTAAAGCCAAGAGGAATATTAAAAACATAAAATAGAAAGAAATGTGCAATATGTTCATCTTCATACATTTTCTAAAAAATGGCGAAGGCGCCATGACCAAGGCTACACTGAAAAAAGACCAGCAATTTTGCTCAAGTAAAGTGAAAATTTGAACGTGGAGAAATATAAGATTAAGAGTTTTAAAGCAATAATATGATCAAAAACAAGACTAATAGCTAAATATATAGTAAAGCAATACTGTCCTCAATGTACGTACAAATAAAGATCACGATAAAGAATTATTTCATCCAAGGTCTGAAATAAATAGAGAACGCTATAGCCTTTAAGACTAATTATCACGTATACAGTATGTTGATCTTCACAGTTTTTCTAAAAAAATGGCGAAGGCGCCACGACCAAGGCTACACTGAAAAAAGGCCAGCAATTTTGCTCAAGTTTGAAAATTTGAACCTGGAGAAACATGATATTGAAAGTTTTAAAGCAATAATAAGATCGAAAACAAGACTGATGAAGGCTTTAGCTAAATATATAGTAAAGCAATACTGTCCTTAATGTAGGTACAAATAAAGATCACGATATAGAATTATTTCATCCAAGGTTTGAAATAAGTAAAGAACACTACAGCCTTTAAGACTAATCATCACGTATACAGTATGTTGATCTTCACAGTTTTTCCAAAAAATGGCGGAGGCGCCACGACCAAGGCTACACCGAAATAAGGCCAGCAATTTTGCTCAAGTTTGAAAATTTGAACCTGGAGAAACATGATATTGAGAGTTTTAAAGCAATAATAAGATCAAAAACAAGACTGATGAAGGCTTTAGCTAAATATATAGTAAAGCAATACTGTCCTTAATGTAGGTACAAATAAAGATCACGATAAAGAATTATTTCATCCAAGGTCTTAAATAAATAGAGAACACTATAGCCTTTAAGACTAATTATCACGTATACAGTATGTTGATCTTCACAGTTTTTTTTTAAAATGGCGAAGGCGCCACGACCAAGACTACACCGAAATAAGGCCAGCAATTTTGCTCAAGTTTGAAAATTTGAACCTGGAGAAACATGATATTGAGAGTTTTAAAGCAATAATAAGATCAAAAACAAGACTGATGAAGGCTTTAGCTAAATATATAGTAAAGCAATACTGTCCTTAATGTAGGTACAAATAAAGATCACGATAAAGAATTATTTCATCCAAGGTTTGAAATAAATAGAGAACACTATAGCCTTTAAGACTAATCATCACGTATACAGTATGTTAATCTTCATAGTTTTTCTAAAAAATGGCGAAGGCGCCACGACCAAGGCTACACTGAAAAAAAGACCAGCAATTTGGTTCAAGTGTTCACGATCAGAAAAAGGTTTTCTCCAAATATACAGTAAAGCAATACTGTATATTGGCCTTGACGTTCAATTAAAAAATAAAACTAAGGTCACGATAAAAAATTATCTTGCTTAAGGTTTGAAATAAATAAAGAACACTATAGCCTTTAAGACCAATAATCGCGTATACATTATGACGATTTTCATAGTTTTCTAACAAATGGCGAAAACGTACGTCCAAGGCTACACTGAAAAAAAAACGACCAACAATTTTGTTCAAGTAAAAGTAGGTAAATATAACATTAAGTATTAAGAGTTTTGATGCAATAATAAGAACAAAAAACAAGCTTGTAATACTGTACTAACATTGATGTTCAATTAAAGACTAAGACTAAGGTCACGATAAAGAATTACCTTTCTTAAGATCAATCATTACGTAGGCAGTAGATATGTTGATCTTCAAGTGTTATCTAAAAAATGGCGAAGGCGCCGCGACCAAGGCTACACTGCAAAAAGGCCAGCAATTCATGTAACGATGCATTCAATTGATCTTACGAACATTAAAACTATATGTTTAAAGGTAGACATATTTACAAACTAAACAAAAATAAAAGAGAATTTACATGCAGTTACAATTTGAGTGAGTAGTACTTTGCTTAATAAACCACGTACGTGTTGTTTTGCAATCTGCTCTTGATCTCTTGATCACCAAGGATTAATTCCTGTAAGGTTTCTCATGTATACACCTATAGATCGTGTAGGTACCGACTGTACATTCTAGAATGTGACTGTGACAAAAGGAAGTGGTTCGCATCAATGAAAACAACTCATTATCACGTGAAATTAACAGTGCAATTCTACGAGCAATGCAACATCTGATTAATACACAAACTAGTCGATGACTCACTTATTTTTGTAGCTGTGATTATAAAAAGTGCCAAATTGTCATACCTGCTACATAAATAAATAATTATGCTTGTCGTCACACTGGATCTAAATATACTTAAACGAATTCTAAAAATAATGTCACTTATACCTATTTATTTCTCTAAAGTAAAAAATTGTAATTACGTATACGGGCGTTAAAATAGTTTCAAAAGATTGCGTAATGGCAGAACAAACTACAGCTTTATGTGGATCCTATATTTTTATATTTGGCTTCGACTTGAAAATAACCCAACAAACTGTTGATTGTTTTTCTGTCATATGTTCTACCAAGCCAAACGCGAATGTTTAGGATTAGTCTAGTGAATCTAATTCGAAAATCTATTTAAACGTCTTTTAGTCCATTTTCTTTTCGAAAGTATAGTAAAAATTTCGAGATCCGTTTAATTCTAGATAACATTTACCGTATAAAAGATTAAAGGTGGACTAAATAAACAAATTAACACTGAAGTATTCAAACATATCTGTCTGTAGACGAACGTAATCATTTTATCTGCTGCGTTGTTTCAGTTTTCTGGAATATAAACACAATCTGTTACCCAGAAAATCCCAAGGTGCACGATGCCACGTTCTTATTTTCAGTCTGAAAATAACACCAGGCCAAGGATGCATTACAGAAAGTGAACGATGCGATTTCAATATCATGCAGAATAAAATCTTTTTTTTAATTGTCACTAACCTTTTGAATAACTAAAAAAATTGTTTATTTGAGGCACATACAAATTAAACTTTCTCACATTTCAATAGCATTAATTTCAAATTTTAAGGAAGTGACATAGAAAGCGGGTTGCAAGTCCAAATTTACTATTTCGATTAAAACTAATTCAGATATTCGGCGTACATAAGTTGCCCGATATTTATAAACATTTACAATGTTAACCAATAACGTGTTTGAAGTAATACGAAACTAAAATTTATGAACGCTTGGCTTGGTGTAAGTGTTTTCGTAATGTGGCTTTGGAAAAATAAACGTTTATTATTTTGGCGAAAATCTAAAATATAATCAACTATTTTCTGGAAGAACTCAAGAATATTGAGAAAATGTAAATATCTATTTCGAAAGTTTTATTTTTGAAATAGATTATATCACGAAAATACCGAAGATCTCTAAAATATTTTATTTAGGATAGGCAGTGCTATCAGAAACAGTTGCCAATAGTAAAGCAAAGGGGATTTTTATAATATAATTTCTACATGTGGGAGTACTAATACTGGACTAGAAAATAATATGTGGGCTGAAAATTAATGTCTATCCAACCTTAAATATCTCGTTTAAAGTTATAAAGAGTAAATATTGGTCAAAAACCTAATTTTTAAGGTCGATTTTTAAGAGTCGTCAATTTTTTTACGGTAAATATTTACGAAAATTAGCAGAATTTTAAGTATTAGAGTATTACTTGAACTTTGGTGTTTTGCCAGAAATTTCAAGACAGAGCTTTAGGTGTTGCCCTGGTTCTTTTTTAGCAAATAGGTAATGACATTCATAGGTTTTCCAAAGGTCATATTTCATAATAGTGTGGGAACACAGTGAAAGTTTCTACTACATAAATACCTTTTTCTGATTTTCTAAGCAATTTCTTCAAGCCACTTCCCTTTTCAAATTTAAATTAAGTCTCAAACTTTTTTTAGGCAAGTTTGCATATATAAGACACTGGAACTTGCATTAGAGATGTCTAAAATCTAGTTTTTCTTTACCTGTAATGAAGCTACGGTGTTGTTTATACAGAAAATTAAAATCTGATCATGAATTTTTGGCAAAAGTCTTGTTATTTTTTTAGCAACAGTAAAATCTATTTTAAATTGGAATGTGGCGAAATATGAAAGTAGCGTTATTACATAATGGGTTTTTTATTTTCCAAATTATAAATAACTATCCACTAAACCAATTTAGATCAAAGTTCAAATCTTCCAACCGACAAACACAACAAAATATAGAGATTATTATTAGTTATTTGATTTTTTTTTGCAGTATTTTTTAATTAACAGTTGTTATATTATTAACAACAATAGCATTTTCTAAAAAGCATTAATAATAATGGCACAATAATTGTTGTACTGTAAGCATTTTGCACTCTTTTACATTTATTTTAATTTCTTTACTAGTTTTACCTTGCATATATCTTTAATCACTCAATATACTATTTAAAAATGACAATTTTTATTATTGGAAATATGTTTTATGTTATTTTGCTTGACCTCGTGTTTTCTATATTAAGTGAGTTGCGTAAAACTTGTAACATTTCTGACTGTTGACAGTTTTATGGACTTAATTGTTAAAATACCTTGTCAAAAACGTAGAAAAACACGAATATTGAAAGCTTTCCGATTTTCCAGATTTTTTCTTGTCTACCTTGTTCAAAAATAAATCAAACTTACATAGTTGTCTAGTCGATTATTTCCATACATTACTGGAAATTCTAGTCATTCGGAAAATATACGAGATGTTCACTGTTTAGCAGGAATATTTTACAGAGATCGTTTTGGTTTTTTTACTTATCTTTCGAATAGTTGTAAATATGAAAATTTTAATTAATATTTCAAAATTCTCAAAAGAAATCCCTAGCAGAGTCCAAATGTAAATCAAACTTACAAAGTAGTCTAGTCTATGATTTCCATACATTACTGGAAAATAGTCAGCTGGAAAATATATGAGATGTTTGCTGTTCAGCAGGAATATTTTACAGAGATCGTTTCGTTGTATTTTTACTTATCTTTCGAATAGTTTTTACTTATCTTTCGAACAGTTTTTACTTATCTTTCGAATTGGTCTCAAAATTCTCAAAAAACCTTTCTGACGGACGGTAAATTTTGCGTGAAATTGCAATTTTGATGGATTTCGAGACTTTTTGTTTATATCTCTTAAAATAAGCAGGACTTAGACATTTTCGAGTTTTATAGTTTACTATTATATAATGTTTAGAAAAAATTATTCTAAAAACGACTTAGTCGTCGATTTAGTGTTTATTTAAAAATTTTGTTTAGGTTTTGAAATTTCTCGAAAAAATCTTCAGTTAATTATGGAAAGTAAACATTTATATTTAACCGATAATTCTAATCACTGCTAAAAACTCAAAATTGTTTCAGGATTGTCGATACCCTGTACAATATTAGCAATACGAATTTAGATGCGTGATTCATTTCCACTAATACAAGTTTACATCTTGAGTCACTTTTGCACTTTTAATTTTATACGACGCTTGCACTTGTTGGCGATCGGCTTGAATAAGTAATTTTTACAGCCTGGCGGACAATATACAAAGAATCCCTTAAGAAAATGTATAAATAAAAAAAAGGAAATTCATCTTGCCCGATAGTTGGGTATCAGTGTCTGATCCTTTGATTTATGTAAACATTGATGCGATCACTCGATGGCGGGGGCACAAACGTCAAAAAAACCAGCGCCATTGCGTTGTCCTGGACCAGTCAGGCCAGTACAGGCCCTGGCATGCCAGACGACGAGCGCATCTTTCAGCGTCAGTAGCTCAGCTCTAGATGCTGCAGCAGATCGGCCGTCGACTAGAGTCGTCTTCACTCGAATCGTGCCGCCCTATATGGCTTGGCACGGTTCTAGCCTATGTATAAGATTACATCTCTTTTTCTCTGGTCTCTTCTAAAAATACTCCAGCCTACGGTTATTTCTGTAGAATTGTATACAGTTTTTCTTTTAATGATGTACCCATATTCTTTTCGTTTGTGTATCCTACGTGCACGCAATTTTTTTATCCCCAGTCAGGAACGTAAATGACAGTTACTGATGTTTTTCGTGTACAATATAACTTACTTATAATATTTTACTTGAGGTTGAGGTTTTAAATAATACCTAGGTACTTACAAATAATACTGTAACTACATTTTTTGAATAAAATTAAGACAGGGGTATTTTTGAGGATTGTTTAAAAAGGGTGGAGGTAGAGAACGAAAGAGTAGCTCAATTCCAAGGAGCTTGTTTAGAGTAAGCGAAGTGAAGGGTTTTGGAGTGAGATTTCATTGAGGGACTGAATATTCTCTCAATTAGTCATTGTCAGTCACATGAGGAGACACGAAGGTGGAGGTGGAAAATATTTTTCTTGAATAACGGGGAAACCGTGAGCAATTGTTGAAGGCGCTGCATCTGGTGGGGGCAGCGGCGGTGCTGGCGGGGGTTGCCGTCACGCTTTGGTTTAGATTCGGGAGTACACACTAAGTATCTTTAGTCAGTGCTCTAAAGGCCACGAAGTAAACTCTAGGATAGACGAACGACCGCGACGACGCGTTAGCGACGGGACCAGAAGTGTACACGCGACAACGCGAATTAGTGCGTGCAGTGAAGTGAGTGTTTTGGCTGTTCTCAAGCTTCACGTCCCTCATAGGAAGTAAGTTCCATTAGCTTACCTACCGCGTGAGTGCAGGTACAGTGCAATACAACGTGCCATCGCTTAGGAATAACCACTTTTATCCTGTGACGTACAAACGACGAGTTCTTGCTAAAGTTTTGCCGTAACATATCAAATTGCACTCTGTCAACACCGCCTGAACCTTTTTCACTATTTTATAGTTCTAAATATCCATTATCCCCTTCTAGGGCCGGGTTAATGTCATCTTTATCGGGGTGAAACGATAATAAAGCTATGGGGGTGGCAGAGGATTTCGCTCCCAGCTTTACCCAGAAGCCTCAATTGAGGCAGGAAGATGATGGGAACAAACTCATCTTCGAATGTCAATTATTGGCATCCCCGAAACCAGATATCGAATGGTTCCGTAGCGATACACTATTATCTGAAGACAGTAGGACCAATTTCAAGATACAGTCCATAGGTACCAACAAGTTCCTCGTAGTTCTCGAATTGGACGATGTTATCGAAACGGACGCTGGCCTTTATAAGGTCAAAGCGAAGAATACTATGGGAGAAGTCGCCGCTTCTATCAACCTCAACTTTAGCCGTAAGTACTTTTTAAAATACGACGTTAAATGCCAAACGCTGACGCTTGTATATTATTGCATTTGTATTGTATAGCTTGGCATTTGACACTTCCACTGCCTAATCATGAGAAAAGCACGATTGTAACGATATTTTTTTTTTCAGCTATGGACGAGCCAAAAGAAAAGTGAGTATTTGCTAAAAAATGCGATACGGATAAACTTATATAAGTGTGATTGGCTGCGGATTCGAAACGGGATATTTTGCCAAATTTTGATATCCACAATTAGTCACCTATCTCGCGTCGCGCAACATTTACGTTACAGCTCATATTTCCAAACAGTCAACACTATATTTATAATTTATTTAGTTAACGTTTTACCTCTGATAATTAAATTATTTCTTGACTAATATATCAATCGATGATTGTTTATGTAGACAAATAGATGGCCTTGCACCAACATTCGCAAAGAAACCCGCCATTCGCCAGGAGGAAGACGGAAAAAGACTACTTTTTGAATGTCGAATTCAGGCCGATCCCCGTCCAGTCGTTAGTTGGTTCCACAATGGCAATGCTGTCTCAGAAGGTCCCCGTCACAAGGTACCTGCATATTTTCTGTCCTACACTACATATTTTAATTATATCTAATCATGCAGTTGTTAGACCGTTATCTGTATAACATATTTATTAAAAACACTATTTTCGTATTCAGTTTAAGTGCTTAAAATGTTGGCAAGATGAAATGTTCTATTTTTGCATGTGACACCTGCTGTTTACGAGCTTCTGTTTTATAAACTAAATTATTCAACGTTATTTTGTATAATTGTAAGCAAATATGACATTATTTCATTCCACTACAATTATTACTGGGCAGTGGACTTGATTTATTTTGTCAAATTCAACCGGACATGCCATTTTATAAAATAAACCAACATTTGACGAAAGACACTTAAACTGATTTTACGCAAAGTATTTTCTCAAATATCAATGGACAAAATCAATCGCTTTGTACTTGCGACCAATGTTCTCTATAACTAATGTTTTAACTGCGATTATACAGGGAGTCCCCAAACTATGCGCAAACAAGGGAGTGATTCTACTAATAAAAAAATTAGTACACTAATTCATTAAATATTTATTTTTTCACCAAATTTTATGTCGATATTTCGATGTTGTAGTTTTTTTTACGAGAAGAGTTACGCCCTAACTTTGTGGACCCTCTGTGTAAGGTAACGGTAACGTCGTTGGGATGAAGCGATTAAAAAACGTTTTTGTGCGATAGAATATAGAAAGTTAGTTTGAGAGAACCTTTCGCTGGAGTGGGTTTGATTGGTAATGAGGAATATTAATTTCAGTTGAGGATAGACAAAGATGGACACTCGTACTTTGCAACCCTTGAAATAAAAAATGTCACGGTAGAGGATGCTGGCAAATACAAGGTCACTGCAAAGAACGATTTGGGAGAAAGTAACGCAACAATCAGCCTTAACTTTGACAGTAAGTTAAATGTGGTGTTGTCTTGTCCTTGCTTTGTGTGTCCGCAAAAGAAGTTGAGGTAGTTTTACCGATTAATTAGTTTTTTTGGCATATTCGTGAAATAACATAACATTGGACTTAACCCGCGGAAGCTTTTAGAGACGGCTTCTAACAAGTACGAGATAGAGTAGAGCTTATGGCATCAATCTCTAGGAAGCAATCCGAGGAACAGTTACTCTTTCAAACAATACGCTGTCCAAGCCCTTTCAACACAAAACAATCCCCCCGCATTTACACATTTTTCGTAAACTAGCCCCTATATACTCCAAAACGCAGCAGCTAACACCACCTGCAGGTGTTAGGGACAAGTAAGTCAGCACTCGTGCACAGTACAATGGACTAACCGACGCTTAATCTCAGCTCAGCTTTTAATTTGCAGTTTTTTAACAATCCATTTCTAATCAGTGTACATTAAATTCCGAAACCGTTTTGTGTGATTGAACGCTTAGAATAGAGATATCCTAGCAGCGCAATCCAACCCCGAGCGAAGCCTGGCAGACACGGACACGAGCGTACAATCGGTGGCTGGATTGTGGCACTCGAATATTTTTTTAGGCCGGACGTGAGGTTCCTCACCGGCAGTACCCCAACCCCCCACCATCAACACTTGTACTTTTTTTTAACATATATAACTTTTAAAGGCCATGTTCTTGCAAATGTGACACTTGTATTTCAGAGTTGTACTACACTATATAAATATATATTATTATATATCACTTTAACACTGTTGAGCCGTATGATTAAAAGCTGAGCTTTTTCTTTTTCGGTGAGCATTGTAAGTTGCGCGAGTGTTGCTGGCTGTCCTGTGTCATGATAGCCAGTTTAGGAGAGTTTATGCGTTAGGCGATGAAGCACCTGTGCCTGAGAAGGAGGGCATCAGACCGACGTTTACTGACCGCCCAGTCATCCGACAGACTGACGACGGTGCCACGATCACCTTCGAATGTCGCTGCGTCGGAGACCCGAAACCTGAGATACAATGGTACGTATGACGCCCGCAATAGCATTACGACATACCCACTAACGTCCTTGATCCAGGTTCCACGGAAAGGAAGAGATCAAGCAGAACAGCCGGTACACCATCTCGATGGAAGTGGACCAGAAGCTCTACTACTTGGCACGGCTCGAAATCAACAACGTCAAGAAGAACGATCGCGGAGAATACCGGGCGGTGGCCCAGAATAAGTACGGCAAAGGCGTCGCCACGATCAACCTCAACTTCGAGGCTACCGAAAAGCCCAAGTAAGACGCACCCGACCCCGAGACCTTCGTCCTACCTAAAGACCAAAATCTCTTTCGCAGAATTCCCGACGGCAAAGCTCCGAGATTCCCCAAGAAACCCACCATACGGCAAGAAGGGGACGTCCTTATTATGGAATGTCTCCTGGAAGCCAATCCGGATCCGGATATCACCTGGTTCCAAAGCGAGAAAAGTATCGCGGACAGCACGCGCGTTCGCATGTTACGCAAGACCACTAGCAAAGATACTTACCTTCTCACTCTAGAAATCGCAAACCCCACCCGCGACGACGGCGGCCATTATAGATGTAACGCGTTCAATGCTTATGGTGAAAGCAATGCTAATATTGCGTTGAACTTCCAAGGTATGCTACACAGGAACGCACGTCCAAAACTGTTCATATCTGTATTCTGTGTCTGTGAAACGTCTCAATTCCGTTACTCATTTCCAATTTGTTCCAGTGCCGTCTTGTCAACCAACCAACTCTCTCTTCGAACTGTGTTATTGTCATTTTGCATGAGCATGGCCTTTGATTTAAAGCCAGTCTCTAGCGCACATTCGTAACTTACTCGTGTTACAGGTGGAGACGATGCTGCTGGTTTTGCACCTTCTTTCATCGAGAAACCTAAAATTATTCCTAATGAAAGCGGTACCCTTATTACCATGAAATGCAAGTGCAAAGCCAAACCAAAGCCCAACGTCACCTGGTTCCGTGGAACCAATGTCGTTAAAGAATCATCTAAAATCAAAATCAAAGTCCTTGACGTCGACGAGGACATTTACGAACTATCTCTCGAAATCAAGGTACAGTAAACCCACCTCCAATACTCCCCAACTGCGAAATTTAAACCTACTGTACCCCTCAGTGCAGTCCAAACGTTTACACTAATTACAAAAGTAGCGTAGGTTTAAATTCCGGTCCAACCGATTGTAAACATAATCTAATCCTTTCAAAACTGCGTATTCGAGAGATTGAAATTGCAGGATCCCTCTGCACCAGATGGTGGAACTTACAGATGTCACGTGAAAAACGAATTTGGCGAGAGCAACGCCAACCTGAACCTGAACATCGAAGCTGAACCGGAACCGGAAGGCGATGGACCCACATTCGTGGAAAAACCCAGGATTACATCCCAACAGAACGGTAAACTAGTTATCATGGAATGCAAAGTGCGTTCCAATCCCAAACCTGATATAATTTGGTATAGAGAAGGTAAACAGGTAACCGAATCGTCCAAAATTAAAATTAGTTTCGAAAAAGTTGAAGAGGACGTATATTATATTAAACTAGTATTGAACGATCCGGGCACTGAGGACTCTGGTTTGTATAAATGTAACATTAAGAACACGTTTGGTGAGCTCAACGCTAACCTTACGCTGAATATCGAAATTATTCCTGTTATCAAGGAAAAGCCAAGGGTTATTAAAATCATTAAGAAGAAAACTGTTATTGTTGAATGCAAAGTACTGAGTAAATTTGCGCCGGATTGTACATGGTTTAAGGAAGCAGATGCTGTTAGGGAAGACACAAGACATACCGTACACGTTGAACAAGTTAAAGACGTAAGTCGTTTCCTTAATATTTACACAGCTATGTACTCACTATTTCTTCTAGGGCGAATTCGCTGTTAAATTGGAGATTTCCGACGTACAAAAAACTGATAAAGGTTTGTACAAATTGGTCGCCAAAAACGAAAAAGGTGAAGCTACTTCACAAACTGTGGAGGTTACTGAATTGCCTCCAGAAGAGAAACCTAAAGGCGAAAAACCAAAACTTACATCTTTAACGAATATTGTAAGACGATTTCAAACCCTTCATGAGTTATATTCCTAACTTTTTATTTTGTAGATAATCGAAGAAGGGAAATCAATCGATTTCATTTCTTCCCTAATAGTAGAAGACAAGACTGTTAGAATTACTTGGTACAAAAATTCAACTGTAATCAAGGAATCAGAGGAATTTAAAATTTTCTTCGATGGCACAGTAACACGCCTCAATATAAGTAAATGTAAAATTTCACATTCCGCCACATACAAAGTTGTCGCCAAAAACGAGTTTGGAGAAACTGAGAGTTCTGCTACTCTAACAGTTAAGGAAACTAAAGACGAAGAAGAGGAAGAGGAAGAGGTAATACATATTCTTCTTTTATTTTTTTAAACATGTATAAAATGAACTTTAATTATTACATAAGGAGGAAGAAGTAAAGAAAGTTAAAAAGGTACTAAAACAAGAATCCTCCGAAAGTGTAGAAAGCAGCGAAGAAGAAGAAGAAGAGTCTACAAAGGTACACAAAACACACAAACATACACCTCCCGGTGAGGTGACTGTCCTTCTGTAATTAACACTCAAAACATTTTCTGTTTCACTTTTACCACTTCACTCAGTATACATACCCTAACACTTTCAACTACATCACATTACACAATGTTCTAACACGATTCTCTCCTAAAGCTGCTTCTACAAGTACTTCTATCTTCTCTTTGAGTGATTTTCATATTTTTGTTGCACAATTTTTAAATTTTCAATTAATTAATGTTGTATTTCAGGAGATTATAGAGAAAAAGGTGGAGAAGAAAGTAGAGAAAAAGGAAGAGAAGAAGGAAGAAAAGAAAGAAGAAAAGAAGGATCAGAAGAAAATTATAGAGCAGGTAAAATATTTCTATTATCATATCATTACACAATTAAATGACACACAATAGATTACATATAGAAACACTAATTTTTACATATTTACATAGAAAAAAGAGGAAGAGAAGAAAAAGGTTAACGATATCGACAAAAGGGAGGTAAAAAAGAAGGAGGTTAGTACCCTGTATATGTGTTTGTGTACGTTTATACATGTCTTGTTAATTTGTCTTAGGAAACCAAAACTGAGGAGAAAAAAGCTACTAGACGTTCATCGATACAAAAGGTAAAGTACTAAAAATACATAGAGTAACTGTTTTTAACACATAAAAAATCGTATACAGACAGAAGAATATAAGTCAGAATCACGTAGAAGTTCTATTATACAAACTGAAGAGAAAATTGTACAAGATGGAAAGACTAGTCGTAAATCTTCAATTACTCAAATCTCAAAAGGTGAAGAAACTACGGAATCTAGACGGTCTTCTCTAGCTGAAGACAAGAAAAAGAAGGTACATGTAATTCTCATCAGCGCTTACATTACTTCGCTAAAAGCTAAACTCAATCGTGTAATTCGCGCAAATGAAATATTTTTACTGTTTCACAGGTTATTAAAGATACCAAGAAATTAGAATCAACCCCAGAAGTTGTAAGTATATATGTTTTAATTATTGTTTTAATTGTGACTAAAGTAAATGTTCGTGCACAGAAAACACCTACCACACCAACACCAACAAACAACATCGATGAGTCGTTTGCTAAAAAGACCAAGGAGGCGGAGAAAAAAATTGAAACAAAACTCAAATCTCCGCCACCGAAACAAGAACCAAAACCGGAGCCCAAAGCGGCGCCAAAACAAGAACCTAAACCAGAACCCAAAGCGGCACCAAAACCAGAACCTAAACCAGAACCCAAACCAGAAACCAAAACTACACAAAAAATAGAGACAAAAACCGGTGTTAAAGCTGCAGAAAAAATTGAAACCAAAACTGAAACCAAAACTCCAGCACCTAAAGAACCGGAACCAAAACCAAAAGCTCCAGAACCCAAAGCTCCGGCAGCTAAAGTTCCCGAACCCAAAGCTCCAGTTGCTAAAGAACCTGAACCTCCAAAACCCCAGGAAGAGAAAAAACTTACACCCAAACCCACTCCACCTGTAGAAAAAAGAACGGCACTTGCTGCACCGGAAGCAGAAGTCCCTGAACTTCTGAAAAAACGATCCTCTTTGAAAAAGGTAAACTTCTATGTACAAATACATAACACAAAGAAATATTTCACTACACAAGTTGTAAATAACTCAACATGTATTAACAATTACCAGAAACATAGTACTTATTAAAGCCCTTATAGGACCCCAAATCCAGAAATTCAAAAAACAAACAGTTCCCTAACTAATATATTTTCTTCTGTCTGTGTTACTTTTAATATTAATCCTAACCATTGCAATTCCTTAAATAAAAACTATTTTGATCTTTGTACAGCTAAATAGAAGCACTTTGAATATATCCAAAAATAGTTATATTAGTCTTTAGTAAATATTTCGTGATTACAATAATATACCAGATGGTATTCTATTTTCCATGTACCCTCTAATGTCTTGTGCTATCCAATGTGCAACGTCCATTGTGTTTCGTCATTTATCAGACGGAAGAAAAGCCGCCAGAGGAAGTTAAACTAAAGGTAAGTTTCTCTGTTAGTTTATTTCATTGTGTTTGAACCCGGTGATATATCGCGATATGTAAGATAGTAACTTTATTCTAATTATTCAGCAAGATGTCGTATCCAAAAGACGTATTCCTCCTAAAAGTATGGCAAAGCAGGAATCATTTTTAAACATACAATTAAAACCTGTCGTTAAAGAAGCGAAAAAAAGCGAACAGGCTAAACTAGAGTATGACCTGAAGGTAAAACTTGAAACAGACGATGTTTCTCTAAACTACATTCTTTTCTTTTACTACGATCTGTTCCTTCTGTGTTTGTCTGTTCTACGTAAACGTCTCGTCGTCTCACTAACAAGGAATAAACATCTTATCTCTGTCTTTTCTGTCTCTTTGTTTCCTATATTTAAAGACGCTGTAAAAACTTCGCTTCTACTATATGAATAAAATTTTTGAACTAAGCGTATGTGATTGGTTGCTCTAATATAATTTTTAATCAGAAAACGACGGACCAGAAGGAAAAACTAGCCGTCAAAAAGACCAAAAAGGAAGAGAAATACGATTACAATGAATGGGAAAACATTCCTGACTACGAAAGACCTGTTTTGGAGAAGTTCGAGAAGCATGCCCCTCCAGAATACGGCGGCAGGGACAAAACGAAGCTGACCAAGGTATTTTTAACATGACAGCTTATTTTAGCCAACGCTGTGCGCTAACCTCAACATGTAACTTAAATTTACAATATTGCTTACGATCTGAAAAACAAGGAATGCACAGTAATTAGTTCTATCGTATATTTTTGGCATAAGTCTAGATCATCTGTGCTGATACCAAGTTACATTTATAATTAATACGGGTTATAAAGATTCTTTAGTATTAATCCAGCTCTCATGTGGTGTTGATATAAAACCCAATGGTAAATATTCATTTAAATTTGGCTTCCAAGTTGAAATATTTTAAGCCTGTCCTTTAATGCCATGCTCTACCTTGCTTTGCGAAACTGATCCCAGCTGTAGCCTTGAACACAAATGGAAGGAACCCAGCTTTGCTTTGCCTTTACCCAGCATTTACCGACAAATAGAAATACAAAGTTGGGATTTTCCTAGGATAAACCAAGCCTTGCTGTTGAAGGCAAGGAGAAGCAACCATCTCAAGCAACGATTAGTGAACAGCCTAGACCGAGTTTGCCACAGATTAAAACTCCAGATGCTCCTAAAATAGAAGTGAGCAAAGAAAGAACTCCGGAACCAAGGAAAAAGTCTTTGGAACCTGGATCTGGACCAGGAAGCAGACGTGGCTCTCTCATACCGCCTGAAGCCATTGGCCGACGTGCCAGTCTCATCATATCTGATGAGGTATTTAGCGTTTTTCTTAGTTACTTTATATATTTCTCACTTTAGCTGTATCCGTACGGTGTCCTGTGAGATGTGGATATATACTGTTGTTTTATTTACTGTAATAACTTTATGTCATAGGAGCATAGGAAACTGCGACCTGGGGAGGTTTTAGAGGAGAAAAAGGTAACCATAACGAGACTAAACTGCATCGTACGCCTGGCCCTTTAATCGTTTCAATTTTTATTCACGTTTCAGCCTGGATATGCGTCTAAATATGAATTTATACAAAGCTTTCGATGTTGTAACTCTACAACGTACTGCCATTGTTGAAAATGGTGGTACGTGATGTTTAAGGTGGATTTGTGTCGAAACGACGAGAATTTTATTTAAAAAAAGTTTGTTCTCGTCGTTCCGTCCTAACGTATTAAAAACCAACTAGCATGAAGTAATTTATTACTTAAATACAGCACCAGCAAGCCAGCCATCACCAAATTAAGTGCAGGGCATCGAGTATAGCACTAGATTGATTGTATATTCGTGTAATTAGAGATAATTAGAGTTAATTAGATATAATTAGAAAGGATCTACGCAAAATTTATAATAAATTTTATGCCTACAGGGAGGAAAATTACGTCCGGGGGAGGTGCTCGATCCAAAGGTGAGATTTGTGTTGTTATACACAAAACTGACCTTGGGTTTGGTGCAATAAGCGCCAAACGATTTAACAGATTGATTTTGGGTTGGTTTTTTAATTTGCATTAACTTTTAATTTACTTATTACTATCTACTGTTTATTTGTTTATTTTATTGACTCTATTTATTTTTTATTTGAAGACGAGAAAGCGTCCGGGAGTATTGGAACCAACCGATAAGCAGGTTAGGGCGGAATTCTGTGTAGATTTGAATTTCTTTAGCGAAATTTAGAAAATTGTTAATATCTATATGTCTGTGTCTAACGATTTTTTTAGATTCGAGGAGGTTTCTTAATATACGTGTCGGATTTATAAAAAACTGTAATTAATTTATATGTTTAGAATAGAACAGTATCTAATATCATTTTTGAACTTTTTTATTTTATTTTTTTTGCAAACGAAGGCAGGCCGAAGAAACAAATATACAGAAAAATCACTCACAAACATTGCCAATCAACACAGCCACTTTCTTCTATATTTTCTCTTCGGTAATACATTTCCTGTCTCGACATTTTAAAACTTGTGTTGCTAATATGGTTTGTTTAGTTAAAACAAAAATTGATTTTAAAAAAATGAGTGACTACGATGTGTACTTTTGTTAGTGTATATACTCGCAAATGGATTAATAAAATAATGCCTGGCAAAAAAAATTAACAACGCTCGCTTGCTGCGAATACAAACTGCTGCTAGATATAAAAACTGCTGATGCCTTATATGGAATATGGAAAACTTACACACTTACACTTAATACGCACAATATCACACCGCACAATTTTTGGACGTCAACGAAATACTCATTTGAAATCATTATATAGCGTCGTCGACCCAGCTCTGAAGTAAGAAGGCCCAGTGTTGCTGAATTGGAAGACATTATAAACAAACCGTCCACTCCATTAAAACCGTCAGGTCCTAAAGGATCACCCCCGAGCATTATCGATGTACAAGAAAATTACTCGTCGGTGGAAGGTTTGTTTCTTATCTATATTCACAACTACCAAACTAACAACTGCCCTTGTTTTCTTTCCAGATCAAACTGCCTACATTACCATCCAAGTTGAGGGTGACCCTGCACCGAAATTCAAATTCTACAAGGTAAGACAAAAATAATAACGAAAAAACGAATCATGTGGCAAAGGGGCTAGGAATAAATATATTAGATTCAATGAATGTTGAGAAATTAGAGCAGTTTTAAATAAATTAATTCGAATAAGGAATTCACATAATTAATTCTATCAATTTTAGAAATTCGCTAATGTTTCGAATGTTCGTAAATTGCGTAAAATTATTACTTAAACCTTTTCAAAATTCCCTAAAGTTTCGATATGAATCTGAGTGTTTTTTTGTTCCTGCATTTGACAGTTTTCTGTGGCCCACACTGTATAACAGTAACATGATCCGACGGTTCCAAATCGAGCTTCTGTCACTAAAAATAACATAAACAAGTAATAATGTAAAGTTTTTGGCAAACGATTTTCCCCAAGTGTTTAATGTAAATGTTAATATAAATCGGTCTTATTTTATAAAGAGGATCCTTTATGTATGACAAAAATACCGGGCTACGTTTTATTTAAATCACGATTATACTTTGACAAATGTTATTATTTGGTTTGAAATCGAATAAAATACAGCAATAAAATATCAAGCAATATTTTGAGCTGCTATTTATTTTAAAATATCCAAGTACCTATAACACAAAGCGCGTTTTATCCATTAATTCCAAAAATAAGTAACTACACATATTGTAGATATTATATCGATATATTGCGAATTCCTAAAAGTATCCAATATTTTTATCGCCATGTATACTGGATGTATACGCATTAAAAGCTTGCAATTTACGATGTAAATGTATCTTTATAGGGTATGACAGAAATTATAGAAGGTGGTCGTTTCAAATTTGTCACTGATGGTGAAACAAACCTGATAACACTTTGCATCCGCAAAGTAAAACCGAACGATGAAGGACAATATAGAGTGGTTGTATCCAATGTCCACGGAGAGGACAGAGCCGAGATGATGCTTTATGTAGCTGGTAAGTGCAGGGAATAAAACATAAAACCGATAAATGTGGGGATTGATTCCAAAAATTGTATTTTCAAAATTTGCGAAACTCGGAGCAGTTTTGAAAAAATGAATTCGAGCCGTTAGAATACATCATTCTATAATTTTTAGAAATTCATTAATGTTTCGAATGATTTTCAAAATTTCCTAAAGTTTCGAATGTCGTTAGGAAATTACTGCAGTTTCGAATAAAAATAAATTGTAACGTACTAAAGTTTCGAATAACCGGTTTTGGATGCATTCGTAACACCAAATTAGCCAGTTTTGAGTCCACTGACAAAGTACAAATAAAACAGAGATGATGGTAATGAATAATTTGTGTAGGTGCTGCTGGTGTCGACTTCCGTTCTATGTTGATGAAGAGGAAGTACGCAAAATGGGACAAAGATAAGGGCGACCCAGACTGGGGCGAACTGAAAGAAACAGAGAAACCACTCCCAGCACTCAAGAAAGTAGAAAAGGTCAGATTTATTAAATTTTCCAGATTATCACCTGCACAAAAACCTATCTACGTGTATAATATATTTAAATTGTTACTTATCATCTATATGTGTAGCATTTGTCAACATTTTATGATTTTTACTCCTCGTATCGGCTTTTGGCATTTTTCTTTTTTTAATATGGGGACATTTTGTTGATATCTATTGCCGTTATAGCCTGATGACCATCTAGTGTCAGGGTTGTATGAAGAAGATGACCGAATAATAATCATATTGGATGGCCAAAAAGTAGCAGCGATTCCAGTAGAAAAAAAAGCCAGTATTAATTGGAGTTGGTTAAAGGTCGGATTATTTTTACCTACCTTCCATAAACCTTTCCAAATATTCCAAATACCCCCATAACTCCATTAAATCAAAAGCCTAATATAAATTATTTAAAAAGATACTAGGTTTATTCTTTTTTTTCGGAATTTCGGAGAAGGATTATCGACATATTGTATAAGTATAAATAGCAATTCTCGGAACACAGTAAGGCTGAAAAATGAGACAGTTCACGATTTCTTTTATTTTTGCGTCAAAATACAAACTGCATTTTAACCTGAAAACGTAGCGCATTTTTTCTGATAATTACGGAGATGATAAATTCTTCACAGTTTACGATATGTCAATAATTTTACTCTCAACTTCCCACGAAAACTAAAAATAACCACAGCTTGTGCTAAACACCGTCATAATTTACTTCAGAACGTACATTTCGTAAATTTAAAGAATAAACCTATTTAAACAAAGTAGGATTTTTAAAACTCAAATAATAAAACGCACAATTTAAATAAAAATTAAATAAAACAATTGGGGTGTACTAAATTCTTAGATTCAAATTCATCTTGCGAGCAAAATCAGTGACGTTGGCGTTTCTTTACTGCATTTGCTCTTGATGAATAATAAAATTTCATATTTTATGGGGAAAAGGGAGGGAGGGATTTTGATTGGCACTTAAAAAAATATATACGCATACCAGCGATGGGCGTAAGACTTAAAACAATTCTTGTTATAAAATAAATTATATATAAAGCAGACATATTAAACTAAAAACAGTATTGTCCAACAAACAATACGAACTAAACAAAAGAATATTTAAATCCTATTTTGAGATAATGATGTTAACACTCCTTTCCAAATACCGCCCGATCCGAAAACTCAGTGAAGAACGAAGCACCTTTAGCCATCGTCACTTTTCAGAAACCGAATTTTTGTTAATTTATAAGCGAAGTGTTATAAAGATGTGTCTCCACCGACTTACTGTTTTTTGGCTATTTTTCAGTTTTGGCCAGCCAGAGGAGTTATTTATTAGGTTGTGATCGTCCTCTTTTTATTGTGATTGTGAAAATAGTTTATAGAGTGTGAGTAAATGGGCTGCCCCCTTTTGCAAACGCTGCTTCGTATCTGTGCAGTACTAATAACTGTATACTTAATATTAAAAAATATTTTACTTATGCCCAGTTCTTTCCACTGCTTGTTTGGTACGTATAGGGCTAATGTTATATGAGCCCTATAGCTTATCGCTTCGTTTAAATATCGAAATTTTAAAAAGATCATTTTAATGTTTTTGTATTTAAAGTTTTCTCACAGTGCTTTATTTATCGAAACAAAATATCTCTACACTTTCATACACCATTTTGTACTTTATATTTTTTTTTAGCTATTTCGGTGAATTTCTCGTTATTTCCATAATAAAAATAAGTTGAAATTTCAAGTACGCAATACGTGTATATTACAGTTTATTTTCCAGTTAAATTTGAACTGCTTCAGAAGTTTTAGACAAATAAGTACGCTAATGATTCACCGGCTGTTTACGTTTGGTTATTTTTATTGGAACGGACACAAAAGTATATTAAGTAAAATATTTTTATGACGATACTCAATGTTATTGTTTTACAAGCTATAAAAAGCATTAACTGTGTTTGATTTTCCACAGAGCGCTATTTTAAGAAAAACTAATTCAGGGTTTTCTTTGACCGGATTTGTACCCGATTGGCCGAGGCTCAAGAAAAGAGAGGTTCTTTTCCGCATGCCTATCTCTTTTTACTTTTATATTAAATGTGGACACGTTTCTATTATTTATTAGCTGCTTTGCTACCCGGAGACGCATCTCTATAAGCTCTAAAAGTAGATAGTAGACTTCTATTCCTTTCTTCTGTCTCTACATCCTTTACTAACAATTAATGTTACTGTAGTATTAATATTTTACATACACACTCTGTAGTTACTAAATTTTACTCTTTTATACTCTTTTCATTTAAGACCCCTATTCCTATTCTATACTCAATTTTACTAATAATTTCACTTGTAAATTGGATGAATTTAAAAGAAGAAGACAGAACCAAGTAAATCTATTTGTGGAAATTCCACTTAAATGAAAAGATCAGTATATTTTGCACACATGTAATTAAAACACTGTAAATAAAAATATGCTGTAGATATTTGCTTGGTGCCTTAGAATGTGTTGCTTTTAGGAAGTTTTTCTAATGCAGCGTCGTCCAACGCTACTACTTGATATTATAGATGACTGGCCAACACTTACTACTACAGAAAAAATAAAGGTTGGCATAGAAAACAGTTTTTGGAGAGTTTTTATTTGGAACTTTTATTGGTTTTATCGCAAACCATTTTGCTGAGCTGAGCTGAGCTTCACAATCCCTTTTTTTGAGCAAAATGTAGGGTGCCGAAAAGAAACAGAATATTCTATTAGTATGCAATATGGCCTAATACTCTCCAAATATGCGCCGTATTCTTGAAATACTGTAATTTTAGACATTTAAGAACTGAATAATACAGGGTGTCATAAAAAGAGTGTAACATATTTCAGGAGGTAATAGTATGAACCAAAATAAGCAGAAAAGTCTTAATAAACATGGGTCCGCAAAGTAACGGTTGCGGATTTATGAACCAGTATTCGTTTTTCAAACATTTTATTAGGAATAAACCGACAAAGGAAGCTTTTAACAAACAAAACACAAAGTTACAGAAGATGTTCAAAGTGCCCTCCGTCCATTTCCAAGCAGGCACGACATCCTCGTCTCAACAATATTCGAACTCTTTCGAAAACACCCTCCTTGGTTTGAATTTTTTGACACTTTTGATTAATCCGTAGCTGCAGCTCTTCCAGGCTATTTATACACAAGTGTATGGTACTCCTATAAATAGCCTGGAAGAGCTGCAGCTACGGATTAATCAAACGTGTCAATAAATCCAAACCAAGGAGGGTGTTTTCGAAAGAGTTCGAATATCGTTGAGACGAAGATGTCGTGCCTGCTTGGAAATAGACCGAGAGCACTTTGAACGTTTTCTATCACTTCGTGTTTTGTTTGTTAAAAGCTTCCTTTGTCGGTTTATTCCTAATAAAATATAATGTTTGAAAAACGCATAGTGGTCCATATCTCCGCAACCGTTACTTTGCGGACCCATGTTTATTAAGACTTTTCTGCTTATTTTGGTTCATACTATTACCCCCTGAAATATTTTACACTCTTTTTTTTAACACCCTGTATATTTCCATGTTCTTGATTTTAGTTCTTATTTGTTTTTAATACCGTATGATTTTGACGCAGGGATTACAAGACAAGATTCGTACAAAAAGACAGTAAGGTTCATTCCTAAACTGATTTTTTATAAAATTTATGTTCTTGCTTATGCCTAAATTGGCAAACAAAACAAGTATTTTTGTTAGAATCAATATTTTTATCCTTTTAAAGAATTCACTGAAGTTTTTAACGTTATTAGGAACTTACTGAAATCTCGAATATATTTTATGGTATACTCATCAAATTTTCAATAATTATATAATGAATTATACCTGTTTTAGGAATTTACTAAAGTTTCGAAAGTTAGTGGAAAGTTGCATATTATAATTTCAAGTTTTTCAAAATTCACCACAACTTCGAATATTATTAGGAAATGACTGAAGTTTCGAAAGCATCTATTTGATAATAAGCTCAAATTAGAAAATTACTAATGAATAAATGAATTCTATCTTTTTTAGAAATTTATTACAACATTTTTTGGTTTACCAAAGATTTTCAATGTCGTTAGAAAACTACTAAAGTTTTGAATAAATTAATTCTAACCTATCAGAAATTCATTAAAGTTTCGAATGCTATTAAAAAATTGAATTTGAAAAAAGTTAAAAGTTAAAATAATTTTAATTAGTTTTGAATGTTATTTTTTTTTAAAATTTACTGATTTTAGATTTACAGCAACATTCAATTTTATGGGACATATTGTAAACTAGTACAATATTTTGTTTTTATTTGACAAAATATAGTCCTACCAACCCAGTAAAATATGATTAATACAAGCTGTTTTAATCTACCAAAGATCATCAAGTTATTTCGTACCCTCTGTATGTAAAGAAAAGACATTGATAAGTAATTTTCAACGTTTTAGCATATACTTTTGTATTCAAATTCAAGTGTGAATATTTCACCTTTGCTGTTTCCGCCACCTCACAACAGTATCTTTATAAATAATTGGCTAAAGGTAGCTATGCAATGTCGTGATGCTCTGGGGTATCTAGACCATTCATTTAATCGACCTAATTAATCACAAAATTAGATCACTCTGATATTATTACCAAGTATAATCTATTTTTAAATCGACTCAAGTCGGGTTAGAAAATGATTTTAAAGTATCGCCAAAGGAGAAATTTGAAATTTTAAGTATTTTAAGTTGGTTGCTGTTGGGACTATATTTTTTTAAATAATATTTTTCCGGCAAAGCTTAGAAAGTTGCGTGTTATTTTTTTATATCTTAATAAACAACATGGTCTTTAGACTTCAGGACTCAGCGCTTTCTAGTTCTACTATATTAATTAAAATGATTTAATTTAGGTATTATATGCACCATTGTTTTAGATAAACGATTAGCCATTTTAAAGGTAACATTATGGTTTTACGTTATACATTTTTAGCGGCTTTATTTGCAAGTTAATTGGTGTTTGTAGAAGGAATTCTTCGATTACTATAGGGTACATATTTTACAACTGTTCTAAATGCTATGCAAAACCGTAGCTAATCGTGTAAATAATGTAAGTCTTACTAAAATAAAATGTATTTTTAGAAGACCTTAAAACGCTTTTAATAGAACTATGTGTATACAAACTAAATGTAGAACATTAACATTTGTGAATTAAATATTATCTGTCTAAAGCCATTCTAATGAAAAAATCGTGTTGCAGATAATTTTCAAGAACTTTAACGATGCCTTGGGCTTGTATTGTTTTTGACTAACCCTTCTTTTCTCTCTTGCATGACTTTTATCAGGGATGAGTGAGGTGTATGAATGGTTTTTCCTTGTAGGATTAGGCGTTTATTTTAGCTTTAGTTTTCTTTTTGTAGACTCCTGTGACATCAAGACGGCCATCACTGGCTGAGTTAATACCAGATTGGCCCATTTTACACCATTTTGAAAAAAAGGAGGTTGGATGAAAAACTCATCTCGTTTATATAGATGTTTTTAATGTATCGTCTGCACGTTCTCACCTTTCTATTATCTATTTTAAAGCGAGTTTAGATTTTTGCTAGATATCACTTTAATCTAGTACCCACAGTTTCTTTTTAATCTCTAAAGGTCTAAACTTGTTTACATCCCTACCTTAAGCACTTATAACTGTCTTTTTCCATTTACAATTCCGATTATATATGTTGTTTTGCATCATGGCAAACGTTTCTTCCCTCATGTACATATTGATGTTGTTGCAGATTTTTTTATATAAACATATTTTTTCTTTTTTCCAGTCAGGTTTTTGATATCGACTACAATTTTTTGAAAGCTGAACCAACATGTAATATATTTTTGTAAATGTTTTTCACGTACTTTACACCTAAGTCTAGCGCTCACGTTGTTCGTTTATTTATTATAGAAACAAGAGACATTCTTGAAACCTCTAGTGGATCAATTCGCCAAGGAAGGAAAAGATAAAAAGGTCATTTTTGAGGCAGGTTTCTCCAAACCCAATTGCAAACCCAAATGGCTATTCAGAAAAGATGTAAGTATAGACTCGTTCAAAATAAAGCGCACAGTTATTCGAAATCGGTAAAATAATTTAACGCATTTCAGGAATTATTCCCGGGATCAAAATATAAATTCAAAAACGAAAACGACTCTTACCAACTTATTATTTGGAATCCTAAAGTGGAAGACACTGGAAAATACACTATTGAAATAGGTGGAGTCCACTGCACTGGTTTTCTTACTGTCGAAGAACCTGATCCAAGCTACACTTTCACCAAACATCTGAAAAAGAAATACGATGGTTACTACAAACATGAAGTGGAATTATCATGTACCGTCAGTAGCAATCTGGCTATTGTTGGTTGGTATAAAGGAGACATCAAATTGGAGGACAACGACAGATTTGGCATCTCAAAAGATATCAATGGCGTCTGTCGCCTCACTATTAAATGTGCCGAATATGAAGATGCTAGTGAATACTCGTGCAGGCTTGAAAAACAAACCGAAAAAACTGTGACCAAAGTCACCATCATAGAATACCCTTACAAATTTGTAAAGGTACTTAAGCATCAACAACACGTTGAAAAAGAAAACATCACGTTTTTGTGTGAACTCAACGACGCTGCTGGCGATGTGAAATGGTTCAAAGGCGACCAAGAAATTACACCCGACAAGAGACTTGTTATCAGCAAAGATGGTCGTAAACGTAAACTTGTAATCAAAGACGCCAAAGTTACCGACGCTGGCATGTACTCCTGCGTTAGCAACGCTGACAAAACTGAAGCAGAACTCGTAGTGAATTACTTGAACAGATTTAACAAGAAACTTAAAGACACGGTAGCCATAGAAAGAGAAAGACTCGTGTTGGATATCGAACTCCAAGATCAAACAGCTCCGGCTGAATGGTTCTTCAATGGAGAACCTATTGTACCTTCTGAAAGAGTCGAAATTAAAAATCTTGGCGGTGGTAAGCACCAGCTAATATTCAACTCACTTGATATGAAAGACGATGGTGAAATCAAATGTGAGTCTGGAAAATTGGAATCTACCATGAAGCTGTCAGTTAAGAAAGGAGAAAGCAAACCCATAATTGACTTCCCATCTTCATTCGAAGCACCTATTAATAAACCAATTGTAATTGAAGTTCCGTATAAAAGTAAGTATAACATTTGTATGCAAATTCTATATCTACAATGATTTTTGAGTAATTAATCAGAAATTGAAGATTTGTCGGACAAATATACAAACATATTTTTTATAGTTGAAGGAACAAGACAGTCACCACTAGAAGCCAAACTGATCAAAGACGGAAAAATTCTACCCCTTAAAGACGTAGATGTGGTGATAGCGGATGACAAAGTAATATTTAAAATCAAAAAACCAACCAGAGATCAGTCTGGTCCTTACCAAATAAAACTATCAAACGCACAAGGTGAAGATGTTAAAGACGTTAAGATAACTATGCAAGATGTACCTTCTCCACCACAAGATGTCGATGTAACAGAAGTCTTCCAGACCAACTGCAAAGTTACATGGAAACCACCAAAAGACGATGGTGGTTCCCCGCTCCAGCAATATGTAGTAGAAAGGCAAGATCTTAGCCTTAAAGGTATTATTATTTGTCCGAATATTTGAATATTCATTTATGATTATTTATTTTCTCAGCTGGATGGGACAATGTAGGTGAAGTTAAAGCCGGAGGACCTACAACATTCAAAGTTGAAGGTCTGACACCTAAAAAACAATACAAATTTAGAATTAGAGCCGTAAACAAACTAGGTTCCAGCGAACCCGCGTTGTTCGGTAAACCAGTATTAGCTAAGGATCCTTGGGGTAAGTTACCTAACATTCATAGAAATATATACAACCGATACTGTTGCAGATGAGCCAAGCAAGCCTAAAGATGTACAAGTGGTAGATTGGGACAAGGATCATGCTGATTTGACTTGGAACAAACCAGATAGTGATGGCGGCGCCCCAATAACAGGGTATGTTATCGAATTCAAAGATAAATTTGGAAAAGATTGGCAGAAAGGCATCGAAGTACCCGGTGATCAATTCAAAGGAACAGTACCCGGTTTGAAAGAGAACAGTCAGTACGAATTCAGAGTACGGGCTATAAACAAAGCTGGCCCGGGAGAACCCAGTGATCCAACTAAACCCATAATAGCCAAATGCAGATTCGTTAAACCTTACATCATCGGAAACGACTTGAACAGCATAATTATTAAGAAAGGACAAGTCGTTAAATACGATATTAAATATGGAGGTGAACCAGAACCCACTGTGGAATGGTTCCTAGACAAAAAAGAAATCAAACCAGATTTGGAAGAGAGAATTACCATCGATAAATACGAGAAAAACACTATTATCACTGTACGCAGATGTACTAGAGCTGACAGCGGTAAATACCGCTTGGTACTTACCAACAGCTCTGGTACGTGCGAGGGCATCGCGGAAGTTATAGTACTAGACAAACCTACGCCACCCAAAGGTCCTCTCAAAGCTGAAGAAATCCGTGCCGACCACGTTACAGTTAAATGGCAGAAACCGGAAGATATGGGTGGCACGGAACTTACTGGGTACGTTCTCGAAAAGATGGACATGGACACTGGCAGGTGGATCCCTGCAGGAGAAGTAGGGCCTGGCGACACCACGTTTACTTTCAAAAACTTAACGCCTAAGAAGAAATACAAGTTTAGAGTCAAAGCCAAGAACAAGGAAGGCGAATCGGAGGCTTTAGAAACAGACGACTTTATCCTTGCTAAAAATCCATACGATGAACCCGGTGCACCCGGTAAACCAGATATTATCGACTACGACAACAAGAGTGTTACCCTTAAATGGGCTAAGCCTGAAAGCGACGGTGGTCGTCCTATCACTCATTACACGGTGGAAATGAAGGACAAATTCGCTGCCGATTGGAGTGAAGTTGGTAAAACCGACGGACCCAATCCCGAAATAGTAATCCCAGGTTTGAAAGAGAATATGGTGTATCAATTCCGCGTACGTGCGCATAACAAATCCGGACCAAGTGTACCGTCTGAACCTACGGGCAACCACCTCTGCAAGCACAGGAACTGTAAGAATTCATTGTTTGCTTTGAGTGACATTAATCCCTCTTTCATTAAAATTAGGGTAGTTTTTTTACTACTAATTTAACTTTTGATTTTATTTTACAAACACAACATAAAGACTCACCCACAACATATTTTATCCAGAAATATAGTTTGTGTAAGGTTTTTTGGTTTTGTTTGTTTCCAGGTGTCCGTTTATTTTATGTGATTTATTATTTATTCGTCTATGTTAATGTATATATTTTTGGAATTGTGACGTTTCAGCATATTGTACAGATATTTGTATATAGTAGCTAGGTCCCCTTTCACTGAAAACAACAATACCTAACTGATCATCGTTTCGTTTACAGTACGACCAAGAATTGACCGTGAGACGTTCAAATCGATCACAATTAAAGCAGGTAGAACTCACAAATGGGCTGTCGACTTTATGGGTGAACCCCCACCGACAGTTAAATGGTCATGGCGTGATGACATTCCATTGACAAACAGCGAACGTATTAAGATAGAAAATTCAGACTACCATACGGACTTTACAATTTTAAATGCCGTGCGAAAAGACACTGGTAAATACACGCTTACCATTGAAAACATCAATGGTAAAGACACGGAAACGGTTGAACTTACCGTCCTCGGCAAGCCTGGAGCACCCGAAGGACCTTTGGTTGTTTCCGACGTAACAGCAGAAAAGGCCAAAGTCAGCTGGAAAAAACCAGCGGATGACGGAGGTAGTCCCATTAAGGAATATGAAATCGAAAAAATGGACATGGCCACAGGCAAATGGGTCCGCGTTGGTCGCGTACCTGGAGATAAATTGTCGCCTGACGGTAAAGGCGAATTCGAAGTCACCGGACTTACCCCAGGATCTGAATACAAATTCAGAGTAACAGCCGTTAACAACGAAGGAGACTCGGAGCCCCTTGTGTCTGACCGTCCAATCGTTGCTAAAAATCCATTCGGTATTATACTCGTATTGGATCTCTGCATGTTAACTTATCTATAACGTTATTCACATTTCAGATGAACCTGGCAAACCAGGCACTCCAGAAATTACCGACTACGACAACAAAGGAGTCAACCTTAAATGGACACCACCGGCAAGCGATGGTGGTGCTCCAATAGAAAAATACATTATCGAGAAAAAAGATAAATTCAAACCCGACTGGGAAAAAGCTACGGAAGTACCTGGAGACGCATTAGAAGCGAGAGTCGAGGACTTAAAAGAACGCGGAGAATATCAATTCAGGGTAATCGCTGTTAACAAAGCAGGCCCTGGAAAACCATCTGATGCCTCTCAAATGCAAATCATTAAACACAGAGCGCGTAAGTTTTTTATCATTACAATCCATCCACATACTCTGAATAATTATTCGATATATTCCAGTTAAACCTAGGATTGACAGGACAAATCTTAAACCCATTATTGTCCGTGCTGGGAAACCAATTAAATACGACATTGACGTTAAGGGTGAACCAGCCCCAACATGCACATGGTTCCATATTGATACCGAACTTAAATCCGAAGGCAACATCGAAATTATCAACGTCGAATACAACACTAAGCTTAACATTACTAACTCTATCCGTAAAAACACCGGCCTCTACAAAATCAAAGCTGTCAACGAACACGGTTCAGACGAAGCCGAAGTAGAAGTTACAGTACTTTGTAAGTAGTACCAAAAAACTAAATCCTGATTAAAAAAATTACACAAATGTATTTTCCAGCGTCACCGTCCAAACCTAAAGGACCTCTAAAGGTAACCGACGTTACCAAAGGAGGCTGCAAACTCAAATGGGACAAACCGGAAGACGACGGCGGCAAACCTGTCACCGGATACATCGTAGAAAAACTCGATAAACAAACCGGACGGTGGGTCCCTGTAGGAAGAACCAACGACACCGAAATGGACGTAAAGGGATTACAAGAAGGTCACGAGTACGAATTCCGCGTAAAAGCTGTAAACGACGAAGGAGAATCTGAACCTCTAGAATCCGACAGTTCTATCATAGCTAAGAACCCCTATGACATCGCTGGTAAACCCGGTACCCCTGAGATCACCGATTGGGATGCTGATCGTGTAGATTTGAAATGGAAACCTCCGAAAGATACAGGCGGAGCGCCGATTACCGGTTACGTAATTGAAAAGAAAGAGAAATTCTCGACGACATGGGACGAGATTCTCACCACAGATGTAAGTTTCCTACTACTAATTTTAAGTACTTATTACATCATAATATAATAGTATGTGAAGACCTCAATATCTACTATAGTCGCGGCAAGAATTCAGACAACACGTCATACGAACAAATAATTCATTATATTTTCATCAAAATATTTAAGAAACTGTAAGTTTTTTGAATTATGTTAGTAGATTAAATAAAAATAAATAATTTAACAGCGCCTCCTCAAAAAAACATCGGTGCGTTCAACACGCAGTAGCGTGATCGCAAAATTTTAGTGCTACATAAAATGCTGAACGCGACCAATTTCGTATAGCAAGAAGTGTCAAGTGTCAGTCAAAATCCGCAGTTCATCAGCCTTATTTACTGCTGCTATGACAACAGGGACGCGTATATGTGAATAGACCTTATATTTAAAAAGTAAATGGGTTTGTAGATACTTTTGTTTTATTCATGTGTTTATTTTCTTCTATATTGGGTCTATTGTGTCTAGTCATATTCTTGCTATACAATAAATTGTTATTATTATTATTGTTAGTATTATTATTATTTTATATTTACATTTATCATATTTGTTTAGACACCAGACTGTGACGCACGTGTACCTGGCTTGAAAGAAGGAAATACATATCAGTTCCGTGTACGAGCAGTTAACAAAGCTGGACCTGGCCAACCGTCCGATCCAACTGGACAACACGTTGCTAAACCTAGACACTGTAAATATTTCATTCAATTTATCCTTACATTTAACTAAATAATTAAATTTTTTTAGTACGACCTCTAATTAACCGTGAAAAGCTACATACCGTAAAGGTAAGAGCGGGACAACCCGTGAAGTTTGACGTAGACGTAAAGGGTGAACCTCCACCGGTATGCACCTGGAGCTTCGCTCATAAACCATTAGAAAGTGCCGGCAATGTCAAGATTGATAATGAAGATTACAATACCAAACTCACTCTTACCGACACAAAGAGAAAACATACTGGAACTTACACAATTAGAGCCGAAAATGACTCTGGTTTTGACGAAGCCCCTGTAGAAGTAATTATATTAGATAAACCGGGCAAACCAGAAGGACCACTAGAGGTTAGTGATGTCCACAAAGAAGGTTGCAAACTCAAATGGGACAAGCCGAAAGATGACGGCGGTTTGCCCATTACCGGTTACGTTGTTGAAAAACAAGATGTCAGCACTGGACGCTGGGTACCAGCAGGATTTGTTGATCCTGACAAAACTGATCTGGAACTCACTGGACTTGAACCAAACAAGAAATATAACTTCAGAGTGAAAGCAGTGAATGAAGAAGGTGAATCTGAACCTCTAGAAACAGATACGGCAACGTTAGCTAAGAATCCTTATGATATATCCGCACCTCCTGGTTTACCAGAAATCGTCGACTGGGACGAACATTCCGTTAAACTAAAGTGGGATAAACCCGTCAGAGATGGCGGTACTCCCATCACTGGATACGTTATTGAAGCTATGGATAAATTCGGAGGCCAATTTGTTAAAGTAGCCGAAGTAGGACCACAATGTCAAGGAACCGTACCGAAACTAGAAGAAGGCAACCAGTACAAATTCAGAATCCGTGCTGTGAACAAAGCCGGAGTTTCTGAACCCTCTGAACAAACCAACTGGCACACTGCTAAAGCACGGTTCTGTAAGTCTCTTAAACACCAAATAAGTAACAAATCTAACAATACTTTTCCTTTCAGTGAAACCACTTATCGACCGCACCAACCTTAAACCACTCACCGTAAAGTCCGGCCTTTCAATAAGCCTTGACGTAAACATCCAAGGAGAACCCCCACCGAAAGTCACTTGGTTGTTCAACGGAAAGGAACTAGAATCAACAGAAGAAGCTCGTATAGACAACATTGACTACAACACCAAATTCTTCGTCTTACGTGCAAAGAGAGTGCAATCAGGCAAATACACAATCATCGCAAAGAACGAAGTCGGTGAAGATCAAGCGGAAATCGACATTTCGGTTCTTGGAAAACCGTCCGCTCCAAAGGGACCACTAGATGTATCTGACGTAACAAAACACGGTTGCAAATTGAAGTGGAAGAAACCCGATGATGACGGTGGCACTCCCATCGATCACTACGAAATTGAAAAACTCGACCCACTTACTGGTCAATGGATAACATGTGGCAGAAGCACTGAACCCGAAGCAAATATTACTGGCCTTCAGGAGGGCAAACCGTACAAATTCAGAGTCAAGGCTGTCAACAAGGAGGGTGAATCTGAACCTCTTGAAACAGACAAGTCAATCATCGCTAAAAATCCATTCGGTTAGTATTAGGTTAGGTTAGGATAAGTTAGATACTCAGTGAGCACCATCTTGCGGTCTATTTTCGTTACTACTATAAAAGTTTAAAACAATATCTTTTCCAGATGAACCTGGCAAGCCTGGCCGTCCAGATCTCAAAGACTGGGACAAAGACTTTGTGGAACTGGCTTGGAAACCTCCAGTTAGTGATGGAGGTGCGCCAATCGAAAAATACATTATTCAAATGCATGATAAAGCTGGACGTGGCTGGGTTGACGCTGCAACTGTTCCTGGAGACAGGACCAACGGAAGAGTAGAGACAGTCGAAGAAGGTCATGAATATGAATTCAGAATTGTAGCAGTTAACAAAGCTGGACCTAGTGAACCCAGCGATCCATCTAAGCCAGTCATTGCTAAACCCAGATTCTGTAAGTTTACAATGTTACCTTTTAATTTAACTTTTTATCATAACGTTCATTTTTAGTGGCACCAAAGATTGATCGTAAGAACCTTACAAAGAAGGTTTTGCGAACTGGACAATTACTTCGTCTTGAAGCCGACGTTAAAGGAGAACCTGCGCCTACGGTCACATGGACCCTTAAGGAACAAACTCTCAGAAACACAGACAGACTTAAAATCGATAACGAAGATTACCACACGAGCTTCGTTTTACAGAAAGTTCAACGAAGCGATACTGGAGTTTATACCGTCACTGCAAGAAACGATTCAGGTGTAGATACAGTAGACGTTGAACTACAAGTCGTTAGTAAACCGTCCAAACCTAAAGGCCCTCTTAAGGTATCCGACGTTACGGCTGAAGGATGTAAATTGAAATGGGAACCACCTGAAGATGATGGTGGAGAGCCTATTAGCGGATACGTAGTAGAACGTATGGACGTTGAAACGGGACGATGGGTTCCAGTCACAACCACCAAAACTCCTGAAGCTGACGTGACCGGATTGAACGAAGGCAAAGACTATCAATTCAGAGTTAAAGCTATTAACTCGGAAGGTGAATCAGAGCCATTGGTAACTGACGTTCCCACCACGGCTAAGAATCCTTACACCGAACCGGACTCACCTGGAAAACCAGAACTTAAAGACTGGAACAAAGATCATGCCGATCTCAAATGGACTCCACCTAAAAATGACGGAGGAGCGCCTATCGAAAAATATATCATCGAAAAGAAAGATCCTATCACAGGCAAATGGCAAAAGGCTGTTGAAGTTCCTGGAAACAAGACTGAAGCTAGAGTACCTGATTTACAAGAAGGACAGAAATATCAGTTCCGCGTTAAAGCTGTTAACAAAGGAGGCGACAGTAAACCTTCTCAACCTTCAGACGTTATTACAGCTAAAGATCGTTTCGTACCACCAAAGATTGACCGTACTAATCTCAAAGATCTCACAGTTAGAGCAGGCCAACATATCAGGTTAGATGTTAAAGTTTCTGGTGAACCCCCACCGAAGAAGACATGGTTCCTTAATAAAGCTCGTATTGAAGATCGCGATGACATCAACGTCGATCTTGAAGATTACAGAACCAAACTGGTAATAGGAGTAGCTAAGAGGGAACATACTGGAACGCTTGTTCTTAAAGCTGAAAATGATTCTGGACGAGATGAAGCCAGCATTGAAATCAAAGTACTCGACAAACCAAGCAAACCCGAAGGACCGCTAAGAATTAGCGACGTTCACAAAGAAGGATGTAGCCTTAAATGGAACCCACCACTAGATGATGGTGGAGTACCCATTGAATACTATGCCGTTGAAAAACTCGACACGGCAACGGGCCGTTGGGTACCTGCTGGCCGCAGTAAGGAACCAAAAATTGACCTTAACAATTTAGAACCCGGACAAGAATATAAATTCCGCGTATCTGCTGTCAATGCTGAAGGTGAATCTGAACCTCTAGAAGCAGAACAGACCATCGTTGCAAAGAATCCATTTGGTAAGTTCCATTAACCTATCTTTTTCTTCTTCTCATTGGAATTATTCTTCTTCTTCTCGTGTTATTATTCTTCTTCCTCATTATGAGTTGGAATAACAAACTATTAATAAATTTTAGATGAGCCGGGTGCTCCTGGAACCCCAGAAGTAACAGATTGGGACAAGGACCACGTTGACTTAAGATGGACTCCACCAACTAACGATGGTGGATCTCCAATCACCGGATACATTATCGAAAAGAGAGAAAAAGGATCACCGAAATGGACAAAGGCTGGTGAAACGGGTCCTTTTGAAACCAAAGGAACAGCCGACCATTTAGACGAAGGCGTAGAATATGAATTCAGAGTGCGTGCCGTTAATGCTGCAGGCCCTGGTGAACCGAGTCAAGCATCTAAATCCGTTATTACGAAGCCTAGAAGACGTAAGTACTTCCAGAAAAAAAAACTGAATTCGATTTTTCACAAACCATATATTTTACAGTGGCTCCTAAAATCGATCGTCGCAATTTGGTTAACCTAACTGTAAAGGAAGGTGAACCCATCTATATAGATGTTAAAGTTAGCGGTGAACCAGCTCCTGACGTTACGTGGTACCAAGATGGTAAAACGATCCCTTCGACTACGCACAAACATGTCGACAATGTGCCTTACAACTCCAAGTTCTTTAACGACAAACCCGAAAGAAAGGACACTGGAGTTTACAAAATCGTCGCTGTTAACAAGTATGGACAAGATCAGGCCGAAATCGATATCACTGTAGTTTGTAAGTATCATTACTATACTAAATCAAACGATATTTGCATACGCTTTTATTGAAAATAAGCTCGTCTGACCTAAATAAGATTGCACAAAAAAAGTTCAAGTTGTCACACGTAGCCTAGGTTGATTTATCGTTATTTTTAAGGTATGCTAAACACTATATGCCAGACAATAGTGATTTCCTACATGTTTGACAAATTAATATAGGACTAGCTTTCATACTTTGGCTCATTTTTCGAATTGTGGTAGTTAATTAACATGAAATTAAAAATATGTAAATACTCACCACAAAGAGGAACATCAGATGATTGAACTTGAACCACACCTGAAAATAAAATGTTATAATTAATAAAATTTGCATTTAGAGTTACATACATTTTTTAAACATGTTACTTAAGAAGCATAACTATTTTTTTTTCAATTACAGCTAAACCAGGACAGCCCGAAGGCCCATTAGAGGTCTCAGATATTCATAAAGATGGTTGCACACTCAAATGGAAGAGGCCGAAAGACGACGGTGGGGAACCAATCGAGAACTATGTAGTAGAAAAGTTCGATCCCGAAACGGGCATATGGCTGCCTGTAGGTAAAACTACTGGTGCCGTTCCCGAAATGAAAGTTGACGGTCTCATACCCGGACATGACTATAAATTCAGGGTTAAAGCGGTTAACAAAGAAGGTGAATCCGAACCGCTTGAGACTATTGGAACAATTACCGCCAAAGATCCTTACAGTAAGTATTGCGATAAATAAATACGGCATATGTTTAATAAAATTTGTTGAATTAGCTACCGCTGCCAAACCTGGAACCCCAGAACCAGAAGACTGGTCTGCAAACCATGTTGAACTTAAGTGGACGGAACCTGTATCCGATGGTGGATCTCCGATTACCGGATATATTATTGAAATGAAAGACAAATACAGCCCTATGTGGGAGAAGGCGTTAGAAACAACAAGTCCAACTCCCAAAGCGATTATTAATGGTTTGGTTGAAGGCAATGACTACCAATTTAGGGTTATTGCCGTTAATGAAGCTGGTCTAAGTCCTCCTTCAGACGCTAGCAAAACATTCACAGCTAAACCTAGATTCTGTAAGTTTCTCCCCACAGATAAATTAAAAGACAGCTAATAACTTATATTTTTTTCAGTGGCGCCTAAAATTGACAGACGCTACCTTCACGACGTCACTATTTCTGCCGGATCTCCACTCAAATTCGAGGCAAACATTATTGGTGAACCTCCACCGACGGTAGATTGGCGTTTCAACGGCCTTACACTTAAAAACGATAAACGTACAACTATTGACAATGTAGACTATAACACTAAAATCGCTATCCGTCCGGTCAACAGAGACGATACCGGAGAATATACAGTTACGGCATCTAACAGCTCAGGAAAAGATGTACATACCATCAATGTTACCGTTACTGACAAACCTACTCCACCGCAAGGACCGTTGCAAGTATCAGACGTTAACAAGAACGGTTGCAAACTTAAATGGAAGAGGCCAAAGGATGACGGAGGCACTCCCATCGAATACTACCAAGTCGACAAAATGGACCCAGAAACAGGATGCTGGGTACCTTGTGGAAGATCCACAGATCCTAGTAAGTTTCTACACACCTAACCTAACCTAACTGTAAATGACTTTAAAAATACAATTTTGGATAAGAGTAAACAATTTACAAATTTATTAATAAGATCAAATTATATAGGTATATTCATGTACATTTTTGCAACAAATAATTCTCTATTACGGTCCTGGATGCAGTAGTTATAAGTGCTATCTGCACGTTCGATAGTAAATTTATTGTTTTCTTCATTCATTCAAATAATTAGTGTACAAACTAAAATATAAGTAAAGTAAACAATAAAATGCCGCTCCACATATTTGATTTAAATATGTACTTTATTTTACAGACTTCGAGGTCACTGGCCTGACTCCAGGACATGAATACAAGTTCAGAGTGGCCGCAGTTAATGCCGAAGGTGAATCTAAACCATTAGAAACCGATACCACAATAGTTGCCAAGAATCCATTCGACGAACCGGGCGCTCCCGGACATCTCAAAGCGACAGACTGGGACAAAGATCATGTTGATCTCGCCTGGACACCACCCAAAGACGATGGTGGCTCGCCAATTACAGGCTACATCGTTGAAAAGAAAGACAAATTCGGCGATTGGGAAAAAGCTCTTGAAGTACCAGCCGACCAACTTAAAGCTACAGTACCTGATCTTATCGAAGGACAACCGTACCAGTTCCGTGTTCGTGCTGTGAATGCTGCTGGTCCTGGTGATCCGAGCAACGAAACACCAACTATTATTGCCAAGCCACGTAACTTGGCACCAAAGATCGACAGAACAAATCTCATCGAAGTACGCATTCGTGCCGGACAAAACTTCAACTTTGACGTTAAAGTTACTGGAGAACCCATGCCGACAACTAAATGGTTAATCAAAAACAAAGAACTTAAATCTGCTGATAGGCTGAAAGTACAACATGGAGAATATAATACTAAACTTTCAGTTCGCAATGCAACACGTGCCGAATCCGGCACCTATACCGTCACAGCTGAGAACGACAACGGTAAAGACATTGCTGACGTTGAGGTGATAGTCCTTGATGTACCTAGTCCACCTGGTGGACCTCTTAAAGTATCCGACGTCCACGCTAACGGAGCTAAGTTAAGCTGGAGGCCACCTGCAGATGATGGAGGACAACCCGTCGAAAACTACATAGTAGAAAAGATGGACGAAGCCACCGGTCGTTGGGTCCCAGCGGGAGAAACTATCGGTCCCGAAACATCCTTAGCTATAGACGGACTCACACCTGGCAAAAAATATAAATTCAGAGTTCGCGCTGTTAACAGACAAGGCAAATCTGAACCTTTACAAACGACACAAGCCGTCGAAGCCAAGAACCCATTCGACGAACCTGGCAAGACCAGTGCTCCAGAAATCACCGATTACGACACAGACTTTGTCGAACTTAAATGGGACAGACCTGAAAACGATGGTGGCGCCCCCATCACTGGCTACATCATTGAAAAACGCGATAAATTCAATCCTAACTGGGAAAAATGCGCTGAAGTTGACGGGGACGTAACCAAAGGCAAAGTGAACGATCTCATCGAAGGCACTCCCTATGAGTTTAGGATTCGTGCTGTCAACAAAGCAGGCCCTGGAGAACCGAGCGACGCTTCCAAGATCCACGTTGCTAGGCCCAAAAATCGTAAGTATATGCAAAATTCAAAAATTACTTTTTTGTAAAATAATATATAATCAAATGTAAATGAAAAACAGCGGCTAAAATTAGCGTAATAATACATTGTTTTGCTTGCAGTTGCCCCCAAAATCGATCGTAACTTCTTCGCAGACCTTAAAGTCAAGGTCGGCCAGTCGATCGAATTCAACGTACCTGTTATCGGTGAACCTCCACCGACGAAAGAATGGAAACATAAAGAAGACGTTCTATTCAACGGTGACCGCGTTAAAATCGTAAATGAAGACTACAAAACTAGCATCAAAATCGTGGACGCTAAGAGAGCTGACAGCGGAGTCTACACTCTCACAGCTAAGAATGCTAATGGCAAAGATGTTGCCACAGTTAACGTTACTGTCCTCGATGTACCTACGCCTCCTGAAGGACCACTCAAAGCTGATAATGTTACTAAGAATTCTTTGACGCTTCGCTGGAAACCACCTAAAGACAATGGAGGTTCAGAAATCACTCACTATACCGTGGAAAAACTCGACACTGAGAATATGCGGTGGGTGCCTGTCGGCGACGCTGTTGGAACATCAATGCGTGTCGATCATTTAGCTGAAGGACACGATTATCAGTTCCGAGTGAGAGCTTGTAACAAAGAAGGTGATTCCGCTCCTCTCACCACCACCGAGAGTATCACCGCTAAAGATCCATTTACTAAACCTGACAGACCCGGCGCACCCGTCCCTACCGATTGGGACAAAGATCACGTTGATCTTGAATGGACTCCACCTAAAAAGGATGGAGGCGCTCCAATTACTGAATATATCATTGAGAAAAGACCGAGACATGGGTAAGTTCTTATACTAATATATTTCCATCACAATTAGCAACGCTGTATCTCTTTCAGAACCTGGGAAAGGGCATGCGAAGTGCCTGGAAACTCAACTAAAGCAACTGTACCTAACCTTACAGAAGGAGAGGAGTATGAATTTAGAGTCATCGCCGTAAACAAAGGCGGACATAGTGAACCGAGCGAAGCATCTATTCCGGTCATTGCGAAACCAAGATTCTTGGCACCCAGCTTTAACAAGAGCCTTTTGGAAGATATCACTGTTAAAGTCGGTCAAAGATTCGGATGGACTATTCCAATCGAAGCTTCACCAAAACCAACCGCCAAATGGATCATTAATGGCAAAGAAATTCGTCCAAGCGACAGAATTGACATGGCTGTATACAACAACAAAGTATCGTTTGACGTCACGTCAGCCGTACGTGCTGATGCTGGAAGGTACTCTTTAACACTTACTAATGACTTAGGCAGTTTCACTGCTTCAGCACAAGTAAACGTGATAGACAAACCTGGACCACCGCAACCACCACTTGATGTTAGTTGCGTTACCAAGGAAAGCGCGAGGTTAGCTTGGAAGCCACCATTAGACGATGGCGGCTCCCCTATCCTTCATTACATCGTGGAGAAAATGGATGTATCTCGAGGTACTTGGTCAGATGCCGGCATGGCTACAATCACTTCTCACGATATTACTAGACTGATCCATCGTAAGGAATACTTCTTCCGAGTCAAAGCCGTTAATGCTGTTGGGGAATCTGAACCTCTGGAAACACCAAAGAGTATAATTGCCAAGAATGAATTTGGTAAGTTACAAATATTACTATTTTTGCCCCCTAAATTTAAAACAATTGAAACTAATTATGAATTAGTTATTTATTACCCGATTTCATGTCAGAAACATCAAATCTAGATTGCATGTTATAACACACTGTCAAATTGCCTTAGCAACCATTTGAACTATCATAGTAAATGTTCATTTATTTTCATTAAGTCATACGTATTTGCTGTTTCTGCACATGGAAAACACGTTATAACTATTTTTTTTAAGATGAACCAAGTGCTCCGGGCAAACCAGCCGTTACTGACTGGGACAAAGACCACGTTGACCTGGAATGGACTCCGCCAAAGAGCGACGGTGGTTCACCCATCACGGGATACATTATCCAAAAGAAAGAAAAAGGCAGCCCATACTGGACCAATGCTGTCCATGTACCTGCTAGGAAGAATGCCGCCACAGTACCTGATTTAACAGAAGGCCAAGAATACGAATTTAGAGTAATAGCAACAAACACTGCCGGTCAAAGTGAACCCTCCGAACCATCAGATTTGGTTACAGCTAAGGCCCGTTTCTGTAAGAAATATAATTTCTATAAAATAATGCTTATTAAAATAATGTTATATAAACATTATAAGCGTGAAATTAATTGTTTTTTTATCGTTTTCAGTGGCGCCTAAGATCAAAACTCCCCTTAATGATATTCGTATCAAAGCGGGACTTATTCTCCACATTGACATTGACTTTATTGGAGAACCATGTCCTGAAGTTACATGGACAGTTGGAAGCAAACCTTTGACAGCAGATGAACGTACAACGGTTACCTCGATCGGGTATCATACAACAATACACACTGTCAACGCTAAACGAACTGATAGCGGATTATACCACATTTTGCTTAGGAACAGTTCTGGTATCGACGAAGGGTCATTCCAAGTAACAGTTTTAGGTATGTCACTAATAAATAATTATATTAGGAAGGTTTAATATTTGAATTCTCGTAGATCGTCCTGGACCTCCACAAAGACCGATAGAATACGAAGAAGTTACAGCCCAAAGCGTAACACTTTCATGGAAACCACCTACGGATAACGGTGGCAGTGAAATTACGTAAGCAAGCACACAATTATGTACCACACCAATTACAATCTGTTGTATTTTAGTGGCTATGTAATAGAAAAGCGAGATCTGACACATGGCGGTGGTTGGGTACCAGCTGTTAACTACGTAAACCCTAAATACAACCATTCCGTCGTACCTAGATTACTAGAAGGTACTAAATACGAATTCAGAGTTTTTGCTGAAAATATGCAAGGTCGTTCCGACCCACTAGAAACCGAAAAACCAATCGTTGCAAAGAATCAATATGGTAAGTAACAAATAATTTTACGTGAACACAAAAAAGCTATAACGTATTAACAAATGATTTATTTAGATGTTCCTGGTAAACCGGGTAAGCCACAACTTGTCGACAGTGACAAAGACCACATTAAGATCAAATGGTCTGCTCCTATTAGTAACGGCGGATCACCAATCGTCGGTTATGATATCGAACGTCGTGATCGTGCTACCGGAAGATGGGTGAAACTGAACAAAGAACCTAACCGCAATCTTGAATATTACGACGACAGAGTTCAAGAAGGACACCAATATGAATATAGAGTATCTGCGGTAAACGCCGCTGGCCCTGGAAAGCCAAGCGACGCTTCCAACGTCTTCATTGCTAAACCGATGAAAGAGAAACCGAAGTTATACTTAGACGGTATCATCGGTCGCAAGATCAAAGTACGTGCCGGCGAACCCATTAATATTAATATTCCTCTGTCCGGCGCTCCTACTCCTAAAGTAGAATGGAGCAAAAATAAGGTTCCTGTGCCTGAATCCAACAGGGTATATGTAAGTATTTGACCATTTAGTTACACACTGTATATATATTGAAAATTTTCAGACTGAAACTACAGGTGAAAATACTAGACTGCGCGTGGAAGTATCAAACAGAGACGATTCTGGAAAATACACAGTTCGTGCTTCGAACGAATATGGAACAGATGAAGGAGACATCGAAGTAATTGTAGTTGACAAACCGGGCATTCCCAAAGGCCCACTACAAATCACAGGTACCACACAGGACACAGTATCTCTGTCATGGAACCCACCAACTGACGATGGTGGCGGCGACATTACCGGATATATAGTAGAAGTGAGCGAATACGGAACCGATAGCTGGCGCCCTTGCCCAGGTTTCTGCCCGAGACCATCGTTCACCGCTCGTGGCTTAACAGAAGGAAAGAAATACGTCTTCAGAGTAAGAGCCGAAAACATATACGGCGTATCCGAGCCTTTAGAAGGAAAACCAGTTGTAGCGAAGAGTCCCTTCGACCCACCAGGCGCGCCTAGCCAACCAGAAGTTACCGGCTACACTCCATCCTCGTGCTCACTAAGATGGAACCCTCCAGTATCCACTGGAGGCAAGCCCATCACGGGTTATTATGTTGAAAAACGTGAACGTGGAGGCGACTGGGTACGTGTCAACAATTACCCAACGCCTAACACTCAATACACTGCCCAAGACTTACGTGAAGGAAACAAGTACGAATTCCGCGTTATTGCGGTTAATGAAGCAGGACCCGGCGAACCAAGTAAACCAACAGAACCCATCATCGCTCAACATCAACGATTCAAACCCGATGCACCTGAACCGCCGAAAGCGGACAGAATCACCAAGGATAGCGTCACGCTCTCCTGGAGGCCACCGAGAAGCGACGGTGGATCTAAACTTAGGGGATACATTTTACAGAAACGTCCAAAGGGTGCTGATGATTGGACTGATGTGAACACTTCGCCTATCAATAATACCGTTTACACCGTACCTAACCTAAAGGAAGGTGAAGAGTATCAATTCAGACTCATAGCAGTGAACGATGTTGGTAATTCTGAGCCTAGCAGACCTAGCAATCCTATTGTAATCGAGGAACAACCGAACAAACCTTGTATGGACTTAGGCGGTGTCCGTGACATAACCGTCCGTGCCGGTGAAGATTTCAGCATACACGTACCTTACGTTGGATTCCCCAAGCCGACAGCTTCTTGGTTTGCCAACGACAAACTTCTTGATGACAGTGACAGTCGTGTATTCCCACAACTTGCTGACGATTACGCAAGTATCATCGTCAAGAATTCCAAACGTTCCGATAGTGGTCAATATCGACTCCAGTTGAAGAATCCTTCAGGTTTTGACACGGCCACGATAAACGTAAAAGTTTTGGACAGACCGGGTAAACCCGAAAACCTTCGAGCGGACGAATTTGCAGGCGACGCCCTTACGTTATACTGGCAACCGCCTAAGGATAACGGTGGTGCAGACATAACCAACTACATCGTAGAGAAGAAAGAGGCCAAATCTCAAACTTGGTCCAAAGTTAGCAGCTACGTCACTGTTCCCTTCGTCAGAATTCGCAATCTAACACTTGGGAAAGAATACGATTTCCGAGTAATCGCTGAGAATCTATACGGACAATCCGAACCTGCCGTTACCTCCGAGCCGATCCGTGCCAGACATCCATTCGACCCGCCGGGAGCCCCTGGCGTACCCAGAGGAGTTGAAACCACTGAAGATTCTATTACGATCACTTGGACAAAACCACGCCATGATGGCGGTTCTCCTATTACCGGCTATGTTGTCGAAAAACGTCTTATCACAGAAGACAAATGGACTAAAGCCGCTCATGCTATCGTCCCAGATCTAACCTTAAAAGTTATTAACTTAATTGAAAATCATGAATATGAATTTAGAGTTGCTGCCGTCAACGCAGCGGGACAAGGTCCGTGGAGCTCGTCGTCCGATGCAATTTGTGCCAGAGCTGCTCCACAAGCTCCAAAGATAACCTCAGACTTGAGCATTCGTGACATGATCGTCATTGCTGGTGAAGAACTTAAAATAACTGTACCATATGTAGCTACACCTAAACCCAAAGCATCTTGGACCATTAACGGTGATGAAGTTATTGCCGACCATAGAATTAAAATGGAAACTACAGACATTGCTTCCATATTCCTGAATAAGTCCGCTAAACGATCAGATACTGGCGGCTATACCATCAAATTAACAAACAATGTGGGATCAGATTCAGCTACGTGCCGTGTCCTTGTAGTAGACAAACCTCTGCCGCCTCAAGGACCACTTGATATATCCGATATCACTCCAGACAATTGCTCATTAGCATGGAGGCCACCGTTAGATGATGGTGGTTCACCAATTACCAACTACATTGTCGAAAAATTAGACACAAACGGCATTTGGGTGAAAGTAAGCAGTTTTGTTCGTAACACCCATTACGATGTTATGAGCTTAGAGCCAAATAAGAAATACAGCTTTAGAATCCGTGCTGAAAATCAATACGGAATCAGTGAACCTCTCGAAAGCAGCGAACCAATCACGGCTAAATATCCATTCACGATTCCCGATCCTCCAGGAGCTCCTCGTGTTACCGATTGGGATTCTTCTACGATTTACTTGTCATGGGACAGACCCAACAACGATGGTGGATCTCGCATCCAAGGTTACAAACTTGAATACCGTGACGTTGCTCATGATACGCACTGGCAAAGTGCTAGCGATTATCTCATAAAAGAAACGCACTTCGATTTATTCAATATGACAAGCGGACATGAATACGAATTCAGAGTTCGTGCTAAAAACGCAGCTGGTTTCAGCAAACCTTCTGCGTCCTCTAGCAAATTCAAACTCAAGGGTAAATTCAACGTACCATCTCCACCACAAAATCCTAAGGTGGTTAATGTAGGAAAGGGTTATGTCGACCTCACCTGGGAACCACCTACTAACGACGGAGGATCGAGAATTACCGGATATATCATCGAAAAGAGAGAAATCGGCAGTCCGCTTTGGACCAAATGCAACGACTACAACATTACCGACACAAACTACACAGTCCTCAATTTGACTGACAGATCTGAATACGAGTTTAGAATATATGCCGTTAACTCAGCTGGAAAGAGCGAACCTAGCAACTGCACAACACCTGTTAAAGTATGTGAAGTATTGGGTGGCGAAAAACCAGAATGGGTACGCCGTCTCAACAACACTTCCGCTCCTCTTGGAAGGTCAGTAACGCTTGAATGCGAGGCATATGGCAAACCAGAACCAACCTTCAGATGGATTAAGAACGGACGTGAAATTACAATCGGTGGTAGATTCAGAACCGAAGTTAAAGGAGGAACCGCCTTCTTGCATATATCTGAACTCCTTGACATCGATGATGGTGACTACACCTGCGAAGCAAGCAATACCTTAGGAGCCGTGACTACCACAGCACGTCTTAAGATTGGCAGTAAGTACCTTCTCTACCTTCAACAATATCTGAGACCCACGTGCAAATGTTAGGCGACCAAGCTTACACTTGTGGTAACACTGGCACATAACATAACCAGTAGCAAACATGACAAGAAAATTAAATTGACCTAGACAAAAAAGCACTTTGATCACGTAGGCCTAGGACATTGTTGATGTAATTGTATTCCTCTACTAAAACCTGCTATAAATATTAACAATTAATTTCTTTCTAGCTCCTCCAAGGATCGAACGACTTCCTGGAGATTTGTACTTGGCCGAAGGAGATAATACTAAAATTAAAATCTATTACTCCGGAGATCAACCTCTTGATGTTACCCTTACTAGAAATGGCAAGAACATCGACGATTCTACCCATATTAGATATACCGTATTTGATGACTACATTATTATATTTATTAAAGACATCACTAAACTTGATGGAGGCGATTATAACTTAACTGTAAAGAATGACAGTGGAAGTGCATCGGGAAGCTTCACAGTTTACATCACTGGTCTTCCAGGCCCGCCAAACGGACCCTTGGAAACTACCGACATCACCAAGCATACCTGCACGCTAAGCTGGAAACCTCCTAGCTATGATGGAGGATTGCGTGTAACGCATTACGTCGTTGAAAGAAAAGATGTAACAGGCACACACTGGATAACGGTGTCCAGTTCCTGCAGAGATACCACCTTTACAGTCCAAGGTTTAACCGAAGGCCAAGAATATTTGTTCAGAGTCATGGCCGTAAATGACAATGGAATGGGACCACCACTAGAAGGCGTTAACCCGGTTAGAGCCAAAGCTCCGTTCGACCCACCGGGACCCCCTGGAATACCGAAAGTTACTCAAGTTGGAGGTGACTTTGTTAACCTCGAATGGACTAAGCCTGAAAACGACGGAGGAGCCCGCGTCCAGGGCTACTGGATAGACAAACGTGAAGTAGGCAGCCTTGCATGGCAACGTGTTAACGTATCTCTATGCCTACCTACTCAAATAAACATATCGAACCTCATCGAAGGCCGTCAGTACGAATTCAGAGTTTTTGCTCAAAATATCGCTGGTATTTCTGAACCGTCCTCCGCTTCAACTTCCGTTGAAATTAAAGATCCACTGGCAGCCACCCCACCAGAAATTATCAAACCCCTTAAGAATGCTCAATGTATTCAGAATCACAACGCCAAATTCGAATGTACAATCACTGGCAATCCCGCACCTCACATCACATGGTACAAAGGTGCTAGAGAAATTACCAACGGATCCAGATACCACATCTACAGCGAAGGCGACGTTCATCATCTTATTATTCACGATATATTCGGTGAAGATGCTGATGAATACGTCTGCCGTGCTGTCAACAAAGGCGGCGTTAAATCTACCCGTGCTGAACTTCTAATAATGAGTAAGTAACATCCAAATTTATTTATTGTGATAGTCATGTTTGCTTCTATGTTTGCTATTATTCAAAATTAGAGATAATTCTACAAACTAAATTTATTTCTTATTTCCAGCTGCACCTAAGTTGAACATTCCGCCGCGCTTCCGTGATTCTGCGTACTTCGACAAGGGTGAGAACGTTGTAATAAAAATTCCATTTACCGGCTTCCCCAAACCAAAGATCACTTGGGTAAGAGAAGGTGAAGTAATTGAATCCGGTGGTCACTATCATGTCGAAGTCAAAGACAGACATGCTATTCTTACCATTCGTGATGCCAGTAAATTAGACAGCGGTCCATACAGAATAACTGCTGAGAATGAGCTTGGTCAAGACACGGCCATTATCAAAATCCAAATTGCTGATCGCCCCGATCCACCGAGATTCCCAGCTGCGGATAATATCGGCACCGATTCTCTAGCTCTCTCCTGGAAAGCTCCGGTATGGGACGGTGGCAGTAATATTACCAATTATCTCGTTGAAAGGCGTGAACACCCATTATCGACATGGATTAGGGTTGGAAATACTCGCTTGACTACTATGGCTGTTAGCGGACTTACGTCTGGCCATCAATACGAATTCAGAGTTTATGCTGAGAATATCTATGGACGTTCTGATCCTTCAGACGTAAGCAATCTCATTGCCACTAAAGACACTATTAAGAAACAAGTCCAGAAGAGGAAATACGAAGTTGACGAAAACGGTAAGAAGATCCGTGAATCTCACAAAGAACCAATCAAAGATTACGATCAATATGTATTCGATATTTACTCGAAATTTGTTCCCCAACCTGTGGAAATCAAGACCAGATCTGTATACGACGATTATGATATCCTAGAAGAAATCGGTACCGGCGCGTTTGGCGTTGTACATCGTTGCCGTGAACGTAAATCAGGAAATATCTTTGCTGCTAAGTTTATCCCTGTATCTCACGCTATGGAGAAAGAACTGATACGTAAAGAAATTGACATCATGAATCAACTACACCATCCCAAACTCATCAACTTACATGACGCTTTTGAAGACGACGATGAAATGGTCCTTATCTACGAATTCTTATCTGGAGGTGAATTATTCGAACGTATTACAGCTGAAGGCTACCAGATGTCTGAAGCTGAGGTTATCAACTACATGAGACAAATATGCGAGGGTATCAAACACATGCACGAGAAAAATATCATCCACCTCGATATCAAACCAGAAAATATCATGTGCCAAACACGTAAGGGCACCAATATCAAACTGATCGATTTCGGACTAGCAACAAAATTAGATCCTAATGAAGTTGTTAAGATTTCGACCGGTACTGCTGAATTCGCAGCACCTGAAATCGTTGAACGTGAGCCCGTCGGCTTTTACACAGATATGTGGGCTGTTGGTGTCTTAGGTTATGTTTTATTAAGTGGACTGTCGCCATTTGCTGGTGAAAATGACATTGAAACTCTAAAGAACGTCAAGGCTTGCGACTGGGACTTTGACGAAGAAGCATTTGCTAATGTATCCGAAGAAGGAAAAGATTTCATTCGCAGACTACTACTTAAGAACAAAGAGTAAGTTTTATATTATTTTTCTCCGATAATATTTAATGATAATTTTTAGGAAACGTATGACCGCCCAAGAATGTTTACTACACTCATGGCTGAGCGGTGACCACAGTGATAGAACCCAAGTCATCGAACAATCGAGATACCTTCGCATTCGTGATAGAATCCGTGCTAAATACGATGCATGGGATTCATTCGCCCTTCCAATTGGCCGATTATCAGAATATTCCTCATTACGTAAATTGCTAATAGATAAATATAAGATTCATGATACATACTTCGGTAAGTTTCTCATCCACAAACTTCATACATTTTTTAAATTAAATATATATTTTAGATCGTAGACAAGCCGCCCCGAGATTCGTCATTAAACCACAAAGCGCTTTCTGTTACGAAGGACAAAGCGTCAAATTCTACTGCAGAGTTATTGGTGTCGCTGCGCCTACAGTCAGTTGGTATCACAACAACGTAGAACTCAGGCAAAGTGTCAAATTTATGAAACGATATGCTGGAGATGATTATTACTTCGTTATTAATAGAGCCAGATTACAAGATCGCGGTGAATACATCATCAGAGCAGAAAACCATTATGGTTCAAGGGAAGAAGTTGTTTTCCTTAATGTTCAACGTAAGTAAAAAGACCAGCATTATCTACTTACAAATCTAAGTTATTATATTATACTAATTGTGTTCAATTTCTAGCTGTACCAAAAGTTGTACCTGAATATAAATCCGAAGCGCCAGTTATACGCAGACGTGAAGCCCTGCCATATACCTTCTGGCAAGAAGAACAGGAATGTGCTCCAAGCTTCACCTTCTTACTCAGACCTCGTGTCATGCAGGAACGTGACACCTGCAAATTGTTATGTTGTTTGAGTGGCAAACCTTTCCCCACAGTAAAATGGTACAAAGACAAACGAGAACTTAGCAAATACGAATACTCCATGTCACACTCTGACGGTGTTATCACAATGGAAATTGTCGGATGTAGACCGTCCGACTCTGGCAAATACACTTGCGTAGCTACAAATCCACATGGACAAGATGAAACCTCTTGCGTCGTCATCGTAGAGGGAGTAACCAGCACTGCAGAACAAACGGCACTCGCAAATAAACTCCTATACTCTGGCGATAGAAAATATATCGAACATCCCATAAAACCAGCACCTATCCCAGTTACTATCAGAAAACAAATTCCTCAACCTACTCCAATTCAACCACGCTCTAATAACCCTAGCACAAACAGTTTAGCACATTCATCTTCCAATCTTAGCGTTGGAGATGGAGAACGACGACCACCTAGGAAATATGGTAGGTTAGATTCTACAGGAAGTCCAAATAGATCAAGAAGCGCAACCAAAGAATTAGCATGTACGTATTATTATTGCAAACATATACATAGCAGTTAGGTGTTTATTGCTGTTTGATTTTTTTTTTCAGTACCTCCAGATGATTCAACCATGCATGCGCCAAAATTCACAAAGACACTATCAGACTTAACAATAAATGATGGTGATAGTTTAACTTTGACCGCTCACGTAAAAGGAGATCCCGATCCACAAATTGTATGGACAAAGAATAACAAAGCACTTAGCTCATCTGAAGTCGTAGATCTTAAATACAAAAATGGAATAGCAAAACTGCATATCAATGAAGTATACCCTGAAGACGAAGGAGAATATGTATGCAAAGCCACAAACTCTATCGGATCGACAGAAACTAAATGCCGCCTTACAATTAAACGTAAGTAACATATGTATTATAAAGCAATATCTTAATCTTGATAAACACTTTACAGCCATGGCTAATGCTACTAATGGAAAGAAAAAGGGATCAGAAGACAAACCACCAAGAATAGTTAGCCATCTTGAATCAGCATTTGTGAAAGATGGAGAACCTGTAACTATATCTTGCCGCATTATAGGGGCCGATAAATTCGATGTTGTCTGGTTACACAACAATAAAGAAATTAAACCTTCCAAAGACTTCCAATACACAAATGAAGCAAATATCTACAAACTCATCATTGCCGAAATTTTCCCAGAAGATTCGGGAGCATATACCTGTGAAGCATTCAACGATGCAGGTGAAAGTTTCAGCAGTTGTACACTAAACGTTGTTGTTCCAGGCGAACAGCCTAAGAGCCCCGTGTTCAAAACATTCCCGGTATCCGCCACGGTAAGAAAATGAAAAGTTTTAATTTATAAAAAGTTTATATCGACGTGTATATTTATATTTGTTTCTCTAGGTGTCAGAGGGTGAATCCGCCACATTTATAGCAGAGACAGAAGATGACCCATTACAGATAAATTGGTTGAAGGATGGCAAACCAATAAAAGAAAGCAGTGCAAAATATAACTTCACTGCTGATGGAAAACGCTACACCTTACAAATTTTGTCTTGCGATTCCAACGATGTTGGCCAATATCAAGCCAAAGCCATCGGAAAGAAAGGTGAAACCTTTTCGGCCTTCTCGCTAAATGTTGTTCCACCTGGCGAGCTCTAGATGAAGCTCTGACTAAGCCAATAACGCAATTTAACGAACGACTTGCTCCAAGAACTTATGTAACATATGTGTATAAATAATATATTTATAAGTGTTTTATATAAAGCGAGCTTCTGGGAAGAAGTGGTAATTACAAAATGTCTGCCTATCTCGTCGACAGCATCCTCAATTTACCATCTCCGTGTTGGCGATGTATCCACGCTTTTGTATTCACCACTTCTTATCAACGAAAGCAGCTGCGCTCAGCATTACATTTATTTCTCATTTCATTTCTCGAAAAAAATATAAAAAATACGGAGCAGAATTGTCGAAATTTTTAGTTTAACGGTATGAAAAGAGATTATTATTTATTTATTTAGTGTGAAAGTGCTTAATGCCATTTTTTCATTGTGCCATCTCTATTCATTATTTAAGTTTCATAAAAAAGTGCATTACTGCTTTTGCAAAGCCGAACCAAAATTGTATCATACTATGTAAAAATAAAAAATATATAATTTTTTACTGTCGTTTTATTTCATATTGAAAACCCTACTATACCTCAATACCAAGCAATTAGTGATTTTAGAAACATATAAACACATTTATAAGAAAATATTCGTCTCAAACAGAGGTTATAAAATAATGTAATGTAATATAAACCATCGTAAAAATTCATTCTGATTTGCTTGGTTCATTCCAATGAAAAATATAATGTAATTTTACTTAAAATTTGTATGCACTGTTTGTATATTATGTTTTGTGGTTTGTATGGTTTACAAACTTCCAAGTCCAAGACTAATTTTAACAACTGCGCAAGTGCATGATCTCAGGTTGAAATAAAGTTAGGTTAGGTTAACCCTTGAGCCTGCACTCTGTCTGCAGCAATTAGATACGGTTTGGGGTTTCAAATTGTAAGTTAAGTTGAGAACGAGCTACCAGTGAAATAAATTTAACGCAAAAAGTAGTTGGAAGGACATTTCTAATAGCTTCAAACCGTTTCCAAGTGCTGCAGAAACACACCTATTGGTACAAATTGTAAAGAAGAGTATATGAAAAGTACAAGATAAAATACAAATATTAACCAAAAGTACGAGATAAAATACAAATATTAACCAAAATTACTTACAGTTTCACTAATTTGCCAGCTAAAAAGTCACAAATCACAACGCGATACACTCCGAATTACGAAAACGGACGCCACACAAAAAGGGGTTATAAAAACAGCATTTGTTTTTGCCAAAATCATGATAACCATGGCCATGTGTTACCGGTGCGTCGTAGCTGCAGCCTACTATGTTAATTACAATAGAATAGAATAAAGACCATTGACCATCCACATATAACAGTAACAGATACATAATACAAACATTTATTTTTAATATAAAGTACATAATTAGAAAAATATATATATATATATCAGTCATAAATATATCACAATTCACAATTAGTAGGAAACATAAGGTTTCCTGATTCCTGCAGTATTGATAGGCCTAGGCCTAGAATGTTTGGGAGTTTGAGGTTGCTGATTAAATCTATTTGCTACGTTGACATCAACGGGAAGTGTTTGGGTAGTTGTGGTTGTTTTGGGAGATTCACCAACTCTGTTAGCAAGGTTGTTTGAGGCAGATGAAGGTTCGGAATTAGAAGAAGTGTCTTGAAAACGACTGGCAAGCTCTGGATACACCTTAGCACTCGTTCCTGCGAATGATGGTCGTTGGGTCACAGCCAATGCAATGATGCAGGCAAAGATTACAAGAGTTTTCTAAAAAAAAAAATAAAAAACCAAGTCACAAATTGTAAGTAAGTAAAAAGGAAATTTCGTTCAATTTCTACTACTGACAGTCTATATGAGTATGTATCTATATATAGCAATAATTATCTAAAACTGTCAAGAGATTTAGCACATAAGTTCAATGAAAACCATTTTTCGGTTGACCTATTCGGGCCATTTATGATTAATAATAAAACTAAATGTATTAATAAAACAGTTAAATGTTAGAGTACAATAATACAGAAGCGCTTAAAACCAGTGGCGGCTGGTAAGATTTCATGTATGCCATATCTCAATAGCCAGACATGGGACTCAAACCAAACTTTAGGGTATATGTACTGTGGCCATATAGAGAACTTTGGTAGAAGAAAAACGATTTTACAGTTTGCTAAAAAAAGTTGAAAGAAACGTGGGCCTCACCTCAAATTTTCAAAATGGCTTCTTTAAATTTTGAGAAACATTTTTTTCCATAAACTAGATGTAATTTTAGGGATAGGTTTCAAGTTTTATTAAAAAATAACTATATTTGTAGAATTTATAGCATTTTGAAATTTTTATAATGTATCACAAATACAATATTAATTTTCAAACTGCTGTAACTTCAACAAAAATAAATTTTTTTAGTAAAATCTGAAACCTATTGGCAGAAGTATGTCTAGTTTATGAAAACAAAATTTCCTCGAAATTTAAACAAGCCAATTTGGAAATCTTAGGTGAAACCCACGTTTTTTTTAACTTCTTTCGCAAACTGCAAAATCGTTCTCCTTCTACTGAAGTTCTCTATATAGCCACAGTACATATATACTAAAGTTTGGTTTGGGTCCCATGTCTGGTTATTAATATATGACATACCTGAAATTTCACCAGCCGCCACTGCTTAAAACTACCTAGAGTGTAGTAGATGTTACAGAAAAGTTTCAAAATAAATTACCTACTACCCGTTAAAATTATTTATTAAAAAAATTTGTGTTTTAAATTATTTATCGTTGCATATATTATAGGTACATGCGTTTGCTATAATAATGACACTCCCTCAAAACAGTTTTTGAACTTCTGAGTAGAAATTTCATAAAATCTCTATTGGTGAGTGAAACAACCAAGAACTAATGTTAAAAGTTGAAAGTAGATTTCACTACAAATACGTCAATAGTTCAAAAGAAATCGCAAAATTAATTTTAAATAGTGCCATTATTATTGCAAACGATTGTACCTACTATTGACCTCGACCAAAATAAAAAATCCAAACAAGTCATAATTAGTTTATAAAAAGATAAAATACCGGTTTCTTAATGCCCAAATTCTTCCGATTTATATCGACGAATATTTATGTATTATTAATTTAACTAATTACTTACCATTATTGGATGTTGTAGATGAAATTATACTTATATAAATTTTACTAATTATTGCAATGCGCTTATTGTACATGTACTGTGTACAACTTAGACTGAAACGAATGAGCAATAAAAGGCTAGGTCGTGTATTTATCGAGATTGTTGCTTTGCGTAAGAATTGTATATAGCTTCGGGCATGATGATGGAGCAGTTAGGAATATCAAGGAAAATCCAATTCTTTTTAAAGAAGACACTATAGATACTAGCACAATTCTTAGATCACTTTTAATACACTCCGTCAAACGATTTCATTCAGTAATGATTCTATGAATAATGAGTACCTACCTGTAATACAGAAACGGATAGCGATCCCCATGAAAATGGATAAACCATTAGTTTTTCCGGTTGGAAATTTGTATTTGTTTGTACTTACGCATATTTAGCTATACATTATCTATTTCTTGTTTAGATGGCTTTTTATGAGAAAATAAGTAGGTAAATGCAGTTTTAGAGTTTTATCTTTTTTGGATACTCTAATGAAAAATAACTTTGTAAACTGATCACCTGAACTAGTCTGCGATGCTTTGTATAATTATAAGTTATTAAAACTGACGTGAATTTCTCTTTATCAATAATTAAGCAAGTATTTTTCTTGTTGAATTTATAAATATTATCATATAAACATACATGTTCAAAATTCATATTGATTTAGATTTTTCAAATGTACACAAATAACAAAAATAGTTTCACAGTGCCGTTGTTTTTTTAATATTATCATGTTTTGGTAAATCCTATCTCCAGACCGACGAGGTTAACGATCAATGCCAGATACAATCCTTTTCTGTTAATGCAAAATAAATTTCTATTACATTCTGTTATCATGATGGGCTCCCTTGACTTGAAACATCATTACGCAAAATCAAATCGCTTTTGATAAAATTTTTTTATTTGAATTACTCTTCATGTTTTAGTTACTCTTGTCCACCCTGCCAAATTTTCTGCGATCAAATAAAAGATTTTAATATATTTGCCCTACTTTCCATAAAATTCGAGTGGAAGCTGATCTGAGTTAATTCATTTTGTATCAGTGTGACAAATCATATCTTTTAAGTACGAATAAGTATGCACAAATAGATTTTCTTGTACTATAAACACACAAAATTTAAAATTCTGCGTTTCTGGATAAAGCTTCTCACGTTGAAACTATAGCTTGGAGGTTGACGTTTTAAACATAAATTTGAGAAAGAACTTCAAAGACAAAGAGCACTGCTGTACATACTTGGTTTTCGTAAAATAAGGAACAACAATCAGAGGCAAAAATTTGTATAAAAATAAAAACACTTTATTCACACATTAAATAGTTCATAATTTAACAATAATAGAATCAATTTGCCGCCAAACAATATAAATGAAGCAGCCTACAAGAATCAGACTTAAAATAAGAAATTTTATATTTATCCCAAACTGCTTAAGAACGACGGTCTTGGTTGCGTCGGCTTAACATATGTATCATCAAATGAAGAATCATCATCAAAGGAAGACCGCAATCGAACTTCCTGTTGCCTATTTTTGTTTCTGATCCCTTGAGGATCCCTGAACCTTTCAATGTGTTCAGCATTTAATAACCAGAAAGGTCTGTTCTCCCTCGGCCAAGAATTAAGCCATTTCACCAATTCTTCGTCTCCACGAGCATCTATGGGTATCTTTACGGTGGTTTGAGGCTCGGTTTCTCCTATTCTGTTGGCTATGCTGTTAGTATCAACGGAAGACTGGGAATTTGAAGATTCGGTGTCCTTAAAACGGCTGTGTAGTTCTGGATATACTTTCGGGCTACTTCCTGCATACGAAGGCCGTTGAGCCACGGCTAGGCTAATGACACATCCAAAAATTACTAACGACTTCTGCAACAAAGAATAGATTTATTGAAAATGTGCCTGTTTGTATTTTATAAAATTATTTATTTTAGTAACAAATAAAAAACAAAAAAATAAATTAATTAAAAATGCAATAAAAAAGGCGCTAATTATCTTATTAAAATATGTATATGTAGGTAATATAAGTACATACCATTACTACGAATGTTTTCAGTAAGTGTAAGACAAGTATATGTATATAACTATATAATACACTCGAACGATGTCACTCGTCTAAAGACCGCGAATTGACTGGCGATAAGCTAGTATCTTTTTATTTAAAATATGTGCGGCACGAGACGTCTCGGTAGTGGGTATAGCCCCAGACCATCCATTATAGCAGTGAATTCTTTGGAAGGGAAACCCACATTGTTTTAAGCCTATCGCTGAAGAAGTAAAAAACCGCAAAATATTGATGTGGTTTAATATCATCTGCAAAAATATATATCTTAGCCTTGAACAAACAACTTTTTGCAATAATTAATTGCAATTTCGTGTTAAAACGAGTTTTTTTCTTAAGATTATTAGCATATATAGTTCAGTTAATAATAAATCTTTTCGCCAACTAATTCTATAGACAATTAACTATTAAAATAGTATTTACATATAATTAGGTTTTTTTTTCGTCTGCTAAAATTGCATCAGTATTGTTTCGTTCTTAGAAACTGGGATCTATGCTATAAACAAAATCATTCTTATCATTCATGGTTAGCTCAGCCTTTACTTGGAAATAATATATCGCATGACTTGCATGTTGAAATATTCGGTACAGGGGTAATCAAAAGTATGTACCTTCCTTTTTAAAATAGTAGATATGAATACATGACATTTTTTTACTTGTAAATTATTCATATCTAAAAGCAGTATGAAAAACACATTTCGCTATTGATTTAAAGTATAGAATTGTTTAATTTCTACATAAACAAAACATTTAAAGTAAAAACAGAAATGATAAAAATAAACTTGAACTTTTCTAAACTGTGAACAGGTCCGGATTTAAAATTTTTGTGAAATGAGTTGTGCACATTATAAGGAAATTCAGGATATTCCAATCATCATGTGATGGCTGTGAGCAACCTGATAGAAAACAAAAGTGTTCTGATCTCAATGCATCAGAATTGAACGCGATGGATCTGAAAGGTGACAGAGACTTGAAATTTTACTGTGGTGATTGCCAGATGGGTATAAAATTAATACCTAAGCTTCATTTGTCTATTGATAATATGCAGACCCAGATCAATGAATTAAAAAACAAAATCTATTATCTCCAACTTTATGGTCTGAGGAAAGCATCATTGATGAAATAAGCGAAGAGGAAAAGAAAAATAATGTCATTAGCGAAAAGATACCCAAAATTTTGCCTGCCCGAACGATATACCCGCCCATGATAGCGCTGGACATGGTGGATCTCAATTCGTCGGAGCCAATCAAAAGCTGCAGCGCAAATATACGGGCTGCATGTATATTTCTTTGTGTTGACTGCTATACCTAAATTGTGGGCAGGTTTATAACATGAGTCACTCTCTAGATTTTTGGCCGTCAACATCATCATAGTAGATACCCTGATTCGCACCTTGCATTTACAATTTTTTTGCTCGACTTGTTTTTTTTTAATGGTATCTACCTATCACGTATTTTCTACTTCACTGTTGTCACCATTCTCATTATCTGTAAAAATTGTTAAATATTACATATATGCGTAGTTCCATGTAAAGTGACGATTATCTGTTGGGAATGAATCTTCATTTTAATACCCATGCACAAAATATAAATATGCGTCCGCATAGTCAACCGTAAACTAATATAATAATAGCACAATTAATGCATATCACTTCTTAATTTGTTTTTCTCAATAAGTCAGCTTATGTGCGAATTAATAAAAATACATTATTTCATTTCCATGTTTTGAATTTTGTAATTTATATAGGTATTTTAAAAATTTTGTAATTCTTTATTTATAAAGGAATGTATCTTTTTTAAACAATATGCTATATAATCAAGGCCTATACACACATAACATAGACATAAATTATGACTCAAGTAGCCGTAGCTGATTTACTTGTTCTAAAATTATTTATTTAAAACAAATTTAATACAATAAATCAGTTCTGGATTTGGATAGAAACAGATTAAATATAACATCCAGTATATTTTCTGCGGTATCCATATCAATGTAAACAATTATTTCCCCATAAATCATGATAAAAGCACAGCAAGCCTTCAACCGCAAATTTCCATTTAATATACATAATTATGCAAAACACCTGCCTGCACTGCATATTTTATTTAAAACACGGAAGATTTGTATTTGCAGGATTTATAACAAAATCGAAAAACATACTTGAGTATACAATTCCTATCATACCAGTAAATTCTGCAAATAAAAATCACTAGTCATTTTTCCTACTCTTTAATTCATTTTAATATTGAGAACATCGATATAAACATTCATATTTTCAAATTTTGTTTTCAGAATTTACGTCCATGGAAATTAGTATCTACTTTTACCACGATCATTACTTTACGACGTCATTGAAGACTTCGTGACTCATTTCTCAACGTCGGGGTCAGTTTCTCTCGATATTTCTGTTTTATACTAGACTCTATTTGTTTACATTAGTTATGTAATAAATGACGAGATTTGACCGGACGTCCAACCGTAACGCATAAAGTTTACTACCTCTTGAAAATGAGTCATGTGTCAGCCTTGGTATCAGTCACCACCAAAGCATATTACTCTTATTTGGTATAAATTCAAATGTCTATAAATAGATGTTATACATAATGCAAGATAATGCAATGAGAGACTGGAATATAAACATGCTGTACTAGATAGTACTAATCAAATAATAGAAAATAATGTACATTTGGACGTACCCCTAAAATGCTTCTTAACGTAATATATGTTATATACATAATGCAAGAATGCAACTGAATGAGAGACTGGCATATAAAGATGCTGTACTTACACCGTTAAAAAAATAGAGGTGATAGTACTAATCAAAATAGAAAATAATGTACATTTGGACACAGCCCTAAAATGCGTTTACAAGCGGTAGTTTTTGCAAGGAAAATCAAGTTTCACGATATACCTAGTCATGGTAAGCTTATAGCCGCCGCCACTGCCTGGTAAGTATTTAATATATTGCTCCGCAGGATCGAATAATTAATTTATTCGGGTTTTCCCCAGCCGCTATACTATTAACAATAAATTAGTTTGGTAATTATTTACATTATCTGAAACCTCACTGTCTTAATAAAAAAAATTTTACCTCCCTATTTTTGAGGGTGCTCAACACGAATCTAAAATGCTTTAGTTTATTAGTTTTGCGCAGTGGAATTTAGTTTTCAAAAAAAAATGTTTCAAAATACATTAGGTTGCAATATCACCTCCTGCTGGCTTCAGTTCATGACATCACACTGTTGTAAAAATAAATAGAGGTTACAATTTTGAATTTTTTTTTCGAAAACTAGAGCAGACCGCACAAAACTAATTTTAGTTTCGTGTTCAGCACCCTCGAAAATAGGAGGGTAAGAATTTTTTATTAATATTGAAGCGGTTTCCGCGAATATAAATAATTACCAAATTATAAATTACTGAAAAGTGAATTTTAGCAAAGTTCATATTTTAGTATTAGAAAAATGTACCTACATTGGTATAGATGTTGATTAGTACATACATAGTTATAAAAAGACTGCTAGAACATAAAATATGACAAGCATATTTAATATATTAAAATAATTTTTTTAAATGGAAAGGACATTTTGAATTTACTGCTACTTCTACATTTTAGATTACAACGGTAAGACGGAAAAAATAAATTTTGCTGTCAGAATGTAGAAATTTATAAAATAGAAATTCGATGTAATAGAAGTAATACTGCAACCCACAATACATGGGCTATTTGCTATTTTTATTAATTCTCTTTAAATTTGCTAAGAAATCAGACGTATATTTAAATATGTCATTTATTAGACAATGAGGCATTATAATATGCTCACCTTTCATAATAGCTTGATTTTATAAACTTATATGTGAATATCCAAGTTGGCTGCGATTTCACAGCAGTGCAAATGTTTTTTGTGTATTGTTGGTAATACTTTTTCCTGTTTTAGTTATGTAATGGCGACCAGTGGATTACGCTGCGCATGTCAAGAATATTTGTTTGAAAATTGAAAAAATTAACAGGAAATTGGTAAGAAACTACCTTCTACTAAATTATGTAATACTTCTAATGTACTTTTTTTTATTCTACTAACTGTTACCTTTCAAGTAGAAGCAGGTATGAGAAATATGTAACATTGAAATTATTCAGCTGTTTTACCTTAAAATTTAAATATAATTAATAATTATGTTATGTCTTAACTAGAAATTCGGTTAATCCCGATAGGTATTTTGAATTTTTTGGTAGCTATAGATTTGTTCAAAGCTAAAAATTTTTATAAAATGTTTGGCAGAAGTTATTTTTTGGTAGACTTGCCGTAGTGAGGCTAAAGAATTCGAACATACAATCACCTGAAATTGTGTATAGTATAATTTTATACTTTGGAATTAATTATTGATAAAGTTACTTACATAAAATTTAAATTTGATGGAAGTGGAAAAAATATACCTATGTTTTGACTACCTATCTGCTTGCTCAACGTATTTGGTTTTTGCAGTAGCATCAGCCATGATATATTTGTTTTTCAGAAATTAAAAATGGTTCATAAATCGGGATCCCACAAACGACTTGATGTCTTCAGACGGATCTGCCCATCACCAACTGTGTTATTTGATGAAATGGATTCCAACAGAACAATTTCAGAAAGACGTACGGAAAATACTGGAAATGGCGCAGTAGAAACAGAAACATCAGCAATGTGTCTACAACAACAGCCTGCGCAATCTAGTGAACTAATAACTTTTACTAATACAGCAAACGGAAGCACACATTTGTCAACACAAGAAACAAATGGGATTGTAGATACCGAACTACAGGATGCATTCATGGATTTACATATATCTAGACAAAATGAAAGGCCAATATTCAGTCTAGGTTCCTCATTAACTACAGAACGTAATGATAGTCTCAGAGTAAGAACTCCTGAAGGAATAGTACAGAATCCAAATTCAAATCATCTAACAGGCACTACACATCATAATGGCATAACCGAAATAAACAGAGTAAATTCAAGAGATGATTTGCCTTCACCGTCATATTTTTTGCCAAAAGATTTACTGGACGAAATAAATGGCATCGCAACGTGTCCACCTACAACTACAGACAATAGCCAGTACACATTGAATATGCCAATGATGGCTCAGCAACCTATAACAGCTTCTGGGAGCTATACTACAGAATTTGCTGTACCATACTCTGAATCGAGACGCATGAACGTTAAACCACAATCGAGTTTACTGAGTCGTATGAATTTTTCTAATGAATTTCATGAACAATGGAATAATCTCGGGAATAATATAAACCAACAACAAACTTTAATAGGTACTATGACTTTCTCTAGAGAATTTTATGAACAATGGAATCAGATACAACAAACTTTAGTGGACCGTATGGATTTCTCTAGTGAATTATATGAACAATTGACTAATATAAATCAGTTACCACCAAATTTAATGGGGTCTATGGATTTTCCCAATGAATTTTATCAACAGTGGAATAATATAAATCAGCCACAACCAACTATACCGAATAATTTGAATTTTCCTAATGAATTTTATGAACAGATGTTTGCAGGTAGTACAAATCAACCGCAACAAATGTTATTGGATCATATAAATTTCTGCAGTGAATATTTAGAACCAAGATCTACAAACGATTCAACTTTGAATTACGGAAATTTCTGCAATGAATTTGCTGAACCAAGGTCTCAAAATGAAATGAATTTACCGCAGCCATCTAATATGCATCCTATGAATTCGTTTAATGGACTTACAGAGCTAGATTCTTGGGATAAAATTAATTTACCACAGCCACCTTTTATAGATCACATGAATTCGTTTAATGGATTTGCAGAGTTAAGTGCTTATAATAATACGAATTTTTCACAGCCCACTTCAATGGATCATATGAATTCGTTTAATGGACTTGCAGCAAATCTAAGCCCTTTAAGAAATAAAAATTTTCCACAGCAGCCAATAATGGATCATATGAATTCGTTTAATGGACTTGCAGCAGAGCTAAGCCCTTTAAAAAATATGAATGTACCACAGCCGCCTTTAACGGATCAAATGAATTTGCCACAACCACCTTTAATGAATTTGTTTAATGCGTTTAATGGACTTTCACAACTGATGTCTACGAATTTCTCTACGCAATTCTTAGAACCAAGGCAAGTAAATTTGTCAGAACCAACTATAATGGATCCTATGAATTTTTCTAATGGATTTTTAGATCCCAGGCGTATCAATCCAATGAATTTTTCACAACCAACATTATTTGATTACGCAAATTTCTATAATGAATTTACAGGAGTGGGGTTTACGAACACTTTCAACCAACAACCAAATGAATTGGATTTTATGAATTCTTTAATGTTACATATTCAAAACCTTGGACAAAACAATGTAAATAGTAATACACAGTGGCCAATCTTCCATCAGAACCCCCTTCAATATTATATGAATCTTGCAGGAGAAAATTCTTTGTTACACAATACAATGCCAAGGCCGATACTAAGTGGGAATTATAATGATGAGGTATGGACACCAGATTTACTGCGAAATTCTAATGCAGATGAAACTGATTTCACTGCAGATTATACTACTGAATATTCAATGACACATGCCATAGCGGCACCTACAATGAGTCACATAACACCAACAGATACTTACACAGAATGCCAATTTGTTCCTGGCATACCAAGACCTATATTGAATAGAAGTCATTTAAATGAATCTTCAGAACCCTACGAGCCACGAAGTTCTTTAAATGCACTTGCAGAACCCTATGAACCACAAAACCATACCATGGATCACGTAAAGCCTCCTGCATATCCTTACACAGAGTCTTTACATTTACTTCCAGTGCCAAGACCTATATTAAACAGAAACAGAATTAATGATTGTTCGACATCTTATTTCTCATCTAATCCTGTATTACATCAAACAAATTATACAAATCCTAATCCAAATTTTCTACAAACTCCTATGTCGGATCAGATGAATTCTCAGATTGCATCCATTGTACCACAGAATTGTGTAATTACTGAAAGGAATGTTATGACAGATTATGCACATTCAGAAGAGTCTCCAATATCTGATTTATCCGAGTTATCCCCAAATGATGACACTGAGCAGTCATAATTTTGTAAGTGAATTAGTTTTATACAATAGTTTTTTAGTTTAGTTTAGGATAATATAATATGTAAAATGCTAATTTCATTCACTTCGAAATACGAAAACTATTTATTGTAATTTCTATGTTTAGATATTCTCTACCACAACTGGAGCTTTCATCGGGTCTGTGCATCAACATTGAAATTTATGCTCAATAAAAAATTTTGGAAGTTGTGACCTTATGAAAACCTTTTATATTAAATGTTATTTTGCTAGGATTAAGTCAAATAATTTATAACGTGATCTTAATAATATTTGAGCTTTAGGGTACAGTACAAAGGCACTGTTTTAATAGATTTTTATAGATATTTGACAAATGTAACTTGTTAATTACCTGAAATGTTGTGATATAATTGTTCCTGCCTTTTTTTAATTAGTATGTATTTTTTGTAGGATAGACAAAACATTGTACTACTGCGGTGGCTGGTAAGATTCCAGGTATGCCATATCTCAATAACCAGACATGGAACCCAAACCAAACTTTGGTATATAGACAACTTTTGCAGAAGGAAAACCTTTTTGTAGTTTGCAAAAAATAAGTTGAAAAATTTCAGGCTTTTTTAGTTCTAGTGAAACATTTTTTTCCGTAAATTAGATGTAATTTTATAAAGGAATTTCAAATTATATCGAAAAATTATAATATTTGTTAGAGTTACAGTAGTTTCAATTTGAATTTTATATTTGTAATATATTATAGAAATTTTAAAATGCTGTAAATTCTACAAATATTATATTTTAATAAAATTTAAAATACCTCAATAAAATTACATCTAATTTATCGAAAAAAATGTTTCGCTAGAATTAAAGAGGCCAACCTGAAAATTCCTAGGGGCAGCTGCACAATTTTTCAACATTTTTCACAAACTGCAAAAAAGCTCTCCTTCTATAAAAGTTGTCAATATGGCCACAGTACATATATCCTAAATTTGGTCTGGATCCTACGTGTCTGGTTATTGAGATATGAAAACCTCACCAGCCGCCGCTGTTGTAATATCTTTTTTAATAGCAAATTACTACAGAATGTATTGCATTAACTGATCTCATGAACCAACAAGCAGGTACCTGAAAGAAATGTGATACAAATAATGTGCCTCTTAGGTTTAAGTTAAATGATTCTTAAAGCATTTGTTTTTTATATATAGTTTAATAATTACACATTCTGCCTTATGGTATATAAAATTTTAAAAAATATTTCTGTTTTTTATGTGTTCCTTGTAAAGTTATTTGTTTCTTGTTTGTTTAATAAACTGTTCTATATTTTTCATGGTTTTCTTCAGTTAAATTCACAAATAAATAGTAATATTTTTATTATTAAATAATGGTTTAATAATAAAAAAGTTATTTGACTTTTTTTTAATCATGTTTTAATAGAGGCTAGCAGCATTTAGGGAATAATTTATTACCTAAAAAACTATGATTACAAAGAGAACATTTGTAACAAGAAAATTTGCAAAATATGATCTGTTTTTGAAATCACGTAAGACTGCGATATGTTGTATTTGATTTTTTACTAATGATTAATCGAAAATTATGCATACATATTACCTAGATGAAAATAATATAATCAATTTACTTGCTTACTTTAAAAATAATTATTGCCCAACCTTTCAATCAGCTATATAAACAATAATTAACTGATTTAAATTCGCTTTGAGGTGATTTAAATTCAAACCATAGTAGCGCCAAAAAGTTCTCAGCCATCTAGTGGACGTGACGAAACACGTGGCAAAAGAAAAGGAAAAAATACACCCCCACCATTTATATAAATAAATAAACAAAATGTATGTAGTACACTACACAACATAACCTTAAATTTTATTCTAAAATAATTTAATTTCGTCGTCAGTTCTTGTTAAACGGTAATTATAACTAAACTAAATTTATTATTCGTGTCTACGTTTTGTGTCATATAATTAATACTTCGAATACATATACAAATTTATCCTACTGTTATTGTCAACATTGAGAGAAACGTTTCTCCTTTCATTTTTTGGTAGCTATTTAGCCGTCCGTACAGTGAGTTTTATTTAAAATTAAGTAAAACTTAAACCAAAATGGCTGGAGACCTTTGTCTTATACCTGACTCGGAACCCTTTACTTTAGGCGAAAAAATTGGAACGGGTTCCTACGCAACGGTCTACAAAGCTGTGGATAAGGTAAGAAGTTTACCATTTTGAAAGGATTGCATTGAATTCGTATTATTTTAGGCCACCCTATCAATGTTAGCTATCAAATCATATCGCATGAAAGTGAAAGAACGTAGTTATTTTGAAAGAGCAGCTACTGAAATTGCGTTTTTAAAGCTGCTGGTACATCCGAATATTATTTCATATAAATGTTCGGACATAAAAAAGTAGTAAGTAGTTAATTTTATCACAACTTAATAATGAAAACTTTATCGCCACATACTTATTACAAAATCGTGGTATGTAATTACAATACATTTTTTTAGTTATATGTACCTTGGAATAGAATATTCCCAACATGGATGTTTAACAAAATATATGGATAAACGAAAGAATCTACCTGAACAAACTGTACAAATTGTAATGAGACAACTTTTATCTGCAATATGCTATTTACATAGCAAGCACATATTTCATGGGGATATAAAACCGGAAAACATTATCCTTATTGACGAAGAAAGTATGAAAATAAAACTGATTGATTTTGGGTAAATCTTGTAACTTTTTATTTTTAAGAAACTTTAATATTATTGTTGCTTTTAGGCTGGCTGAAGTAGTTATGAAAAATGAAACTATCCAAAAAAGGTCAGGTTCTTTCTTTTATATGTCTCCTGAAATCCATCTTGGTTTTCCTGCCGATTATAAATCTGATCTATTTTCGGCAGGAGTTTTGATGTACGAAATGCTTTTTGGTGATAAACCATATCCCACTAGAGTTTCAAAAGAAGAGTATGTAAGTTTATTGAGGAAAAGGATCGTTGTAAAGGTTCGATGAATGGCGAAAAAAGGATAATAAGAATTTACAATATAAAAAGTAATAATACATTTTTTAGTTTCCAGAAGCAGAGTCCTCATTATTGACTCCAGATTGTCTAAACTTATTAAGAAATTTATTAAGTTACGATAAAGACAAGAGATTATCAGGCAGTAACCTATTAAATCATCTGTTCCTTAAAATTGACCCCATAAAAGATGAGCAAAATCATTATGTTAAAGCCTACGAGTGCTTTGTAGCTGGTGTGGATTTAATAAAGGAAAAAAAATATGGTAAATCATACATTGCAGTGATGGAAGCCGTCTTGCATTTACAAATACATTCAACTGAGATCGAGGATGTGGGACTCTATAGATATATATTAATGAAGGTTAATGATTTTAAAGATTTTTCTGAAAAAGTATTAACCAAGGTAATAAACGATGGATCCGTGGAATCTCTTGAAATGCACTCAGACACCGAAAGACTAAGGCAAGTTTAAAACTCTGTTAAAATAAAATTCATTTTGCTAATGAATGTAATTCTTCTAGGTGTTTATTACAATCTTCGCCGGATTTACTAACAGCTTATGACTTGTGCGTCATTGGTGAAATGTACTTTATGCAAAATGATCTCCCTCGTGGAACAGATCTAATCAGAAGTGGGTTACAAATATTAATCAGTAAAATGCCTCATGAACCAGAAGGTTTAAGAAGGAAGCTATTGGGAGCTAAGGTGCGTATTAGTTTATTAATTTACACTTTAAAAAATGATAATACCTTCTTTAGATGACCAAATGGATGAATATCCTGGAGGATAGCGACCAAGGACCTTCACAACGCAGAAATTAATTAAAGCTTTAATTAGATTTGTTTTTATTTAGTTATAAGTAGTATTTCTCAGTTCTCATTATTCTGTACGGGTTGGTTCGTGTGATACGCTTAACGGCTAATAGAGACCGAGACTCAGGAGAATCTTGTGATATATTTATGATCCTCTGATTCTATAATACATTCTTGTTCAATTTGATAGTCAAACCCAGTGATGTTAAATAGTCTTGCTTTTACTGTCCGTCCCAAATCTTACCTGAAGGTTGTATTGCACAGCACATTCTTCAAAAGTAAAGTGCATATTTCTTATAGATGCATGCAGAAATTTTTTTCTTGCCATTTAACGTAAATGATGTTTCTTCTATAATAATTTAAAGTATTTTAAAATAACGAAATATATAAGACTGATTACCTATTTTGCAATTAAAGATATTAATTGCTTCTAGTATGTTAAATTGAAATAATTAATAAAATGTTATGATCTAGTTGACCAAATATTTAAAATGAGAAATATTTTCACATTTTAATCCTTGATTTTTAAATGGTTTTTCTCAGTTTGAAGTTCTTTGTTAAACTATTACATATATTTTTGTATTGTCGCCTATTAGTGTTTATATGGCTGTGACATATTTGATAATTCTATTTGTATTGTAAAAAATTGTTTTAAATAAAGCTGTTTATTTATTTCTTTGATTTTTTCTGCACCTAAATTTCCTAACATATGCTATAGGTGCCATAATGAAATTAAATATTATTGTTACAAATATAAATTTATTTAAATAGAAATGGGGGAGTTTTACAATATGGAAAACCCTGAATAACTCATGTTTGAGTGACCAAATATAATTTACAAAATTAATGTTGTGGCCGAAACAAACAATCATTATAAGGATATTACACATTCACTAACAATTCACAACTAAGTTTATAAATATAAATTAACTACCTTAAATAACCTGCTTAAAATTTAGCAATAGAAGTCGATAACCACAGGTATGAGGCTTATATTTCAGTCTAAAAAATTGCACTAAAATAACACACAAACAATGAATACACTCTAATAGTCTGATTATCTGATTTATCAATATTTTTCACACAGTAGCAAATTTGTGGTGAACCTAAAAGAATTTGAATTTGTTAGTTACGTGTCACCGATTTTTTGAAAAAGGTATTTTATTAATTTGAATAAAATGCAAAAAGAAACTGCTTCAGCTCGTTTTTATTTGTATAAAAGGACGGTGTTACACATTTAAGTAATATGGCCCTAATAGTTTTTTAAGGGTTTAATAGGTAAATGTGGGTGGAAGCATTCTTAAATTTTTATAATTAAGCTCCACAGTTGTCTCTTGCGTAAATCCATAATTAAAACAAGGCAATGAAAAATTTTGTCCAGGTTCACAAACTTGAATATATTAAACAGGACGAACAGGAGCACAGACTCATTGAAAATAAAATTGCTAATTTCATTAAAACGTTAAATATATTTCCTTCACTAATTATTGCCAATAGATTTTAAAAACAAAACTAAATAATTTTTTCAGTCTATTTAGAGCGCTCACGGTCTTGGAGAGTTGGCAATCTGGCATCTATCCAAGTTAATCAAGTTGATGTTCTAAAATTAGTACTATAAAATGTGTTGTAGCAACAAATAAATGTATTTACAAGATATCCTTGTCTAATTCATTAATTAATTGTTCAATTAACGAAATATAATGCCTCGATCAACATATTAAAAAGTATAATGAAGTATTTAAGAGGAAAAATATTTATTAATACTTGCTTGATTTTCATTAACTTTTCTGCAAACACATTATAAATGAATTGATAATCAACCACTCCAGAGAAAAAATACCTTTCACTCATTTTATAAAATTAAAGTTTATATAAAACATTTAAGTACATTTTGTATCCAAACATTTAATAAAAAAATATTTACAGAACTTTAGTACAAAATGGCCTTTAATTTAATAATGTAATTAATAGTTAACATAAATTTTTTTTAATTGTTTTTCCACATTAAATATATAAAATATTCTTTGTTACATTCACCACCAAAAATATTAATTCATTAAGAATTTTGTAGACGGAAACTAAGTTTGTTTTTAAAACAAAAAATTATTATTACACTTATCGTTCATATTAAAGATCCATGTTATATATAAATTTACATTCCAGCAGAAATAACTATTCAGATTAGCATCCCGCTAAATAATACATTCAGTGATAGAAGTGCTTTAAATCAATTTCAATCTTTGCATCTACATGAGAAACACTTTACAACTAGTTTCGTAAATACCTACAATTTGGTTAAAAGAACGAATAATAATAAATTCAACATGAATCTACAATATAAATATTGGATGATCAATTTTTGAAGAAGATGGTTTCTAAATTTAAAACAGGTTACTTAATAGTAAAAAAAAAAAGAAACAAAACAAAATATCAGTTAATTAATTGCTTGATTTGTATCTCTTCCAATATCCTCCACAGACGATTTAAAGCATTTTTTCTTAAATCAAAACCAGAATCTTTTTTTATTTGTATAATAAAGTGCTTCGTATAAAAATAACGTTCTTAAATGAAATATTCACAAAATAAATAACGTTTCGAACCTATCACTTTTATGAAATGAAATTACGCTACGTTGAATTTCCAGTCTAAAATACAAAAGCTGCTAGTCTATTTATTACTAAACGAAGGGAGGGTTAGGTGAAAGCTTACCCAACCTGCGGAATATCCTGAAAATGAGCGTTCTTAGTAACTGAATAACCAGCAGCACAGCGCGAACGTATCAAGTGAAATCTGGTCTGACCTGTAGTAGTCGTAATGCTCACGTTATTTATACATCTTTATATCCCCTGATTTACATTGACATATTACAAAAAATGCATAAGAAATCTATACAAAACGATTGGAGAGACTCTCACATACAATATATATCTCTATCGTATTTATAATAAAAGATGTGATAATCTCTGCAAATGTGAAACCGAAGTAGAACAAAACACCACGTTTGAAAAAAATTCCAAATGTTCACAGTTCATGTACATATCGTTCAAAGTGCGTTGCTACATCATACAAAATTTCTTATATTTTTTAGTTTATAAAAACATTCTTTAATAATCCTTGTATTTATATCGCCGAAGATTAACTAAAACTCACTGTACAGTCTGAACAGTGTAACCTGTTCATTTGGGCGCATAGCTAGGCCAAAAAGTCTGGATCACTATAGTCATTTTCACTTTCATCACCTGACGAACTCACAAACTTTCTTCGTTTCTTTTTGTGTCTATGTTTTTTGGGCTTCTCAGGTGACCGCTGACTTCGTGGAGTACGCTTTGTATCACTATCAAACCTTCGATTAGATATCACCAATTTGGGCACTTTCGGTGGAGAGTCCTAACAAACAAACATATATTAGCCCCTTTTCCTAAATTGCCGATTCAAGACTACAAAATATCTACAAAAAAAAAAGGTATTATACCTTGTAATTATCAAGTACGACTTGATCTGCTTCCGTCAAGATCGATGAAGCAGCTCCAGTTTGGTTTGTCTGTGGATTAGCATTAGTACTCGCTAATGCCGTAAGCACTTTTGGAGCATTTTCTTCATCATCGGGATCCTCAGGATCCAATTGCAACATAAGCTGTTTAAACTAAAAAATCAACATTAATTTCACCAAAAAAATGTACGACTATACATACATCTAAGTATTGCCGGATGAGATCGCGTCTGCCCTCTTCGTCTAAATACTCCGGAGGGGCACCTTCCTTAAGTTTCTGTAATGTCGCTTTCGGATTGAAGAGGGTATTAGACCTACGTGTTACAGCTTTCTCGTACACTTTTGCAGGTTCCGATGGAGAATATTGTTGAATTTTACTGAAATATAAAATTATCCGATACACTGCTTAAAACACACGGTCCTAGATTCGTTGGGAAATAAGTCTGTCTTGTCAAAGTCGTAATTGTGTTCGTAGAAAAGCGGGTTAGTATATAACTAAGAAGAAGCACATCCATACAGCATACTTACCCATCGCTCAACCCGTACACGTCTTTTATATGCTGTTTCAACATCAATAGCAACAAGCAGCCCTGTGCTGCCGTTATGCAAGCTTGTAATTGGGTCGCATCTTCAGGTACACGGGATGCTAGCACTTCCTCGTCCTCATCTTCCTCATCCAATGCCGAAATAGGATTTAAGGTTTCGCCATTTTCACTATCCAATATTTTATTTTGGCCGTCCGTCATAATTAACCCCTGAAATACGAGACGAATTTAAACACCGCAAAACTTTTTAAAACGCTCTTGTTACCTCTCTAAATGACTGCAGTAAGTTTGTTCCTGAAACAGAGATCATGATATCGATATGATGAACGATAAAGAGAGGCTCATCTTGAACTTGGTAAGGGAAATATGCCATATTATCAGACAGGTACAACATGTATGACAGTGTAGTACGCTATAAACAAAACAAAATTAGTTTTACAACCCCGTGAGGAAGATTTAAATACTTACAGCTTGCTCATCGAACTGTTTTAAAATATTAAGGATTAAGGCACGTCTTTGTTGTCTTGAACTACGCAGAATCGAGTACAAATAACTGTTTAGAGCAGACGGATATTCCCCTTGTTCTTTAACACGAGATCCCCTTACTATCACATCACCTTGTAATATTTTTTGTAATTGATATGACAATCTGATTCCAAGAGAGGACTTGGTGTGGATAAATCCTGGATATTTCTTTTCTATGTCTAATAACTGTTTATCTGCGCTGTGCGACACTAGTTTTTCACAGTCTGTACTCATACAAATCAAATACGGTACTATTTGCACCGGATGAACTAAACCTTGCTGTAACACCAGCTGTATAACACGTAACGCTGGTTGGCGAACTTGTAGGTTGTGATGTAAATATGACTGCATAATTTCCTTCAAATACAGCTGGATTACCGTGCTTGCCATACCAGAAGAAACATCACCCATTTCTTTCAAATTTTCTTCTTTGGACCGTTTTGACCCTAGAGTAATTCACGTTGAACAAAACATTACAATAAAATAAAATCAAAACTTACATTCCAAGTCTTGTTGAATCATCCTATTTTCTTCTTCAACCAAATAATTTTCGATGTTTACAAGCACCTCAACTTTCATTCTCAGAGGTGCCTCTTCAGAAGTTAAAATTTTGTGGTAGAAAAGTTTTAATTCGTTCTCCAACATAAACTCGTAATGGCGTATACAAATACATCCTATAGCTTTTAGGGTATTCGCTTGGATATCGATGTCTTCCCTTTGAAGAAAAAAAGTCATGGTTTGATACACTTGGTCCTTGGTATCAGGCTAAAAATTAAATCACGAGATTTATACTGTCACAATGTAGGATGTAAGAGAAGAGAATTAACAAACTGTTTCATGTGGTTGCACCTTACTAGTTATTAAAATAGGTACTTACTGCCAGATCCCCTGTGACGTCGGGATTTTTGAAATCAAAATGGCGCAGCAATAAACCAACGATAAAGAGAGCTCTTCTGAATAAGGCCCGATATTTTATATCTACCAAGCATTTCTTGTAATCCATTTCAAGCCAGGTTTTGTACCGAATCAAATATTCATAGTACTTTTTAAAGCAATCTCTAATAAGTTGGAAATTATGGGTAACTTTATTGATAATGGAACCCAAACACGATAAACAACTACTGACGATAGGTCTATCGTGTTGTAATACCAACTTCATAGCGTCTTCCTCTAACTGAGCTAAGAACGAGTCACTGGGATGTTCCATTAAAGGCACGACTAATTCCAACATTCTTGCTACACTACTTATTATCTGTATGTCGCCACTAGACTGACATTTTAACCCAAGATACGGCTGCAAGGTACTTGCATGTTTTACTAAGAGTTGCGGTCTTATTTTTGCAAATAAATGAAGTGTTGTCAGACAAGCAACGAGACGTTGTGAAGAGCCACTACTGTCAGAACTTTCCTCAAGACTCAAAACATTTTCAATCAAACAATCGACGATTTGGCGACAGGCAAGAAGCAAAGCCTTTGGAGGCTCTGTAGCGATTTTCGTCGAATCATCTTTGTCTTCTTTCGGTTTGAATAACTAAAAGGTATATGTAAGAAACGGAAGAAAAGTTATTTATATTTACTTACACTCAGTAACAGTTGCTCAAACCATTCCAAACCGATATCTTTGGAAGATGCTACAACGTCTGTGATGTGCATAACTTTACGAAGTAGAGACGTATCTTTAGTAGGAGTAAACCACATATTTTGAAACACTTCCATTACTAGTTTCCTTATGCCTTCTTCGTCATTCACCCGCCGGATCATTTTGACACAAATTTCAGGAATCTTTGGAAATTCCGGACATTCGATGCAGATATCTTTTAAAATCTTTATGACCCTTTTTCTTACACTGACACCAGTATCTAGTATTCGAGCAGATAACATTTCATAATACTTATTTATTAATTCTGGACGACTTAGGACAAATTTCCCAACTAAATCTACGGCAGCTTCTCTTACTGATGTCGAATGATCGAGAAATGAATGGTTGACGCCCATCTGCATGTCATGTCGACCCAATACCGATGGATCGGCTTCTACTATCATCGTTAAACATTTCATTGCTTTTGTTCTTATAGCTATTGAAGTTTCCTTTAGCACAATTAAAATCTGGAAATATTTTATAGTAGCAAAAATTTATATGTATAAATTACATGTATACTCACTGCTTTTAAGTACTGATCGAAACTCTGGGAAAAATACCTCTTGGAAGCCAAAAATTGTGCAATAAGTTCTGCACTATTATAGTCAATGTAGGTTTGGAAAACTTGTACACGATTTCCAGAAGATATTGTTTCTTGAAACGGTTTAATTTTGTTGACAAGAAATTTTTTCTTGTCTTCAATTAACCGAAATTTTTCTGCATTTTCCTGATCGACTGATTCTTTCTTGTACTTTTCCTTTTCTTTCTCTGTATCTGATTCATCGCTTTCTTCGTATCGTTTGGAGCGGTGATTCTCTCTGGAACTCTTCTTTTCACCAGATGCCAATTGTGTTTTTTCATTAACTACATCTTTATACCACTGTGCTATGTAAAAATGCCTGGCATATTTATATGCTTCGTCGTTTTGTGAATTGACTGCCAAAAAATCCAATAACACCCGTTGAAGGAACTGAGTCCTCTCCTCATCAGATGTAACATTACTATTTTTCTTCTAAAAATTAATAAAACTAAAGGGAAACTTCCAACAGAATATATTTTTTACCTTAACTTTCGAAGATGGTTCATCGTTATCTTTCATTTCCTCCTGTTTGATGTCCTTTATCATTTGATCTATAGTGTTTAATTTACATCTTGACAGGACGCTGTCTCTTCTAAGTCTAGCAGCTACAACTCCTAAATAATCCAAACTCGCAACACGCAGTGACATATCGGTACCTTTATTCGAAAAATTTGTAACCAACATCTTCCCTAATAAACATAAAAGTAATTCTGTAGCAGGCCATTCAGGTTTGTTAACAGTTGATAATAAGTCTTGTACAAAATTTTCAAATAAAGGTCTGTAATCTATATCTTCCGATTTGCTTCCACATTTGTTCAGAAACACGGTTAAAAACGTGCCTGCTGTAGACGTAGCTTTCTCATATTTGTTACAAATATAAACGTCTTTATCAACCTATAATATAAAAAATGTGGAACTGAAGTAAATAACTGATATGTCAACTTACATTTGGTGTTTTCTCTCCACCGTTGTTCTTCTCCTTAGAGTCCTTGTACGCAAAATTGTTTGGCAGGGATACTACGCACTGAATTAATTGCAGAACCAAGGCGGTAAGCATCTGGATATGCTCCTCGCTGTTTAACCTATAAGTTCGTAAACTACGTTTTGTACTAGGAAGACGGGCTATCGAAGCTAGTATATCATCCAACAGGAGCCTTCGATGTGTTTCATACTTAGTGAAAATCTAAAAATAGAACTAGTTGTAGAAGAAACGCTGTATTAGTTCTTTCCACTTACCGTTGTAACAAGCTTTAGACATGCTAACTGCAGTTCACTGACATTTTCTGCGAAAAATGGAGAAACCCCCATAGAGGAAGCGTGAAGCACTGAGGTATCAGTTAAAATTTGTATGTTTAAAAGCTCTGCTAATAAATTAACTAATTCGGAAATTTTCGTATATAACACTAAAATACCCTTCTCAGACACTTGGGTGTTTTTCTTTCTACGGCCATCTTTCTTTTTGTTATCCAACCTGTAAGTAGAATCGAACGAAGGGAATATCGTGTTATGCAGGTGGTATTTGATGTACAACACTACTCTGTCTATCACTTCTTCCAAGTACACTCGCTTCGACATATTACGAGAGGTCATAATATACATACACACTAAACATGCATCAGCTGCGCCCATAACGCGTTCCATAGCTGTTTCAAGCCACAACTGCCTAATGCTCTCATTATCTTCCTGTAAGAAACAAAGTATATGTATAAAAACTATTAAATTAAATTCAAAATTTACATCTGTTATAGGTGACACCCTATCTCCGCCTCGGATATTTAATTCTAAAATGTTGAGCAACCTCGTTAGTTTTTCTGTAGGTATCATTTCCATTGCTCCTAAGATTTTTAATTTAGCTGCTTCAGTACATAATTCTTGCATGACAGTACGACTCAAGAGATATTCCTCTTGTATCATTCCATCTTCAGCTAAAATATGTAACAGTGTATTTTTTAAAACTATCGAAGAAATCTGAAATGCTTACCGATTTCACTGATGTCGATGTCTTCTGCTGATTTTAAAACATGTTCTATGGATTTGTTAAATCTGTGATAGGTATTTGTTTCCATAAGCTCTTCTTGCGATAATTTTTCTAATACAGGAACGAATTTCTTCTCAACTCTTCGTAACTTGGGCTTTACGACAACAGGTTCTGGTTTTTCTTCTTTCAATTTCCTTCGCTTGTTACTACTTACCAAAGCAGAGAAAGTATCAGGTTGATATTCGTCGTCACTTTCCGTATGTTTCCTTTTGTCTCGTCGTTTTTTCCTTGACGATTCTTCTTCGTCTGACCCAGACTCTTCATCGACTTTATTACTACCTGTAGAAACAATACCTAGGATTTTAGCAAGTTTTGGTTTAGTTTCAATAAATTCTTGAATACTTTTTTGCATTAGTAACTGGTCTTCTTCCGACAACCTATCTAGTTTTACTATAGGTTGCTTTATATCGGGATGTTGTTGCAAATTAGGATCTGGTTCCTCAATTTTTGTTTTCGTTTCTTCCTTTATTTCTTTAGATTCTTGGACATTTTCAACCGGTTGTAGACTAGCTGATGGTTCCAAGTTTTCTATCGTTTTCTCTTTTTCTTCTTTGTTTTCCTCATCTTTTTCGGTTACTATTGGTACGTTAGGTTTTACCTCTGAAACAGCTTTAGTGTCAGAATCTGTCTTAGATTCTTCGGCTTTTAATTTTGAACGGGTACTTCTCGTACTTGATATAACGTCAGATGCTAGGCTTTCTGTTACTACAGTTTTCAATTCAGTCTTTGCACTTACTGTTCCTACAGGTACATCAACTGGGGCTATTTCAGGTATACCTTTGTTAAAAAAAAGAAGCACTGAATGGACAGTTTTTAAACACAATAATAAATTGAAAATGTTATAAAGCTTGATAAATGATAAATCACAGTATATTTTTTATCCGTGTAGTTACTATATTGAATATTCCTAACGCAACCTATAAAGTATCACTTATCATTCAATATTACAACTCTTAGCAATAAAAGAGCAAAAAACTTTGATAAGTATAAAATAAATGAAGTTTTATTCAATGGTACTTCGCACATAGTGCATTTAGCAATACGACTGACTCCCAAAGAACGTATTAAATTGGGCGGCTAACATTCAGATGAATAAGATATAAATTGTAACTTTAGTAACGTATAAAATAAATAAATCTTTATCTCACTACAGATCAACTGATATGTAAGAACAATTGCGACTGAATGGTAGCTGCTAGTCACAAAACATCTCGATTCAGTTGATAATATGTAAAGGGCTACGGAATTGCATATAAAATAACAATTGCGCGATTCGAGACGCACTACTGAAAGTAACAAATGTGTAGGAGGTCTTAATCACGATCTATGGACACTAGCAACAATGAAAAATAAGGAGAGTGAAACTAATAATCCAATTTTTGCATAATAAAATGGTATTTTAACATTTAATAAATCTCAAGGCAACTAAGACTTGCACAATGGCAGTGTATTCTTTATTAAGTAACTCCTTTTTGAGGTTAGAATGTACCCGTTTGTATATAGTGAAGCAAATAGAAAGAATATTAATACTACTTACGTTTAACTCCACTGAAGACATAAGGGTTTGCCTCTAACAGAGCTCTAAGAAGCTCTGGCATAGATTCCTGCTGTTCGAACCTAGAGTCCGTACCAGCATAATTATCCTTAACTTCTCTAAAAATATAAAAAAAGGTTTACATATCTTTTTAAAAAAGTAACTTTTTAGTACTCACATATGTTCAGCAGAGGTTTTTTCCAGAGAAGAAACCAGTTGTGGTACCAATACCTCATCCCTTACACCAAGTAAGTTTTGTGCTTCTTCGGCTACTCTCGGATGAAATAATAAGGATTTATTACTTAGTGTTTGAGGTGACGGAGTTGGTAAGGGCATTTCAGGGAGCACTAAAAGTATACAATATTTCTCAACATTCAATCGAAAAGTCTTTAATTATCTTAAATCAACATTACATTAACATTAATTTAAAAGAAAAACTTGTTGTAAGAGCAATGCTTCTTTTTGGAAAAAGAAGAATGTGAATGAATGTATAAAATTTAAGAGAAATTTCAATGACCTATTTACAAAATAATTATTTGTTGCAGTTGTATAACAAAGAAATTATATTCACTTTAAGGTACACATTCTTCAAAAATGTTTTGTGTTAAATTACCAAATTTAAATAAGTAATTTGTTTAACATAACCTTAAATGACTTAATGAGATATCGTTACCAAAATTTTTTATCAAAATTTATATATAATGTATACCTAAATTTGGGCAAAAATTTGTCTAATATTTCTTGTGCAGCAAATGCATATTGCAAATAGGTTTTAAAGGTAACACAAATGAAGTAATTACGACTCACAGTCTGTTAGACTTGCTACTCCTGCCAGTGTGGTGATGGGTACACTCGGAACTCCTGGATCCATCTCCACAGATTAATTTATTCTTCACCCAAAAACCATATTTAAATAAGTTATTATAATCATGATTTTAGTAGAATGATGTCACAAGTAGGATTCACATAAAGACAATTTGTGATTGTTGTCTGTAGCAGTTCCAACTTAACCTAACACTTATCGATAATAAACTTAATTGGAAATTAATAATTACACTTTAATTAACTTAATAGCACTGGAAATATTTGTTTACATGGAGGATATAAACAATATAAACGTTCTTTTTTGCAGGAAAACAACTGCAAGTGACATAACTGTCAAGACCATCTTAGATGACATTTGACATAAAGAAATTAATAAAAAATAATCAACAATTGCATTTTTTGTACACATTAAAATAATGTATTTTCCACTTTATAAAACACTTATTTTGTTCTACGTATTGCCAGCAGTAGAATGCATTATTGTGGTAAATGAGTTTGTTTTCGGATGCTTCTGCAACGATCCCATCCGAACTAGGGTCTTTGTAATTCACTTGTTAAAGACATGTCCTACATATTTGTATCGTATCCATTTTGACACCAAAATATCGGTTTCACTTAATAATAACACATATTTTTATCTTTAAATTAATGCAATCGAATGGCGACGTTCTTTCTAAACAGACAGTTGATTGGGGAGGCAAACTCCAGTTAACCAGTTTCGCCCTCAATCGGTAATAATTTACACACTTTCCAAGAGATGGCTCAAATTTCGCGCTGTTTTATATTTTTTTAAATTTTCCATTTCATTTTACAATTTAGTAGATACTGAAGTATTCAAATACCATTGAAATATTTCTTGATATAAATGCTGTCATTAGAAATATCTAATTTGTTTATTACTTATCTACATTTTACAGGATACCGCTATTTCTGAATTTTTGTCCACAAATAGAATGTTTTCATTGTTAAATCACAATACCCGCATTCATTAGTTGAATATATTATCTTTTACATAGGACAAACAATAGAGTCATAGGAATGGCAACTAACATTCTGATTTTAACACGACCCTAAAGAAGCTTTTATCATCAAGCGCCGTCAAAGGAGAGACACTTATGCGTAAATATACAAAATTTCAACCACGATCTGTTTATCGGCACATGATCAGAAATATATTTTTCTAGTTATATATTTTGTATCTATGTTTACTGGTCAAGTAGTAATCGTCTGCACCGACTTACGCAGCGCATGTTTGGTTTATTTTATGCGTTCCTCTGTCTTAAAATCAAAAACCCCATAAGTAGTTTTTGGTACAAGTTGTGGTGCCATCTAACAGTCTCCTTAAATTATTTTCAATAGGACCCAAATGGGCCGAAATATTATTTTTTTAAATAATCTATCTCTTTTTAACATGCATTTTGCAGTGAAAAGAAATATGTGGAGAATATATAAATCAGCAGCGCCACCTATCAATTCCTTTAAGTATGAATAACACACACAAGAAGTTATTAGATAGCGCCACAATACTGATATAATTGACTTGAGGTTATATTACTTCTGTTTTTATTTATTTGTTTATTGAGATTATCTGTTTAAATTAGATTAAGTATATATTTTTATGACATCTTTGATACTGGCGGGATATTTTTCTTTCATTCTCACAACTTTGTTTTTATATACAATCTATTGCAATAATAATGGCACTCCCTCAAATCAGTTTTTAACCACTGAAAGTTCTGAGTAGAAATTTTATTAGATCTATGTTAGTGAATGGAAAACAACTAAAAACTTATGTTGAAAGTAGATTTCATTACAAATACGTCAGCAGTTTGAAATAAATCGCTAAATTCGTTTTAAGAGACATTATTATTGCAATAGATTGTACATACCTAGTTTATAGCGGCGTCAGTAGTATATTGGTTGGAACTAAAAGAGGGCTGGTGGTTGGTCAAATAAAGGAAGAAAGAGAAACAGAAAGTGGGACAGAGTAGGAAACAAACACATAGATAAAGATAACACAATCATAGATAAAGACAGATTACAGAACATAATAACAAATAACCAGCAAATGTTGCCGTTTTTGTTTATATAGAAGCTAAGAATTTAAATATCTATATTTTTCCGAGTGACTTTTATAAACGCTGTTATTATTCTCTCACTGATCACAGTATTGAAATACCTAATAGTGGGTCATAGAAGTCTTTTATTATTATAATAATGAATAATTATAACCAACAATTTTTGCAACCAGGTTAGTACATTATTAAAATACAAACGAATAATTATAAAAGACATTATGTTTTCAGACCACCATGATTTTATTGGCTTGATACGGTCGCATTGTGAAAAACTGAATGATAAAACTATATTAACTATATTGTGGAACCAGCTTACAAAAAAGGAATCGTTAAATCTTCAGGATGATAAACTTACAGAGTATCGTGACCATCTACCAGTAGATTTATATAAATACCTTAAAACACTTGAGATAAAATGTTCAGAACTGCCTAATGAAAACTTACAGTTGCTCGATGGTACCCATAAGACGTATTTCATTACATTTTTGTTTTTTTGTACTAAAACAAATACAACTGTAACTGATAAAACCAAACTAACTGCGTCAACTTTATATTTAGATCTTACATTGTTCCCTGAAGTTGGAAAATTGTTTTTTAATAAATCCATGTATATGTGTCTAATGTCGACAGCGGTTAATATTATAAGAAGCCGTGACATAAACAGTGATCAGAAAGAAAAGATTATCAAATTAGTGAAACGACATTGTCTCCAGGAAGAACATCTAGATATTGAGTTGTTGGAGACATCAGCAAATGTAATTGTAGTATCAATGATAATTGGAGCATCAGAACTAATGATACGATGTGGAACGGGTATGTGACTATTTTATTTATTAAGTAGGTCTACTTATATATTAATAACTTTTAGCTACTGGTTTGACGGCATACTGTATGAAGACTCTTCGTGTTATTATACTTCACACAAGCAATCGTGTTCTAGTAAAAAAAATCGCTCACACATTGTTCAGATGTATAAAAAAGAAATATTTCGACCTTATACCAAATCGAGAATTAGCAGTGGATATTATTATTTTATTTCTTAAAGGAACATTGCAAATTACAGCTTTTGATAGAAAAATTGATTTATTTTTAGATGGCTTTGGTGAGAATTGGGCATCGGAGGAATGCATCAATTTTAAGGTGAATGTTATAGAAATGTAAATGTATGTTTATATTATTTGTATCGGATGATAAGTATTGCAAAATATAATTTTAAAAGTATTTTTCGAATAAATGAGATTTATTTATTTTAGGATACAGTCAAAATAATGAACATATTTCCTGAGGAACATTATAAAGAATTATTGAGAAGAATGATAGCATTAACCGAACCAAAGAATAGAAAAAAATTGCTGATTAACGTTTTTTATCTAATCCGTGAAATTTTAACTACACCTCCAAGTTTTCCTCTTGACAAGATAACTGTATTATATTCATGTACAGTGGGCAATGTTTTACATCATATTTTGAATAACGAAGAACAAATTGTGTCGTCAGCAATAGAAGTTTTCAAAGAAATTAGTGATGCTACAACTAATCCTCTTCACCAATATATATTTGCTGTGAGATATATTCTTAAAAGTGATGATTTATTCTCATTTTTGTACTTGTAGGAGGTACGAACAACACGTAAATTAGTTAATAAGCCAATAGAATCGGTCTTATTGGGTCTATCACGTGCTGCTAACCAGACATGGTCACCTAGAAATAAAAAACTATTTCAAATATTTTTACGATTCGTTACTGTAACACCAAACTTAAATCCAGTGATGGTTGAAAAGGTCTATAGCAGACGCCACTCTTTTAAATTTTTTATTATGCTGAATGTTTTAGGCTCTAGATGGGACAATGAAAGATGCTAATCCTAAAACATTTGATGGCTTATTAGAAGCTCTCCAAATGTGTTATTTGGCTGCTTCCGAACGGGGTGAAGTCCATATAGCGGAAATATTATTGCGTGTTGTACATAAATTTGCTTTTTATCCTAATGATAAATTTTCGTTTATGTATGCTAGTGTAAGTATTCAACAATTTAGGTGAAAAAGAATTTTGGTGGTTATTAATTTTGTAGCATATTTTCAATGGGATGTTAAAGCCAACCGTTGTCAGTGGTAAAACTTATTCTCCAAAGTGTTACTATAATATATACTTAACATCCAGTTTTGACTACGAAGCATTATTTACCAAATGCAACAATCTGATAAGGTGAAATTATATCACTGCTACGATTTTTAGTTAGAATATATTGTTTTAGAGAACGAGAAGTTCAATTAGCAATTAAAAATTTGGACTATAAAGAACCCTGTAGCGGAATTTTATTATGTTGTCTTCTAGAACATTACCCATATGCAGATATAAGTATATTAGTACCTTATATCATTGATAATTTTAATGAAGTAAGTAAAGTTTTTTTTGTAAAATTTATCTTATACAAAGTGTTCACAGCTTTCTGGTCATATGACGGCGGGTTACATTTGTACTGCGTTTGAAAAGATCCTCAAAAATAGGGCGGTTTCAGATTTAACTCACCCCCAGTTAGATGCCATACAGAGCGCGATAATGTCTGGATTATTCGAAAGAAATTTCCCTATACAATGTATTAAACCTGTATTCAGTCTATACCGAATGATACGTAGGATTTTAAGCTTGCCCGATAATGAAGAACAATTGAATGAGTTGCTTTGTCACACCGCAAGAAAAATGTTACGTAGATTACATGATAGGAGTTTTGATGACAACAATTCTATTTTATATCTGAATGAGATATGTTTAATCTTGAATAAGATTCCTAATGATGCTATTCTTGTTATACTGAAAAATTGTTTAGATAATCCAGCAAGAATGTCAGGTAAATTATGTTTTTTTAAATTCTGAGTAAAACTGTTTAAATAAGTTTTAAATTTATATCTTTGCAGTGATAACAACGTATATGCCAGATATATATGTACAAACTCTAACATTGCTTTGCACCATTGCCATGGTAAATAAAAGCAAAGTTTCAATTCCATTGAAGTATTTACAGCAAAGTTTAGTTAATGGAGACAGTGTTATAAAGGTTGTAACTATTAAACTACTGTACAGCCTCTGCAGAGAGTGAGTTACTTAGTCGTAAAGTATGCGTAATTTTTATTTGTAATAACTTTCAGAATAACGCACGAATTTGATGTTGTGATAAAATTTGCCTTTAAAGAAATGGTAACTGGAAATCCTTGTTTAGTTAGAATCTGTGCAAGTATCTTGGAAGAGTTAATACATGAAGATTACATAAAACTTACAACCGAGGATTTCTTTAGATTTATTTATATTTTGGGCTGCAATGATCTGAAGACTTTTATGAAAGAATTATTATTAAAAAGATTTGTTTTGTCGAATCAAAATGATATTACAAAGTTTTATTTACCGATTATTATGTATGTTAATATGTATGGCAAGGTAAAGACAGTTTGTGTCTGTGGCACAAATAATATTTTTTTTTTTTAGCTTCCACATTATCCAATATCATCTACATTCTATGGAGATTTAGAAATAATTAGATCGAAAATTAATTCGTCGACGGAAATGTTTGAATTTCTTTTTCTCCAACTTCCTGTTCACAAAAAATTTAATGTAATTGTGGAAATTTCTTCAATTTTTGGTAATGTGTAACACTTTTCGATCAGTATCTAGACTTAAATACGTTATTTTTTGTTACAGAAGCCTTAATTAAAGGACAGTGTAAGGTTGATGATAATTTTTTTAATGTTTTGCTGGATTTAATAGCTACTATTAAACTTATGAAAGCATCGGTTACAGAAAAACAGACATCAAAATATTACTACCAAAATATCATCAAACAGGTGGAGAAACAAATTATTCGCTTTGATCCTAATTATAGAAATGAAGAATATTATAAGGTATTATTATTTGGGGTATTAATGAAAATGTTTTAAGCTGCTCATGTCCAAATTTTTAGGAATTTGAAAATGAAATCAAACGATGTACGCTGGTACTTTTGAAATTATTGTTTTTTGAAAATGAACAGTTAGCTTCCAAAATACAAATCCGCCTATTTGATGCGTTAATACACTGGATCGATTTTATCAAAGCCGAGGTGAGAACTAGGTTTTTTTTATAGACTTTTTTTTATTTTGGTGGTTTTAGATCATCCACTATGTACACCAAGAAAGAGGGAAAGATTACGACCCATATTTTGCCAAATTAGTGCAGTTCTACAAAAAAAATAAAAGTGTTTTTGATAGTTTGTCTAGGTAGTAGTTTTTTACACATATATTAATATATATGTTCGTTGTTAGTTTTACAAAAATCTCATCTCATTTTAGAGAACCGAGATTTTTTTTGTGATAATAACAGTTGTATGTATGCACATAGCAATATAATATTTTTATATAAATTTTGTTTAATAAAAGATCATTTTCAAACGTAAAATTTTATTACTCAAAATATATTCTTTTCCAGCCAGCTTAGTGGAATTGATTCTTACTATGAAGATGAAAAACCTGTTGTTATGTTGTTCCCAATGATATATTTTAATAATATTAATCTGGTGTAGGCCAGAAATTAATAAAATGAATATCCAGTAATGCATTTTTTGTTCCTCCCAAATTTTAGAGTGAATGCTGTAGTTAGCTCTTCCAAAAGTTAAATTTATTAATATGATATAAATGGGAAATTTATATTTGTTTTTTCTAATAAAATATTTTTGAGAAACATACAGTTTTATTATAAACACAAGTAAATCTACAAGTAATGGTTATTTGTTAAAATATCCTTAAGATATCATACAATATCACATCCATTTATCACATACACAGAAATATAAATAAACTATATTAACAAAATGCATAGTGCATGCGCAAATGGTATAGTAACTAACAAAATATTAATATGGAACTATTCAGTAAGTTTTGTACCAAAAATTTCTATTAACTAGTTTCTTACACCCCAAGATATTTAACAACATCAATATAAAAATATATTTAATTTAAAACTATTATCCCGTATTTATAGTTTTTTTTTACAATAGGGCACTTGTTGCCGTATATCAAACCAAAATCACACTTAAGGCTACTTTGTAAAAAACCTATACTACATACAATTAAATGTTTAACAATCTCACATACAAACCTATTGTGACTATATATTTTTTTAATCTTTAAACCCTTATATTTAAAAAAAGCATGCGAAAGACCCTATTCTACTGGGTTAGATCATCCATTATGTTCACGAGGAGACGCAAAGACCATAGAAAAAAATAAACTTTAATACCTTATTAACCATTTCCAAAATTGTATTATTTACAAAAAAATTTGCATTTGCTAAATAAACCAATTCTTCTAGAAATAAATGTAAAATGTACTAAAAATGAACTTGCCAATGCATCTTCCTCCACATAATCTATTTAACTAAATTTGTACCTCAGAATCTTAAGTAAAATGTCTTGTCCTTTAACAGTAAATAAAAAATAAAACAAGAACAAGTGTACAGCAGATTACACGCAAATCTACTAACATTCAACTTTAAATTCGCTCGTGTCAACAAAGCTATAATGTTAAGCATATAATCTGCTGCTATTATTAATTAAAAATAAATTAACACACGATAATAAGCTAATTCACGAAATACACACATTAAACGAATCTAAAAACAATTTATATATTTTATATACACTGCATTTTATTAAGCAAAAAAATATTTACGTAAAACAGCCAGTTTGCATTAATACTTCTTAGTTTGTACCATAACCTCAAATATCAAGGTGCTATAACCCACAAAATTTATTTTAAAATATCATGGTAGCAAAATACACCACATACGGTATATTTCTGTTTTTAGTTATAAGTATTTAAAATGAATATTAGTGAGATTACCTTTATATTACAAAGAGATTTTTTAAATAATTAGTATAAATGTGATTAGATTCTTTAATCGTGCAAGTCGACCCGTCAAAAATTCTCACAGGATAGCTTCATTAAAGGCGAATAAAAAAATAGTATATTAAAAAAATGTTTCAATTGAGAACAATTTTAAAATTAAACAGAATCGTCCATCCCCTTCAGTTTTTAAGTCCGAATCTATCCTGTACGTACGAAGTGTTCGAGGAAAGCAAGAAAACATCTGATTCAATATATAATATTCCACGTATATAAACAAGCTGCTGTAGAAGCAGTAATACCTCTCCGTAAGGTTCTGTAACGATTTACATCACATTGCATTGGAAATAAAATTTAAACAAGCTTTAAAAATAACACATCCTATCACAGAACTAATACCAATGAAAATAAGTACTCAGAGGGGCTTGTACTACCACATGAGAAGATGAAGAAGAAGTCAATCACTATCACTGTCTAAGTGCAAAGTGGCTAGTGAATCCATGCTGTCGTTCGATGATACGCTACTGCGAACGTTGGCAAAGCGGCCCAAGGATACTTCTTCATCAGGGGAGGGGGGGACCCTCGTCACACGAAACCTAAAATGTAAATGTGTGATTTGCTTTACCATCAAGAAAATTATAATTACTAGAATTTGAAGGGGAAGATTTAAAGCGTAATTAAATAACAGTTTTATTTATAAAATAATTTACCTTCCATTACTCGGTATTTTACATAGTATATACACTACAAATTCCAGCTTCATGTATCATATAATAACGCTCTCGATTATCTCAACAGCAATATTCTTGTTTAAAATTAATTTTTAAAGACAAAGAATTACACTGAAAAAAATATTTATTTACTGTTGTGAAAGGTAAAAGTTTAAGAAATAATGGTTTCAATATTATACTCGACATAGAATAACATAAAAAAACTGTTTTGGTCAAAAACCTCTTAAGCAACCACCATTAAATGTGACCACGAAAATTTTTAAAATGACCTTTAACAACAATCAATACACATTTATTTTAAACTGTTAGCAAGAATAAGATTTATATATGGTTTAAGAGAGTGGGTCTAAATTACAACATTATTTAAATACCTGGACTTCTGTTTTGGACTGGGGCTAGGGCTAGGACTAACACTAGTGCTACTGCAACTACTGTTATTTTCGTTCACTTTCACTATTTGAAACCGACTCTTTGGAGCCGGGCTGGAGATTGGAGATGGCACAGGTGAGAGAGCTGGCGATCCTATTTGAAATGTACTGGCAGGATCAGGCACTGTATATTTGGGTTCGCAGCTAAGCGACATCTTTCGGGAAATTAGTTGTGAAACGTTGGCTAGTTCTTCATCATCCGTACTGTCCACAAAGGATTTATTTACAGTGCAGATAGCAAAAAGCTTTTTTACTAGTTGAGAATACGCTTCAGGATCCTAAAGAAATGTTGCACTTAAAATTAACTAGTGCGTAATAAGTACTTATACTTACGTTACATGAACGGTTGTTCTCATCGATTTCAATTTTGTAGATTTTAGAGTTTGTTAAGGCCTGACATAGGCTTTCTACTCCATTTATTTGAATCGCTTTATTGCCCTTCAAGTTGATTTTCTGAAGGGACTGGTTGTTCTGAATTGCTTCAGCAAGTACATTTATCCCTTTACAAGTTAATAGGGTACATTGTAGACCTAAACCTTCAAGAGCAGAAGTTGAGGGTAAAGCTGCACTTATGTGAGTAAGTACTTCGTCTGTTAAGTTATTATAGCCAATGTTAAGAGTGTGGAGATTTTTACACTCTACCTGTAATATTATGGAACTTTTAACATACGTCACAAAGAAAGAAACGAGATAAAGTACGTACAATAATATTGCTTATAATTGGTCCACTTTTCTCAGAAATTTGATTGTTGAAAATAATAAGAGCCGACAATCCATAACCAGGATTATTTTGCTTACACAATCCTTTAGCTAACGATTCCAAACCACGATCTCCAATAAAGTTGTTGCTAATATCAAGTAGTTTGAGATGGGTATTGTTCAAAAGGAAACGAGCCAATACTTCTGCTTCCTTCGTATATAAACCAGTTGATGGCAGATATAACTCTCGGATAGTACGATTCATCATTAAATTTTCAACTGTAATGTGTATATTTAACAAAGTGTCACTAAAGAAAAATCTTACATACCTAAGTAAAAACTTGGCAGTTTAACCAACATACAGCCATCGAATTTAAGCATGGTAATATTGGAGTTACTTTTTATGGTACTTATCAAGCACCGCATATAAGGTTCATTTATAACCATTTTTTTGAATGATAAGGATTCTAACACCATAATATTACTACAAGCATTGCAGAAACATTTCCAAGTATCATTGTCATCAAAATTCATTTCTATTTCGAAGTGGCGAATGGACTCATAAAACTCTAGCATGTTAAGAAACTCAGTCATAGTTTCCGGAGTGAATTTACAATCATTTAAGATCAAAGTATTGAAGTTGGTAACTTTCAATATGTCTTCAATTGTTTCGTTTACCTCTGAAGTTATTCTTACAGAATTCAGTTTTAATATAGCCGAATGATTGGTGTTATTTTTGATTTCCTAAAAATGAACTTAAGTACATATTTTAAATGTACCTAAGTGTTAAATATTACTTACACTTATTTGTGATTTTATTACATCTAATTCGATCGTTTTGTGTTTCTTGCAGGAATTTTGATAAACCTGAAGAATTTTATCTGCAGGCATATCTTGAGCTATAATGAAATTCAATTATAACTAATGGTTAAACTTGCACATTATTGAAACGTTACATAGTACAATAACTATAACTTACTTATCATCCAAGGAAATTCATGATCTGGTTCGCAATACGTAATAAGATCGCAATCTTCTGGAGGAAAAGACACTCTACGCTTAGAGTTAGTGGGAGAACTGTTGGAGGAAGAATCATAGTCTGCGGGTTGTCCTCGAAGAATAGAAGTGTAGCTTGTATTTGGCAAAGAAATTTGGTCATTTGTACCCGTTGATATCTCAGTCTCGCTATTTTTTTCTGGAATGGTAGCTAAATCAGAGGGTACATCACCCCCTGCATCAACGTGACTTTCTTCCACAGTCACATCTTCTTTCCCTATGTCTCCACCTCCATCTGTGCTAATTTGCTTCACAATATCGACCTCACAGTCTTCCTCGATTTGTACCTGATTTGTGCAATCATCATGTGTAAGATCTTCCAAAATTTCTTCATCGTCAGATTTTCCACTAACAAAATTGTTTTAGAATAACATTGTAATAATTATTCATTTATTAATTTTTATTTTTTTTCATTTTTCTAATTCAGCAGCAGAATAGGTGTAGTATTTTCCAAAACACAGTTTTAAAATACAATTAACTTTAAAAAAATTTTAGATTAAGCATAAATTATTTTTAGGAAGAGGCAAAAAAGTACTTTTAACTAGTAATTCAGTAAATTGAAAACTTACCTTGGGTCTGAACTGCTACTTTCTGTTGAAGTACCATTACTGGAAATCGAAGCAAGTCCTCGATAATTTTCTACCGGTGTAGGCTCTAAAGGTGTCGCCAAATCCTCTTCATCAATTGAAAATGATTTATCCAATATACTCTGAGCTGTCTGAAGCTTTTCTTTGGTTTTCAATGCTAAAAATCATATCATCCATATAACAAACTATAGCACACAAAGATTGAAACAAATTGTACATACCAATCTGTAAATCACACACTGTGGAGTCTTCTGAATGTTCACTTTCATCTTCTGCTGTAGGGCTTTCAGTGATACTCTCAGTACCACTATCTATAATTAGCGGTGTGTCATTTTCTTCACTAGATACTAGATCCATAACTTAATATTATTACGGACCCTTCTTTCTGTTATGACCTAGAAGTTATGTTAAGATTATTTTATTTACTTTACACAGAAGTTCTGCTAAGTACACGGATTTTAAACTTACGTTTACGAACCATCCTTCTGTTATTGTTTGGCGCCTTATGCTTAGTTAGATTTATAGTCACTAACAAACTGAAACATCAATTATTCGAAATTTTTTTGTTTTAAATTCACACAGATCTGCCAATTTATAGCTAATTTTCCGTCTTCAAAGTCAAATATAATCAACATGGATACATCAGCGCCCAAGACTCGACCATAATTTTACTTTTCGGCCAATGATCTGTGACCATAATGAGCAAGTTTCATAGTACTCACTCAGTCGGTCCTCGGTCTGTCATTTTTCATACAAATACAAATGGTGATTGTTGAAGCATCGGGTGCTAAATCATATCGCTAAATCAGAGCATGCTGTGGTCTATCGAATCACCTGAATTTTAAAATAGAATTCTATAATGTGCTATAGTGTGGCGATACCAATGTTAGTATTTGGAAAGAAACATACCAAAACATACACATAAGGCCATAAATGTCAGAATTTGACATTTGATATTGACACAATAATTGTTTACCTTTAATAGAACTGACTTATTTAATTCGTTTTACAAAAATGTACGTATTTTTTATCTATTATTTTAAAACATTAAAATATGCGCCGCTGATATAATAATACAATTCCAATACTTCACACAAAGCCTTTATATAATTTTCACAGAACTGGGTACTGGGTACATACGTATTAATAATGAGTTGCTACTCCTACCATAAGAACACAATACTTGTCATTTTAGGTTGTATCAAATTATAAATTTAAAAATGACACGTTAAACAGAATTGTATACCTTAATAGATATTTGACTTTATAATAATTTCTATGAAACAATTGACGACCATATCCTGACTACGTCATTTGTACTGTAGGGTGCTGTCACGCGCGGTGAGGCACTGCAAATGGGCAATGGAACTATGCCTATAGGTGAAGGTTTAGGCACGGTTTAGGATGCTTTTGTTTTTTAACTAATAAAAAAATATATCAAGATTAATTATTACCTGTGCTACTACTTATACCTTCTTGTAGAATCACTATACTCTAACACATAATAAAATATTAGATAAACATTACAATAAAATAACAATTCAAAATTTCACTACTACAACTTTAGAATTGTAGGTCATTCCTGTTTGCTAAAAATGCCTATTACTTGTTTAGTTATACCTCTACGAGTACAAAAAATAATAAACATTTTGTTACTTTCTGTATCACAGACGATTCCTCCTGTCCTTTGACCTGTATAGCATGCAGCTCCCATTTTACATTATCAACGGCGTTTCCAGATAAAGAAAAAAATATTCCGTTGTTACGTTTGAGGTCGGAATGGAAGCCACATTTCCAATAAATTTGGAATATTCTTATTTTTCCTGAAAAATGTATTCCATTGTTCAAAAGGGATAATGGTTCTATCCGTATATAGGTATAGTTGGTTTCGCATTTTCCCTACTAATATCTTTTTTCTATCTAATATTTTTATTTATTAAATGATTTAGTTACATTTATTAAAAAAATAATGTAATTCTATTCACTGGCGCCGTTTTAAAGAGAAGAGTTGGCGACATTGGTGAGAACATATCTGGCAACCTTGCCTCTAAATTTAAAATAAATTTGTGCAAAATATGGTGGTGGCTATAAATGTTATTGTTTTAAGTAAATGGTAAAATGAAATACAATTTTTTCTAAAATGGATGATTTATTTACGTTAGTTAAGCAACCTACAGTATGTTTGCTGTCGAGTATATTTATCTACTTTATTATTTCGAAAATAATATTCGATAATGTTTACTTAACCTCGAATATGGTGGTAGACGAAGAATTTCATATCCCTCTTGGTCATTCTTATTGCAAACTTGACTTTTCTCAAGTAAGTTGACACAGAAATATTTTTAAATATTACAAATATTAATTTTTAGTGGGATCCTAAAGTTACAACACTTCCGGGACTTTACTTAGTATCTATGTTCATACTAAGCCCATTTCGGACATGTTCTTCTTATGCATTAAGATTTGTGTCACTATTAGCATCTGTAGTGAATATTTTTTTGTTCTACAATCTCCTTTCAAAGCACGAGGAAGTACGTTCTGTATTTATACTGGAAATTTCGTTATTACAGCTTTATATTTTAATTTTAGAGCAAATGGAGAAATGTTTTGTCAGCTCTTACATTGGCCCTACTTCCACCCTTGTACTTTTTTAGTCATTTTTATTATACGGATGTTGTGGCACTTACAATGATTTTAGCAATGCTTGTGTTGAGTGAAAAAGGGTACCACTACTGTGCTTCAATTTTCGGTGGGTACATTATAATAATTTTACATATTTACTCAAATCTTTCTATTTAAGGTTTCTTTGCTGTGCTTTGCCGTCAGACTAATATTATTTGGGTGGCTTTAGTTGCTGGAAAATATGTATTGAGGGAATTATATAAAGTTGCAATGCATAAAGCTACAACACAAGAAGCAGAATTTGCAATACCCTCTGAGGTAAGTTTTTTATGAAATTTAGTAGCACTGCATCTAAATTTATTTTTTTTTTCAGGATTTTTATCAATTTATTATTCAGCTTTTAAGAAGACCTAAGAGTATTCTTCTAAATACATCCTTACAGTTTTGGCTCGATTTATCATCATATGGAACTGTCCTGTTAACATTTATAGTTTTTATTATTTTAAACGGTTCTGTTGTTGTGGGAGATAAAAGTGCTCATGAAGTTACGATACATATACCTCAACTGTTCTATTATTCATTATTTTGCTTAATCTTTACTTGGCCACACTTTGTAGGTGAAGTTATCAGTTTCACTATCTTCACTAAAAAGCACAAGTTGTTGATTTTAAGTTCTATAACATTAGGAATATTCCTTGTATATGTAAATACTTTGGTCCATCCATATTTACTTGCTGACAATCGGCATTATTTTTTTTACGTATGGAACAGGTTTTATGGAAAGTATACTTTCTTTCGGTACTTTATGGTCCCAATTTATGTATTTTCTTGGTATGTTATATTAAAAATGTTGTATGATAAAAACGATATTAGTTTCTTTATTATTTATTTATTATGCATCTTTCTCGTGTTAAGTACACAGAGATTAGTTGATATTCGGTATTATTTTATTCCTTATATTATTTTTAGACTTCGGATCAAGAATAATACTTCTACAGTTTTCAATGTGATTCTTGAATTTGTCACATTTTGTGTCATAAATGCCATTTCTTTTAATTTGTTTTACACAAAAAGCATAATTTGGGAAGATTACGAGGCTCCACAAAGATTAATATGGTAGTAGATTTTACAAAAATATGTTTTTGGCTCATTCTGTGTTGTTATATCAAATACTTTATTGTAAATTGAATGTGTAACCTTTATAATTATGGAAAGATGCATCATATTTTAGTATTAAGTTGTCAGATACTTAACTGTACCCCTATTTTTTTGGCTGTTACTTAATTAGTTATTGCACACTGTTTTTGGAGTCTATTATAAAAAATATGCTTAATTTTATCCATTTATATAAATGTCCTAATGAAAAGACTGTATATTATTTATTTAAAATTATTTATATGGTAATAGTGTATTTTACATGTTAATCAAGTGAATAAAATCGTTGAAACAGATGAAAATTTATTTTTATTAGAAACCTGACGAAGCACAAGTGTGCCAACAAATTTTCAAGAATAAATTGTATGATTTAATGTGATGGTGATGACTTACAAATTTGTTCAGACAGTAAAAAAATTCTGTACTATTTATATGTTTTATTAAACAAATTCTTACAGTATACTTAATGTTTCAGTGTTAATGAAAAAAATATATAGTTACTAATTATAAATACTTGTTGAGAAGAAAATTAATCATATAGTAATATATTTAAACACTATCTAAAGCTTGAGGGAACATTTGAAAACAAAGATTTAAGTTAAACATACTTAATTTAAAGTTGAAATAGAACACCAAGCAAATTTAAGGATTGAAATCTGGATTTTTTCTCAAAATGACAAATCCTTCCATTATAGGTGTTAATGCAATATACTCCTCTGTGGCAAGTTCAGCTCTTTCGCCATATGCCAACAAAACGGGAGTCGTATGAGTTTGGAAACCTGTTATGGTTTTAGGTTTACCTGCTTGACCAACAACATCGACAGCCTAAACAAAAATCAATTAAAAAAATATTTGAGAAATAAATTATTAATTACATACCAAACCAACTCTCACTGGAACAGGAAGTGGATTCAAATCTTCATCAAAAGTAACTAGCATCCTAGGTTGCATGGCAGCAGCTAAAGTATATAAGAGATAATGGGACCTACCCAAGATAACTGCAAATAAACATTAAATTAAAACTCGATTACAGTATATAATTTTGCAACTCACTATTTTTTACGTCTAAAAATCCAACTAATGTAGCCATAAGACCGGCAACCGCTACCGGGCTCATAAGCTGTCTATCGCTATGGTAAGGACTAAGCGTCAAAGTTCCTTTACCCAAGTGGGTTAAACCTTGAGCAATGCGCACCATAAACAAGTTGTTAGGATCCTTTGCATGGAACTGAGCTAACTGTCTCAGCATCGCTGCAAGCCTAGCATTATTCGTTCCTGCACCGACTAAGCCCATAGCAAAAATAGCATTATGAGCAACTTCTGCATCACTATCATGAGAAAATTTACTTAATGTATCTAAAATGCTTAATTTTGGATTCGAAACGGAAATCAGTCCAAGTGCTAACGGAACTGCACGACGAATTACCGGCTCGCAGTACCGAAGCAAATGGCCAAATGTTCGGAAGGCCATTTCACTACCAATATCTTCTCCCATACTTATTAAAGCAATACCAAGTACTGCAATAGCTTGTCTTGATGACAAATCTTTTTCTTCTTTAGAATCTTTCTTGTCTTTATCTTTAGAATTTTTATCAGTACTTTCGGAAGCTTCGTAATGTTCTGAACAAATATGCAAAAGATGCTGAACCTTTAATACATTTCCGGTACCAGCATATGCACAAATATCAACCATTGTTGTTGCCATGGACCGAAACGGTTCAGGGATAACTTCCAAAGCAGCAATTATTGTATCCACGCCTTCTTGTTTACCTAAATGACACAGTCCAAGTCCAAGTGGCAAAAATCTAGCGTAAGTATCTTTTAATTCAGTTTCAGACTTTTCCATAAGCGTCTGCATAATTGTGGTAGTGACCTGAGCATTGCCAGAACCGACAGCAATCATACCACAAGCTAACGCAGACATTCCGATAACCTCCATGTTAGACTTGGGATCGGAGAACACAGGGGTTAGTAAACTTAATACTGCTTCCCGATTTGACCCTACATAAGCCAAACCTAGACCTACTATAGCACCAATCCTCATAATATTGGTATTATGTAAGACGTAGTCACTCAGAAGAGCCAATGCAGGATCACACTCATTTCGAACGCCACAATTTACTATTCCACATGCTAGTAGTGCGCCTGATTTAATATGATCTTCTGAAGAATATAAGTATTTATCAATTGGTGTCAAACCTCCATCAACATCCCAAAGAAGAACTAAACCAAGAGACGCTGTTGCGCTCAACATGCCATGTTCTTTGTTTTTATATAACCACTTGTTCCCATCTTCCATCAAAAGTTTATCCTGGCCAAAAGCTGCGTTTACAAAACCATTTACAAAACTTGCCGCCAGATTCTGCCTAGCTGAATCCACTTGACTGCCACCAAACTGAGGTCGTGTATTTTCCAAATGGGATTTGTAAACATCTTCCGGTGTTTTAGGATCCATTATATCGAGCTAAACAAGAATGTTATTGTAAATCGTGTAGTAAAACAAATATACACTTACTTCTCTAGCTAAATTTAAAAAGTGGTTGTTGAGGTGACAGTTGGCCATGATTTCAATTAAATCTTCGTATTCTGGCGTACTTTCGGGAATTTCAATATAAATTTGTTGTCTACCCAACATGAAGGCTAACTGTTTTTGTATAGCACTAGAAATAAATTAAATTAAGTAAAAAGAAGTTACTATTTCAATTTAAATACTTACACATCTGGACAAGAAGTAAATATTTCTTCTATAAGACTATGATCATTGAGTTGCATTGCTAAACGTAGTGCTTGAGGATACTGTTTAAATTTACGGAACAATAACAAAGCTGTTTGAAGCAGAGTTGTATTTTCTGGGTCTGCTACATAAGGTACACAACTAAAATTGAATTGTTAAGCATTAATAACATGAAATTGTAAGTTATAACTGTATTTTACCTTGTGAGGTACAAGCATACTCTAGGATATATATTTTCATCGACATACTGTTCTAATAAATCCAATCTTTCTATTTCCATTAATAAGTCGCAGGCTTCAGCTTCAGCATTGTGTGCCATGTTGTAAGGAACGATCTGCTTGGTTAATAAAATAAGTTTCTCTCTTATTTCTTTGTTCTCAGAAATATCCGTCTCTGCCCATTCTCCGGCAATTTCTCCTGCTAGATGACTAAAATCGCATATTAATTTGGAATATTTCATGCATATTATATACTAACCGCACATATTCATGACCCCAATCTCCTATTTTATCCAAATTTGAGAATAAACGATACTTTAAACTTTCTCTTCCTTCGCCCATAGTCATCGCTAACACGGATATAATATCAGCACACATCGTTTTCACGCTAAGTTCTTTAATTTTCTCATAAACCTCTTTCATAGTTTCGTAATGTGGTTTCATAAATTTAAGAGGTTTTGGAACCGAGGTCATGGAAGTTGTAGATGCTCTGATATGGTTACCCAACGCCTGTAGAGCTGGTAAATAAAGTCTCTCATCATTCTCTTGCAGTCTTTCAACACATAGGTTTAGTTCTTCTTGCAACTGCTTGTCTTCATCAGACTGAAAAACCAACATAACAAAAGATAACCTAACTAATTTCAAAACGGAAAATAACATAATAATAAGTCTAAAAACATATTGATACTCAAAACACTAGTTACTTACCAGTTCATTTTTGTTTTTATCATCATCGTTTGCTTTTGTTTCTACCTTTGCAGGTTCAGGTTTAGTTTCACTAGTCATCTTTGCCCAAATTAAAATTTGTTATCAAGACTTGCAAAGACCCGATGTAGTAAAAATCTCTAATTTTATATATGTTAAGGATGGTAAATGATAAAATACAACAAACCGTGGTATATTACCTTTATATTAACTCAAAACTTTTCCAAAATCACTTTTTTAACTCTTTATCCCCTCAGCATGGAATTGTAATGATTTTGCTAGGTCATGTTAGTCCTACGTCCTTTCTTTCTTGATTTCAAATTTATAAGCGGTTCCTATTAAAAAGAGAAAACAATATACCATGTCGATAAGTTGAAAAGAAATAAAAACAAATAGGAATATTTTCCTGTCAGAGTTTGTAGTTGGTACAAACGCGATTTCAACTTGTTTGGCGATCCTACTCTACACTTACTCCGTACTAAACAAAAAGTCAAAGAGAGTAAAACCATGATGCATTTATTGAAAATACATATTATAGGTATTTAACTACTATTGATTTATTTTTAAATTACGAACATTACGACATCTATCAAAGTATGAATTAAGCTAATTCACTGTTATTACGTATATCATATTTACGTTAATTTTTGTTTAAAATAAAATTCTGCTTGCTTGCATTTTAGGCAGTCGTGCTAACCACAGCGGTTAAATTCAAAACAAATAGATTCAATTTTCTGTTTATAAATATGTACGTAAAACATACAACTAACTTAATTCAAAAACATTTCATATGAAAAATATTTTAATAATTTTATCAAATGTAACCATGGTAGTTACCCTCACACATACATATATGTATGTAATGTATTGCGAAATAATGAGAGCAAGTAGGCAGTAGGATAATCTAAAGAAAAATTTGTATTATGGATCATTCATCGTAATTGACAAGTAATTATTTTGTTTCAGCCATTTTACCTACGCAATCTTTCAGTGAATACATTTTCATTAAAATAAATGAATAAGTAAAAAGCACGTGGACATAATTTGCTGTTTATGTGCTTGTGTACAATGCGTACCATAATGAAGAGGGATTAAGTAATTATCTCATTAATGAAATGATGGCGACTCACGTAACGAAATACATATATGACATTAAAGATTCAGTATCAGTATCATTGAGGCCATTTAGTAATCTGTGATTGAGGCTCAAAGACGTGAAGAGAAATATACGAACCACATGTACGCGTGAACTGTGCCTGAAAAAAAGGGTAATGTAATTTGAATTTACCGCCAAGATGTTTCCGGAAATATACGAACGTCTCCCGAAGTTACCGAGGTAAAGAAAATATCGATGGTGCTAGCTCAATGTGGTATAACAAATATTTTTGAAATATATTTTAAAAAGTGATAAATCTTTAAGTTTGTAACGGTGTATTTTAAATATGAAGTTTCTCGATAAGAGGTAGATAAAGATATTAAACATATTAATTAATGAATATGCCAGAAATCGGAAATTGTCGAGGACTCTTTCGTTTGTTATTTTCAATGGAGTAAGTCAAATATTGTAATGTAATTTAATATTCTTGAATGCCATGCTTTTATACATTTTCTATATGTGTACATATGTATACTGTTCTTTGTGTGTATATGTATATATATGTACACACACACATTTTTTATGCTTTCTGTGTATTTCTATGGCACAATTTTAAGATAGTTGTTCGTGGAAGATATTACACTTCTTCAGATTTGCTTTGTTTTAAAGACTACCTTACTGTGTACTTTTTAAATTATGGTAGCATGAGACAGATACACAAGAAAACGATGATATTGCTTTACAGAATGAAAAAATGCCCCAACACAAATTTTAACATTTTAATTATTCTATTGCATGTAAGTATGAAGAATTAATGTTGTGTTTTGTGTTGTGTTCTTTGAAGCACAAGGAGGAATAAATTCCTCCACGGATAGTAACATGGTCACTATGAATTCCGATAAGGCTGCCGCTAAGCGCAAGCCAGAGGCTAATAATGGTGGTTGTACAGGAGTGAGTAACGAAGAACCAGTGTCGATACAACCAACGGCCAATACCGAGGAATCTCCTAACCATCTACTCTATAAAAAGGTTTGGTGCTTGCCTTAATCTTGATTCTCTTGCTTCATTTTCAATTCACCATTTGTTACACGTTACACCTTATACTACACAATGGTATATTTAAAATTTAACGCTTTTGTAGTATAAGCTTCATTAAGATTATATAACACATTTTGGTTTTATAGAAAAAAGTGATAAATTACTAATTAATCATGTTATTCTTATGTTTTTAGATGGAAAAAATTGTAGAACAAATGCAAGATGAAGTCACAGGAGTACCAGTTCGCACGGTGAAAAGTTTTATGTCAAAAATACCATCGGTTTTCACAGGATCTGACCTGATAATGTGGATGATGAAAAATTTGGATGTTGAAGACCAGCAGGAAGCTTTACATTTGGCACATTTAATGGCATCCCACGGTTATTTTTTTCCCATAGATGATCACATGCTCACTGTAAAGAATGATAACACATTCTACCGATTTCAAACACCATATTTTTGGCCTTCGAATTGTTGGGAACCTGAAAACACTGATTATGGTAATGAAAGAGTTAGCAAAAGAGTTAGTACAATAATGTAAAATATTTGCTTTTAGCTGTTTATCTTTGTAAGAGAACAATGCAGAATAAGACAAGGTTGGAATTAGCTGATTATGAGGCTGAAAATTTGGCAAGGTTGCAGAAAATGTTTTCCAGAAAATGGGAATTCATTTTTATGCAAGCAGAAGCTCAGAGCAAGGTTGATAAAAAAAGAGATAAACTAGAGAGAAAAGTGTTGGATAGTCAAGAACGTGCTTTTTGGGATGTCCACAGACCAATGGTAAGTAGTAACTACATATTTTCTCAACTATAGAATAAACTAGAAAAACCTGGACCTGGTAATATTTTAAAATTCCAATTTAAACTAGCCAGTCGGAACAATATTCGCCAATTGCAATTCGATGTTTACGTTATTAATATTTTCATTTCCATTTTTTGCATACGTTGTAAGTATGTTGGCCGTCTTAAATGGTAACTTTATTTAATTATTTTAAAAGAAATCTGTTTTGGTAGCAGAAAAACGATTTTTTCTTTGGCATATATGAAAATTGTGTTTTTTTCTCATAAAAAATTTCTAAATCGTTTGTATTTAACATACAGTATTCCAAAAAAAAAAAAAAAAATGGGGAAAACACTTTCTTTTCAGTTATAGACATAACAGCTAACGTTAGTATACTTTTTAAGCCTGGATGTGTAAATACTACAGAAATTGATATAAAAAAGGCATGTCAAATGAACAAACCAATCCATGGTGTAAAAAATACGTATCTCGTAACACCTCGAATGTCTCCTTCAACCTCTGGTTTGCCACCTAAGAATACAGTTGAGCAACTGAAGAAACAAATCGCTCTTCTTAAATCCAGACTTGACAGACGAAATATCAAATTATCGAAAGCCGCAGAATCGTAAGTTGAAAACCATTAATAAATACACTAGCGGAAACAATTAAGGGATCAAAGAAAAATCTCAATTTTTGCGATTTTTCAAATGGTTGTATCTTTGGTAAAAATGGTCGTATGTGAGTGAAAAAAATCAATTTGAAGCTTGAAGTGTCTAGTTTATGGATCTTGCGATAAAACAATTTTCCAAGCAACAATTAGCGCATAATCCTAATGAATATCATGGAAAGAAAATTTTCGAAATTTTTTGCACACTTATTTTTAGTGTACGGACTTCAACAATTTTTTTTCAACGTAACCACTATATGGATTGGATAGGTTGTTCATTTATCTTCAATTTCTTTTTTTGTCGACTCGATACGACCATTCCTCGCTGAGTTATCAGTCTTTGAATGAAAATGCGTAATTTTCTCTTCTCTCAGCAATATCTCAGGAACCAATGGTCGCTCAGAAAATGGAAGGGGGTTTTGGAAACTTGGATCCATTCTCTACAATGTTCTGGCATGTTTTTCAGAAAACAATTTTTTTTCCTTGTTAACATGACTTTTTGAGATCTTTCAGAAAATCACGCGTCACATTGAAAATATTTGGAAAATGGTTAATGTTAAGTGTGCATCTTATAGGCCATTGTACCCTCAAAAGCCCTACAAAGTTTCAACCTGATCCATCAAGCCGTTTTATTGTTTCATTCGATTGAATTTTTGAAAAAATTGAAGGACCGCGTTAGAGCTCATAATCTGTAAAAAAAATGAGAAAAAAATGTCTCCTAATTTTATTCAACATTTTTGTTGCGTTTGAAGTCATGAAAAAAATTTTTTTTGAAATAAAGAGAAAATTTCTCTTTTTGAACCGATTTTCATAAATTTTGCAAAACCGCCGGCACCGGTGGTTCGTGGTTCCACCGGATTTTATGACTCCAAGCTCATTCTCTGAAGAGTGCGTGTGTGTGTTTTAATCCCTTCAATAATGGATATTGCCACCCCTGTTCTCTATAACAACCCTCAAACGTTCAGCCATGTTGATGCATCGGGTGATTTCGGGTTGCGGAATGGTGTTCCAAATTCGCTGAAGTGCGCGCTCCAATTCCCTCTGCAATCGACGGCCCATTATATCCCAAACATGCTCGATTGGGTTCAGATCTGGACTCATTGGAGTGTGTGACAGTGATGTCATATCGTTGAAAAAGCGTCTGGTGACATTGGCCGTGTGTGGGCGTGCGTTTTCCTGCATCAAAACAATGATCTCCGGTGTTACTGGCGGGGCAGAACGATTAATTGGCCTTAAAATTTGATCAATATAGCGTCTCGGTCAAATTTCCGCGTACAATTACCAAAGGTGTCCTCCAATTTTGCGAAACACCGGCCCAAACCATGACCGATCCACCGCCGTAAGCCACAACCCGACGAAGTTTTGCCTGAAACGCTCTCCACGGCGACGCCAAACCAGAGAACGTCGATGGAGATTGAAACGGGACTCGTAAGTAAATAAAACATTTTGCGACTGCCTCAAAGTCCAATGGCGATATTGGTTTGCGCTATATTGACCAAATTTTAAGGCCAACTGTTCTGCCCGCCGGTAACACCAAGATCATTTGTTTTGATGCAGGATAACGCCCCCACACGGCCAATGTCACCAGATGCTTTTTTAAACGATATGACATCACTTCGCTGTCACACCCGCCAATGAGTCCAGATCTGAACCCAATCGAGCATGTTTGGGATATAATGGGCCGTCGATTGCAGAGGGAGTATCCAAATTTGCATAACATCACTAAATCACCAGATGCATCAACATGGCTGAACGTTTGAGGGCTGTTATAGAGAATAGGTGGCAATACCCGCTATTAAATGGATTAAACACACACACGTATACACACACGTACACTATTCAGATAATGAGTTTGGAGTCATAAAATACGGTAGAACTGACGAAGCACCGGATCTCATTTCTCTTAAAGAAACACACTGACGCATACACACACAGTCTTTGGATAATGAGTTTGGAGTCATAAAATACAGTGGAACTCACGAACCACCGGGTCTTATTTCTCTTAAATAGACCACACACACACAAGAAGCGTAAATCCGCCCGTGCAACGCCCGTGTGCGTTTTGCGTAACTCTAATGCCGGCGGTTTTGCAAAATTTCTGAAAATCGGTTCGGAAAGACAATGTTATTTCTTTCATGACTTCAAACGCTTTCCGCAATAAAAATGTCGAAAAAAATTAGGAGACATTTCTTTTTCATTTATTTTTACAGATTATGAGCTCTAAAGGCAAAAAAACGCGGTCCTTCAATTTTTTCAAAAATTTAATCGAATGAAACAATAAAACGGCTTGATGGATCAGGTTCAAACTTTGTAGGGCTTTTGAGGGTACAATGGCCTATAAGATGCACACTTAACATTAGCCATTTTCCCAATATTCTCAATGTGACGCTTGATTTTCTGAAAGATCTCAAAAAGTCCTGTTTTTTTGAAATTTTTGAAAGTCATGTTAAGAATGAAAAAAAAAATTATTTTCTGAAAAAGCATACCAGAACATTGTAGAGAATGGATCCAAGTTTCCGAAATCCCCCTTCCATTTTCTGGGCGATCATTGGTTCCGGAGATACTGCTGAGAAAAGAGAAAATGACGCATTTTCATTCAAAGGCTGATAACTCAGCGAGGAATGGGCGTATCGAGGCCGACAAAAAAAGAAATTGAAGCTAAATGAACAACCTATCCAACCCATATAGTGGTTACGTTGAAAAAAAATTTTTGAAGTCCGTACACTAAAAATAAGTGTGCAAAAAAATTTCGAAAATTTTCTTTCCATGATATTCATTAGGATTTTGCGCTAATTGTTGCTTGGGAAATTGTTTTATCGCAAGATTCATAAACTAGACACTTCAAGCTTCAAATTTATTTTTATTTCACTCAGATACGACCATTTTTACCAAAGATACAGCCATTTGAAAAATCGCAAAAAATTGAGATTTTATTTTTGATCCCTTAATTTTTTCCGCTAGTGTAGTATGATTAAAACTACTTTTTTAGATTTGTGGCGTATTGTGAGCAATATTTAGAGTACGACAGTTTTTTTGTGGCTCCAGAATATCCAAATCCTTGGATATCTGACAGCCCTGAGTTATGGGAACAAGAAAAAGTGGCAAAAGACATATCAGCACGTAGAGTTAAACGGTGGGCTTTCAATTTACAAGAATTACTGCAGGACTCCATTGGAAGGGAACACTTTGTTCGATTCCTTGATAAAGAATTTAGTGGAGAAAACTTAAGGTAACGTTTGCCGCAAAATACATAGGAATACACAAAGTAACTATTAATTTGTTTTTCTCTTCAGATTTTGGGAAGCAGTCCAAGAATTAAAGGCGTTACCTCAAAGTCAAGTTCAGGACAGAGCAAAGGAAATTTGGGCAGAATTTTTGGCGCCTGACGCAAGCTGTCCGATAAATGTTGACGCACGTTCGTATGAACTCACTAAGAAAAATATGGAGGTGCTTGACCGATGGAGTTTTGACTGTGCGGCAGTAAGATTTAGCAAATTGATAGTTATTTTGTATACTCAATATTTATTTTTTTAGGCACACGTATATCATTTAATGAAAAGTGACAGTTATTCAAGATATTTGAGGTCCGAAATGTACAAGGAGTTCTTGAATGGATCCAAAAAAAAGGTAAGAAGGGGCAAGTAGTTTGGTGGTGGTGTATTTGTGTAGTTTTGTTTGTCAGCAAGGGAAAGTATTTTTTTAGAAACTGTAAAACTACATTTACAAGTGTATAGTTACAGTAATATGTGTATTTATATTTTCTTGCATTGAGAATGTCTCGTAAATCTTCACCTATAGTGATATTTTTAACGGCTTTAATGACTGTTCAAAAAACTGTGTGTGATGCTAAAATTCACATTTCCAAATGTAACGTTTAGCAATTATTGGAGTGGATTATGATTGGGAATATAGATTGGTATAATTTGTCAGTTTGATATCTGTCTCTATGTTTGCGTGTGTAATAATTGCTCAAACTAACCCTAAGTAGAGAAACAAAAATGTATTATTTAATGATAAAGACATGATTTTCTTATGTTTTTACAGACTTCTGTGAAAGGGATACGTTCAATAGTTTCATTTTCAGCACGAAAAGACAACGTAACTTAAGTAAAAAGTAATCGGAACTGTTAAAATTTATCGACAATACTACAAAAAGGCAGCTACACTGGCAGCTTTTTAAGTTTTCTGATTCCCAGAAATTTGCAAAATTGTTAATAAACAGTTTGATTTATTTTGAACGATGGGATTGAAATAAAATGATATTTAAAGAGATATTGGAAACAGTGGTTATAGTGACCCAGTATTGTTGTTGATAGCAGAAATTTGTGTTATTTTTGTTATGTAAATGTTGATATTAAATTTTGTAAATAACGAGGATATTATTAAGTTGTAGCGAATGAATTAAAAAAGGTCCGTTATACCAGAGGTCTGTGTTAACTTTGTTTATTAAAAAAACCATTGTGATAAAAGCACAAAATAATAATGTTCTTAAAAAAATATAAAACAATATAAAAATAATTATATATTTATAAAAATATATGTGCGCCCTGTATGTGTATTTGTGTATGTGTGATAGATTTATTAAATTTTTCTTGATACTGTGTCACTGTCGCCCCAAATTTGCTATTGTTTAAAATATGTTTTAAAAGCCTTATCAGTGTGAGGTAAATGCTAGGAAAAGACACTGCCATTTTGAATCAAAGGAAGGAGTTTCACATTGCAGACAGTCTGGGTTCCTACCCACAAATAAATGTAGTACCTTTTTGACCAATTTGCCCTCTGCATTTATTTTTCTTCTATTGGCAACATCATCTCCATGACAATCTATATAAAAATGAATTTACAAGATTTAATAAAGCACGTTGCTCTCACCTGCTAATAAAAATTATCTAACGAATTTTGACATCGATATGATTATAAAAGTTGCCAGTTTGGGAATAATAAATGAGGGAGGGTCAGTCATTTAGTATTTTATGATCAATAGACAACAAGCGCACCATACCTCGTTTTCTCAACATCATTTATTTGCAAATGTACCAGAATAGCTTGTAGTATATTGATTAATAGTACTGCGTTATATGTAGGTTAATGAAAGAATTGCCAAAAAGATTTGCATTTCTTTTATATTTTTGTGTGATGAAGTATATCCTCAAGCTACTTATTTACACCATTGGGGGCTGCCAAACGGTAGCCTAACGTCATAATCTTTGAAGTAATACATGGTGTACAAATAAGCTTTAGAGAGTATTATTACGTTGTAAAGGAATTGAAACCATAATTCTTTTGAGAATTGTCCATAATTAGACAAATTACGTGAAAATACAAATAAATTATATCGAAACTTAAAGGATTTTATTTTCCTAAATCCTCCCGAATTATATTTATACATGTCGCACATGTATTGGTTTCTGAGAAGTTTGTTTCATTTGGAGCATAAATTTGCTTAGAATCTTTTTTATGAGCCAACTGTAACAAACATGTCAAAAACCAAAATATCTGTGACTTATCGTATAAATGTGGCTCTCCTTAATCATCTAACACATTTCTGTAGCGCTGTAGCCATCAGAAGTGTCATTCAATTTGAAAATTTATTTAGTATTTGCACATTTTTTAGAATTACATATCGAGTTGCATATACCTGCCGTTTCGTATATACTAAATAATAATAGAGATGATGAGATAAATATATTTATTGTAGTAATCTTCTACATGATTGTGTATATTACAATACCTCATATTTAGTTTATAAAAAAAGTCTTCCACAGCCCCATACTTTAATAAATAAATTTAAAAGTAAAGTGGGATATGGTTAATGCAGACTTATATTGCATTGATATAAAAAAGTATCACAATCATTTCCTCATAATCTAAATATAAATACACAAATAATAGAAAAAGGTAGCATCTCAGTTTAACTAATAATTCATATTAATTGATAAGGAACTTCTCATTTTTTCTGAACCTCAAGTTACACCACAGAAAGTTTTATTATCCTTTTAACATCAAAATTTAAACAGATCACTTTTCTTTTTAAAAAAAATAAATTATTTGTACGTTTTATTTACAACGCTTTTATGGACTTAATCTTCAGAACAGTATGCTGTGCTGTACGAATAGTAGTGCCAACTTTATTTCTTCCCAAAACAATGTTGGCTAGACTAGAATTTTCTTGAGCTTTATCAAATTGGTATTGCTGTACTTTGCCATGTCCAGGGGAAGTGAAGGCTCATTTTTCTTTGTTTGTGTGTGCCACACCAATATCTGCAAAATTTACAATTATGTATTTTTATACTTTTATAACGCAATAAATCACTTTGAGACATAATTTTTTATGAAACTAATAATTAGTTGGGTAATTGAGATACCGTATACTTACTTTTGTACAATTATCTGCTAAAAGTTCCACTTCTTTGGGTTCAAAAGGTGCCAAACTTTTCAAAAACCCATCTTCTTCAAATCCAGGCTTAAAAGGCATTGCTGCCTTCGGACGTTTCAATAAAAAATCCACTGATACAGCAAACCCTGCCATATCTACAGCAAACTTCCTTCCCCCAATCCATCCATCATAAAAACCTGAGAATACTCCATTCTTTACAATAGGAGAACTTACTCCAGCTTTTGTTATTAAACCCACGGGAAACATGGACACTCGTTTTGTGTATCTT